>OZ004707.1:24546995-25146995 GCA_963924515.1 Vespertilio murinus
CCGCGAGACCCAATCAGGGTGGCGGGCTCTCCTCTCCTCCCCCGCCGGCCAAGCCCACCTAGAAACAGCCCAGTCCTCCTCGCCCGCCCGCCACCGTCCGGCCCTTGCACGTCTCCGGGATTCCGGGCGGGACCGGGCAACTCGGGGGCTCTGCCCGGGGCTTCCTGAAGGGAAGGCGCAGCCCCCGGGGGTCCAAGGCGAGCGACCCACCCCGGGGCAGTGCCGCCCGCCCACGCCGAGCCCCGCCGGCAGCTCCCGCGGCCCGGACCCTTGGTGGGCGTGGCCGGCCGCGGGCCGGGAGGGGTGGGTAGGGGGGGCGCGTACCTCTCCACCGCAGAGGATACCTCGCCAAGTCCCGGTGACTGCGGGCAGAGATTATTTCCGGGGACGGCCCCCGCCTCCCCTCCCGGGCGACCACTAGCTGTCTCCTTCCCCCTTTGGAGTGCGGGCACGGGCGCACGCGCATTGCCGCGCTTCCGTGAGGACACGCGCGGTGGACCCGCCGCCGCCGCCTGGGCCCGGCGCGCGCGCGCACCCAGACGCGCCGGGGGGCGGGCGTGGAAGGGCGCGCGTGCGCGTGCGCGTGCGCGTGCGCGTGCGCGTGCGCGTGCGCGTGCGCGGCGGCGGCGGCGGCGGCCGGGAGGCGGGCCGGCCGGAGCGCGGCTGCGCGCAGGGGCCCCGCGGGCGGCCGCGGCTGGGCCGGGGCTTAGGGGCGGGGCCGCGGGGCCGCGGGCGGGGCCGGGCGGGCGTGGCCGGGCGGGCGCGCGCGCGCGCGGCGCGCAGCGGACGCGCGCGTCCTGAGTGAAAGGAAAGGAGGGGCACCGGGGTGACGGTGCGGGAGCCTCCGCCAGCGCCCGGAGCGGAGTTGGCGGCCCGGGGCCCAAGGGCAAGGTGGGCGAGAGGCCCAGATCCGCTCCCCGGACCCTCGGACGCGGCCCCAGCCCGAGCGGCTGCGCTTCCTGGCGAGGTGGGGAGGCGCGGCCGGCCCCCAGCCGGGGAAGATGTTCAGCGTGGAGTCGGCGGAGCGGGTGGAGCTGTGCGAGAGCCTTCTCACTTGGGTAGGCGATGGCCCCGGCGGGGCCGGGGAGACCCCCACCCTCCCTCCCTCAGGCCGCTTTTCCGGGATATCCCGCCCCCCCTTTCCCCCCTCCTGTGCTCGTCGCGGGGGGCGAGTGCCCAGGACTGCGGCGCCGTCACATCCGGGGCCTGGGGCGGGCGGAGCCGGGGGGAGACGGCTGGGGCGGCCGCGTCTGCACCCGGGGCCGGGCCGGGGTCGGCGGGGAGGTGCCGGGCGCGGGAGGGAGGTTCAGCCCGGGGTTTTGACGAAGACTTCCCGGGCTTGAGGTGTGGGCCCGGGGGCGGCTAATGATGGGGTGCAGGCGGCACTGTAATTAGGGTTGTTTGCGGCTGGTGAGGCGCTGGCGCTCCTCGCTCCCGGGGACTCCCCGCCTCCGGGGCCGCCGGCGGGGGAGGCGCTCGGGACCCCCGGGTGGCGACGCCGCTCGTCTTTGTTGTGAGGCTCGCGGGGGGGATGGAGCGCGCAGCCCCCGGAGGGCTGAGCCGGCCCGCGGGAAAAAAGGAGAAGTGCTTTTAAGGAGAGGATAGGGAAAAAAAAGACAAAAAGGCAGCCAGAAACAGTTTAAAATGCGAGAGGAAGCGGTGCGGAGGCGCTCATCAGAGGCAGTGAAGAGGAAGCACCGGTCTGGAGAGGGGGAATCGGCCTTGGAAGTCGACATCTCTCTCCCTGGCAACGCTGTGGGATTCCAATGTTAAATTGCTAAACGTTAGTTGAAATCCTCGCGTCTTTATGTAAAAAAAAAAAAAAAAGGGGGGGGGTTCCGATTATGATGCCAGAATCCGTGCCTTTTAGCAGACTCTTCAAGAGCTGGACAGAAACCCCAGGCCGGGGTGTGTTTCTCGCTCGGCGGTGTCAGTGCCTGGGGTGTGTGTGTGCGCGCGGACAGGTTGTCAGAGCCACCGGAGACGCCTAGTGCTGCTTTCCTGGAGCATTCGGCTTATTGCTGAGAACGTTAAATATCTTTTTTTTTTTTAAAGAATGAAAAATACGACTGTGTTTATGGAGGTGATGAACTCACAATGTTAAAAGTAAAACACAAATGTCATATATTCTTTTAGCGGTGCCTTGGGTTGCAAGTTCAGATCCTCGGAGTATAGATTTCACTGGCCTGTGCGGGGCACTTCTGTCGAAAGGTTAGAGAGGCATTCCTAGGTTGTTTTTTTTTTAAAAAGAAATGTAATGGAACTACTTTGAGGTTTTCATAATTTGGCTTATGCCATGAATCAATTTATGCCTTTTGAAACAATGCGTACAATGTCAGAGCCTGATAATACTCATTGACTTTTTATATTAGGCCATTCTCGGGATTTCAGAGAATGTTTGCAATAATATTAACATACAGCTTACACCTGTGATGGGTCCCCAGCTTCAGGCGGGGAGATGGGTTTCACTGCTGTATTTTAGAGGAGGAAAAAAAAAAACCCCAAAAACGATAAGCTGCACAATGTGGCTGAGGTTTGACTAGGCAGAGGAGAGATAAACAAAAGACATTATCACATTCTTTGATACTGGGGTTTGGCAGAGGTTATACACAGAAGATTAAGGATCTTAAGATGAGCTCCTCTGTACAAAGTGGAGCCTTCCTCCACTCTAGAACAAGAGGCAAGAGGGCAAAGATGCCGGAGCTAATTGGGTTGGAAGTAGGGCTGCATTGTTTAAAGTCTAGAAAGAGGTGTCATGGAAACAAAGGGGTGTATTTCAGAGCCATCAGCAAAAAGATGGCAGTGCAGTTAATTTGACTGAGAAATGCTAATAATAGTAAGAGGAAGAATCATAGAGGGAAGTTTGAAGGGGTTACCAACAGAAGCACACAATGTGAGAGCACCTATGTAGAATCTGGTAAAATGTCAAAACCGCTAATCCAGGCTGTCAGCTGTGGAGGGAGGTCAAAGGAATAAGGCATTGGAGAAAGGCTTTTTGAAATGCCACTGGAAGGTTCCTCAAGCAAAATTTCTGGAGAAGAGAAGATTAGAGATCAGAGTCCACACAGAGATGTACAATTCCAAGATTTGGAAACATTATAAAACATTGCACAGTGAAATGTTTCCAAAGGAAGTTGAGTTTAATGCCGTGTTTGTTCTCTTTGTCATTATGAATGCTTATGTGGAAAATGTGCCAGGTAGCTGAAAATGTACATTGTCTCATAGCTCCCCTTATGTGTGGAGGCCAGATTAATGCTGAACACAATTCTAAAGTTAAATAGGAGGGGAAATTGTATACAATACATTCCCAAGAAAAGATTCCTATTTACAATAACTTATAGTAATAAAAGCATAATATGCTAATTAGACCAAACAGCCGGATGTCCTTCCGGCTGTCCTTCGGACAAAGCCGCAGGGGCTGTGAGGACCGAGGGCAGGCAGCCTTGGTGGCAGCAGCAACAACTGCAGGGTGATGGTGGTGGCGCCTTCCCCTGATCAGCCCCATCGCCTCCTTCTGTAGGACATCCTTTAGGGCTCCCGGAGGGGGCAGGCCTGGCTGAGGGACCCCCACTCCAGTGCACGAATTTTTGTGCACCAGGCCTCTAGTTTGAATATAAATTCAGACAATTTTGTGGTGTGGTTACTTTGCATACACAAGATAACTGCAGCACTCAGCAAAATGCAGACAGCTGTCAGCAACATAGGAGATGTAAAAACTCAAAGTTCATTTGGGTGATTCTGTCTTTGAGCTGAGATCTTTGATACTTCCAGAATCTCCTTGTTCAGTTACTGAAGATCATAGTTATGATCCTGAATCTCAAATAAAAGTTTAACTACATAGCATTTACTTTGAGGTATGAGGTATATAGTACATTTTAGAAGTTCTTCCACTAGAAATGGTAAAAAATAAAGCTCAGCACTTAAAGGGATGGCTGTTAGTCACGCATGCAGAATTCAGTTCTGTGGAACATATCATTGCCCCAAATGCTGGTTAAAATGCTATTGTATCAAAGAGTTTAATAGTCCAAGAACCAAATGTTTCAATTTTTTTTTGAAAGAGGAATGCTTATGAAAAGACAAAGTATCACCCTACCAATGGAAAACATCTTAAGCTTAAGTTCCAAATCAAAGTTTATACTACAAGCAAGTTCAGCAAGATGTGCTTGAAAATTTCCACTCTATCTCCTCTCCCCACCCTCTGAGTCAAAAATGGATTCCTACCTGTTAGAAAAATTTGCCCTGCCTACTGCATCTGTCAAGCCTAATTTCTTAAACTGTACATGAAAAGATTGCTTTTTCCTAGGTTATAGAGACAGAAAAAAACAGAAAGAATCTGGGATGTGACAGGAAGCTAACTGGGAAAAGCATCATCCCATAGACTCAGTGCATTTCTTCTGGGAAACCCAGTAACATTAACATCTCCTTATAATTCTCATATTACTTACTTAGCAGCCTATAAAATGCACTCTAGTGTGTAAAATTATGGAGGGTATAATTTTTATGGTGGGTATAATTTATCTTCCCCATTCCACTCTCTGTGCTTTGCCTAAGTCCATTCTCAAACAGTTTTTGTCTTCTGATGGACAAGTAAAGAAATCAGATGTACAACAGTTAAAGCACATATACTTTTTTAAACTTTTTTTTTTTTTTTAAGTTGGTTGGTACAACGTGGTAAGAGTATAGGTTCTGGAATTAGGCCACCTGGGTTCAAATTCTGATTTTTGTTTTATACTCACTGAGGGTGACTTTAGTCAGGTAATTTCACCTCTTTGCTCTGATTGCATTCTGTTTAGATCTAAGAAATGGCTCTTTTTTAAAAAAAATATTTTTTAAATTAATTTTTTTCCAGAAAGGAAGGGAGAGAGATAGAAAGTTAGAAATATCGACCAGCTGCCTCCTGCACACCCCCTACTAGGGATGTGCTGCAACCAAGGTACATGCCATTAACTGGAATCGAACCTGGGACCTTTGAGTCCACAGGTCGACGCTCTATCCACTGAGCCAAACCGGTTTCGGCAAAGAAGTGGCTCTTATGCTTTATCTAAGAAGTGGCTTTTATGTCACCTTCGTTGCAGTGCTCCTGAAAACACTGAATGCAAGGCTCTACATCCAGAGTTTGTAATCCCGTAGATCTGGGTTGGGAACCGATATTCTGCATTTCCAACATCATTCCAGGTGATGCTAACTTTAGTAGCCTGGGGCCTGACCACACTTTGAAAACCACTGCTCTACAGCAGGGTTGGTTAACCTTAGCATTATTGACATTATGGGCTGGATAATTCTTTGTTGTGGTCTCTGCCTGTGCATTAATTATAGGCTGTTTAGTAGTAGCATCCTTGGCTGCTACTACTAGATACCAGTAGCACCCATCTCGTTAACAGTCAAAAATGTCTCATAGGGAGTAAAGTTCCCTGGTTGAGAACCTCTGCTCTAGAAACACTAATTCCAGGTGATCTCATGCTTTACTCTTCTCACATTTTTTGGGGGGGAGGGTGATGTGGAGATTGGGTGGTGTTAAAATGGCTTCTTGGAATTAAAAGAGGTTTCGGTCCGTCAGGTAGAATGTTATGCCTTAATTATTTTTATTGTACTGTTACCCTGAAATACCTTGTAGCATATAATCCAATCAATAAAAATGTGTGTGAAGACAGATGTGTTAATTTCTGAAGTCATTGCAAGGTGAGCAACATCAAGAATTAATTTAATGATACTGATTCTCAACAGAATCATATGGTGTTTATACAGAGGTAGGCAAAAGCAGGTTTACAATTTATTTTTGAATTATTTATTATTGTATTTTCCCTATGAACAACTATAAATATACTTTTGCCCGCCCCTGTAAAATGCAGATCGCCTGACTTCACTCTGCTGCTTACTCCCCATTGCTCTTAGGATCAAGTTCAAACATGGATAATGACGTTTTGCACAATAATGCTTCCTCTTTAACTGGTCTTTCACCAATTTACTCTTTTCCCTGTACTATCTCTTCCTTCCGTGTCTACACAATCCATACTAAGCTTTTATTTCCTAGATTGCATCGCACTCTCACTTCTAAACCTGTTCCTGCTGTTTGCATTTCCTATAATACTGTCATTTTACTAACCTATAAACTGAGAGCGTGGCCTGTATCTGTCCATCCTCAGTGATTTATATCCTTCTAAGTCCTGGCTGAACTGCTGGCTGTAATCATTGCTGGCTCAGCTGTATTATCTTACTCATATCTACTATTTTTTGGCCACATCATGTTGACTAGTACACAGTTCTAATGCAGAGTACATTTAACATCAAAGTGCATTGACTAACCTAACCGTAGTATGACTTCTACATTTGTATACATATTTTTGGCTGAGTATAAAGAATCTCAATCTAGCCGGGCTTAAACAAGAGATCTTTCTCGCATAACAGAAGACTGCAAGGTTTTTTAATGTGGCTTAATTTTGGCCTCCAGGACTTAGTTTTTCTAAATCTCTTCTCTGCACTCCACTACATTGGCCTCATCTTGAGACCAATTCCCTTAATAGCCACAAAGTGACTGCTAGTGGCAATTGAGGGAACATATTTATTCACATCAAGAGGAAATTGGTTATTCTTTCCCAGAAGTTCAAGTAAGCATGCCCTTGCATCTCTTTGATCCAAATTGTCTTTGCCTTATTATACATCCTGAGTCAGTCATTGGTAGAGCGGATCTTAGATTGATCATCTATGAGTAGAATGGATGTTGAGAAGACACCCAGTGTCCTCCATAATTTCTCTTTGCCAAAGGGAAAATTTTACAATAATAACCTGCAGGAAATTTCCCATAAGGGAAAATCTTCCCACCTCTTCTAACTTTTGAAGTTGATTACAACTCCCAAGATGTGGTACTCACAAAAAGAAGCCTGAGAAGTCTCCTAAATAGTTAATCATGGAATCTTTTTCCCCTTCAGATCCAGACATTTAATGTGGATGCACCATGCCAGACTGTGGAAGATTTAACGAGTGGGGTTGTGATGGCCCAGGTTCTTCAAAAAATGTAAGAATAAACTGCTTTATCTCTTTGTGTATTCTTATACGTGGATATGTGGTTAGATGAAGACATGGACAAAAAAATAAAGTGCTACATGATGTGTGTTGTGCATGATATAAGAACTGTAAGCAGCAGTAATATTTTCATGGCATGTCCTTGTTTAGTTACAAATTGACTGCAAGTTTAATTAGGGCTGTAATAGTTATAAAACTCCAATGGTTTTAGCAGAATTATTTGTTCTTGTGCATAAGCTTGGCAGAAATTTTTATGTTAGTAACCAGATTTTGCCATCCTAGAAGAATCTCAGAGCCTGGCTTCTAGCAATAATGCTGAAATGTAACAGTGAGGTCTTCCCTGACCACCCATGTGAAATAAGCAACAGACATTACCCTGTGCTCTTATCCCTTTGACTGTTGTATTGTTCTGCAAAGTATGTTAGCACTACCGGATATGCCATGTATTTGCTTGTTTATTGGTTGTTTGCTGTGCACGCGCACGAGCATATACAGTGAGTTCCACCTAGAGGTAGGGTATTTGTTTTGATTACTGTTCTGTCCTCACACCTTGGCCAATGCCTGGTACTTGGTTGGGTCATATGAAAATGACCTTTTTTTGTAGGTCAAAATGGTCAAATAGCAACAATTTCTTTTTTTTCTTCAATCTGCATTTTATTGCAAGCAACAATTTCTTATGGTTTAATCTGCATAATGGATGCTCATGTTTACTGAATGACTAAGTGAATGAAATATTTAGTTGGGTTATATAAAACATACCAAATTCCTTCCTTCTAAGTACTTTGAAAACATAATTGTTGTATGGCTGTCTTCAGCTTTTGACCTGGGAATTTTTCAAATAAAGGATTACCTGTGAATTTAAGAATTCATTAGGTCTGATACAATTTGGGGGATACTTTTGTCTTCTGAAGCCCTGAGCACTTGTCAACCTGATGATATTAAAAGATTTACATATGACTAATGAGGATTTCCTGCATTTCTATTGAGAACCAGTGCCATCATAAATGAGTTCTTGCTGTTGCTCATCTTAAAGTGAGCCTTAAACACTTTCCCGTCTGAGAAGCAGCTCAAGTGCCTGCATTTCAGAGACTCTCTGTGCCTTTAACATTAGGGACTCATGCTTGAAAACTATAGTTTGCTATTGCTTTCTTGTGGAACTTATATAGCACATCTTTCCAGCTCTACCGGCACACACACTTTTTGATGGAGCTCAAGAAGGCTCATTTGAGACCTGACCAGAGTGATCATGTGATTATCATGGTCACCTCTGAGTGGTGCCCTAATAACTTTTAGCCTTGGAAAGGTCTAGAGAGTTCCATTGAAGTTCTTTTTTTTTTTTTTAACACTTTATTGATTTTTTACAGAGAGGAAGAGAGAGTCCGAAACATCGATGAGAGAGAAACATCTATCAGCTGACTCTTGCACCCCCCCCACTGGGGATGTGCCCGCAACCAAAGTACATGCCCCCGACCGGAATCGAACCTGGGACCTTTTAGTCCACAGGCCGACGCTCTATCCACTGAGCCACACCGGTTTCGGCTTCATTGAAGTTCTTAAAAATTATTTGTGGGCATGTAGACATAGCTAAGTGAGCTTTCCATGTATATGTCAGTAGATGAATTTTTTGCTTAAGTTAGTTTGGATAGGATTTCTCTCACTTGAAGAAACCAGAAGAAAGACTGTACTTGATTTAATAAGTGAAGATCATAAGAAACCATTATGTTCTATATACAATTTAATAATTCCAACATACACTAAGGCATGTGAACAGTCTTTTCTCGTTTTTGCATTCCAGTGGTTAATTGGTTAACCTCTTTTTGTCTTTTCCTTCCACCCTTGACCTGTTGTAATTTAATTCAGCACTTCTCAGAATTTTCTTTGTCAGCTTCTCTTTCACTTGGCAGTATTGCCTTTAAAGTCCTTCCCTGTGTTTTTGTGGCTTGATAGCTCATTTCCTTTTAGTATTTCCCACCCTCCTTTTCCCGCCCCCCAAAGCTTTATTGAAATTAAATTGACATTCAATAAATCGCACATTTTTAAAGTATATAATTTGATAGATTTTTTACCTTGTAGATGCCCATGAGACTTTTCACCACAGCCAAGAAAATGATCATATCAGTCACTTTTTGAAAGTCTCCTTGCCCTAGACAGGTAGCTCATTTGGTTAGAGAGTGTCATCCTTATACGCCAAGGTTGCGGGTTCAATCCCTGGCGAAGGTACATACAAGAAGTAACCACTGATTGCATAAATAAGTGGAACAAGAAATCCATGTTTCTCCTCTCCCTCTCTCTCTATCCCACCTCCCTCTTTCTTTCTCCCTGTCTTCCTTTCTCTCTAAAAAACTTTTTTTTAAATCTCTTTAATCCCTCCTTCCTACTTCCCTTTTTATCACTATAGATTCATTTGCAATTTCTAGAAATTTATATTAATGGACAGTATATTTTCTTTTTTGAGGAAAAAGGTATGGCCTCTTTCTTGCAGTACAATTATTTGGGGATATGTGTATATTTTTGCCCATACTTATAGTTTGTACATATTCCATTGTATGGCTATTGTATGATCTGTTCATGGCTAATAAACATCTGAGTTATTTTAGTTTTAACCTATTACAGATAAAGCTGCTGTGAGTATCAATGCACAAATCTTTGTGCAGACATATGCTTCCATTACCCTTGGGTATAGCTAACTTTCAAACATTTAATGGCAGGGAACCAAAATATTTTTTATGTAATTAAAATATTATGTAATTAAAAGAAAATAGACTTAAGAAACAAAATATCTATAAAAATACTAAGGTTTGCTAATAAAAATGCCATACTAAGGAATGGAATAAAAATATAGTGTTTGTTTTAGACTACACCTTAGTTGGCTAAGTTCAATAAGAACATTGAATAATTTTAGCAGTAGAAATAAAATTTAAATAATTTTAGCAGTAGCAATAAAATTTAATTGTTTTATTTCCTCTGAAGGCATTTGACTGGTACATAAGTTACAGCTAAATATGCTGGTACTGGCAAAATCTAAGGAAATGGTTTTGTAAGTTTTGTTTTTCTTTTTTAGCAGCAGTCAGGACATAGCTATCTTTAGCTCCTTACTCATGAAGAACACTCCCAGTAAGATTATCTGTTGTTATGTCCATATCTGTGCAGAACTACAATTTTTTGAGATTTTGGAGAAAATTACTTTCATGTTGTTTTATCCTAGCCTGAGCATCAATTAAGGGCTACTTAGAAAACATTGCTGAAATTGTAACTACTTATCAAAACAAAGTTATGACTAGATTCCTGCATAGTGAGTCAAAGTTTATTACTAAGAAAAGTCATTCTGAATATAAAAAAGCTGTAAACTACTATTCTTGCTATATTTTGCCCAAGTAGTAGATTGGAAGTTTATTAAATGAATGTGCTATCTCTTTCCAAATACATTTCTGTCCACAAATATTTATAGAGAACCTGCTGTGTGTCGGACAAGAAGTATTGGGCAGTTCTGCAGTGAGCAAGAACATAGACAAACATTCTGTGGTCTTGAACAAATAATTTCTTAGAGCATCAGTTTCAGAACCTTTGAAATGAGGATCATGCTGTGCTAAAAAGTTTGGTTCTGTTTTTCTCCCTTTTTAGTTGTTGGGAGATTTTCCTAAGAAAAATAGCCAGAAGTATATTCAGGTTCTGTCCTTGTTTCAGTTTGTCCACATGAATGTTATTTTAGATGTTAAGCCTTTTGCAAATAGGAATGGTGTCCAACTTTGTCTAACACCTAGTATTATATCTGAGAAAAATAGGTTCTTAGTTTATATTATTTTTAAAAATTGACATTTTAGAGACGGTATTGGTGGCATTTGAAGTATTAAATGATGGAGGTCATTGAAATATTAGTTGAAATTTTTATTTTAACCTTAATAGTATATTGCTTTTGTCTATTTAAAATTACACCTATTTTAAATTTTTAGATATTAGTGTGGTGTCTACAGGTTATGCTAATTCCAAGTTAGTATATTTAGCTATAATTTGTTTTTAAACTATAATAACTATGTTATTATTTTTAATCTTTTAATGAGCTGAAAACAGTCAAATTGATTATAGAGAAGTCTATAATTGTATCTGGTCTCATGTACTGAGCTATTCAATGACTGATATGTGGCAAATACATTTTTATGTTGCAGTTAAGTGGTGATATGGGATGGGTTTCAATTTTCTTTTTTGTTTGTTTTTACCTTGATAGTTACATGTTCTTAATGTACTAGCTTTTTCTTATTTTTAGAGATCCTGTATATTTTGATGAAAATTGGCTAAACAGAATCAAATCCGAAGTGGGAGATAATTGGAGGCTAAAGGTATTTTCTTTCTTTTTTCTATCTGTAAATTAATATTTTACTTGGTGTATACAGAATTTGTTGATTTTTTAAATTAGATGTGCTCAGTAAGCTTTAAAAACTTAGGTAGTTTTTAATGAAATAATCTAGATTTGAAGATTGGAGATAACCTGAAATTGCTTACTAAAATGTAATGGAAAGTAGTAAAGTATAGTGAGCCAGAGCGCCTATGTCTATATCATAGCTCTGCCATTTACTATCTGTGGGAAAGTCTTTTAACTTTTCTATGCCTCAGTTTCCCCTTTTGTGAAATGAGTATTGTGAGAGAATCCACTTCATAGAAATAAATGAGTTAATGTATGTAATGTACTTAGGATAATGCATGGAATATATAATGGTACCTACTAGTGTTAATAATGATAAAATATTAGTAAGTATAATTTAAATCAACACATTGATTTTAAAAATTTTATTGACTGATTGATTTTAAGAGAGAGAGAGAAGGAAATAATTGATTCCTTGTTCCACATATTTATGTATCCATTGGTTGATTCTTGTATGTGCCCTGGCTGGAGATCAAACCTGCAGCCTTGGCATTTGGGGCGATGCTCTAACCCAGTGGTCGCCAACCATTGATCTGCGGACCACTGGTGGTCTCTGAGGTCCCAAAGGTTGGCGACCGCTGGTTCAAGGAAACCTTTGGAGCAGTGGTCGCCAATTGGTGTCTATGAGGTCTGAAAGGTTAGAGACCGCTGCTCGAACCAACCAAGCTACCCAGCCAGGGTCAGTGAACACATTGCTTTTTTAAGGAATTCTAATTTAAAATGTTTAAATATGAAAAAAATGAACCTACTAAAATAAAGAAAATAAAGTATCCTATATAATAAAACCCTAATATGAAAATCAACCGAATGGAGGAACGACTGGTCGCTATGGCACACTGACCACCAGGGAACAGATGCTTAACCGCAGGAGCTGCCCCCTGGTGGCCAGTGTGCTTCCACAGGGGGAGCGCCGCTCAGTCAGAAGCCGGGCTGTGGCTGGCAAATGCAGCAGCGGTGGCAAGAGCCTCTCCCGCCTCCTTGGCAGAGCTAGGGACCCTTTGGCATATATCCCCCGAGAGGTCACGTACTTCAAGAAGGCACAGGCCAGGCTGAGGGGCCCTTCCCCCACTCCAGTGCACAAATGTCATGCACCGGGCCTCTAGTATTATATATTTTTCATGTCTTCAGGTTTTTCTGGAAGTATAAACATTAGTTTATATGTGAAAAAAATTTTAAATAGAGTTTCCAGGGTTTTTTTTGTTTTGTTTTTAATTAAAAATGTCTCTGGTTAACCATTGGATCACATTGCTGTGATTCAGCCTATTTTATTTTATGGTCACAGGTTCTGCTGCCTTTTGTCCTAGGACATTCTCAGCTACTAACATTGGCTAGGAACAGCTAAGTAGATGATCAACAGAATCATATTATATGCATATTTAACTTAACACAAATGCAACCATATGAATTGTGCAAAAAAAGAAAAAATAGAGGAAAAAATAATGGCTTACAATAAATAGCACAGGTAATTCTGCCTGTCATTTCATCCAGAAAACATGGCCATTGGATCTGTTTTCTGGAGTGAGTATCGGGAGACATCTGTATGTTGGTCTCTTATCCTGTCTGTTTCTAGGTTGCTTCTTATAGCACAAGTATCTTGCAATGCAGAATGTTATCCTAGCATTTAAAGATATGACTTTTTAACCTTATGGATCTTAAATATTTACTTTGGTGCTCAATTGAAGAAACAGCAATATTTTCTGACAGTGGAGAAATTTGGAGACATATGTCGTAGGTTATTTTAAGAGGTTTTCAGCCCTAGCTGGTTTGGCTCAGTGGATAGATCATTGGCCTGGGGACTAAAGGGTCCCGGGTTCAATTCCATTCAAGGGCACATGCCTGGGTTGTATGCTCACTCCCCAGTAGGGGGCATACAGGAGGCAGCCAGTCAATGATTCTCTATCATCATTGATGTTTCTCTCTCTCTCCCTCGCCCTTCCTCTCTGAAATCAATGAAAAAATATTTTTTTTAAATAAGAGAAATTCCCAAGGGTAGTCCAGCTGGCATGGCTCAGTGGCTGAGCATGAGCCTGTGAACCAGGAGGTCACAGTTGGATTCCCAATCAGGGCGCATGCCAGGGTTTGGGGCTATACCCCCAGTTGGGGGCATGCAGGAGGCAGCAATCAATGATTCTCTCTACTCATTGATGTTTTTATATATCTCTCTTCATCTCTGAAATTAATAAAAATATATTTTAAAAGAAAAAAAATTTCTAAGGGTAATATTTACCTAATGCTTTTACTGATAGAACTTAACCTCCATGTAAGATGCAACTCCATTTTCCTATGGAAAACTGCATAGAACTTAAGTCTTCATTAAGGATGATACATTTTTTCTTTAGCTGCAGAAAATCTGAATAATTTAATCTTACTGTTAAATCTCACTCACTGTCCAATTTTGGTCATAATATTGAAATTTTAATATTATTGAAAGCTTTAATTTGTTACATAAATATCTTAAATAAATTAGACCATCAAAAGTCCTTTTTTGATGATGGCAATTCAAATATGCTATTAAATTTTCTTTTTTATATTTACTTTATGATTAACTTGTTTGATTAGTTGATTTAGAAATTTTTTGTTAAGTTGTATTTTGATTTATCCAGTTGTTTTCTCTCTCTTTAAACAGATAAGCAATCTAAAGAAAATTTTGAAAGGAATCTTGGACTATAATCATGAGGTAAAGACTTTTCTCATTCTGCATGGAAATATTACTATAGGATAATTTAATTTTATAATATTTTATAATAGTTTCAACTAAAGGAAAAATTATCTCAGAATTAGTAATCAGTTTATCTTCCATAGTTTCTAGGATGTGGTTTAAACAACCATATTATATGGTTCCTGGATAAATAGTTTTCACTGTAATATGAATAATTTGTAGGTAAATCTAATTTATATCAAACCTTGCTTTCTGCTATTTATTCTCTCCTTTCTTTCCTTACTTGTGAATGTGGTTTAGAGTCCATGCATTATTGTAATCAACACCCTTAAATACTTCCACTGTATTCCTTAGCGAAACCCCCTCCCTTGATTAACTCAGTTTATCTTCTCAGCCTGCATCAGAACAGTCAAGACATTGCTGGGGGGGAGGGGGTGAAATCAGGCTGTGGACTAATTTTACATTAAATTTATAGTGGACACAACACAGCTTAAAGACCTATGTGATTTCCTTACTCTTTTTCCCCCCACAGACTTATTTGCATTTATATCTACATTTATACTTACATCATCTACCTTTATCATCTCAGTATGTGACTTTACCATCTACCCTACTGCTTGAAGCCAAAACCATCACCCTGTAGTCTTTTCCTTCTTTTGAGATCATCAGAAAGACCTATTAGTTAAGCCTCCAAATTACAGCTTTTTCCATCTCTACTGCCACCACCCTATACCAAGCCATCGTTATTAGCACTTGCTTAGATTACTAGAGCTGGCAACTGGTTACCCTGATTTCACTCTTGCCCTGTACAGTCTGTTCTCTACTCTAAAGCCAGGATGATTTTTTTTAAAATATAAATTTAATTATGTCATTCTCTAATCCAAGTCTTCCATGGTTTCCTATTGCATTGAGAATCAAATCCTTCTTACTGTGAGACACCAGGTACTGCATGACCCCCTCTGACTTCCTCTTACACTGTTCTCCCGTAACCCATAACACTGCAGCTGCATTCATCCTGCTTCTGTGCTTTTAGGATCTTCATTTTTCACTGTAGGGTTACCAGTCAGAGACCTATCCACTTGTCTGCATATAAGTTATTTCCTTTGGGATCACTCTTATTTCCCCGTAAAGGAATCTTCCATTCTCCTTCCTGGTACAGGTGTCATGCTATCAGCATTTTGGATTCAAATAGATGAAGGTGACTAAGAGGCATGAACTCCACTGGGGACATGAACCTGTATTTAATCTCCACTCTTAATGGTGCCCCCTGGGTCAGAACTTAACTGGCTCTACTTCAGCGTACACACTTCCAGTTTTTCTGGGGGTGGTAGTGGGATTAGTAGTACTCAATTTCTTTGCTAAGTGTACATACCATATACTAGATTGGGCCCTAACTTGCTGTGACTCAAGATAGTTATAACTTAGGTGTATGGGTAAAAATAGAACTTGGGAGTGAGATTGACATGACAGTTCTGTCCTTATCAGTGAGATTCTGTTGCGGACAATCTAGTCTTTATCAATTACTTTATTGGGTCCTATAGATGTAAATGCAACTCTAATTCCTTTATCTCTATTTAGATTTTAGGGCAGCAAATTAATGACTTTACCCTTCCGGATGTGAACCTTATTGGGGAGCATTCTGATGCTGCAGAACTCGGAAGGATGCTTCAACTCATTTTAGGCTGTGCTGTGAATTGTGAACAGAAGCAAGGTAATTTATTTGAAGTTAGTATATGCATTTAAAATAATATTATAATATTATTGCAAACCGCTCGAAGCCCCTCACCAAGGCTAGTCCCGCCCTCAATGGGGACCCCCACCCCATGGGGGTGAAGCCAGGCTGGCCTACAAACTGCTGGTGCCCTTGCCCAGGCCGGTTTCACGACCCCCACCCCCCCGGGAGTGAGGGACCTCCCACCTAGATCTGGGGCCCCCATCAGGGCAGGCCAGCCGGTCCCCACATGTACATTAGGCCTCTATTCCTATATAATGAAAGGGTAATAGGCAAATTGACTTTAAAGGCGGAACAACAGAATGACGGCTGGACCAGTCACTATTGAGGTACACTGATCACCTATTGGTCCCTTTCCCTGGCCGGCAGGCAGGCCTGCGAGCAGGCAGGAACAGCCAACCTTTCTATCCTCCCCATCTCCCCCCTTTCTCCCCCCCCCCCCCCCATCAGGCACCAATCACCTGATGGCAAAAAGGGAACGGGGTTGGGAGGGAGGAGGCAGGGGCAGGGCCGGGACCAGCTGTGGGCAGCCGGGAAGATAGTCCTGATTGCAGGCCAGTCTAGGGACCGTTACCCGCACACAAATTTTGTGCTCTGGGCCTCTAGTGTAGATAATAATGATATATTAGATCAGTTCAGCTCTTGGAACTTAAAATTAGATATTTTATTTTGCAACTATGTAGAATTTACTTCACAAATATTTACTGAATTCATGCATTGTGCTGGGGCTAGGAACACAGTATCAGACCAAGCAGGCATGATACCTTCCTCAGGGAACTTGTACTTGAGTGGAGGTGGAGGGCAGTAAATAATGCCACACAGAATGAGGTAATCTGCATAGTGGTGAGTGCTGTAATTGGGGTCAGGGAAGTTATTTAAGCAAAGATATGGAGAATGTGGGTTAAGAGTAATCTGAATAGTAGAAATTGAATGTCAGAAAGATCTGTGTTACCTTTGAGGAATTTAAAAGGCAACAATTAGAGAATAGTGAGGAGGATAAAGGGAGATGAAATGAAGCAGGATAAAAGTACTTAGGGATTATTCTAAATGATGACAGTATTTTACTGCTATTTATATGGCCCTTGAAGAAGATGGATTTTTTTTTAAGCCCAAAAGTCTTCCTCTGGTGATACAAAACAAATTTTTACTAACTTGCTGCCTGTACTAATTTTTGATATTCTAGTTCTAAGTTTAATAACTGTCTACATTGTTTTATCGTTTTCTGATTCAGGAATTTTTTTTTCCTAACAATGTATTTATTTCGCTCTAGCCCCATTCTTATTAGATTTTAGCAGCCATGCTCTTACAGGAAATTTTATTTTATTTTTAAAATATATTTTTATTGATTTTTCACAGAGAGAAAGAGAGAGGGATAGAGAGTTAGAAACATCAATGAGAATCATTGATCAGCTGCCTCTTGCACACCTCCTACTGGGGATGTGCCCGAAAACCAGGGTACATGCCCTTGACCGGAATCGAACCTGGGACCTTTCAGTCCGCAGACTGACGCTCTATCCACTGAACCAAACCGGTTTCGGCTCTTACAGGAAATTTTAGTTGTTTACTTAGTTTAACTCAGGAATTAAAATAGAGAATTTTCTACATTTTGTTTTTTGTATATTACTGAAATATCTAACAAATTTTTGTCAAAGATTATAAGATTAGTATAAATAATAAGATTAAAGACATATTAAATAAGCAGATGCTTTGATTTTAAAAGGTGGATGAAAAGTTATTTAATGTAATTCATTGAATTCAGATAATAGTTTATATATTTATTCTGTAAGGAGATTAACAGTTCCTGGGATTATCTTTAGTACATAAGGGTCCTTTGAAGTATGTAGCTATTAACGACTTGGATAATCATATTTATTAGAGGGAAAGATTAGGAAAAGACAAGGATGTTAGGATATGCATAGTCCTGTGGAAAAGAAGACAATTATATTTATCAAGCTTCTCACACAGATCAAGTGTTCTTTTTAAAACCTAGTTTCAGTTTTCCCCTGAAATTATATATAAATGATGAAAACTTTGAAGAGGATTTTAACATCTCAATTATCTGGAGGTCATTCTCTGCTCTCTGGAACAAAGTTGAGAGCTAAGAATTGAATTAAGTGGATTTTTGAATTGTTACATATTACCTGGTAATATGTGCACATTTATGACATTAACATAAGGCTTACTAAAGTGACTGCATTTACCACATGATCAACATCAGACAAGACATTCAGTCAAATGTTCCCCCATCTACAGAGTGAGCATACAAAACCTTATAGTCACGAGGAGTGTGTGATGTTGTGTATGTGTATTTGCTTTATAATCTATAAAGTACTATACAAAAAAATCGACTTTAACCAGCTGGTGTTGCTCAGTGGTTGAGCATTGACCTATGAACCAAGAGGTCATGGTTTAATTCCCGGTCAGGGCACATGCCTAGATTGTGGGCTCGATCCCCAGTGTGGGGTATGTAGGAGGCAGTCAGTGATTCTCTGTCATCATTGATGTTTCTATCCCGCTCTCCCTCTCCCTTCCTCTCTGAAATAAATAAAAATATTTTTTTAAAGAACAAAAATATGAGTTCTTCAGTTAGAAGTAAGGAACAGTTGGTCAGAACATTGAACTATCTGACTTTTCAAATTGGAACAAATAAGTGGTGGTAAATTTGAAGAAGCAAAAATTAGTAGTATAAAAAACACTAATAATGATATTTACTGAGTGTCTCCTGCTTGGTACTCTACTAGACACTAACAGAACAAAAAATTACTCTTTACAGATTAGAAAACTCATACATATAAGTATTATATGACTTACCCAAGATTTTGGGCTTGTTAGAGGCTAGGCAAGGACAGAAACCCTTATCTCTTCCACATCCAAACTTAATACTCTTCTATTAAACTGTGCTGTAAATTTTGGACCAAAAAGATAAGTTTTCAGGATCAACTCCCTGATATAGCACAACTCATTCTTCAGCATAGTCTCATAGCTCCGCGCCCAGTAATCATACATACTTGTATTTGGACCTCTAAGATTTTTACATTATATTTTTACTTTTCAAAAATTGTACATTAATGTAGCTCTCATCATCATTTTATCATTTAGCATTTTACGGTGTTCGCGGGGAAGGGCCTTGACGTGGCAACACCGCTTCTTAACTAACGCTTCCCCTCTCACACCTTACTAATAACTCCTCACCCCCCTGTTCTGTTGTCTTCACCCCCAGTAGGCTGTCATTACCTTTTCCTTCCCCATTATCAGTGCCACTGCTTCTTCTCTTCCATGTTCACAGTCTTTATTTTGAGGGTTGTGTTAGTCATTCTAGTTATGCCATTTTCTGCAGTAGCCTTAGAATTCTGTGTTTGGTACCTTGGAACAGGATATCTAAAAGCTCTCCCTTGCATTTCAGCACTCACTGGGTGCTCCTCATTAACAAAACAAAAAATTAAGCTTGGACGAAAGGCTTGTATGTTTGTTTTTTACTGAATAGTGCTTTAAGTTACAATATATTCCTATTGTTGGCTTAAGAACAATACCTGTGATTTAAGTGACTCGTGTACATTTGTGTTTAACCACACATTTGATTGAGTATAAAGTGTAGTTAGGGCAATACTTCCTTAAAAACATGTTTTTGATTAAAATATTTGGCATTCAGAAACAGAATGTCAGAATGTCATACTTTAATAATACAACAGTACTATCAAAATACTTTTTTTCTTTTTAACAAGTTACTTGTCAAGCAAAGGATTATAGTCTGGTATTCCAAAGATATGCATCTCTTGGCAAAAGGAACAGAGCAATTTAACAATTTCACAGTAAGACTCCTTCAGATAACACTTGGGAGTGCTGAGACAAGTTTTTGTGTTTATTTTTATATGTGTGGCAGGATGACACTAAAATTTTCTAATTATTTTGCCCTTTTAAATGTTTCTTTATCCTATATAATAAAAAGCTAATATGCAAATAGACCAAATGACCAATCGCTATGACACACAATGACCACCAGGGGCCAGACCCTCAACATAGGAGCTGCCCCCTGGTGGTCAGTGTGCTACCACGGTAGGAGCGCCGCTCAGCCAAAAGCCCTTAGCCGGGCTCATGGCTGGCAAGTGCAACAGCGATGGTGGGAGCCTCTCCTACCTCTGCAGCAGCACTAAGGTTGTCCGACTGCCCGCGTAGGCCCACTCCCCAGGGGGAATGGACCTAAGCTGTCAGTCAGACATCCCCTGAGGGCTTCTGGACTGTGAGAGGGTGTAGGTCAGCCTGAAAGACCCCTCCCACAAGTGCATGAATTTGGTGCGCTGAGCCTCTAGTTAAAACATTTACCATTTTTATTGGAATCTAGTTGGCCTATTAAATTTTTTTATGTTTAGTGTCACTTTTGTCATCCATTGTTGGATTTGAAAATAATAAAAACTACTTCCAGGGCTTTTTAAGAAGGCAAGCCATTGTTTTCCCCCACTTTTGTCACTACTGAGCTAAGAGATCCTTCTCTTTTTCAGCAATATTGAGAAGATTGATGAAGTTGATCCTTGAATTTGTTAGAGATGTGAATCATTATTTTAAAAGCTCAAGGTTATTAAATATTTGTTTACCTGTGGTATCAGTTTCTACGTTAAATTCATCTTAATTCTTTCTCCTAAACAGCTTTCAGGTCCATTAAGATTTTTCTTTCCTATAGTAGAGAATATTAATGTTGAAATTATACACAATTCAGTGCTTCTATGTCACATAAGAATAAAGCACAGACTTGAAAGTTTTTTTTTTTTTAACATATAACAAAGAATAATGTGAAAGTAAGATAATTTTTAGATTTTAAGAACAGTAATATGTAGTTTTTTCCACCCCGGTCTTAGGGTTTACCATTTCATTGCTTTACATTCTTAGCACCCTGCATTCCTGTGACCGTTAGCTGTAGCCTCAACTTTATAAGGAATGGTTGGGGATGGGTTTGGGTGACATAATAAGGAAAGATAAAGACTGTGATTTGCAGCCTTTACATATGGCACATATGTGCAGTTATATGAGGAATGCCTAGGCAGAATCGAAACACTGGCAACTCCTTATAAGAATTTGTGGTTAGCCTTTGCTCCCTTGACTCTCTTTAACTTGAACAGTGACATTCCAGATTGTTCTTGTTTTCAGAGTACATCCAGGCCATTATGATGATGGAAGAATCTGTTCAGCATGTTGTCATGACAGCCATTCAAGAGGTACGTTGGAGCTTTGTGCTTACAACTTGTGAAAAAAATAAAGGAGCAAACATGAGTTTAAGTAATAGAAGTAGAAATTTAAAAGATTCTCATTTAAAAAAATTTTTTTCTTTGCACTTAAGCTAGAACTTATCTCATTTTTATTAAAGGAAGTCATACTCATTTAAATCTCACAATGTAACTTGCTCAAGTTCACACAGAAGTAGAGGCATAGTTAGAACTAAGATCTAAGCATTCAGAATCCAGAGCTGATACCCCTGACCACTCTGCTGTAATGCCTCAAGATTGTTTATTTCAGAATTATTTCTTAGTACTAAAAATTAAAAGCAGAAAAAACTAACTGCCCAGCATTAGGGGGATGGATAAGTAAATTATGGTACAGTGATATATTGGCATATTCTGTAGACATTCAATTTTTGAAAAATACATAGTGACATGGGGGAAGGTTTATAATATTTAGGGAAACGGAGCACAATGAACAGCATAACACCATTTCTGTTTAAAATTAAAATTAAGATGAATAAAAACAAATTTGCAAAAAATGTTAATCATTGCCAAGTGATGGAATGTTCTATACTCTTTCTTACATTTTCCAATTTTTCTATAATGGGCATTATATCTATAATCAGTAATATTTTAAAAATTAAAATCCGTGACCAAAATTTTTTTTAAATTTTATGACTCTGTCCCAAGAAATTATTTAAAAATTCAGACCAAGCCGAGGTCGGTTTGGCTCAGTGGTAGAGCGTCGGTCTGCGGACTGAAAGGTCCCGGGTTCGATTCCGGCCAAGGGCATGTACATTGGTTGCGGGCACATCCCCAGTGGGGGGTGTGCAAGAGGCAGCTGGTCGATGTTTCTCTCTCATCGACATTTCTGGCTCTCTATCTCTCTCCCTTCCTCTCTGTAAAATATCAATAAAATATATTAAAAAAAAAAAATTCAGACCAAGATTGGGCATAGCAGTTACTGAATTTCCCCCACATTTTCGTTCTTTTACATTATTGGAAATGTAGAGGGGAGAAAGGTCTATCCACTGGTGAGCAAGTAATTAAAATATGACACTTCCATTCCATGAAATATTATGTAGCTGATAAAAACTTGTAAAAAAAAATAGCAACACACAAAATAGGTATCTTATGACAAAAGGAAAACATTTAAGCTGTCAAGTGAACAAAGCAACATATAAAATTTGTATGTATAATGAGGTTTTAAGAATAGATTACATGTTTACTATAAACATATTCCTTTTATTCATTTAGCACATACTTGTTGAGTACCTAATATGTACGAGATGTGGTAGGCAGTATGGATACAACTATGAAAAAGTTAGACATGGTCTCTTGACTCATAAAGTGTAAGACTCATGGGAGAAATGGCTAAACAAGCAATTCAGATACATTCAAGTCATTCAAAATGAAAAGTGCCATGATGGGGGAAATATAGGAGTACCTCAAAGGAATATCTAACTCTGGTTGGGGACATTAGGGAAGGCTTTTCCAAGAAAGTGACATCTAGACCAAGCACAGAAAAATGAAATAAGGTAAGGAAAGGACAAAAATTGTGCTTAAGTCCAGGAGACATGAGAAAGCAAGTTCTGAATGGCATGCTAGAGGTATTAAAAGAGTGCCTGTAGCAAACTTTGTAAGGTACAAATAAGAGGTGAAAAGAGACAAGAACATTAGGATATTGAGCAGTTTTGTTAAGAGTCAAAATTAAGAAAACAATAGATTTTAAGGAGATAAGACACTGAAGTCTGTATCTGAGAAAATTCGTACACTGAGAAGAATGGATTGGAGAAAAACGAGTTAGAAAAAGGTAGAGCAGTTAAGAGACTTTAGCTAAGTAATTATATAGTGAATAATGATGAGAGGTGAACTAGGTTATAGCAGTTAGGGTAGAAGGAAGTTGACAGAGTTAAATTATCAGAGCTTGCATCAATTGGCTTGGTGAATGATTGGACTTAGGAGGAGAACAGTAGGTAGCTGGATAAAATTATAGGATTAAAGAAGAGCTTTTGTAAGATGGTAGACTTTTTATTTAAGGCACATTCTGTTTATATGTGTTTAATTTTTATTGTAGTAAAATATATATACCATAAAATTTGCCATTACTGACATTTAGTGTATTTCGTAATGTTTGGAAACATTACCACTATTTAGTTCCAGAACTTTTTCTTCAACCACAGAAGGAAGCCCTGTGCCCATTACACAGGCAGTCCTCATTTCCTCTTCCCTACAGCCCCTGCAACCAGTGATGTGTTTCTGTCACTGAATTTCCCTATTCTGGATATTTCATTTAAATGGAGTCATTGAATGTGTGCCCTTTTGTGCTCAGCTTGTTTCATTTAACATAATATTTTCAAGGTTGTGTGGTAGCATGTATTAATATTTTATAGCTGAATAATATTCCATTGTCTGGGTATACCACATTTTGTTTACCATTTATTCATTTGATGGACATTTGGTTTTTCCCCACCTTTTGGATATTGTGATGTTGTCCACATGTACTTGTGTGTTTTTTAAAATGCATTTTTATTGCTTTTAGAGAGAGAAAGGCAGAGGGAGAGAGAAACATCCATCACCTGCCTCTCGCACACCCTCTACTAGGGATCGGGCCCGCAACCTGGGCATGTGCCCTGACCTGGAATCCAACCAGTGACCTCGTGGTGCATGGGATGATGTTCAGTTCACTAAGACACACCTGCTGGGTTGCCCACATTTATTCTTTAAAAATATTTAGCACTTCCTTTTTATTTTTTAATAGTATGTCACTTTCCTGTATTTCTTCACATTTATTATATGCCTTTTTATTATTATTATTGATTTTGGGGAGGAAGAGGGAGGGAGAGAGAGAGAGAGAGAAAGAGAAATATCAATGATGAGAGAGAATCATTGATTGGCTGCCTCCTGCACGCCCCCCTACCAGAGATCGAGCCCACAACCTGGGTATGTGCCCTTGACCAGAATCAAACCTGGAACCTGTCAGTCCACAGGCCAACGCTCTATCCACTGAGCCAAATCAGCTAGGGCTAGTGGTGCCACTTTTTAGTGAAAAGCCCATGTTTTTAAATATTTAGCCACATTTTTAACTTAAAAACTTGTCTTTTTAGTGATAAGAATAAAACTTGGTTCTTGTGACTGTGCCTACAGAGAAAATTAGTATCAGAATTTTAGACTTATAAGTGAAGGATTATGTTGGAATGAAAACAAAGTTCCAGACTGAAAAGTTGTAATGTATAAGAAAATACTCCTTTTACATTTGTGTTTTCATTTTAATTTTTATAATTCTGTAGTGGCTGGGTGTTCATGTTTGTTGTGTAAGTATATTATATAGAATGTCTTTTTTGCCTCATAGTTTAATCATTTACATCTTAATTTCAGCTGATGAGTAAAGAATCTCCCGTCTCTGCTGGAAATGATGCCTATGTTGACCTTGATCGCCAGGTATCTAATTCACATTGTTTTTATGCATGCAAAGATTGAAAAGGATGATTCAGTTGAAATTGCTTTTGTAATATATATCGGTATAATTCTTTGCATTTTACCAAAAATTTAAGAACTTAAGCCACTTATGGATACTACACATTTGTAATTTAAAAAAATGAAAGAAGTTAATATATGTTAACTTCTTTCATTTTTTGTAATTTGTTTTCTAGTCCTGATTTTTCTTTTTCTATTAGTGATATGTTTCTGTATACTACATTTAACACAATAGATACTCTCTGGGAAAGTGTATGCATTTTCCATTGGTATACATAATCTTATGATTTATCCTATTAATAAAAGCATAATTTGCTAAGTGTCCAACCAATTGATCAACTGTTCAGTTGACCAGTCGCTATGACATGCACTGACCACCAGGGGGGCAGATGCTCTGACCTGTAGGTTAGCTTGCGTCTAGGGTCTGGTTGACTTGGACTGGGTGAGATGGTCCCAACTGCCAATTGCCAGCTAGGCTGAGGGACCCCACCCGCGCATGGATTCATGCACCGAGCCACTAGTTTATGATAAAAAGATAGTGTACATTTTATTTCATATTATTCTTCAATTGAAGATCTCTCCTCTAACCTTCATACTTAAATGTACTAAGAAACAATGAACTAAGAAACTGATTCCTCCATTTTTAAAGGAGCTCGGCAGTATGTTTTTATGGTTTTAATGGGAGAGTTAATTTGTAATTTTAGTTATTTTAATAAAATGCAGTTAGTTACATTGTCACTTTCTGTGTTCCAGCTATTCTAGGACATCTGTCCCAAAACTTGAAGAGAAACCTTTGTGGTCTTTGTCTTCTTTCATTTCTTCTCCATAGTTTCTAAATGTTTAGCAGAAAAATCTTAGGGCATGCTATAAATTTCTTTTTATTATTGATTTTTTTATAGAGAGGAAGGGAGAGGGATAGAGAGTTAGAAACATCGATGAGAGAGAAACATTAATCAGCTGCCTTCTGCACACCCCCTACTGGGGATGTGACCACAACCAAGGTACATGCCTTTGATCAGACTCCAACCTGGGACCTTTCAGTCCTATTCACTGAGCTCTATTCACTGAGCCAAACTGGTTAGAGCAGGGGATACTATAATTTTAACCCAAGTTGTAATTGGTCCTTCCTTTACTTTGTGATGTGTTTGGTTCTAAAGTTGTTACTCTGAATGAATTTTTTTTTTGTATTTATATTACACATAGGTTTGGTCACATGAAATGAGAAGCTAATATAATTTTACTTTGATCAATTTTTTCCTTTTAATAATTAAGTGATTAATTAGTTATAATTGGTTAATTGTTCATACTTTGCTAACTTAGAATTTATATAAATAATGGGGAACAACTCAGGAATATTTGG
The DNA here is from genome assembly GCA_963924515.1 of Vespertilio murinus. Taxonomy (NCBI): domain Eukaryota; kingdom Metazoa; phylum Chordata; class Mammalia; order Chiroptera; family Vespertilionidae; genus Vespertilio; species Vespertilio murinus. The sequence goes on from OZ004707.1 coordinate 24,572,871, forward strand.
TTTGTGTTAAGGATCAGAATAATAAAAGTCTTTTATTTTAAAACTGATATACAAATTAACCAAAAGTTTTAATATGACTAAAAAACTTGTATTGAAATACACTAGCTATATATTTTAACAATTGAAACCCTTGACCTCTAGCACACACATATTTTACTAGGGTAAAAATTCTGTTATTTAAGTCAACATTACTAAGAATCAGGTAGCTCAGATAGAAAATGTGTAGGAAAACTTGGTATGCAGAAGGAACCAAATTCAAAGTAAAGAAAGGACAGATTTTAGGACTAAAAGATATTCAAAGTTAGACGTGCCTTCTTTGGCCCCAGCCGGTTTGTCTCAGTGGGTAGAGCGTCTGCCTGCAGACTGAAGGTTCCCAGGTTTGATTCTGGCCGAGGGCACATGCCTGTGTTGTGGGTTCGATCCCCATTAAGGGGCTTGCAAGAGGCAGCGAATCAGTGATTCTCTCTCATCATTGATGTTTCTATCTCTCCTCCTTTCCTCTCTAAAATCAATGAAATACATTTTTTTTTAAAAAGAAGTGCCTTCTTTTGATTCTTGCACAGAGGTTCTTTATTTCTCCCTGTCCCTCATAAAGAAAAGGAGGATAATTTTTAATTCCTTATTATACAAATGTAATTATTAATTGTTGCCACTTCATATTGAAATGCTTATTGTATCTCTTTGTTTCCAACCAGTTGAAGAAAACTACAGAGGAACTAAATGAAGCTTTGTCAGCCAAGGAAGAAATTGCTCAAAGATGCCATGAGTTGGATATGCAGGTAAGAGTTCTGTGCTGTGTGTACCACCTGCTTGAAATGCATCACTGTAAATACCACAACATGTACTGTGTCCTGCCATAAATACAATTTGTCCACAATGCAACCCTAATTAAAGAAAAATAAAGGAAAACACAGTTCTGGTTAAAAATAGACTGAATTTATCTTTAAATGAATTTAATTTCCTTTCCTGAATATTTAACCATTGGCTTGGTTATAAGTAGCATAACACACTACCAGTTTTCACCAATCTCTGAAAGCCAGAAGGCAGTTGGGGACGTTCTGAATAGCTAAAAGGAATGAAGAATATAGCGGCCAATAAGGGAAGGGCAGTCTGCTGAAGCAGAGCCCCAGGGACAGCACAGGTACAAGGGAAGGCTGGGTGAGGCTGCAACTAGAGGTTTTAGGTAGAAAAGTTAAGTCCCATCAACCCTGGCACTCATTGCATATAGGATGACCGATAGCCAGCTTCCCGGTCAGAGCCGTCTTCTCCACAGAATTCAAACAGGAGTGTAGGGGGGTTAGATTGAGGATTAGTATTGCAGAGTGGGGTCCTTTTCATTCTTTTTTCTTCTGGGTTCTCTAATTTACATAAAGGTCATTTTCTTACAGCCAAAGCCCTAAAGTGAAGCCTGTGCTCCCAAATAGCTGCCAGGTACCCGTGCTGTTGACTGATTCTAAATGTGAGGGAAACCTGCTTAACAAAAGATACAAGGACCAAGATAAACCGGAAACTGGCCATAGAGGAAGCGGTGAAGGTTGAAGAAATTTTTCCCTTTTAATCCAATACTGCCAGTAAAATTAGTGATACTGTCTGTAAAATAAGGACAAGATGCTATTTTAAAAAAGGAAAACGTAGAGATCAAGAAACACTTAAGTAAACCTAAAATAGAATTGACAAAATAGAAATTCAGTAGAATAATTAAAGGATAAAGTTAAAGAAATCTCTCACAAATAAAGAAAATAAGAAACAAAGTTATTTTTCTGGATTACGTCAAAATGAGGGAGGTGTAGAGAGTGTGTCAAGGTATAGATTAAACATAATGGGGGAGGACTGAGAAGGTGGGGCAGTTCTGTACCGTGCTGCCTTCCACTGGTTAAGACCTCCAAGAGCAAAGGCCTACCAAGGTGAGGATGCCCCTACTGTCACCTGTAGAGGGGCAGCACTGAGCTGGCCAATATTTGTGGTGGTACTGCTTGTCCTGGCTCAGGGGAAGCGTTCCACTAAGTCTGAAAGACTAAGACATCTCGGGGACTCTCCGTCACCGCCCGCGGCCTGCTCTGCCAGGCCTTCGCGCGTGCTGTGCTGGCACTGCGCCTTCCATTGGCAGACCCGGAGAATCCTCTCTCCGCTGCCACATGGCCAGGCCAAAGCACCAGACACTACCACCATGCGGATTTTAAAACTACAGGGGAAATTGAGCCACAGGAGCTACCATCGCTGCCGCACCCAACGCCACCCCCAAGAATGGGAATCCACCGAAATCAGAGCTCACTACGCACCGGGCTCATAGAGACTGTGGCTTCAGAAATTAGCCTCTGCATCCACAGCAGCTCCACATCCGCAACAAAGAGGACACCATTGAGGGCGGACTCTCCCCATGCAGCCATCACAGCCCGCCCACAATCTTCCCAGCACACCCACCATGCTGGGAGGGAGATGGAGCGCGCTGGTGAGGAAATGGCACGGTGCCTTCCATTACCCACCCAGGCGAGCCCATCCTCCGATGCCACATGGCCAAGCCGAAGCTCTCACCACCACCGCCATGTGAACTTTAAAACTACAGTGGTAATTGAACCACAGGAGCGACCGTCAATATTGCACCTGGCACCGCCACCCACCACTGCCGCCGAGAATAATGGAAATCCACCAAGAACAGAGCTCACCACGCCTTGGGCTCAGGGAGTGGGCGACCGCAGAACTTAGCCTCCATGTCTGCAGCTGCTCCGCTCCCACACCGAACGAGACACCACTGAAGGTGGTCGCCCCGCCTGCAACCATCTCAGCCCAACTGCAGCTGTCCCAGCCTGCCCGCCATACTAGCAAGGAGCTAGCGCGGCGCCTCCAATATCCGACCCCAACACCCTAGAGGGGCCGTGTGCCCCGGGTGAGCCGAGTGTCCCAGGGGGCCATGTGCCCCAGGTGAACCGTACCCCCCAAAGGGGAAGGGGATCCCGGGTGAGCCGAGTGTCCCAGGGGGCCGAGTGCCCCGGGTGAGCCGAGTGTCCCAGGGGGCCGAGAGCCCCGGGTGAGCCGTGTGTCCCAGGGGGCCGAGTGCCCCGGGTGAGCCGAGAGTCCCAGGGGGCCGAGTGCCCCGGGTGAGCCGAGTGTCCCAGGGGGCCGAGTGCCCCGGGTGAGCCGAGTGTCCCATGGGGCCGAGTGCCCCGGGTGAGCCGAGTGTCCCAGGGGGCCATGTGCCCCGGGTAAGCTGTACCCCCCAAAGGGGAAGGGTGTCCCGGGTGAGCCGTGTGTCCCAGGGGGCCGAGTGCCCCGGGTGAGCCGAGTGTCCCAGGGGGCCGAGTGCCCCGGGTGAGCCGAGTGTCCCAGGGGGCCGAGTGCCCCGGGTGAGCCGAGTGTCCCAGGGGGCCGAGTGCCCCGGGTGAGCCGAGTGTCCCAGGGGGCCATGTGCCCCGGGTAAGCTGTACCCCCCCAAAGGGGAAGGGTGTCCCGGGTGAGCCGTGTGTCCCAGGGGGCCGAGTGCCCCGGGTGAGCCGAGTGTCCCAGGGGGCCGAGTGCCCGGGTTTGCCGAGTGTCCCAGGGGGCCGAGTGCCCCGGGGGAGCCGAGTGTCCCAGGGGGCCGAGTGCCCCGGGTGAGCCGAGAGTCCCAGGGGGCCGAGTGCCCCGGGTGAGCCGAGTGTCCCAGGGGGCCGAGTGCCCCGGGTGAGCCGAGTGTCCCAGGGGGCCGAGTGCCCCGGGTGAGCCGTGAGTCCCAGGGGGCCGAGTGCCCCGGGTGAACCGAGTGTCCCAGGGTGCAGTGTGCCCCGGGCAAGTCGTGTGTCCCAGGGGAAGCAGTGGGACCCAGGGGAAGGGGCGGTGAAAACCAGAGGAGGAGCGGACTCTATTCATATGGTCCTGAGATAGTCACCATAAAACAAGCAGACAGCCAAATGACAGCGGGGAGGGGAAGGAGACCTGGGGGGAGATAGGAGAACAACCGAGGGACTGGTATGCATGAACATAAGTACAACCAATGAACACAGAACTCTGGGGAGGGAGGGCATAAATGGGAGGTGGGGGGGTAATGGTAAACTATGTACACAGAAAATACCTTAATAAAATAAAATTTTTTAAAAAAAACAAAAAACATAATGCACCATGTTTTGATATTTTTTAAAACTGGATAATGGTACAAAGGGGTGATAACATTTGCATTTTACTTTGAAAAGCATAAGAATTGATTATTGCTTTGATGAATATAGGAAGTAGTATAATCAAAGCACACAGGTTATATAGTAAATAATATTAGTAATAATGTAAATGTTATTAATCAGATTTTAGAACTTATACATAAATGTTAAGAGTTATAATAAAAATAGTTAATTTTACAAGCAGAATATAAATATCTTTGAATAATAAAAAATTAAAGTTATACATTGGGATTGGCAAACTACAACTTGCCATCTGTTTTTATAAATAAAGTTTTATTGTAGCACAGCTACACATTCATGGATGTATTGTTGTGGCTGCTTTCATGCTACAATGACAGAGTTGAGTACTTGCCACAGAGACTTATGTCTCTCAAAGCCTAAAATAGTCACTATTTGATTTTTTACAAAAATGTTTACTAATCCCTGGTGTTATTGTAACTGCAATTTTTTCCTTGACTCTACCTCCTTGACTCTGCATGCACTGACCCAGAAAAATGCATGAGCAGGAGTTTGCAGTATAGAAAGAAAAATAATTTGATACTGAATTGGCCAATATGGAGACTTACGCTCTTAACAATCCGATGCCCCAGTGGCATGTGGATTGTAGATTATATGAATAAGACAAAATCACAAGACAACCGTGGCTTAGAGATTTCAGGGTCATGCTGGGAACTGATTGGTCAGAGGCGAGGTAAAGGTAATCCATTGTTTCTTCAGGTTTTGAGGATAGTGCTGAAGTCTTTTTCCAGATCCCTGTTTGGTCTCATGGGAAAGTGGCCAGGTGGTAATTCCACATTAATGCTCAGGAGCTGAAACCTAACTTAGATAAAGATACTATCTTCCTCCTGCCAGAGGACCAGACAGTGGCCGTTAGTCAGGTCCGCCTCCTGTCTGCTGCTGCCTCAAGGTCTGCTGACATTGGGGGAAGGGCTAGGTCTCTGAGGGGTCTATATGGTAAGAGGGATATGGTTTTGAGAGCTAGGATTTAAAACTAAATGTAACCAAAGTCATAGGGACCCTTGGTTTCACTGGTATAAACAGGCTTCAAAGTGAATGGCAAGGTTGCAGAGAAGTAATGAGAGGGGGAAAAAAATAAGGGTAGCCCCTAATAGGGGGATAAGGATACATATGTAATACTTTAATCAGTAAAGGAATTAAAAGGGGGGGGTAGCCCGTAACATGAACATGACCTCTAATGTAAACTTCTGGCTTTTCAACATTTATAATAGTTTTGTAGAGACGTGTTATTAGAAAATAAAGGTATAGATGATAGAGATTGAGAATGAAAATAGTGCAAGAGTAATGAGGGAAGGGGAGGGCCACTCATGTTCTTGTCTTTCCAAGAAGGGAGTCTAGAACCACTTCTGTGGGGCAACAGTCATTCCATGGCTGGCTCCTTCTTGTCATTCAATCTCCGCTCAAACCACCTGGTTTATTTGTCATAAAATATTTAATGGGCACTTAGATGTGGTAAGTACTAAATTAAGCCTACTTGAGAAGTCCTTCTGTGGTCAGCCAATGTAAAGTAACCATCCAGACTCTCACATTATTCTTACTTTAACCCTCTGCATAGCACTTGTCACTCTCATTTTTTGCATGTATTTATTAGTTTACTTAATGTTTTGTTTATATATTTAATATGAATTGTTTTGAATATAAAACTATTCAGTGGAATAAGTACTTTCTCTGTTTTAATCATCGTGGTATGCCTTGCACCAATAAAATTGCAACAGTGCCTACCTACTATGTAGTAGGCACACAATGAATATCTGAGTGAGTGAATGAATGGTGAGTAATTGAGTGAAATAAGTCAGTGAATAGTTGTTTAAAATTGCAGAAGTGACCAGTGAAGGAGAATAGTGATATAACGATATTTGTGGAAAGGAGAGGTGGCAGAAGTTGCTGTGATTTAACTTTTCAGAGGAAGGGTCACGAGATAATATCTAAGGTTGATAAATCAAGAAATAGTGTTTTAAAACATTAAGAGATATGCCGAAACCGGTTTGGCTCAGTGGTAGAGCGTTACAAAAATTATAGAAGGGGTACACATATGTCAAAAGTTTAGGAAACACTGGCTTAAGTCATCAGAATTTAGGACTAGTGGTCCAAATGTGTTTGAAGGTAAAGCCAATGATATTTGCTGACAGATTGGATGTGGTGGAAAGATGTTAAGGCTTATGACTAAGCAACTGGAAGGATAGAGTTACCATTTACCAGGATGGGAAAGACTGGGGAAGGACTGGGCGGGGGATAATTAAGAGTTCAGCTTTGACCATTTAAATTAGAGATGCCTATTAGACATCCAAGTGGACATGATATCCAGGTCAGGGTTCTAGGTTAGAAATAGAAATGTGTGAGTTGTCAGTGAAAGGATGGTGTTTACAGCCATGAAACTGGAAGCCATCACTGTGTTTAGAAAAGAAAAGTAGTGGGATACTCTGATAGCAGGGCAAATAAGACAAACAAGAAAGAGAAGGTAGACCAGTTGGTACAGAAACCAGGAGCAGGGTGTCCTGGAAGGCAAGTGAAGAAAATACTTCAACAAGGAGGATGTGATCGGTTGTGTCAAGTGTTCTTAGTAGAGCCCTGTGACCTGGAAGTTGGCGGGTCAGCAGTTCGGGTGGAAAGGTAGGGGCAGTATCCAACTAGAATGAGTTCCGAAGGCGATGGGGGATGGAGAGGGAGAATTAGAAATGGCAGGCAACTTTTGTTTTTATAGCTTTATTGAAAAGTAATCCTAATATATAAAAACATAGGATCCACCGAAACCGGTTTGGCTCAGTGGGTTGAGCGTAGGTCTGCGGACTGAAGGGTCCCAGGTTCGATTCCAGTCCAGGGCATGTACATTGGTTGCAGGCACATCCCCATGGGGGGTGTGCAGGAGGCAGCTGGTTGATGTTTCTCTCTCATTGATGTTTCTAGCTCTCTATCCCTTCTATCCCTCTCCCTTCTTCTCTGTAAAAAAAAAAAAAAAAAAAAAATCAATAAAATATATTAAAACAAAACATGGGATCCATAACAACCAACCGAAGGCTCGACTGAATACTTTAAGTCAGTCCTGCAGTCAGTGCTGGGTCGCCACGGCAACCCAGCACTGCCACAGGTCCAGGCACAGTGACCCAGCACTGACTGCAGAGGGGGCTGCAGATCAGGCCCAGAGAGAGGCAGGGTCTGATCCGCAGCCTCCGTGGCAGCTGTTACTCAGCTGTTGTCTCTCTTTCTCTCTGGGTTTCACCAGTAGTCTCACCTCTGTTTCCTCTAGGGACTGCTGATCAGCCTGCCTCTCTGAACAGGCCCGGAGATGCTGACTGGCATAGAAACTGACCAATCAGAGCCAAATTGGTCGGCACGGGAGGGCAGTTGGGGGGGAGATCAGGCTGGCAGGGGAGGGCAGTTAGGGGTGATCAGGCAGTCAGGCAGAGGGGTTAGGGGCAATCAGGCAGGCAGGCAGGTGAGCAGTTAGGATCCAGCAGTCTCAGACTGCAAGAGGGCTATCTGACTGCAGGCTCACAGGGATCAGGAGTAAACCAGCAGTCAGAAATCCCCCAAGAGGTTCCCGATTGGAGAGGGACAGGCTGGGCTGAGGGAACCCCCCTCCTCCATGCACAAATTTCATGGACTGGGCCACTAGTGTGTGTGTGTGTGTGTGTGTGTGTGTGTGTGTGTGTGTGTGTGTGTGTATAAAAGCCTAACGACCAATACGACCTAACAACTGGCCAGTAGCTATGATACACACTGACCACCAGGGTGCATACACTCAGCGCAGGAGCTGTCCCCTGGTGATCAGTGCACTCTCACAGCTAACCTCCTGTGGTCCCTCCCATACCTCATCAGCCCTTGTCGGGACTGGGCCAGATGACTCCGATAGCCAGCCAGGCTGAGGGACCCCACCCATGCACAAATTCATGCACTGGGCCTCTTGACATATAATAAACCACTCACATTCAAAATGTACAAGTTTGATAGATGTTAACATATCTATGAACATGTAAAATCACCACAATCAATATAATGAACCCATCACCCTCCAAGTTTCTCGTGACTATTTGTCATCCCCTTTCAGTCCCAAACTGCTTTCTGTCCCTATAAATTAGCTTGCATCTTCTAGAATTTTATATAAAAGTAATCATACAGTGCGTAAGTTGTGGTTTTTTGTTTGTTTTTGGTCATACTTCTTGCATTATTTTGAGATTTACTCATGTTGTCAGTATGAATAGTTAATTCTTTATTATTAAAATAGTATTCAGTTGTATGGATATACCACAGTTTACTCATGCATTCACTTGCTGATAGACATTTGTGCTGTTTCCAGTTTTTCTTTATTACACATGAAGATGCATAATGTTGAATGTTTTAAGTGAAGGTTGATTGTACTTTTTATTTATTTTATTATTTTTTATTGTACTTTTTAAACATGTTTTAATTTATCATGGTAATTCACAGGTGACTATGACAATGCCAGTGTCATTGGGAGAAGTAACCGCTGTCTTCCTTTTTTCTAACAGGTTGCAGCATTGCAAGAGGAGAAAAGCAGCCTTTTGGCAGAGAACCAGGTATTAATGGAAAGACTTAATCAATCTGATTCTATAGAAGATCCTAACAGTCCAGCGGGAAGGAGGCATCTGCAGCTCCAAACTCAATTAGAACAACTCCAAGAAGAAACATTCAGGTAAAAGACCACTCTCTAAAGTCTGATTTTTAAAAATTTGGTAACTATCTTAAAGTTAAGAATATAGTATTAGGCCGAAACTGGTTTGGCTCAGTGGATAGAGCGTCGGCCTGCGGACTGGAAGGTCCCAGGTTCGATTCCGGTCAAGGGCATGTACCTTGGTTGCAGGCACATCCCCAGTAGGGGGTGTGCAGGAGGCAGCTGATCAATGATTCTCATCAATGTTTCTAACTCTCTATCCCTCTCTCTTCCTCTCTGTAAAAAATCAATAAAATGTATTTTTTTAAAATCAGATCGCCTTTTCATCTTGTGGATACTTTCCTTCATTGTGTAAAAACTTTTTAGTTTATCTAGTCTCATTTGTTTATTTTTGCTTTTGTTTTCTTGGCCAAGGAAACATATCCAAAAAATATTGCTAAGACCAATGTCAAAGAGTTTACTGAATGTTTTCTTCTAGGATTTTTATGGTTTTTAGATCTTACAGTTAAATCTTTCATCCATTTTTTTTTAATTTTATTTTATTAAGGTATTATCTGTGTACATAGCTTACCATTGCCCCCCACCCCACCTCCCATTTATGCCCTCCCTCCCCAGAGTTCTGTGTTCGTTGGTTGTATTTATGTTCATGCATACCAGTCCCTCGGTTGTTCTCCTATCTCCCCCCAGGTCTCCTTCCCCTCCCTGCTGTCATTTGACAATCTGCTTGTTTTATGGTGACCATCTCAGGACCCCATGAATAGAGTCCGCTCCTCATTTGGCAGTCTGCTTGTTTTATGGTGACTATCTCAGGACCATATAAATAGAGTCTGCTCCTCCTCTGGTTTTCACCGCCCCTTCCCCTGGGTCCCACTGCTTCCCCTGGGACACACGGCTCGCCCGGGGCACTCGGCCCCCTGGGACACTCGGCTCACCCGGGGAACTCGGCCCCCTGGGACACTCGGCTCACCCGGGGCACTCGGCCCCCTGGCACACTCGGCTCACCCGGGGCACTCTGCCCCCTGGGACACACGGCTCACCCGGGGCACTCGGCCCCCTAAGACACTCGGCTCACCCGGGGCACTCGGCCCCCTGGGCTTTCATCCATTTTTAGATTATTTTTTATATAGTGTTAAGAAAGCGGTGTAGTTTCATTTTTTGCTTGTAACTGTTTTCCCAACAAAATTTATTAAAGAGAATGTCTTCTCTCCATTGTGTATTCTTGCCTTCTTTGTCATAGATTAATTGACCATATAAGTGTGGATTTATTTCTGATTTTTCTATTCTGTTCCATTGATTAATGTGACTTTTTTTTAATGCAATTACCATAGTGTTTTGGCTACTATAGTGTTTGTAGGATAGTTTGAAATCAGGGAGTGTGGTACCTCCAATTTTTTTCTCTCTCAACATTTCTTTGACTATTCAGGGTCTTTTGGGGTTCCATATAAATTTTAGGGTTGTTTGTTTCAGTTCTGAGAAAAATGACATTGTTATTTTTTTAGGGATTGCATTGAATCTGTAGATTGCTCTTGGTAGTATGGACATTTTCACAATAACAATTCTTCTGATCCATGAGCAATTTTTATCCTTCCATTTATTTGTATCTTTAATTTATTTCATCAGTTTTCATCTTGTAGTTTTCACAGTACAGGTTTTTTACAACCTTGGTTAAATTAATTCCTAGGTATTTTTTGATGCAATTGTAAATGTGATTATTTTATTTTGTTTTGTTTTCCCTTTCAGATAGTTTGTTATTGGTGCATAGCAATGCAACAGATTTTTGAAAATTAACTTTGTATTCTGCAACTTTACTGAATTCATTTATTAGTTTTAATAGTTTTTGGTTATGATTTTCTATATGTAGTATGTCATCTGCAAATAATGCCAATTTTACTTCTTCCTTTCCAATTTGTATAGCTTTATTTCTCTTTTTTGTCTGCTTGCTGTGGCTAGAACTCCCAATACCCCATTAAATAAAGAGTGGTGAGAGTGGGCATCTTTGTCTTTTTTAAAAAATATATATTTTATTGGTTTTTCAAAGAGAGGAAGGAAGGGAGAGAGGTAGAGAGCTAGAAACATTGATGAGAGAGAATCATCGATCAGCTGCCTCTTACACACCCCCCACTGGGGATGTGCCCGCAACCAAGGTACATGCCCTTGACCAGAATCGAACCTGGGACCTTTCAGTCCGCTGACGGATGCTTTACCCACTGAGCCAAACCGGTTTCGGCAGGCATCTTTGTCTTGTTCCTGGTCTTAGAGAAAAAGCTTTTTGCTTTTCATTGTTGAGTATGATGTTAGCTGTGGGTTTGTCATATATGAACTTTATTATGTTGAGGTAACTGAAACTGCAGAAAGTGAAACTGTGGATAAAATGGGACTGTTGTAGGTGTAAATTCAATGGTTTTATGGGAGAGGGTGTGTTCAGTGTCTTTCTGTGCCACCATCTTGGACAGAAGTCTCAAATTGTGGCCAGGTTTTAAAGTATGGTTTTGGGAAAGTGGTATTTGGAATTGCCTTATATTTTCATTTTAAAGGAAACAGTTTCATAATACATAATACATAATATAATATTATGTTTTCAAGTATTTTTATTTTATTTATTTATTTTTTAATATATTTTATTGATTTTTTTTACAGAGAGGAAGAGAGAGGGATAGAGAGTTAGAAACATCAATGAGAGAAAATCATCGATCAGTTGCCTCTTGCACACCCCCTACTGGGGATGTGCCTGCAACCAAGGTACATGCCCTTGACCGGAATCAAACCCGGGACCTTTCAGTCCAAAGGCCAACGCTCTATCCACTGAGCCAAACCGGTTTTGGCGTTTTCAAGTATTTTAATTCAAATGTTTTATTAATATAGTATATCTTAGTATTTTTTGTTATTTTTTATAGTCCAATATAATAGGGTGAATAGTAATTTATTTGACTTTTGTCTAGACATTTAAAAAATCTTGGCTTTGCCACTTATAAGCTGTGCAAACTTAGGCATATCTGTCTACTATAAGATGATCTAATAATTGTATTATCTACCTTCTAGAATTTTAAAGGAATCTTAAATGAGTTAATATATGTAAAGTACTGAGAATATTGCCTGGTACATAGATGCTCTGTAAGATTTAGCTGTTGTTACTTTTCTAGAGAAAGAAATAAGAGAAAGAAGTGAGATGAAAATATTGGAAAGCCAAACCAAGGTTTTATGTTTGCCTATCTAGAACAGATAAGAGGATTAACTGTAAGTTCTTAAAACCAATAGACATTTAACAGGGAGAAGTAACTGTAAAACGTTTGCATTGATCATAAGCTTTTCTAGTAATAACTAGTTGATACCATCAGGAAAAACTTCTACATAATAAGTATTTTAAAAAATTTTTAAAGTACAATAGTTCCATCTTATCCACAGTTTCACTTTCTGCAGTTTCAGTTACCCATGGTCAGCAGCAGTCCAAAAATGTTAGATGGAAAATTCCAGAAATCAGTAATTAATCACTTTTAAATTGTACACGATTCTGAGTAGTAGGATGCTACCTGGGACATGAATCATCCATCCCTTTGTTCAGTGTATCCACCCTGTGTACTAGTACACTACCCACCTATTACTCACTTAGTAGGCATCTCAGCTATCAGATCAGCTGCCGCAATATTGCAATGCTTGTGTTCAGATAATCCTTATTTTACTTAATAATGGCCCCAAAATGCAACAGCAGTGATGCTGGAAATTGGGATATGCCAAAGAAAAGCTGAAAGTGTTTTCTTTAAGTGAAAAGGTATGTATACATAGGAAATAACATAGTCTGTGTAGGTTTTGGCACTATTCAGTTTCAGGGTCTTGGAATGTATCAGGAATAAATTCAGGAAGAGTTTATTCACCATGAATAAGTGGGGACTACTGTAATTAGGGACTCATAAGATAAAAACTTGTAAATTACACATTAATAATATTTTAATATATGGAGAGAGATAACATATTTTTACATGTTTTTCATGGACTTTTGTAAGAATGTCATTTTCTGTTAAATTGTTAACATAATTTGAACTTTATTCCAATTTGAATTTTATGTAGAAGTGTTAATGAGCAAGAGATTACCAGAACATTTTAAGAACAAAGTTTAATGAGGAAGTACTTCTCATATTCAATGTTAAATATATTATAAACCTATACTATGTAAAATAGCTTGGTACTGGTGCAGCAAGTTACAGACAAACCAATAACACAAATGAAGATCCAGAAACCCAAGTGTATGTAAAAAGTCTATAACACGATAAAGGTGGTATTTTTCTAATCAATCGAGAAGAGTTATTTGTTAAATGGTTTGGAGACAGTTGTTAAATATTGTGGAAGGAAAAGTTAGATTCTTACATTACATCATATACCAAAATGAATTCCAGGGAAATTGAGAATTTTAATGTTAAAAATGAAACCATATAAATATTAACAGACTACACAGGATTAAAATGACAAAAACCTTTCTAATCATATACTAAAAGTGGAAATTATATAGTATAAGATTTATCAATTGAATTACCGTATTTGCCGGCGTATAAGGCGACCCTTTGGCCCTGAAAAATATGCCTCCAAGTGGGGGGTAGTCTTATACGGCGAGTATATAACAAACTCTGTATTTTTAGTGGAAATGTTAGGGGGTCGTCTTATACGCCCAGTCGTCTTATACGCCAGCAAATACGTATTTTTCAGGGCCAAAAAATCGTCTTATACGCCGGCAAATACGGTACATAAAAACCAACTAAGAACTTCAGTATATTAAATATATAAAGATTATTAAAAGTAAATAATGATAAATATTTGTGACATTAGAGACAAAGAATCTTACAAATCTAAATGAGGGGTTTATATTACATAAAACAAATTAAGAAGTAAAAATAGTATTATTCACATTTTGGGAGATAAAAAGACCTGAATAGAAATCAGACTGGAGCGTTTACTCTAAAAGTGTTAATAGTAGTTGTCTACTTAGGATCATACGTGATTTTTAATCTTTTTTGCTTTTCTATATCCTGTAAATTTTCAACAAAAATATAAATTTTATAATTAAAAATAACTTAAATAAATTACATCTTCTATATTTTGAAAAGTATTACTTGATGTCTAAATTTCTAAATAAAGGAATGGTGATTAGTTTTTATCTTTTCACTAGCCTTGGAATATTGGAATCCATTTTTAAGGATAATGAAAACTTAGAATTATGGTACATGGTCACAAAAGTAGGAGACAAATTCAGGAAGAGTTTATTCTCATGCCTTTTATTTCTGTTTACTAAGGAGAATCATTAGACAGTAAATAGTACTCTCATGATTTATTTTGTTTTGGTTACAGACTAGAAGCAGCCAAAGATGACTATCGAATACGCTGTGAAGAGTTAGAAAAGGAGATCTCTGAACTTCGGCAACAGAATGACGAACTGACCACTTTGGCAGATGATGCCCAGTCTCTAAAAGATGAAATAGATGTTCTTAGGTAAACAATCTTCCCATCTTTGTACAGTGCCAGACCTGTCACCACCCAGAGCATTTCTTCCACCAATGCTACAAGCTCTAGGATCTCTGGGCACAGTAGGCTGTTTAAGAGGCGGGCCACCTGGATTTAGATCTCAGTGCCATCATTTATTTAACTTACACGTAAACATTTTCTCACATGTAAACATGAAAATAATACACACACACCCCTCAGATTTATATGCGGAGTTAGGTGAGTTTATATTTATAAACACTGGAACAGCCTGGCAAATAAGTGCTATATAAATGTTTGTCAATAGAAATTAATCTCTGACCATTACTTTATACTTGTATATCTCTGGAGCTTTTCTTATTACTACTCCTTTTCTTTACTAATGAAAACTTTCTTTAAGTTTGAGTCCTGCAGTCACTTGGTCTTTCTTTTTCTCAAATGCTGTCATATCTCACAAGGCTTCATCTCCTTGATGAACCTTCACCTCAGCTATTTGCACACTTAGGCACCTCACTCCCTATCACTTCATTTTCCACCATTGCCATTCTCGTATAATCTGTCCTCTGTTGGATCATTCTAACCATCTATAGCTTACACTTTTGCTCTGAATCCTGAGGACAAATAGAGAAATTCACATAGTGATAGTTTTATCCTACTACAAATTAATAAGCTTACTCTTCACTGGGTTCTTACCACGGGCCCACCATTCTGCTGCTCATCAGTCGATGGCTCTGTCTCTCATTTCTCTCCTGGGTATGACATATTTTCATAACTCTTCCCACCTGCATGCCCATCGCACCCCACCTCTCTCTTGCCTTAGGCGCAGTGGATGACATTGTCTCCTGCCGCATGGAGGAAAGGCCATGGACTGCTGAACTCTCCGTGTCCTCTGTCTCCTGCACCTCCTGCATTCCCTGCATTCCCACTAGTCTTTCTGCTTCTAGATTAGAAGATAGACTTGTTATTCTTCCTCCTGCCCAGTGCTAATTCCTCTTCAGTGCTCCAGGTCTCAGTGCTTCTTGCATACACAGGGACTATGTTTCATGATTATTATTTCTCTTCACATTTGAATCTTCCTCCTTAGCATATATGTACATTTAGGTCTCTCTTATCTTAGAAAAAGGGGAGAGACTTACTACTCTCTCCTCTCCAGAACAAATTTATATTACATAGGGTAAAATTTGTGTTCTCTCCTTAATCCCCTAAAATTCCCCCCCCCCCCGCCCCAACTATTCCACTGAAACAGCTTTCCTAAAGGCCAAATCATTTGGACACTACACAATTTATTTTGCTCTTTCTACCACTGCATGTGTGTCTGCTGGCTACAACCCCAACCCTTCTACCCCCTGCTACACATAGGCTTGTTTTTCTTAAATTATATAACATTTTTCATTACAATTTTTGCTGAAATTTGGTAATATTTTTTAACCTGAGCAAAAAAATTAACCTGGAATTACCTTTGGTCTTATAATTTGATTAGAATGTGTTATTATCTCACAATCCTTCTTATTTTAGCACTATCTAAAACAGCTATATAATTGTGAATGTGTTTCTGATTTCCCATCTTACTCTAGACATTCTTCTGATAAAGTGTCTAAACTAGAGGGCCAAGTGGAGTCATATAAAAAGAAGCTAGAAGACCTTGGTGATTTGCGACGGCAGGTTAAACTCTTAGAAGAGAAGAATACTATGTACATGCAGAACACTGTCAGTCTAGAGGAAGAGTTAAGAAAAGCCAATGCGGCTCGAAGTCAACTTGAGACCTATAAGAGACAGGTAAAAGAATCGTAACAGTTTCCTGATGACGTTTTCAAGCAGGTTCTCCGTGAGAACCCTGGCTTCTCCAGAATCTACTGACTTGCTTTTACAGTGTTTGGATTTTTACCTATGAAACTTAGTTCTTCTCCAGAGCTTATTAACTGGTCTCTATAGCAGATCCTCTTATTGCTCTTCATTTTAAAATTTATTATATAATATTTAACTACACAAAAGTAAAAAAAGAGTACATTGTGTCCAGGCTTAAAAAATAAAATATGCTCTTCTCCTTATAGTAACCACTATGCTGTTTGTGGTTTCCTTCCAATGCATCTCTCTATTCCAATGATTTTCAACCTTTTGCATCTCGTGGCACGTATAATTGTTAAAATTCTGCGGCACGCCAAAAAATATATTTTTTGCTGATTGACCCAAAAAATATAATTTTGGTTCATTCACACTGACAGTTATTGTGTGTTGGCTGTTGTCAGTTTTTTATTTGACAATCTAAGGGAGAAAATGTCAGTGCCTCATACTACATAGTCAGGTTTTGCATGTTTTAAAAATTCTTGGGGCACACCAGGGTGCTGCAGCACACCGGTTGAAAATCACTGCTCTAGTCATTGTTTTGGTTAATCCTCACCCGAGAACATTTTTTTCATTGATTTTTTAAGAGAGGGAGGGAGGGGGAGAGAGACAGAGAGAAATATCACACATCAATTAGTTGCCTCTAGCATTAGCCCCAACTGGGGCTAGGGATCAAACCTGTAACCCAAGTATGTGCCCTTGATTGGGGATTGAACCCCATACCCTTTAGTGCTCAGGGAATGTGCTAATTAATGAGCAACACTTGCCAGGGCACTGTTGCTCTATTCTTTTGCTGCATATGTATATTTATTCACATGTATGTAGATAAAATTTATAGCTTTAGTATGTAGATAAAATTTATAGCATTTTGACACGTTTTAAGGCATTATAGGGCAAAAGTAGGTTTACATGTGTGAGTATGCGCGACAGTTTATTCTTGTGTTACTTATTAAATAGAGGTCCAGTGCACGAAATTAATGCAAGAGTAGGCCTTCCTTCCCTTGGCTGCTGGCACCGGCTTCCCTCTGGCCGCCAGCAGGAACCCAGGACCCAGGCTTTCCTCGAAGCCCCGGCTTCATATGAAAGGTCATCCGGAAGGATGTCCAGTCTAATTAGCATATTACGCTTTTATTGTCATAGATTATTGTATTCATTTCCATACAAACAACTGTAAACCTACTTTTGCTCCAAGCTGTATAAATTATAAAGTGAAAGAACTCTACTATAATTTACTTTTGCTCAGTAGTATATTTGTGAGATTTATTTATGTTGATAGATAAATTATGTTTCTCCCATTCATTTGTACTGCTATATATAGTATCTTATTAAATGACTGTACCATAATTTATCCATTTTTCTGTTGAAGGACAGATAGAATGTTGCAACTTTTTATTTTATGTTACAAGAAATGCCACTGTGAATAAATAGTATTGAATTTTACCTCTTTTATATATGTGAAAGTTTTACAACTATGTGGAATTTCTTAAATAGAATATGTTCATTTAACTAGATACTTCCCAATTATTCTCCAAAGTGATTGTATTATCAGCAAGAAGTTTGCATGATTTTCCCCCTCCACATCATCACTAACAATAATACTATCAAACTTCAAATTTTGACAATTGGATAGATATGAAATGGTCTCTTTATACTTTGTTTTGAATTACCCTAATTACAAATATATTTACTGATCACATTTATTTTGTGAATTGCCTATTTTTATCTTAGAATCATTCTAAAGATTGGATTATTTTCTTATTGATTACTGAAAGTTCTTTATATGCTCTTGATATTAATCTTTTTATACATATATTTCCTACCAGTCTGTGACCTATCATTTTTACATTTTTTGAGATTGTTAATTTTAATATAATAAATTTTAAATATCTTTTTCTTTATGATTAATGTTTGTTATGCCTTGTTTAAGAAATCACTTCCTACAAAAGGATGTAAGACTAATCTCTGTTTTCTTAACAAAGATTTAAAGTTTGTTTTGCACATTTATGTCTTTGAGCCACATTTTTTGTGAAGGGTGAAAGGTTAGGGATATTTTGTCTGGACAAGCAGTCAACCTAGCAGCATTTACTGATAGTTTCTTCCACAGTGCCTACAAGTCTAACTTACCATATACCTAGATTTCCATGATATATGTGGGTTTGTTTCTGGGCTCGCTCTTCTTCTTTATTGATCTATTTGTCTATTCTTACACCAGTACCTCACGGTCTTATTATCTATAGATTTTTAGTAGGTTTGATATTTTGTATTATTTCACCTTGCACTTTTTCAAAATTGTCTATTCTTAGACCTTTTCTTTCCCTCTATTCCCAAAACTTTTGGGAATTGGAATTACATTGATTTTGTTGATTAATGTAGAGGATAAATGAAATCTTTATGACAATAATATTCCTATCACTGAATATAATATCTTTCCATTAAGTGTTATACTTGTAAATATCATGCACATATTCTGTTATATTTACTTTTGGTATTTTATGTACTTGGTATTTAAGAAAGTTTACCATTTTCAGCTTGCTGCTCATTTATCTGGTTGAAATTGATTTTTGTACACTGATTTTGCAAACTTATCAAATTTTCATATTACTTCTAGTATTGTCAGCTGTATCTTTTGCCAAAAGTGATGTAAAATAAAAGCAGTTTTCTTTCTTTCTACTCTATACTCTCTTTTTCTTCTTAATTAGCATGTCTGACCTTTAATACTATTTTAAATAAAAGCAATACTAGTAGACAACCATTTTTGTTGATTTTATACAGCATGCTTTAAATGTTTTACCAGAATAAGGATTGCTATAGTTTTCTGTAGCCACCTTTTACTAGGAGAAAAGAATTCCACTGCGTTCCTAATTTGCTCAGGGTGTCTGTCTTACATGGATATTGAATTTAATCAACTTTTCCTGAGAGACTCCTATGGTGCTTCTCCTCTCTATTAATGTGACAAATTATAGTACTGGGTTTTTCTATGCTAAAGCCATCTTTTCATTCCTAAGATAAACTTACTTGGTCACTGTGGATTTATTTGTTGTTTTCATCTTGCTAGATTTGCTTTGTTAATTTTACTTAGAATATTTTGCCTCAATGACTCACTTGAACTTTTCTATTTAACACTTTTCCTCATCTCATTTTCGTATCAGAATTGTACTAGCTTATTTAAATAAGTTGGAGAAATTTCAGTAGAACAGCCATGGCAGGTTTTTTTTGGTGGATACACTTTCCCCCCACATTTTATTATGACATTTTTGACATATAACAAGGTTTTAAAAATTAATGAGATTGAGTGTGAACTGGTAAATAAATGTAAATGAAGGGAATTATAAATGAGATGAAAAGGTGTGAAATTAAAAGAGAAATGATTTAATTAGAGTCCAAAGGAGAGAACAAGAATTGTAGAAAGACATTTGAAGGAAAGAATGGCTAAACATTTTTCAGAACTAATGGAGGACATCAGATTTAGTGTTAACAATGAATTACAAAGTAAATAAAAAATATCTAGAGAAATTGTATAAAACACAAATTCTGTTTCCTATCTGAAGCTTAATATGCTTTTTCATTGATAATATTTTTCTTTCTACAAATTGTCTTTAGATGCACTTTCAAAGCAGCCTGATCATTTTTAATGGTCTCTTATTCCTTTCATAATTTAGATTTTCTTCCTTATCTTTAAAGTATTAAATTTAATGCTTTATATCTGATATTTACAATCAAATCCTTGGAGGTCTTATTCTACCACTTTGTTGTTGTTATTATTAATGTTTTTCTGCCGACTGTTGTTGGCAGTGGCTTACTGCTTTTAGGTCTTTGTTCGTTAGTGTGGCTCATCTTTATCTTGGGGAATACCGGAGGGCCTGGTTTGAGGTGGTATTCCTCCAGACGGTGTGGGTTTTGCTTATGTCAGATTTTCCACAACATTTACCAAACAGGACTATTTTAAATTAATTAATGGGCTTAAGATTTGCCAGACAAGGCATGTGGCAACATTTTTAAACACAAATCCATGTATTAGAATGTATTGCATATTTTCAAGTTATACTTTTTCAAACTCGGAGCATTCACATTAAGAAAGGCAAGTTTTCCTATTGACTTTTCCAGCTGATGGATTTTTTCCTCACCCACCATTTACTGACTCATCTTTTTGAGTCCAAGGTGATTTAACAGCCATCTGTCTCCCGTTAAATCCAAAGCTCTGGACTCCTGGTTTTGATCATTTGTACCTCTTGGCTTCTACATGTAATTCCCACTCCTGTTTCAGCAAGTGAACATTGTTACTCTAGATTAGGGGTAGGGAACCTTTTTTTTTCTGCCAAGGGCCATTTGGATATGTATAACATCATTTGCTTAATATAATTCACTTAATATAAATTTATGTTGCTATGAAAAAAAGCTTCTAGATTTATTGCATTTCGAGTCCTACCTGCAGTTGCCTTGGCAGAGCCCGACCAAGTGATTTCACAGGCCTTATGTGGCCGGTGGGCCTGACATTCCCCAGCTTTAGATTTCAGAACTTAGTTGCAGATTTTTGTTGCCAGTTCTCTCCAATCAGTTAGGCTGCTGTATCATACACATTAAAAATATATATATATTTGTGGGGAAGGCATTTTTGTAGAAGAAAATAGTGATAATTTCTAATGTTTAAGATCATAAAAATTAATGCTATCTTTCTGTATCAGGTAGTAGAACTGCAGAATAGATTATCTGAAGAATCGAAGAAAGCAGATAAATTAGATTTTGAATATAAGCGGCTAAAAGAAAAAGTTGATAGTCTTCAAAAAGAAAAGGATGTGAGTATATATATATTAGGGATTTTGGTTTTGAGCACTACTGATATTAAAACAGATATTTAATTCATGCTTTGATGTGAATTCCTTCTATTTATAAGTTTAAAAATTCAAATCCTATGCATTTTTAAATTTAAACTTGAGATTCACATGTATATTTCAGAAATAGATATAAAAGATTAAAAGAATGTTTTTACTTCTAATTTTATATATTTATATTCTAATATGTTTTTTTAAAATTAATTAATTATTTATTTGTGCATTTATTTATTTTTAAATTATATTTTATTGATATTTTACAGAGAGGAAGGGAGAGAGAGAGAGAGAGAGCTAGAAACGTCAATGAGAGAGAAACATCAACCAGCTGCCTCTTGCACACCCACTACTGGGGATGTGCCCGCAACCAATGTACATGCCCTTGACCGGAACCGAACCCGGGATCTTTCAGTCTGCAGACCGACGCTCTACCACTGAGCCAAATTGGTTTCGGCTCTAATATGTTTTATATTGTTTTGCTCATGCCTTTTTGTAAATTTATGTAGTGTTTTTGTTTTCTTTATGATACTTATAGAAGACAGTTCCTTTGGTTGTTATCCAGCTTTTTTGAATCCCTTAAAAATATTTTATATATATATATATATTCCCATCATGATTTTGATTATTTAAATCCTTTGATTTTTGTGTGTGTGTGTGTTCAGTGAAAGGAATGTTACACACATAATCAAGCACTGACTGTTAGGGACGGTGTGAACAGCTGTGTTTTATGTTTACCTGTGGAGAGCATATTGCCTCGCACGTGGTAGATATTCAGTACTGTTAAGAGAGAGAGAAAAATTACTGTAATCTTTTACCTTCTGTGATGCTTTCATAGAAGATCAAAGCATCCATATTCCCTACTGTTTATCATTTTATCCGGGAAGGCAAAGACCACTAATGAATAAACTCATAAAACCTCCGCTAACTTTCCTTGTTTTTACTCTCTCCAGAGGTTACGAACAGAGAGGGACTCTCTGAAGGAAACCATTGAAGAACTCCGTTGTGTACAGGCTCAGGAAGGGCAGCTCACAACTCAAGGTAAACCATTTCAGCAGCCATAATAATAATTTAAAACAACTGTGACATGGTCTCTTACTTGACTCAAACAAAGATTTT
Source organism: Vespertilio murinus (assembly GCA_963924515.1). Taxonomy (NCBI): domain Eukaryota; kingdom Metazoa; phylum Chordata; class Mammalia; order Chiroptera; family Vespertilionidae; genus Vespertilio; species Vespertilio murinus. The sequence goes on from OZ004707.1 coordinate 24,594,914, forward strand.
AGCTGTTAAAATTGAGGCTCAAAAGAGGATTTCATCTAGAAACTAAAGGAAATGGTGGTGCTCTCTCTTACCTTTACATTCATGTCTACATATTTATAGGATTAATGCCTCTGGGAAGTCAGGAGTCTTCAGATAGTCTGGCAGCAGAGATTGTTACACCTGAAATCAGGTAAGGAGATCAAAAAGTTCATAGTCACACTGCACTATATTTCTGAAGAAAACTTTTCTACAATACAAAGAGGATTATTTCCTTACTAGAGGCCTGGTGCGTGAATTCGTGCAGCTGTGGGTTCCCTCAGCATGGCCTGTGGGACCAGGCCAAAACCAGCTCTTTGCCATCCCCTGAGTGGTCCTGGATTGTGAAAGGGTGCAGGCCAGGCTGAGGGACTCCACCAGTGCACGATTGGGGCCAGGAAGAGATTCAGGAGGTTGGCCAGCCAGGGAGGGACCATGGGATGGCTCCAGTGCATATTCGGCCCATCTTGCTTAGTCCCTATTGGCCAGACGCCAGCAGCAAGCTAACTTACCAATCAGAGTATCTGCCCACTGGTGGTCAGTGCACATCATATCAACTGGTCAACTGATCGACTGTCTGCCCCCAGTATATATTATCTAAAAGTGCATATTATCTAAAAGTGCACATCTTAGCGAGCTGTTGACCAGCTTTAGCATATCATTAGCAATTATCCTTTGGTTAGTTTAGCGGACTACCAGATGACCATACACAGCATATTAGGCTTTTATTATATAGGATTCTTTATTACTAACACTTTCAGCATGAACTCAATAGCAAATGTTCATTATTTCAGCATGTTAGGTGCATTTTTCAACTGGCTCAAGAGACTTGATCTCTTAAGGACAATATTTCACACATATACCACAAACTGACATCTCTCTGCTTGAGTAACCTTTGCAAAAATTTACCCATAAAATCACTTGACCCCAAAACAAACGCTATGTTTAGCCATCAGCCTGCAAAATAATTAGTCACTAAAACTCATCTTTTAATTAGGTAGAATGGTCTGGGAAAGATTTAATATAGTAGACAGGAGAAAATATCTCCCTCTCTCTTCTATTCTACCCTCACTAGTATCTTACATTTTTATTTATTCATAACATTTTAAAAATTCCATTAATTGCAATATGTGTCTGACTTTATGTATAAGAATAAAAGACTGGCCTGGCTGGTGTGGCTCAGTGATTGAGCATCAACCCATGAACCAGGAGGTTACCATTTCAATTCCCAGTCAAGTCACATGCCCAGGTTGCGGGCTCAATCCCCAGTAGGGGACCTGCAGGAGTTAGTCATTCAATGATTCTCACCGATGTTTCTCTCCCTTCCCTGTCCTCTCTCTCTAAAATTAATAACAACATATATTTTGAAAAAATAATAAAGGTTTGGTGGGGAGGCACCAAGTGTCCAGAAGAAAGAGAATGCTGAATATGAATATTGTTTTTACCTTCTGTGAGTCTGTTTGCCCCCCTTTTAAATTGACACTGGCCTTGATTCTTTATAATACCCTTGGGAGTATTAAATAATATAATGGCTGTTTAAGAGTTTTATAAATTGTGATTTAAAATAGGTATTAAAATGCTTGTTGATTAAATGAAGACAATATTGATTGTTGTTGGCATTTATTTAAGAAGGATACATAAAAGGAGTATAATGCAACACCAACTCTGGAAGCATCTTGTATACCTTTTTCTTTTTTGCTGTCTGATGTGGTATTTCATATTGGACCATTAAAATTTGAATGAATGAATAAATGAACACATTATTTATGAATATTCATAAATAAATATTCATAAATGAATATTCATAAATAAATGGTTATGTCTAAAAAAACAATTTTTAAGGAAGCTTATTGGTAATGCAGTTGGATTTTTAAATTGAACGAAAGAACAATGATAAAGATTCAACAAATAAAATGACTTTTTTTAGTATGACTCATTAAAATTAAAATACACTCTTGTGTCTAGAGAGCTATCAAGATAATAAAATGGTAAAAGGCACAAAAATTTGCAACATGTGTTATCCATAATGGCCTAATAGGTTTAATACATTATGAAATATACATATCAAATTTCAAAAACTATAAGTGGTAACTTTCACTGATATTAAGGGTATAGAGAAATTGGAAACATAAACAAAGAGTAAACATGAATTGGTACAAATTTTTTAAAATTAATTTTAATGAGATATAATTGATATATTAATTGTATTAATTTTAGTTATATAACAATGATATGATAGATCTATATATTGTGAAATAATTACCATAGCCAGTTTACTTAAGATCCATCACCACACTTTTTTTTGTTTGTTAATCCTCACAAAAGGATATTTTTTTCATGATTTTTAGAGCGAGTGGAAGGGAAGGGGAGAGAAAGAGAAACATCGGTGTGAGAGAGACACATAATTGGTTGCTTCCCACACACGCTTTGGTCAGGGCCAGGATTGAGCCTGCAATTTAGGTACGCTCCCTTGACAGTAATCAAACCCACACCCTTCCGTCTGCAGGCCAATGCTCTCTTCACTGAGTCAAACCAGCCAGGGCACAAATTTTTTTTCTTGTGGTGGGTATAACTTTTTTTCTGAGCATTTTGACAAAAAGTGTATATTATTTAAATGTGACTATCTTTTGACCCCAAATTTATTTCTCTGAGAATTAATCCTAAGGAAATAAAGGATATACACAAAGATATATTTATAAAACTGATTATTAGCATATTAAATCTCAAAATTGGGAACAACCTAAATCCCTAGTGGTTAAATTAAATAATAATTCTTCAATGTGTTTTAATGTGTCATTTAAAATATTAAAGTATACTATTTACTGATATGAAATGATGTGAAAATTTAAGTATAAATAGTAAATGTCAATATAAACTAGTATGTGATCCATCTTTTAAACTGCTAGCATGTGTGTACACATACATTGCATTAGAAGGCCATATTCTAGCAGCAATTATTCTGCACCATAGAGTTATGGCAGGTTTCTGTTTTCTTCTCATTTATCCTTCCTCTCCTCCCCCTATCTGAGTGTTTTTACTTGCAGTTCAAATATATGTTAAAGTCATGCTGTTCATACATAAAATATACCAAGTTTTATATAATTGCTTGAGTGGGCCACAAATTTGACTTTCATATTTTCAACAGCAAAAGTAAAATTGTTTTATAGTATCTATGGTATTTATAAAATAAAAGCAGACTGTTTTGTATATGCTTGTTTTGTTTATATGTTTTCTTTTTCCATAAGAAGCATAGCTTTTTATAGCATCTGGTATGAGTAAAATTAAGAATGAATTATATTTTCAAGATCTTCAATTATATCTTGACATGGATTAATATTCAATTATATCATCCCTGCAGTAAATGTAGTGATAAGCTTTTTGTGGCTGTTGCTATTAACATCCCTCATTGTAAGCTTTTGTCATAACATAGGATCCGACAGCAATGCAGTCCAATAAGTTGGCTCTGATAATCTGGTTTATTACAAAAATTTTATACACATACACACACACACACACAAACACACATATATGAATGGGTGGACTACATATCTTGAAGACATACTTCTTTGGATATTATATTTTTCCACCAAATGATTAATAATTTAAGAGTGTGGCACTAGAGATCATGTTATTTGATAAGCACTAAAGAACAAATATGTAAATGCTTTCATAGCTTCAATATGCAAATCAGAAAAAAATAGGATTTTGAAATCTCTTTCATTACAAATCATGATATTTGGAGAGTTACCTTCAGATTATCCATTCTTAAAAAGAAGGTACTTAAGACTTGAGATGTAGTGTCTTAACCAGTTACAACAGGCTTTACATTCTTTGCACGCACTTGGTTTTTCATTTCTGTTATATGTATTAAATCTGTACTTATACATAGTTTGCTTTTGAAAACTATATTAGAGGCCAAGTGCATGGATTGTGCACCGGTGGGGTCTCCTGGCCTGGCCTGCAGCCTCTCACAATCTGGGACCCCTTGGGGTATGTTGGACTGCCAGTTTTGGCCCAGTCCCCGCATGCAAGGCAGAGCGACCCCAACGGTGCATAAATCCATGCACCAGACCTCTAGAATGCATATAAGATATTTGGTTAATCTCTTCCCACTTTACCCCTTTCCCTCTGAGATTTATCAGTCTGTTCCATGCTTCCATGCCTGTGCATTGAGCGTCTGCTTCCTGGTGGTCAGTGCGTGTCATAGCTAACCATCGAATGTTTGCTTAGGCTTTTATATACAGAGATTGTATTAATGTACCAGGTAATCAGTTTTTCTTGTACTCATTTAGGGAGAAACTTATTCGTCTTCAGCATGAAAATAAGATATTAAAACTTAACCAAGAGGGTTCAGACAATGAAAAAATTGCCTTATTGCAGAGCCTTCTGGATGATGCAAATCTTCGCAAGAATGAACTGGAGACAGAAAATAGGTAGGAATGTATATAGGCAGCTGCATTGAGTCACAGGTTTTCTCAATTGTTTGCCTTGACTTTGATCCTCTTAAATCAGTGGTTGGCAAACTGCAGCTCGCGAGCCACATGCGGCTCTTAGGCCCCTTGAGTGTGGCTCTTCCACAAAATACCACGTGCAGGCGAACACATACAGTGCAATTGAAACTTCGTGGCCCATGCGCAGAAGTCCGTTTTCGGCTCTCAAAAGAAATTTCAATCGTTAATACTATTGATATTTGGCTCTGTTGACTAATGAGTTTGCCGACCACTGTCTTAAACCATGGCTGGGAACATCCAGCCTGTAGGTTGTATAAGGCTCCTGAAATCATTTGGTTTGGCCCTGCCAAGGCGTTAGAGGTGAGTTAATTAAATGCTTGACCAAATATAACAGGCTAATTTTTAAGCTGATAATTTTGTATGGACTGTGAATGATGTTATAATATCCAAATGACCCTTGGCAGAAAAAAGATTACCTTCCCCTGCAGCTTAAACAAAGGCATGAATTATATTTTGAGAAGTGATAATGTGTTAATTCCATTTCCTTTTAAGAGTACTTTAAGCTGTTTCTCCATTTATGGACAGACTTGCCAAAAGTATTGTGCCTCTTTATAATAGTATTCCCTTCTCTATTTCTTCAAGCAAAATGAATCAAAGCCCTACATTTCCCCTTTCTAATCACAAATTAAAGCTGCTTCAAACTTGAGCAGTTTTATTATTGTGTTTGCTTTTTGTCCATTCCCTATAACTGGGCTTTTAAGTTGCTTTCCAGTCTTTCCAAAGAACATCTTGGTATGGACTGATTGATTGTTTTATGACATTTACAGTGGCCTCCACCTAAAGGCCTGCAATATTTTTGATTAAGTAATTTTAAAAATGGCTCAGATGGGTATTTAAAATAGTCTTATAGTTTGATGCATACTGCATTTTCATATTGCTTTCTGAAAAATTAAACAATTACCATACTACTCATAATGTACCTTTCTTCATATTGAATATGGATTTTCAGATAATTCTTTCACTATTGGAAACCTACTTGGATATTATATTTCCTGATGTGAAAAACATCAATTATTATAGATTTGAATGTATTTTTACTGCAATTCTCACTAACTTAAAGAATATAGGTTTATGATCAGAATTTTTTATAACTTCTTGAGTAAAAATTATACTTATTACACTTTCTGTCTAGATTTTGAATACTCATTTCTCTGTTTTGTCCTTAATTTGGGGCAGTCTATCTGTTACTACCATCTCACTAAAATATTTCTTTTTTAAAAAAACAAACAGACAAACAAACATATTTTATTGATATTTTACAGAGAGGAAGGGAGAGAGAGAGAGAGCCAGAAACGTCGATGAGAGAGAAACATCGACCAGCTGCCTCTTGCACATCCCCTACAGGGGTTGTGCCCGCAGCCAAGGTACATGCCCTTGACCGGAATCGAACCTGGGACCTTTCGGTCCGCAGACCGACGCTCTACTACTGAGCCAAACCGGTTTCGGCACTAAAATATTTCTTATTCAAATAACCAGTCATCTGTTAAATGGCCAATCCAGTGGGAGCAATTAAGACTTTATCTTTCCTTATCTTTCTGCTAATATTCATTGTTAATCATCCCCTCCTTCTTCAAACTTTTTTTTTTTAACTTCAGGAACTTCCTTGTCTTGTGTTTTTCCAGATTCTCTTATTATTTATTCTCCAGATGAGATTCTTCTTTCTACCCTGTGCTTGGTGATTTGCTGTGGACCACCTTTTTATTCTTCTGTTTTTCTTCACATTCTTCCTAGTTAATATCCTAAGTGTAATTTTTTATTCCTTGTGTTCTTGTGCCTTCCCAATACATTTTCTCTCTGTCCCCTTCTGTTTCAGGCATATGTGGGAATTAGTGTAATAGCATTTTCTGGACCTTCATGCGTGCTCTGTGACCTTTTTGATACATCTTTCACTCTCAAACCAGTGTGATTTTTCTAAAATATTATTTGATCATGTATGTATCTTCCTTCTGTCAGTCTTCAACATTATCCAAGACCTAGGGAACCAAACTGGTCTACTGAATGCTGCATCATACTGACATAGAGCTTGTGAAGATTGAGCTTCAGAATCTACATTTTTAAGGTTGGCTGGGTTATTCCAGTTCCAGCCTAATTTTAGGCCATCTTTTTTTTTAAGTTCCTGATACTTTTTCATTTTACACAAGATTGCACCCAACTTCTCCTTTTCTTCTCTGGTTTCATCTTCAGTTGTTCTTACCCCTCATAACTTACTCTTCAGCCATACTATTCGTGAACTTACTGTACCCTCTCATTTTTCTGTGTACTTTGGACATTTTCAGTTCTCTGTCTTAAATCCCCCTTTTTATCCTTAACTACATACTTTATTTATTATTCTAATCTCAGTTTAAGTCAGGCTTGTCCTAATTCCTCCACACAGTTAGGTACAGACCTTGTTCCTCTGAGCAGCCATCATTCTTTTGTATACATCTTGCACTATGTTGAAGTATTTATGTCATATTTCATTTGTTTACATTTTGCCTTCCCACTAAATTCTTGAGTGCAGAGATCTTTAACACTTGGGTTGAGCATCGTGCCTGATACATAGTTTGAATAAATGTATGTCAAATTGAATTTTAGATATAGATATGCATAGGTACATTAGTTCAACAGAATGTGTCCAAAAAACACTACATTAGAAATCATAGAAATTTCATGATAAATTTCACTATGATAAATAATTTTAAAAGTGAGCTACTACTACTACTATAATCTAGACTTATTTTGTTATACTGTCTCTAACCATATGACAACCTAAGAAAAAGAACTAAGTTAAGTCAGAATTTGGAAAATTAATGTACATTTGATTTCTAGGTTGGTGAATCAAAGACTTCTGGAAGTACAGTCACAGGTTGAAGAATTGCAAAAGTCTTTACAGGATCAAGGATCAAAAGCAGAAGATGTAAGTTTTAATATGTACCAACTATGGTCCAGCAGTTTAACAGTATTAACAAAACCTATAACTTGTTCTTTTACTTGATCTCTATCAAAATACTTTATAATTATGTATATTGACTATAGAAAAGAAACGATGTTTTCCTTTTATTAGCATTCTCCCAAAAAAGAGCCAAATAATACCTTATTGTCTCTTTCTGATTTATTCTGCTGGGAATTAGAACTTTATTTGTAGCTATCAACTAAGAAATTAATTGAGCTTTATGTTTTACAAGTGCTCAATTCAGATTTCAAAGTATAGGGTTTTCAAACAAAAACAAACAAATGCTAGTAGAACTTAACATGTTCAGGTAGAAATTGTTTAAGTAAAGTTGATATTCAAGAAAATTGTCATCTCTAGAATCCCATCATCTTGAAATTCTGAATCCCTCTTGCTACCTTCCCCTAATACACACTCAAATTAAGTTTATAACTTTTTAAAAATATTTCCTTAGCCCTGCTTGCTTGACTGGCATGCTCAAATCTAGAATGTAGTAAATGTGTTGAGCCAGCAGCCAAGTATTTTTCATCTCCTCATGCCATCTGTAATAGTGCTATGTAGCCCACAGTGGTCAGTCAGTCTCTGACGCAAGTGCAAAGGAATCATATTTTGCAAATTCTTTATGTTAAATGAGCAGTATACAATAGAACTGCAACTACAAAGTGCTAAAAAATAATGTAAGGAAGGGGGAGACATCTAAGTTTTAGTGACCAATCTTTGCTTCAGCCAGTTGGGTTTCTTTGGGGTTTTTTCCTGTTGCCAGTTTAATTTGTTACAAACTCAGGCTTTTGAGTATAAACTTATTTGATTGTTCTCATTGGTAGAGTCATTTTTGGGATCTGCATCAACACTAGATAACCCAGTTTCACCAGCCTTACTAACAGTAGAAGGTATAAGGACAAGAGCAATCAAAGAAGGGAGAGTTAAACTAGGACAGTACTTAAACCCTGAGAACATTAGATGTAAAAAGCTCATCAAAGGCCTGGTTTTAGGATTTTCATAAGATTTATGAGCACATATTGGCAGCATGCTTTTCTTTGCAGTGGTTTTAGTTCATCCTTTAATTAATGTATTGGTAGTTCTCAGATTCCCAGATTGATTTTCACTTCCTAAAATTGTCACCAGCATTGTAACTACCTTATTCCTTTATTAAAATGGAACTATTTTGAAATTGTCATGGTTTACTTTTAAAACATGCTTTTATTCAGGATGCTAAATCAAAGAGACAAAGCAAAACCACCATTTGTGTATTAAAATCTTAGCAAGTGTAACTAAGAGTATCTGAGAGTTCAATGAAATCTCTAGATCTCTCACACTGAGGTAAATGTAAACTTGGTTTTGGTCTCTGAAAGTTCGACATCTTTTTGATTTGTTGTGGCAGAGACATGAAGGACCCGTGATGCATTTGGTAGTAAAAATGGTGAAACATCAGTATCAGCTCAATATTAGCGCTGTAGCGATAACCTTTATGCTTGCTTCTCTTATTTACATTAAAACATACATAAATTTATTCTGTAAAAAATAATTTTGCATGGCCTGGTTAGTTAGGTACCACTATGGTAATCAAATCTAATTAAATATGCTGTTTGCCATTACTTTAAGAGAACATATTTCAGAAGTGAAATGCAAGCCCTATAAAGTACTATTTGCATAAATTAGTCAGTTTATTTGACTGCCCAGATGCTCATGAGATGTCTTGCTCTAAATTCTTAGAAATTCTCTCAGATCTCTTTGTCTACATCTAGGAAATATTCCATTTGAAACTTTCCTTATTCTCATGCTATACCTCAAAATGTTTAGAGAGGTAGTGTGGTACAGGACACGTGGTTCTTTCCCCCAGCAGACTTTTGATGCTTTTATCTTCTCTCTCTCACTAACCCACAGCGTTACATCTCAGGAATATATAATACATAGAACAACCTGCCAAATGGGATTGGTCCCCTCTGAAGAACAACATAATTTCTACTTATTTCTGTTACCAAAAGCACAGTCCTTTCAGTAACCCTAGGTTAGAGTAGGATGGTTTGCACATTTTTATTATTATTTTTATGTCATTTATTTTTAGCTTGGAAGCAGAAAAGCATTGTTATATCCAGTCATATGGATAATTTGAGCTAGCCACAGTGTATAAAACTCCAGAGAACAAGACAGGATGAGGAGACCATAGAAGAAAGAAAAATGTACATTTTTGAAAAAAAAAATGCATATCTTTTACTTCTATTCATGAATTACTAAATCGTTCCTTCTATTGGCTGCTGTGTTTGCTTCATACTAATATGTCCTCTCTGTCTCTTGGCATGGTTTCTGCTCAAGGCTATTGTAAGTATGGCTTCCTATTCATTTCTCTATATTGAGCGATTTTATTATTTATATGTTATCTGCCATTATAGTTGATGGTATTACAATTTTAAGTTATGGAAATTTTATGCAAAATGGACATACCAATATTACTTGCTTATGCGCTTTACGATTAGGATACTGAAAAGATAATCTGCCACTTGAAAATGTGAATATCTCCCCAGACTTACCTTCGTAAGCTATAAGATGGATTACTGTTACTCAGTGTTGTGAGGTTAACATGAGACAATGTAAATGACATGCTTTAGTGCAGTGCCTGGCATAATAACCACTCATTAAATCATTATTATATATTTTCTCAGAGTTAAAATTAATTTTATAGAGCCTAATCACAACGTAAATGAAAATTAAAGTTTAAGATATTAGAAAGTATTTCCATTTTACCCTGTGTACTGAGGAAGGAACTAGCATAATCAGAAATTAATAAGGTTTTATCTTTTTAATATTTGGGGGAAGCAGTGATGGTGGACTTCATGGTCCACTGATATAGCTATAGTTAATATACTGAGCAAAGAAATGAATTTGAAATATTCCAGAGTTGCATTTGAATGGATTTGATTAAATATTTACTGTAGTTGTTATCGAATACGGTGACTGAAAATCAAAGAACTTAGTATGTGGAGTTTTTCACTGCTATTGATTGAACAGTTTGTTTAATAAGCCTATATTAGTTGTATTTGACTGAATTATGTAACCATTTATCTCAGTGTTTCATGGAATTCACTAATTATATGTACTTTACAAGTGCTAAGTTTAAATATGAAACCTAAGGATACTATATAAATGCTACTCACTATCCTTTGGTTATTTTTATGTCAATTCTGTTCTCCTGCTTTCCAGGATTTTTTTTAAATACCCATCAAAGCTGCATTCTCTAGCATGTTAAATTCTGTGTATACATCATCCAAATGGGATTGGTCCCCCTTCATATTCCCATACTATCACGTAAATTATTTGCAACATGTGCCTATTTGTGAATCACTGATCAAATAAGTCTTAAGCATTTATGGAAATTGATCTCAGACTTTAGGAAAACAATATAAAAAATGTCTTATGAAAAATCTATTATTATTATTAGACTTCTACCTGCCTACTGAGTCGAGGGATATTATTAGGTCTACATAAGTGCCTTTTTTTCTTCTTCATTTTCCAACTATAAATAGGTAATTCAGAGATGCAGTTTCTGGGTATTTTATACTGATTACTGTCACTTGTGGGCTACTCTCGCCCTTATCAAAGGGAAATAAATTTGGTACATTGTGTATTTTGAGCTCTTTGACCAGAGAGATTACTGAGGGCTCACTCAGAGTTAGTTAATGCTATGAGCTTAATTTTTGAAAAATAATTATTAGTTGTAAAATGTTAAGTAATAAATTATTTTTTTATTTTCCATTTTCAGTCAGTTCTTCTAAAAAAGAAACTTGAAGAACATCTGTAAGTATAAAAGCTATTGAGGCTTATTTTTATATTACCCAGTGAAACATAAGTGTTTTATATTAGGTAGTTACACAGTGTTTAGGCAATGACTTGGATATCCCTGGAAGATATAGAATATTGCAAGATATATATAAATAGTGTCTAAAGGTCATCTCCACCAAAGGTCCTCAAACTAGAATAATTACTGCTCTAGAACTGTTTTCAAATGAGATTCCAGGGTTTTATTTCTCCTTCATATTTATTTATTTATTATTATTTTTTTATAAATCTTTATTACTCAGATTATTACAATTGTTTCTCCTTTTTCTCCCCCAAAGCTCCCTACCACCCAGTTCCCATCCCACCCTCTGCCCTTACCCCCTCTCCTCCCCCCATTGTCTTAATTGGTTATACGATTTCAATCCAGTCTCTCACTGCTCCCCCACCCCCTTATCCCCCTGATAATTATCAGTCCACTCCCTTTCTTTGCCCCTGATTCTACTATAGGGAAATACAACAAAGTGTTCTATAGCAAATGTCTGCAGACTGTCCAAATGTCTTAGGACCACACGAATAGAATCCGCTCCTCCTCCAGGTCACACCGCTCCCCCGGGTCCCACCGCTCCGCCGGGACACAAGGTTCTCCCAGGGCACACGGCTCCCCCGGGTCCCATCACTCCCCCGGGTCCTATCACTCCCCCGGGGCACACGGCTCTCCCGGGGCACATGTCTTCCCCCCCCCCCCCCAGGTCCCACCACTCCCTCGGGGACTCTCCTTCATATTTAAAGGATAACTCTGCTGGATATATTATTCTTGGCTGGTAATTTCTCTCTTTCAATAGTCTTACTATTTTGGTTCCACTCTGTTCTGGCATATAGAGTTTCTGCTGAGAAATTAAATATAACTTAATGGGTTTTCCTTTATAGGTTACTTTCTTCTTTTCCCTGGCCACCTTGAGAATTCTTTATCATTAATTTTTGACAGTTTTAATATAGTATGCTTGGACAGGACCTCTTTGGTTTGAGTAATTAGGTAGTCTGTTTGCCTCTTGGATTCATGGAACTAGTTCTTCCCATAGATGTGGGGAGTTCTCATCACCTCTTCGTCCAAATAGGCTCTTCTTTCCTTTCTCCCTCTCCTCATCTTCTGGTACACCTATTATTATATTGCTCTTTCTGGTGGAATCAGAGTGTTTTCTCTCATTTTTTTTAATGCTCAAATCTCTCTCTTCTTCCTTCTGAATAATTTCTAGATTTGTATCTTTGATATCACTAATTCTCTCATCCATCTGCTTCACTCCATTTCCTATGCTCACTGGTTCATTTTTTTATTATTGTTAATTCAATAAAGAGGAAGGGAGGAGGGAGGGAGAGAATCATTGATGTGCTGCCTCCTGCACACCCTCTACTGGGGATTGAGCCTGCAACCTGGGCATGTGCCCTTGACTGGAATCAAACCAAGGACCCTTCAGTCTGTAGGCCAATGTTCTATACACTGAGCCAAACCAGTGAGGGCTCACTGGTTCATTTTTTACCTCATTTATGGAGTTCTTCATCTCTAGAATTCCTGTTTGGTTCTTTCTGAAAGTTTCAGTCTCTTTGGTCAAATACTTGTTTTGTTCATTAATTTGTTTTTCTGAGTGCAATAAATTGCCTGTCTGTATTTTCTCACATTTCATTGAATATTTTCAGAACTGCAATCTTGACTTCTCTGTCATTTATGTCACATATTTCCTTGTGTTTAAGGTTGCTTTGTGGAGATTTCTCATTTTATTTCTGAGCTGCCTTACTACCTTGGTTATTCATGGTATTCGATGAATTTCTTCTCTGTCTAGGCATCTATGTTTGAGTGGCACTTCTCTAGCAGACTAATACAAAGAGATCTTTGTATCATTTTCCAGTAGGAGGTGTTAAATCACAAGTTTTTTAGCTTTGGGAAATTCCAGTGCTGACCCTGCAGTGTCTCTGGCTGCCATCAGCGTGGCCACAATGTGGGGGGGTTGAGTGGCCTTGGAGAACTTGGTTGCCTTCTTTACTTTGCCCTCTTGGTAATGGTGACCTTGAACCTCTGCGGGGTCTCCCTTTGCCCTGACCTGGAACCAGTCACAGAGTAAACCCTTTGCTCCGGGAAAATAGTGATTTTGTAGTACCAGTTTTTGGGTTTTCAGGTAATGTGCTCCACAACATGACACCAAAAGAGATGGGAGGATAGCGTCTATGAGGCAGCAGGCCTTTGTGGCTTTGTTTCTCAGTCTAGAATTCTGGCCGCCCAAGAATCACAGGTGCACCCCCGTGTTGTGTCCTGGCCCTGTCTCTGACTCAGCCGCAGCTCATGCTGCTCGTTCCACTGAGTCTCTCTGCTCCTCCTGGCTGAAGCTAGCACCAGCGACAGCTGGGTTCCTCCCCTCTCCATGCTGAGCCCCACAGTTAGCTCCCAGCTACAGGGCTGAGTGGCTCATCCTCCTGCCTTCCAGCCTACCCAGTTTGTTCCTGCTTGCCCGCCTTTAGTGCTTCAATGCGCGGATCTCAGGCATGACTGTACATTGAGCAGGGAATACTTATTGAGTTATAGCTATTCAAATTGGTGAATCTTCAAAGGGAGAGACCAAAGGATCTCTCCTGCTGTTCTTCCTCTGACCTAAATTATCCTTTTTAAAGTAAATTTTTAAAAATTTTATAAAGTTTAGCAGTTTATCAAATATTTCCTTGAATTGCAGATATATCTGAACATGGCTTTTTAATCTAAATTATAAAATAAATTTCAAAATACTACATTTGTTTTCTCATAAAGAAAAAATCTTCATCCATCTTTATCTTTATCTGAGGTTGACAATGTTAGGAATGTTACATGATTTTTTTCACACCCAGTAACAAATTTAGTCCTTCCTATCACTTTCTAGCAAATATCTCTCCTTGTAAACATTGAGTGCAGAGTGACCATGAATTGTTAACCTGTTAGGATGTCAGTGTTGCACTATAGTAAATCAGCGATCCAGCGCAGTAAACAAGGATTGCTGCTTGCCCCTCTGCAAGAGAGTTAGTTACCCTCACTTTCAGGCCCTGTGGCCGAGGGACCAGCTTCTCCCCGTAGGCGTTTGAGTCCCCCACGTGACCCCAGAAACTGGATTTCAAAGTGACCTGGGAGTTTGTTTCCCTTTGGGTTGAAGCCTCACGCCCAGTCGCCCACCACCAGCCCGATTTGCGTGCTCCTCAGCTTTTCAGCGCTTGCACTCCTTTCTCTTTCAGCCAGCTTTCCCATGGTTTTGGGTGATAGATGTCCTGTATATTAGTTTTAATTTTGAAATTGTTGTACGAGGCGGCAGACCACTTGTTACCTACGCCGCCATCTTGGTTTCTCCCTGAGATTAACTTATTTTTAAAAATCTATTAAATTCATGTTGGATTTGTCTTTTCATCTTTGTTTTAAATATTCTTTTCTTAAAATATATGCTTATTGATTTCAGAGTGGAAGGGAGAAGGGGAAAGATAGAAACATCAGTACTGAGAGAGAATCATTGTTCAGCTGCCTCCTGCACACTCCCTCTTCGGGGTCAACCCCACAACTGGGGATGTTCCATATCCAGGAATTGAATCCTGACCTCCTGGTTCATAGATTCACTCTCAACCACTGACCAACACCAGCCAGACTTATCTTTGTTTTATAGCATTATGTGCTGTACAACTGTATCCCATGAATAAAGAACTTATATTTTTCATTTGAACCATAGTAGGTGATACAGTTATATATTTTGTTACAGAGAGAAACTGCATGAAGCCAATAATGAACTGCAGAAGAAGAGAGCCATTATTGAAGACCTTGAACCAAGATTTAACAACAGCTGTGAGTTTTTTTTTAATTAGCATAGTCTTAAATTAGTTAGCCTTACTTCACCCTAGTGATGAGTTTATATAAAATTGTTTATTTTAGAAATAGACCTTATTTTAAAGGATTTGCTTCATATTTTAAAATGAGTATATAATATAATCATCTTCACAATATTTCTTAAGTTTCTAATTATAGTTATGTTTTTCCTTCATTAACTGTGAATGATAATGAATACTTTATTAAATTAGTTCTTTTCATGGTGTAGTTGAATATAAGTCAACCAAAGTTTTACTTCTTTTGAAACTTACACATATTCATAGTTTGACTTCATTAATTCTTTTGTGTGGAAGGTGAAGTAAAACATAGACTTTTACTTTTTTTCATTGTGGTAAAATGTGCATAACATACAAATGACCATTTTAACCATTTTAGGTATACAGTTCAGTGGCATTAAGTATATTCACATTGTTGTGCAACCACAAGCAATCACTCAGTTGTCCAGTATAGTGATGTTGTGCAACTACCATCATCTCCAGAACATTTTTATCATCCCAAACTGAAGCTCCTTAGCCCCTGGTAACCACTATTCTACTTTGTCTGTGAATTTTACTCTTTAGGTATTCCCATTCATACCAGTGGAAACATATATTATCTGTCCTTTCATCTTTGGCTCATTTCACTTAGCATAAAGTCTTTTATTTTTACTTAGTATAATGTCTCCATGTTGTGTATCCATCCATCCATCAATGGATCTTTTTTAATTTGAGCACTTTCGTACTAGAGTTTTTGTTTATAAGAAAAGCTTTTTGTAAAAAAAAAATTATGAATTTTTAAAAAATAAAATTATAGGAATAGATTAATCTCAAAGCTATTAACTACTTACTGTTAGTTGAAATGTTTTTAAAGTTATTACAATATAAAAATATTTTAATTGTCTCATCTGTAGCCTTAAAAATTGAAGAGTTACAAGAAGCTTTACGGAAGAAAGAAGAGGAAATGAAGCAAATGGAAGAACGATATAAGAAATATTTAGAGAAAGCTAAAAGTGTAAGTATACATTCCTGGACATCTCACTATACTTTCTGAGAATGTTCCACTGAAACTTCTCAAAATGCAGGTACAGTGACTTCTCATGCAGAGAATCAGGAGGAGAACAAGAGGTATCAAGAGGAAAATGTACCTTTATATAGGAAATAAGTGGCAGTCACCACGTGAAGTAGTAATCAGAATTACCTCCACTAATGGTAGGACAACCAACATCTGCCTTCTGGTAGAGTATCATTGCCAATAACACTTAAACTGAATCTAAGCAATGTTCTAGTCCTAACTTTGTTCCCAAGGAAAATAAGGTTATTAGAACCAGTTAAATAACACTTTCAGAAAATCATCAGATAAATGCAGAATTTGGGATAAAAGTCAATGTTATGAAAAGCAAAAATAGGCATTAGAGTGTAGGGGAGCATAAGAGACTGTTGTGATTTTTTAAAAGCCCAAAGGCACCTAAGGACCAAATGTAATGCATTAATCTTTGGGTCCTGGATCAGGGGCAGAAGGGCAGTTTGAAAAGACATTTTGGAAACACCTGTGGAAATGTGGATTTGGACCAAATAGTGAATGATGATTTGTAGAAATATTGTTTTACAGATGATAATCTTACTGTGCTTATGTAGGAGAATGTCCTTAGTCAAAAGAGATGCATGTTGACGTGTTTAAGGGTTACATGTCATGAGGTCTGCAAATTGCTTTAAAATAGTCCCCCAAACGAGCAAGCATGGTGTCTGTGTGTGTCCAAGGCAGGAGAGGGAGGAGTCAGATGTGGCAGTGTAATAATTGGTGATTTGGGTTTTTATTGTTCTGCTCTTTCTAGTTTTCTATAGGCTTGGCTATTTTTTTTTAATATATTTTATTGATTTTTTTACAGAGAAGAAGATAGAGGGATAGAGAGCTAAAAACATTGATGAGAGAGAATCATTGATCAGCTGCCTCTTGCACACCCCCTACTGGGGATGTGCCCACAACTAAGGTACATGCCCTTGACCGGAATCGAACCTGAGACCCTTGAGTCCGCAGGCCGACGCTCTATCCACTGAGCCAAACCGGTTTCAGCTTGGCTATTTTTTGATGCTAAAAATATTGGGCCAAGAAACAAAAGGATTTTCCCAGAAGACCTCTAGTTGGCTAGCTAGGACTGCATCATGTACCTATCCCAAACCCGAGCCACTGACAGAAGAGGAGATAGATCACAGTGACAGGCTTTTCAACCATCAGGACCTCTTTCTAAATACTCATCTGGTCAGAGGCAAAGGGCTAGCTGAACCAAATCAGAGAAAAGGGAAAGGCTAAATAGCTGTCAGTAGCCAAAACCGGTTTGGCTCAGTGGTAGAGCATCGGTCTGTGGACTGAAAGGTCCCAGGTTCGATTCCGGTCAAGGGCATGTACCTTGGCTCTGGGCACATGCCCAATAGGGGGTGTGCAAGAGGCAGCTGGTCAATGTTTCTCTCTTATCGATGTTTCTAGCTCTATATCACTCTCCCTTTCTCTCTGTAAAAAAATCAATAAAACATTTTTAAATAGCTGTCAGTAGCATTTGCTGTAGTAAAATTTATTAATTTGAAGCAAAAATGGCCTCTTATAATTGATTCTTTTACATAATTAAAATTTTTATATAATTAAAAGTTGCCGTAATTGAATTATTATTTCATACATTCAAATTTTAAAGTATCCTTGTATGATAGCTTTCATTTTCATAAGGTTTATCTTTTGTTTCTTTTAAATATATGCTTTCTTAGCATAAAAATGAAGCAGTAGCTTTTGTTTTATGGGACTTTGCTTTCTCATTCTTTCTATTTTGAGACTTGTAAGTTTTTTCTTTTATTACTTTTTTCAGGTTATCCGTACTTTAGATCCTAAACAAAATCAAGGAGCAGCACCAGAAATACAAGCTCTTAAAAATCAGCTTCAGGAGCGGGACCGAATGTTCCATTCATTAGAGGTAGTTCACTGTACTAGACAATAAGATATTTCTTTTTTTTTTCTAGGAGCTTTGCTATATGTGGTTGTCTCCATTACTTTAGAAAGTAAATTGTGACTATTAATATCGAATTGCTTTTTATATTTACTTGTTTACATGTGCTTGTATTTTAGAAAGAATATGAGAAAACCAAGAGTCAAAGAGAGATGGAAGAAAAATATATTGTTAGTGCCTGGTACAATATGGTAAGAAAAGAACACTTATAAACATATTGTGAAGTTCAGTGAATATGTACTACTTATTACATGCCCTTTACTGTAGAAGTAATTCTGCCAAAGGAATCTGAAAGTAATTGCGGGCCTAACACACACTAACAAAACCTAATGCTGATCTTGGACTGAAAAGCAGATGTGAGAACCATCACATGCATGGTTAGGGTATTTTGAACACATCGTTATCCCTAGAGAATAGAAAGATAAATGACAGTTTGATTTCTGTCTCTTAGAACCATTTTCTTCTAGAGGGAAGGGACATTAGTAATATCTAAATACTGAAGCAGTAGCTTTTGTTTTGTGAGACTTTGCATGAATGGTACTTATACTGAGTTTATCTCATAGAGTTTAAAAATGTTTATGGTTGATAGACCTTGAACAACTAGAAGTTTTGAAATTGGATTTCCAACACACACATAAAAAACTTTAAATATATTACAGGGGAAAATAAATGCTCATCACATTCTGACTTTCCTATGATTTTCTGGATAGAAATAGCTATGGTTTTTAGAGAATACTATACTTTTTTCAATACTTTTTCTGAGACTTTTTGTCTTTTTCTTCTTCTTTGTTCTTCTCTTCAATTAGACCACTTTCTACCTTTCCATTGTTAGATGCTTAAGAAAGGAAATTAAACTAGATTCCTTTCAGCAGTCCTCTTCAACACTAAAGTTGTGTTAATGGCATGATATCATTATTTCTGTTTTACAGTTATAATTGATACTGTGTCTTAATTGATTAATGTCCCAGGCCACCTAATTCTATAATTTAATCTTTGTTAAAATTAATACAATTTCATGACATGTCCACATTTATATTTGCCTTGGTTAAAACTACATATTTAAGACTTTATCACAATTTAAAAAAAGAAATTTAATAAATTTAAAATACTATTACTAAAATAAATAAATAAAATACTATTACTGTTAACAAGTATAGGTTTCTTGAAAATTAAAATTAAATATTAGGAAAAAGCTACATATTTAAGGAAGTTCTCTGGAAATTAGTCTTGACTCCACCTATTCTGTTTCCTCTATATCCTTCTTAAAAGTTAGAGCCATCTTGGAGCTCTGCCCCTCAATCCTTATTAGTAATTTCATATTCTTGATTGATTTTTATGGCTCCATATATAGTTTCTAATGGAACTAAACTTATTTATCCTGTGATATAATATTAAAGAATAGTCCTAGTTTTTAGCTCTTCATAGAGAAGGAATAACTGAGTAGACTAAACACAAGTTAATGTTCAGGTAATATAGCCAGTAACAGCAGCTCATTCAACCGAAATAGAAGTGAAGATGGCAAGTGCTAGAGAAGGAATTAAGTGTCTCAGAGAATGGCTTTGTGATGGATGCTGAGGTTTTGAAAGTATATGAAGAATTTAAATAAGTTGCTTAGAATATGAAAGTGAAAATAAATAGTATATTTTAAATGAAATATAAATATTTTGGGTATCCCAAGAAATGTATACACATACTTAGAATAATTATAAAGGCAGTGTTTATTGAAATACATTTCATTTTCAAAATTGAGCTATCAGCTGTTAGTGTACACATTTTTGGGGACACCTTATATGTAGCCAAATTGAATAAAGATTACCAATAGATTTCTGTCAATTTTATTCAGATTCTTAAATGCTTTGATTTCAAATTGAGTGAAAAACCTATTCTGAATTGTCTCATAGGCAAAATGGAGGAATGTGTTAACGTATTTGGGAATATATGATAGATTGCAATTCTATTAAAAATGCAAAGCCATGACCAGTGTTTTTACTAGTGATAGAAAGACTTAGGTTTTAGTCTTCTGCCTTCTGTGCCAGTTTGTCCATTTCATTCTGGGAAGGCTGTGTGTCTTATACAGCTCAGCTTTAGCTGCCTCACTCTCCTGGCTCCCCACTGCTCACTTCCTCCTTGTTGCCTTCCACTTCTTCCCATCAATTTACTTGTATCCAGTCACTGGTCAGGTTAAACAGTCGCTCTCAGTGTTCCATGTGTGTCTGGCCTAGGTTCTTCACTGGCTTATTAAATGACTACCAAAACCACTTTTTCCCTGATCTACTCATAGGCTGTTTATTGTGATTATTTCTCTGTGTTTGGAGTGCACCTCCACCCCACCCCCCCAGGTCATTTCCTCCTGTTAAGGTGCTCTGGGCCCACCAATTATGGCTCTTATCCCTTCTAAACTAGTAGGCCATCATCCTGTCTTCAAGAAAGACTCCCTGCTCCCAGTTGGGCCCTCTGTTTTGGGCTGTCAGGAACTTTTCTTAAGTTGTTTGAGAATACAAGCCCACCTGAAGTGAAGAAAAACAGCGTGGTGGTATGTATTGTATCTAGTGTGCCTTTCCACTTTAAGGAACAGCAAGTGCATTTGTGGTTTGCCATTCTAAATAAGCCCTGATTGCCACAGCCCCTTGTGAATCAACTGCTACCAATCAATTGCACTATTTTTCTTGGAAAATCACTTCATACATTTGATTTGAAAGGGAAGTGTGATTGAGAATGGGTACTGTATTCCAAAATCAGTTTCTATTATGTATTGTTTTGGTTATTGTCTATTCAGAAAATTAACTCTTCATTTTTCCAAAGGAAGATTTGTACCTCATTGTTGGAACTGAAATATCTATAAAATTTTAATCTATGATGAGCAGAATTAATATTTCTAATTGTCCCTTCTGAAGCAATGTAAGAAAATCTGCATGATGAAATTGTCTTTTATGAGAGTATGTGCCACTATTTTCTCACTGATTATCTTTTTTTTCCTGTGTGATATAGGGAATGACTCTGCATAAAAAGGCGGCTGAAGACAGACTTGCCAGTACAGGTTCAGGGCAGTCATTTCTGGCTAGGCAAAGACAAGCAACCAGCACAAGAAGATCTTACCCAGGCCATGTTCAACCAGCCACAGCAAGGTAGACAAGTCTTGCCAGTAAAATAAAAAACATCCTGCATTCAAAATATACTTCTGTTATATATAACATCATTTCAGGAAATCCAGCCAGCTTATTTTTTGTCTCTATGTTATGTTAATATTTAGTTGTTTCTCATTTGAGGACTGTCTCTCCGTATCTATGATGTCTTAGTTTCTTGGTTCTTTATTTTGTAGTCCTTTCAGTTCCTTTTCATGTGCCAAAATTTTTTTAAATGCCCAATTAAAAGTGTTGGATAATAGTATAGTACTTTTCTTTGTATGAAAATGTCCTTTCCCCAATGGTGTAAGCTTTGTAATGAATTAGGTTTTCTGCCAATAATTGATATACAATTTATATTCTTTATTGTGCCTCTGTGTTACCATGCTTTATAAGAATGTCTTTGTTTAAAGGGAATTAATCTTTTTATGATGTATTGATCTGTGTTTTCAATTGTTTTCCAAATGCACTTCAAATAACTTGCATATTTACTATATAAAATGAATGGTTGGCAAATGCACTTTTTGCAAAGACATAAATATATTGGCAGAGGTGCTAATCAGATCTTACCTATGGCACCTGATAGAGTTATTTAGAGGGAAAAATTAGTTTTCACATTGTTTTATAGGAAATTAAATTTGTTTGAAGATTTGGAAACTATTTTTAAAACATAAATACATAGAATTTTATTATTTCCTGCTATCTTATTGCTGACAGAAGTGAATGCATTGGTTAGGTCATTACGGAGGAAGTTACAGAAGAGGAAATAATCAGGCAGTGCATTACTTGTTTCTTACTTTGGAATATCACAGTAACTGAGGATCAAAATCTGGGAGTGTGGCTGATATTAATAGTTCCAATTGCCCTCCACATATTAGACCAGGGGTGGGCAAACTTTTTGACTCAAGGGCCACAATAGGTTCTTAAACTGGACCGGAGGGCCGGAACAAAAGCAACCTGACAATGCTGGCACTCTCATCTTGGGCTGCTGGTGAAGGATCAGAGAGGGAAGCAAGAGAACCCTCTGATCTTTCGGCTCCGTGGGCCAGATAGAACAGCCGAACGGGCCGTAGTTTGCCCACCCCTGTCTTAGACCTATTTTTCATATTATTTACAAGTATTAGGTAGCATTACCCTTTGGGCAATTTCCTTGTTGACCTGTATCTCTTGTTTTACTTATTTGTTAATATAAACATTTCTATTCCTCAATAATTCCTAATACTTAACATCTTAATATCAGTCATTATGGTCAGCAAATGACTTCTTATATGTGCTGTCGTGATAGGTCTCTTTTACATTTTTCTCTCAATTCTATGTATTAGTCCAAGAATTTGCTACTGAACAGATTCTCTTGGGTATTTGGTTGCATCGGAGTGTTTAGATTCATTGATAGCTTGATTGTAAACCATGTTTATTTACATTGATGAATGGTTGTCAAGTAATAATGATTGTAAAGCACTTTGAGTATATAAGGTGCTACATAAATGTAAAATGTCATTTATTTGAAAATGAAATGCCTCTGCCTGACTTTACATATTAATTCAAGTATTTGGTCCCCAATTATATTTAAGTTCCCTTCCAGCCTTTTTCTTGCACCATAGCCCATTTTATTGAAAGCAAACAAAAATTACTGAAATTAGGTCAATTTTTTAACTTGTTTCTTTTTGTTTTTAGATAGGTCACCAAATAAGAGGATTTTATTTCATGTACGTGCTGTTTGGAAATTCAGGTTTCATTTATTTCTGTATATTAATACAAATTAGTAATTTTAAATCAAAGCAAATTTATTCAGAATTTTCATAAATTGTAGTCAAATGTATGGTTTTAAATTCTTATTTCCATTTTTATAAGAAAATTGACCTAAAAATTAGTAGTGTTTTCATTTGTCCTCAGAAATTGTACTTGAGGAAAGTATTAGAATATACAAAGAAAGACTTTATGCATTGTGCTAATTCTTACATTAAGTATAGAAATCTAAGCGCAGTGTGAATGCTTCTGCCTACTATGACTATAAAGCAGCAATAATTAGTGATAATGGACAGAACCACATGAAGAAACTGCATTGTGGGGTTTCAGGAGGCTCAAGAACTAAGCAACATAAGAAGTTTTGACAATAAAAGATCAAAAACTATTTAGGATGGTTCTTATCCCCAACCCCTGATTTTACAAATCACATAAGGATTCAACTGTTTTAGAACAGAGTGTGAAACTAATCTTGGTTAAATTATAATAATTGGGAAATTATACCTATAGAATAAGATAGATGGACATAAAAGAATCTGTGAACTATTTATTTAAAGGATTATATCCTATAAGATAAGAAGTTTTGATTTTACTTCTCTATTTGCTGCCCCAATCCTGGTCTCTGACCCACCCACTTACTCAGACATAGTTCTCTAAATGGGTTGGAAAGGTGCGAAGCTTTTAGAAGGAATTTTTACTTCTTATTTTTCTTCAGCATCTCTTGTATGCTATTATTTTGGTGTTTTACAGTGATAACTTTCCCTCTCCTTTACTGTACCCTTAAAGTTTAGTATATTACTTTCAAGTATATAGAAGAAATTATATTTCTAAACATTGTATGATTTAAAAAAAAAAAAAAAAAGCAAGAATAACCACTTAGCTATAACAGTGACAACCCTGTCCAGCTTTGGACAGGATTTATGAAATTGCTCTTTCTCCTGCAATGCTTAATAATTTCTTAGGAGGTTTGTGATGATGCATGGTCTATCTGGAAGGTAGAATACATGAGTGCTTTGTTTAGATGTGAGAGCCATGCTATATTTTCACAAACTCCTTAGACACAGTAGCCACAGTTCACTTGGACTGGGGCTAGGCCTGTCTTCACCTATGGACTAAGTACAGTGTTATTGCATTAGATTGAGGTGATCCATCAGCGTACTCTAGTGTCTGAATTCTTATAATAAAAAAGCTTATTTGCTATTTTCCTTCTAACCAGGGTAGGAAAATAAAAGGTAAATAACTAAGGAATATTAATGTATAAAATTTATGTTCTGCAGTGTTTATAAGAAGTTCATTATGGGGAAAGAATTCAGCAAATATTGTAGTGTACCACATCTAAAAAGAAAATAAACAATGCAGTTGTACTTAAGAGAGCTTCCAAAATTCCAGTTATATCTTTTTATAATTTGTCAGATTATTTGTTAATAGCCAAGAAAAACAAGTCCCTAAATAAAGGACCCATGTTCCAAAATTGACCAAGATTGAATTATTTCTATTAGAAAGCACTAGCCTGGTTCAAAAAACAACAACACAAAAAACATTGGCTTAATGGGATACTTAGATTATAATAAGGAAATATTGTTTGTAATTTTATTGAAGTTTTATCGCTTTGGTTATATAATAAAAGCTCAAATGTACAAAATTAAACTAAATGTTATCCAGCCAGAGACTTCAGCCTATATAGTTCATTAGTTTTCACAAAGGCATGAAAATTCATGCTGCCCAAATAGATCAGCAACAAGTTGTAAGTGAAAGATGAGTTTATTTGAAGAAAAGACATTTTATTTATGTGCTGCTTTACTCACCTCTCCTTTTCAATAACAGTTTTGTCCATTGTTGTTAACTAATGACATAAAATATTTTTTAGTGTCTCTTGCTCTTAGATAAGTATTTATTCCTTTAAAGATAATAACTATGTTAAAAACTTGAAAATCTTTATCCGGATATAAGAATTGTCTTAAAACGCAAATCTAAATTTTTAAATTATCTTAACTCTCTGCATTTAATCTCCAATTGTGCAGATCTCAGACTCCGGGAATGTTACAGTTATCCTCAGTTGGAGCATGTGAGATTTATCTGAAAAAGCATCCACAGCTCACAGCTAGTGAGAACAAACCTAGCTAGTTCACAGACACGTGGATCAGACATCTCTGGTCCCACAGTGAGAGCAAAGCACTCAGCATCTTGCTTTTGCTAAGGACAAAATTAACAACATTAAGGCAAAATGCTTTTTGTTGTCTGTTCATTAAACTATGGAAGGATATTTTTACTTTTTAGCTTTGTATTATGAAGGGGCCCTTTTCTTAGAAATGGCTGAAGAACGGATGTAGCATTGTACTTAACAGCAAAGCCTGTGTGATATCCCAAGGTAGGATGAAGGAGTGTACTCAACAAAATTAAAAGGGATATCAGAAACTTTGAAAATTCTTTTAGCATATTTTTATTTTTATTATGCCCTTTTTTATATATATAAGTTAAAAGGGTTTTCCATTCATTAATGATCATCTCTTTTCCAATAGCTCCCACTGTTAACTTTGACAGCTTCTTTTGGTAGTTGTACAACCCAGTTTCATTACATTTAGAAAGCAGTTTCAGAGCTCATTCTTTGTAACTATAATGATTTTATATCATGTAGTTTTTAAAAAAATATATTTTATTGATTTTCTACAGAGAGGAAGGGAGAGGGACAGAGAGCTAGAAACGTCAATGAGAGAGAAACATCGACCAGCTGCCTCCTGCACACCCCCTACTGGGGATGTGCCTGCAACCAAGGTACATGCCCTTGACCGGAATCGAACCTGGGCCCTTTCAGTCTGCAGGCCGACGCCTTATCCACTGAGCCAAACCGGTTTCGGCATCATGTAGTTTTTATATGAGGAAGGTTATTCTCAATGTATCTGTCATCCAATTTTTTTGCTTTCTATAAAGCATATTTAAATAAGAATTGGTGTATATTCCTTTTATTGAAAAATTTGCAAAGCTTTTATTGTCTAATTTTAGCACAATAATTTTAGGGCCTAAAGTTTTTGCATAAAATCATTCATTTCTCAGAAGCCTAAAACACATGAAATAATTTGTTACTAACAGCTAATTTCTACCCCTCACTATTCCCTCAAATCACGGAAGCCTTAATATTTAGCTTCCTTTTTGTAAATGAAGGACAGTGCAGATGTAATGACATCCATCTCTTTTAAATCACTGATTATGTTTTTGGGAAGTATGTACTGATTTTTTAAGTAGCCTTTTATATTCATAAAGATAATATAATTTGCATGTATTATCTTTATGAATATAAAAGTTTGACATATTTAATGTTATCTTTAAATGCACTTGGATTCTTCACATTGCACTTAATAGAGAAGGGACAATAGTTATTGAAAAACTAGACAGCTGAGCCTAGTTATGAGTTGTGGCAGTAGTGGGGGATCTATAAATGTTTTCTAACAATTATATATCAGCAATTACAGTTCTGTCTCTTCAGTATTTTTCTGTTTACTAATATTTTATAATAACATTCTGTAAGATAAGATTGTATGCTGTATATAAGTGAGCATAGAAATCTGAGAAAGTAATAGAATTGCGTTAAGGCAATCCTAGAGATTGGATTGGAAAATCCTAGAGAGTGGATTATTGGGATAAGAAATGGCCTAGTTATAAAATACATCCAGGCAGATGAAAGTATTAATACAATTAAAACTTACATTGTCTTAACAAATGTTCCTAAAGTAAAAGTTCACATAAAAATTTTTGGCTTTATTATGTGATCATTTGATAAGAAAGAATAGGCAAAAACATAATTTATGTTTTCATTATCCTTCCCTTCATTGGGCATTACTGGGCACACACTATTAACTATATATGTTATATTGGAGGGGCAAGCATCTGTTTTCATTTTGAAACTGCTAACCCACTACTAGACCTAAGGCAGTGTTTTAAGGTCATTAAGTACTGTGATTTGTCCGGCCAGTATGGCTCAGTGGTTGAACATCGGCCTATGAACCAGGAAGTCATGGTTTGATTCCCAGTCAGGGCACATGCCCAGGTTGTAGGCTCAATTCCCATTAGGGGATGTGCAGGAGGCAGTCGATCAATGATTCTCATCGATGTTTCTATCTCTCCCTCTCCCTTCCTCTCTGAAATCAATAAAAAATATAATTTTTTTAAAAACCTGTGATTTGATGGGATGAGAAGAAATTTGTCCCCCTTAACTATACATAGTAGCACCACAGAAAATTTTTTTAAAGTGAAGGCAAGAGTATACAATGGAAAATATATATTTTAAAAATATATATTCAAGAAGAGCCCTTATATACCTAATACATTATCACTGGGCTCTGAATTAGATGGTTAGGGTCTGAAGTTGAAGTCATCAGAGGAGGTATCCATAACTCCAAAATTTTAGGCCTCAGGAACTATCAAATATCCTGAATTATATCTACTCAGAGCCTAAAGGAAAAATTAAATGCCATGATAAATCAGAACAATCTCAAAGTGAGAAAAAGAAAACTATCAAAGCATGCTGAGGCTCTAATAATGAACGTGGGAGACTTTAGAGATTTCTAAATTGGCAAAAGATAGTAATTAGTTTAGCAACTATGTTGTGAAATTCATAAAAGGGACTCATGTTTATTCTTGGTGTATTTGTCAACATACGGTCGGTGATTACTGTATATACATTCTATCATGTTTATTTTATATATGTCACTATTAGAAATGAGTTTTATTATTTACTGTTACTTCTGATCATTTATGTATTATTTATATTTCATTGCAAGATTCACAGCACTTTACTAATATTAGATATTTTTTTTCCTTCTACCTTTCTGTGGCATGTTTTATTTTTTTCCACTGAGGTTCTTTTCCTTGTTTTAGAGCATTCACTAAGAAAAATATAAAAGATTGTCTAGATAAATGGGCTTTGTACTCTTAATGACATTTTTATAGTCAGATCTGAAGGTCTAAGTCTGGAAATATATTTGAAAGTGGGTTGGGGCTGCTAAACATGAATTAAATTTTATATTTCACAATAAAACTCTTTTATAAGTTAATAACTCATGAAACTAAGTTCTCTTAAATGCAAACACCCTTTTGTTTTCTGGAGTTGCAGTAATAAAAAGTAAACTGTTTACTTTTTATTACTTACCTTTGATTTCCCTGGCTCCTAAAATACAAACCTACAAACTGACCTTACCTAAGGTTCATAGATGCTTCATCACTACATATACCCAAAGACAGGAGAAAGAAAGCCAGTGCCAGGAGCTATGAAGTCAGAGGATCTGGTAAGTGGTGGGCGTGAGCCGAGGGGGAAAGGCTAGCCCTAAGAGGGCCGAATACTACAGAAATACTCTTAGTTCTACTAGACCAGATATGCTGTATGAACTTGGTCATTTTCTTGAGTTCAAATATAGCAAATTTTTTAGCTTACTAAGAGCTGTTTTCAGGAGTCAGGACTCATCCATTTGTAACTTAAATATAAAAGCATTCAAATGATAGTCAAAAAGTATTAAAATAGTTTTTCTTACATAAGCATTGACACATGATTACTGCCAAAGAATAGGAAGATTTTCTCATCAGAACATTCTCATAGAGTTTTGTATTGTCAGGTGAGAGAAATGTTTTTATAGTGTGAAAAGTTCCTGTAGTATTTCCTTCTGCAGTACTGCCTATTCTCATGTGCTTTGCACACACACACACACAAAAGAAAGAAAACATGTGTTGGATATCTACTAATTACTTGTTGAATGGATAGGTCTCCTTCTAATTGTCTTGCTCACCCATTGGCTTCTTGCTCATCTAGATAAGAGTAGATTGTAGACCTGCACTGTCCAATTCATTAGCTGCTAGCCACATGTAACAATTTAAAATAAAATAAAAATCTGGTTCCTCAGTCACCTAGCCACACTTTAAGTACTTCAGTAACCACAGCCACTCAAAGGTAGTGGTTACTATATTGGCCAAACCAGATTTAGAATATTTTTGTCATTGCAGAAAATGCTTTTTGCCAGTGCTGTAATACCCAAAGGGAAAATAAGGACAAAATAAAGGTATTCAATTAATGTATGATAACTCTAGATTTTACTGCAAAATTAATACCAGCTCTTTTCAGAGACCTTGGAAAGATGAAAACCCCATTCTTTGAAACTAGTTTTCAGTATATATATTTTTTCCAGCTTTATTTTTATGTTGACACTATTAAACAGATTCTTGCACTTTTCAAGTGATATAATTAAATAATTTCATAAATCATAATTTAGTATCTTCAGGGGTTTTTTTATGTAGTGTCTTAACATTAATCATAGTTTCTAACATTTACCAAGCAGAAACTGATGAATGCTTTATTTACAAAAAAATTGATAAACACATTCTTCTATTTTACTTATAAATCTATAAAGAGTTAATGAAAGTTGCCAACATTTTTTTTCTGTCCCTAAGATCATATTGTCTTCCACCTTAAAGGTACATCAAGATACAAATAATTTCTTTGGTTTTCTTCAGTTTCTTGCTCTTAATAACTTGGATTATGAATCAAGTTAAATTTTATGTATGAAGCATACATACATGAAGCAGTCATTTTATTCCAGTGACTTTAGTTAATGAAATGTTTTTAATAATTTACTTAGCCTATTATTAAAGCATTTAATGTAACTAAAAGGATCTACCTAGGTCAATGCTCAAATCCATTGGTGAGGTGGGGTGTTTTTTTTTTTCTTCCTGCTTTTATTGATTGTTTTAGAAGGCAAGGAAAAGAGGGATAGAGAGATAGAAACATCAATGAGAAAAAAAGAAAAACACCAGTGAGAGAGAAGCATCAATCGGCTGCCTCCTGCACAATTCCCCAGTAGGGGGCATATCAAGCCTGCAACACAGCCATGTACCCTGACTGGGAATTGAACCAGTGACCTCTTGGTTCCTAGGTCAATGCTCAACCAATGAGCCACAGCAGCCCGGCCATTGGTGAGTTTTTTAATGAAAATAGAGACTAATCGTAATTTTTTTTAGTTCAGTTTGGTACTTGGTGAAACTATCCTGTTAGGAAGTCATGATGCTTTCCTATTCCTTTCAAAAAATTTTTAGTCAAGCAACAGATTTGTTCCAGTAGTATCAAATTCCAAGCCAATTATGATGAAATTCTTGTTCAAGTTCAAATGGGTAAATGGTGTGATTTTATTTTATTATTTTCTTGGTGGCCTAATTTAATGTGTTCTTCAGAGTCCTACTAAGGTGAATTTTCAATATGCCTGAAATAAGAAACAGCATTTTAGTATTAATACAGGAAATAACTGTACACAAGTACCAATCAATGAGTTGAGGCCTTCTGATTGTTTAAAAGTAGCCTTTTGTTTTTAATAGCCTTAGTTATTTAAAATTCATATGCACTAAAATGTCATTGCTGTCACTAACTCTGCTCTCTGCAGGATATGTGTAATTCAGAATGCTGTGTACTCGGGAGAGTCATGTCCAGTTTGTCTTGTGTTGCAATGTTCATGTCTTGACAATTGCCTCATTTCTAACACCCAATTTTTGGTTGTTTTAATGAATGATAAAATTCAAACATATCTAATAATTTGCCTTATTTTTATTAATAAATTCTATCAAAGATTTGGGGGTAGAAAGAGGCTTCCTCCTCCTCTCTGCGCCCCTCCCCATTCAGTACTTTTTAAACTTTTCAGATGAGCTGGAAAACACCTTAGAATATTGGAGTTGGCGTTGTATTGATTACAGTCCCAGCTCTAAAGCCTTATACTCATGTCTTAAGTATTATTGATTGTTCTGTGAATTGTTAGTTTCATATTTGATACTGTAGTTATCCACCGAAGTTTAGCCTTTGCAAAAAGGAGGTTGCTAGGTATTGTTCTTATTTCTGGTTGACTATTAATCATTTCACAATTTCATTCTTTGCCATTATAATCCAAAAATGAAATCCACATAGGGCTAAATTTCTCACTTTACAAGTGGAGTCAATACAAATTTAGCAACATTGGCATACAAGCATCTTTCCACATATTTACCAACTATTTACTGTGTTAAATTGGTGAATTTTCTCACTGTTTTTCTGAGGTGAATGAATGGGTAGAGATCCTCAGTAAGAAATTTTTATTAAAATTACTAAGATATAAAGTCCAAGACAGATTTTTAATTTTTTTGAAATCTATATTTCCTTTTGATATCACTTATTCATTTAATTCTATGACTGCCAACTTGTTATGGTATTAATTATATGTACATGTTTATATGTATGCATATAATATATGTATATGTATATGAAGAATAAAGTTAAGATTTGGTCAAACTATATTTTCCCATTCAAGTACAAAAATGTTTTCAAGGCTGCAAAAAGTGTACAGTTGTTAAACAAGTTGTAAATAAAGACTTGTATAAAAATTCATCTGACTTTTTTTTCTGCTCTTAAACCATGATAAACACATCTATATATATAAAAGGCTAATATGTTAAATGTCCAACCATCTGGGTAATGATGTCACATAGCAATGCCTGGCTTCCTCTCCCTAGCGACAACTAGCCTCCTTGTTCTTCAGCCCAGGAACACAACTTGCTTTATAGACAGGTGGAAACATTTTACACTTTAACCAAATGTCTGTGAAGTGTTTTCCCATGTGCCTCATCTCATTTGATCTTCACAGAAGTCTGGAGTAGGTAGATAGGAGACTCAGTGGATCCTATTTTCTTTTCAACCGGAAAACGAGACATTTAGAAAGCTTAGAAACTTGACCCGACTGAAAAGAAGTAAGAAATGGACCTTGAAAATGACTTCAAGTTTTCTCACTTCATATGTATATGAAGGGCTAAGTTGATTCACACATGCACCATATGTATAAAGCTCTTGCTGGCACCAACCCCACTCATGTGTTTCGATCTGCCATTGTCGATTGTGAATTTGGTTGATACTTCTATTACAGAGAAAGGGTGAATAGTGATATTAAAATATTCTAATTTCCTTTCCATGTGCACGAATCCCTGCAACAAGCCACTAGTATTTAATAACTGCCTAATAGTTTTCATCCACTTGCATGTGGCACTTGATATAGTGTCCTATCAACTTAAAGATTATGCCGCTGATTTAGAGTAAAACAAGACTGTTTGAGGGTTTTTTTCTAGTACCAATGATAGATTTTGTTTTTATTTAGGCTGGTATTTAATTTTTATAAAGTGATTGTTCAAAGTTCTTACGGGTGAAAGTTAGACATGGCTTTTCCCTTCTTAGAGTTATCATGTTAATGTAATCAATCTTATCACAGATGTACAGCAAAAACCAATGGTAGAGTATTTACTTTGTTTAGCAATATAAAGCATTATTGTTAGCATTTTGTGTAGATAGACAATAAGTGCCCCTTTTCCTGCCTTGTAGATCCTTACAACTCACCCTTTTCCCACCTTATCCTAAACATTATTGAAATATGGCATCTTCATATTATGTAAAGTGGAAGTAGTAGTGTGGAAATATATTTTCATTAAAATAATCAGCCAAGAAATTCAGAAGTGAACTTAGCACCAAGATTTTAAAAACTAGTGTACACATAGCTTATTTTAATGTCAGAAAAACATGTTTTCATATATGTGTATATAGTGTGTGTATACACATATGTGTATATATATGTTAGCGTGGAGGTAATCATATTAAATTTAACATTTTTTGAGTGTCCTGAGTATTTAATATTGAAGCATATGAAAAGGTAGTCTGAATCACAAAAAAAGTCTGACTTCAAAGATTTGAATTAATGTATGGGGCACAACACAGAAATGTTCCTAAAGAGAAGTAGCCCAGTTGGAAGTCTACTAGTTTGCCTTACGAACATTTATGCTGTTGTTCTGGTTATTGCTACATCACAAACCACTCCAAAACTTAATGGCTTTATAACTATATTATCTTGGGTTTGGAGATGGACTCAGTTGTTCTCAATTGGAGTCCCTCATTCCTTTGCACTTAGATGATGTCCTGGTCTAGAGTCATCTGGAGGCTATTCTCACATATTTCATACCTTTACTGATATGGACAGAACCAGAGGGCAGATCTGGCGACTCCAGACAACCTCCTGACATGACTAGTTAGGACATTCTCACAAATTGAGTCTCAATGGTAAATGGACTTAGTACATACAGCTAGCTACACACACACACACACACACACACACACATCATCCAGAGCAAGACTTCTCAGAGACCCAAGTGAAACACAGGACCCACCTTGGAAACTACCCAGCATCACTTCTCTTATCAAAACTGTCATAGACAAGGTTCAGGGGCTGACTGCTTACACTCCAATTCTCAGTAACTTGGTCATGGAGAAATAACCAAGTTACCACCAGCTACCCTTCTGGAATCAAAGAAAAGGAAGATTCCTGTTTTG
Source organism: Vespertilio murinus (assembly GCA_963924515.1). Lineage (NCBI taxonomy): Eukaryota > Metazoa > Chordata > Mammalia > Chiroptera > Vespertilionidae > Vespertilio > Vespertilio murinus. The sequence continues at coordinate 24,628,225 of OZ004707.1, forward strand.
ACATAGTAAGCAGTTAGACATGAGCAGAGTAGGAGCCATAAGCCAGGTATGGAAGGTCACCAGGATGGAAACCCCCAGATGAAAGGGACCAAACTGGGAATGCAAATAGTGTAGGGGGAAATCGCCCCCAGGGTGATCTTTCTTCCTCTAGAAAGTCATCTCCAGTCGTGTATTTCAGACACTCTCCCACCCCAACTTCCATATCGCTGTCGCTGGTCATGTGGTTTGTACTTTTCCTCCACTGGCTTGTGACTACTCATGTGGTGAACCCCCCCTTAGAGAAGGAACAAGCGGGCTGGAAAATAGCCTTATCCAACTCCCATACAAGCCCTGGAACAACCCACTCCCTTAAGCATGAAGCCCTCAGGACAATGCGGTTCTGACCCACATCAAATAATCTTAGGAACAAAGACTCGAGTCTCTTGACCACAGAGACAGAGTTTCATCATACCAGAGATAACATCTAGGCCTCAGTTGTGTTTCAGCTCTTGGCCCAGAAAAAGCAGCAAAACCAGGTGAAACAGTGCCAAGGCTGACATCAATGCCAGCTGCAATGACTAGTGCCAAGCCATTTGTAGAGACCATGACCCTGAAAGGACCCACCTGGGAAGCTGATGAACATTCTATTGGATCTTCTCCTGATACCTCTCCTAAAATCCCTGCCTTTGGTAAACAAGAGCCCTTAGGATGAAGGACCCAGCTCCCTCTCCCCGCCCCCAGGCTCTCCTATGCCCCTGCCTTTCCACCACCTCCCCTCAGCTGCTGCTCTCTCTCAAGCACACCTGCATCTTCCTCCTTTCTCTCAAGGCTGTACCTTTGCTTTCCAGTCTCCTAAGCTCCAAGGACTCTTCTTTTGCCTTTGTAACTTGTTTCCCTCTACCCTTCTGAGTTCTTGGCTGAGTCCCTTGTAATAAAAGACAGATTAACAAGAGAAAAACAGATGTATTAACATGTATAGTTCATGTGTACCTGGGAGAGACCGAGGGGAAAATTAGTAATTCCTTGAGGTTGTTTAGAACTCAAGCTTAAACACCATCTTTTAAAATATATATATATTTTACAGAGAGAAAGGGAGAGAGATAGAGAGCTAGAAATGTCGACGAGAGAGAAACGTCAACCAGCTGCCTCCTGCACACCCCTCACTGGGGATGTGCCTGCAACCATGGTACATGCCCTTGGCCGGAATCGAACCCAGGACCCTTCAGTCCGCAGACCGACGCTCTACCACTGAGCCAAACCGGTTTCGGCTTAAACACCATCTTAATAAGAAAAGGGGATAAAGAGATCCAATGCAGGCCACTTAGGGGCAAGTAAGTGATTTTTAGGAGAGATTAATGAGCCCTTAGAAGAATTGATAGGACACATGACAATTTGTGACAAAGTTTATCTGGGTGTGGTCAAAACTGTCAAAACTCCTGGACTGGGGATTTATGACAACTGGGTTCCTTTTGGAAGATATAACTTTAGGCAGATAAAGGGGGCGGTGGTGGTCAGAGAAAGCTTGTCCATGCATTTGCTGTTTTTGCTAGTGCCTACAGCTCAAAATATGCCAAAGCAGTTTATTTTGAAATGGTATACCCTGAACACCTACATACAGTCCTATATATCAGGTTGTATAGACTGCTACCCTTCAACAGAATGTCACAGAGACTTCATTTACTGCCACGAGCAACCCTAGCACAAGACAGGTAAGTCATGTTGTTAAATAAATGTTTGCTTTTTCCTTTTTTTAAAAATATATTTTTCTATTGGTATTTTACAGAGAGGAAGGGAGGGAGATAGAGCTAGAAACGTTGATGAGAGAGAAACATTGATCAGCTGCCTCTTGCACATCCCCCGCAATCAATGTACATGCCCTTGACTGGAATCAAACCTGGGACCTTTCAGTCCGCAGATCTACGCTCTACCACTGAGCCAAACCGGTTTCCGGCAAATGTTTGCTTTTTCTATAACTTATACACGTATTACTTGTACATTCGAACTTTAATTTCTAAAGACAAAAACCCTTGAGTTACTTAAATTCTGTGATATAAACTCTTAGCACCCAAAAGGGGGGGGAAAAAAGTGTACAAGGAACAGAAAGGCGTTTAAAAGGTTAGTGTGGAGGCCAGTTCCCTGGAGATGGAGGCGCTGGGACTGGGTTGGGTTTCTAGCTGGAGGCCAGCTGCCCTCATCCATGGCTCCTAAGACTGCGAACACAAGAAAGGAGAGCCATGGCCGCTGCTGAGGGGCCCTAACAACACTAGCGCGTCCCCAAAGGACGTGGGAGGGATACACAGGTGGGACAATGTTGGGGGTAAACCGGTGCCCCTCTGGAGCTGGGCGAAGTCCCATCCGCCAGCGAGCTTCTTTCTAGGTCAGCCGGGGCCAAGGCGCCAGCCGGAGCCTCTCTGGCCCGCGCCTCTATGGTAGGAAAGCCAGGAAACCGGAAGCGGGTCCCGCCGGGGGGGAAGCGAGCGAGGGGCGGGGCCTGGAGGGGCGGGGCCTGCGCCGCCGACTCCGCCGCGGGCCGAGGCGAGGCGCGATGGCGGCTACCGAGGGGGTCGGGGAGGCCACGCCGGGCGGCGAGCCGGGTCAGCCCGAGCCGCCGCCGCCGCCCCTACCGCAGCCCCCGCCGCCCCAGCAGCAGCAGCAGCAAGAAGAAGCGATGGCGGCTGAGGCCGGAGAGGCGGTGCCCTCCCCTATGGACGACGGGTTCCTGAGCCTGGACTCGCCCACCTATGTCCTGTACAGGTAACGCCCCCCGCGGGGCCGCGGGGCCGGGGCCCTTCCCCGGACGGAGGGCGGTGGCTCCACGCGGCCTGCGGCGGTTCGGTTCCCGCCGCCTCCGCTCTGTCGGGCCAAAGTGTCCACGGCCTCGCGGTGCGGCTCCGGGGAGAGGGGGGTTGCGCCCTGCGGGGGTCAGGCCCGCCCGCGGCCCTCGCGCTGCCCGAGCCCACGCCGCCGCCGGGAGACGGGCCGGCGGGATGCCCGGCCGCGCGGACGCCCGGCCGCGTGGACGCCGCGGTGCACCCTGGCCCGCGCTCTGGGGCTGTGTGGGTGTCCCGGGTCCAGGAATTTAAGCAATCTCCCGCGCGGTTCCTGAGAGTAATCTGTCTACCAGAGGGGGTGGGGGTGGTGGGTGGGTACCTTTTGACGATCTGGCAGGAAACGATTATTTTAAAATAAGTTACGGATTTGCTCCCTTTAAAGACAAGATGTAAGGACTTCCCGTGATTTGCGCTGCTGAAATGGAGAGACCTAAGTCTAAGATCGTCAAGGACGGGGGCATTTCCATCCAACGTCGGAGCGCCTCGCGTCCGCCGGGCACCTGAGCTGGGCTGAGCTGGGCTCTGCGGGGGGAGAGAGGCTGGGTGCTGGGCTCTCTGCCCTGCTGCCTTTTCTCCCCATCTTTGCCAACACCCGGTCCCATCTCCACCAGCTCTTTGTTTTCTGACAGCCCTTGTTCCCCAGCTCTCCCATTGAGCCTACAGAGACCAGTGAGAAGTCCTCACGACCTCTTATTTTCCTTTTGTCTTATTTTTTTTTCTTCCTCCTGTAGTTCTCTAGGTACATCCATTAGATTGCTTCTTCGCCTTGTTTTTATGAATGAGTGCAAGTCGCTGTCCAGATTTTGTTACCGTTTTTATTGTTAATGTTTTACTGTTTTAAATCGGTTGGGGAGTGACCCCATCATTGTCTGAATTGTGTCTGTCTGAAATGTTCAGCGTATTCACGTGGCTGTATCTCCTTTCCCCCGGTGACTAAATGACAGCCTTCCTTTTCCCACGGCTCACACCCCTGATAATTGCTTCCCGTGATTTCCCTGGTGGGACACAATTTCAGGATTGTCTGGATGCCACAGAATCTTAGCTGTCAATAGCTGATTGGCATAGAGAACTAAAAAAAATAAGTGAAAGGAAAAGAATACAGGTAGAGTGTTCACACAGCAGTTCACACAGAAATGTCTGTGGTACCCAGTTGCTGCCGCTATAATGTTATTTTAGCATTGATAATGGAAGGATTCATTGAATGTACATTTTAAGTGCTTGACTTGTTATCTCAATACTCCAAACAGTCTTTTAAATTTGGTTGGTAATATTATCGTCTCCATATTATAAATGAAGAAACTGAGGCTCAGGGAGGTTAAGTAACTTAAGCTGGTAAGTGGTAGAGCCAACAAAATTCAGCTCCGACAGTTGTACAGTAAGTTAATAGTGCTTGCTTGGATTTTAAAATGTCCATTCCTAGTAAATTGTTACTCAGTCTTTAAAAAATACTAACTCCCGAGAGTCTTATTAGACCAATGAATTAGATTGATTTCTAATTTAAAACTATTGTACACGTGCTGCAAAAATATGTTTTTCTACTTACATATAAATCTTAAATTTGAAAACTTTATTTTATTTGGAAGATTATGTACATTATTTTTATTTTAAAGTTGAACATGTAAAGCAAAGTGGCAAAACTTGGTCATCAAGAAGCCAACCATAGTTACATTAAGATGTTTAAAGCTACTAGTATTAATGTAAGTGTAATTGTTGCTATTTTAAAAATACCAGAGTTCTTTTTTTTTTTTTTTTTTACCTATTTGAATATAATCACTGAAAAAATATATATATATATTTCAGAGACAGAGCAGAATGGGCTGATATAGAGCCAGTACCACAGAACGATGGTCCCAACCCAGTGGTCCAGATCATTTATAGTGAAAAATGTAAGTTTATTTTTATTAGGAAAATGTCTGGAAGTCAAACTTGGTAACAGAGTTGAAATTCACAATATGGCTAGGTAAATGATAGATTTTTGTCTGACAAAGATCTTAATGCCTATGATTAGCTAACATTGTGTTTTTTATCATTTATTTTCGTGACTAAGTGTTTTATTTTGTCCAAAGAGACATATTCTAAATAATGAATGTTGTTACATTATTCCTTGTGTGTTTTTTTTGTTATCCTCACCTAAGGATATTTTTTCAATTGATTTTTAGAATGTGTGGAAGGAAGTGAAGGGAGAGAGAGAGAGAAAGAAATATCAATGTGAGGGAGATATATCAATTGTCTCCTTCACAGGCCTCAACTTGGGTGGGGGATCAAATCTATAACTTAGGTATGTGCCCTTGACCGGGATTCGAACCTACCACCTTGGGTGCATGGGCCAATGCTCTGTCCGGCCAAGGCGTGAATATTATATTATAATACATAATAGTTATTTTGGGATTGTATTTTTCATTTACAGTTAATTTACAACATAAATGAGTTACTGTTTTATTTAGAATAAACTTTGGTTGCTGAAATATGAGCATTTTGAAATATATTTTAACAATGAGTGTTAAGCTCGGTTGGAATGAATGGATTATTTTCTTTGACAAAGTATCATTCTTTCATAGTGAATGTGAAAATGCTTTGTACTTTGAAAGTCGTGCAAATGTTAATTGTTAGTTGTTCTAGGGAAGTGAAATGAATAAAATGGAATGCTAGTTCTGTAGTTTTATGTATGTATATATATATATTTCAGTTAAAGCTTTTATCCAAGATCATTCCTCTGTTACAATTGTTTTTTATTTATTTATTATGAAGTAATACGAAAATATGTTTGAAAAGGAAGAATAATGGTGTAAGGGTTTGCCTTACCAAATATGAAAATGTATTACTAAAAATATCATGTGGAACTGGAACAGAAATAGATTAATAAGGAATCTAAAAATACATCATCAGTATAAATGAGAATTTAACATTCGATAAAAAGGATGTCTCATACCTGTATGAAAAAAATAGATTAATCAAATAATATTTTTATAACAGTTTGCTATGCATTTGGATATAAGCAAAATTATATCTATCTCATAGCTTACATGAAAATAATTTCAGAACAAAGTTATAAATATACTTGGATTAAATATTAGAGGATAATCTTTCATTCTTGGAGTGAAGAAGGTGGTATTAGTGAGCAAGTTACAAGATAGAATTAATTAAAGAAAAGATCAGAAAGTATAACTGTATAAAAAATAAAAAACTTTCACATGGTGAGATGTTATATGTGGAGATATAATACTAGAAAAAATAGAGAATATCTACAGAGATGTTAACCAAACTAGTAATCAGAGAAATGAAAAACCATAATTTTTCATATTCATAAGGTACCTATAACAAAGATGTTGGAGAAAACTGATATAATCATACATTTCTCTTATTAAAAATAATAAGATATTTTCTGCAAGATAAAAAAAGAATCATTTTAAATTATTACATATGTTATGATTACAAACCACAAAGGAGAATATAATATGACTTATCGATCAAAAATTGATATATGAATATTTCAAAATTTAAAATTTGTATAAAAGCCCTAACCAGTTCAGCCTGTGGACTGAAGGGTCCCAGGTTCGATTCCGGTCAAGGGCATGTACCTTGGTTGTGGGCACATCCCCAGTAGGACGAGTACAGGAGGCAGCTGATTGGTGTTTCTCTCTCATCGATGTTTCTAACTATCCCTCTCTATTCCTCTCTGTAAAAAAAAAATCAATAAAATATTGATTTTAAATAAATAAGTAAGTAAAATGTGTATAAGAGAAGACACCATGAATAAATTGAAAGGCAAACAGCATTGTTGGAGAAGATAACACCATATAAAACAGAGGATTGATATTGTAGAGCTTTATAAGGAATTCCTACAAAAGGTAAAGGAAACAAACATTAAAAAATGGACCAAGGGCCCTAACCAGTTTGGCTCAGTGGATAGAGTGTTGGCCTGTGGACTCAAGGGTCCCAGGTTCGATTCCAGTTAAGGGCATGTACCTTGGTTGCCGGCACATCCCCAGTAGTGGATGTGCAGGAGGCAGCTGATTGATGTTTCTCTCCCATTGATGTTTCTAACTCTCTCTCCCTCTCCCTTCCTCTCTGTAAAAAATCAAAAAAAAAAAATTTTTTTTAATGGACCAAGGGTGCCCTAGTGGCTTGGTTCAGTGATTAGGGTGTCAGCACATGGGTCTTGGGTTCGATCCCTGTCAAAGACACATACCTCGGTTGCAGGTTCAGTCCCTGTCCCTGGTCTGGGTGATGTCTCTCTCTTTCTCCCCTCTTATTTCCTCCCTTTCACTCTCTAAAAATTAATGGGAAAAATATTCTAATGTGAGGGTTTTTTAAAAAAATGGACAAATGATAAACTGATAGTTCACAGAAGATAAAATTTCATTGTCTATTAAATAGAGGAAAATTTTATTATCATTAAGAATGAGAGGGATGCAAATTAAAATGGGAATACCATTTCTACCCATGAATTGAATAGCAAAGATTAAACCTGTGATATAAACAGATACATGTATTTCCGATGGTAGTTTTCATATTTTAGCCATTTTGGAAAGCAGTGTGGTATATCTAGTAAAACTGGAAAATGCCCACATCTTACAACCTTGAAGTGCTGCTTCTATAACACATTCTGGGTTCACTCAGGCATATGGCATCAGAAGACATACTAGGAGGTTATGAGTGAGTGTAAGTCACTATCCAGATTTTATTACCACCTGGTTCACATTCTAACTTCATTTTACTATTACCTTGAACAAACTATTTAAATTTAACCTTTGTACCTCTATTCCCTCCTCTATATCCATGTTTTGGAGAATCCTATATACAAAGGCTAATATGCAAATCTCAGAATGACCAGTCACTGTGATGCGCACTGACCACCAGGGGGCAGATGCTCAATGGAGGAGCTGCCTGCTGGAGGTCAAGGTGCTCCCACAGTGGCAGCGCCGCTCAGCTGGAAGCCAGGCTCACTGCTGGCCGGTGCAGCGGTGGTGGCAGGAGCCTCTCCCATCTCCGAGGCGGTCAGACATCCGCTGAGGGCTCCCAAACTGAGAGGGCACAGGCCAGGCTGAGGGACCCTCTGCCCAGTGCATGAATTTTGTGCACCAGGCCTCTCATGGGTAAATAAAATATATTGTTGTCATACAATTTACTACTACTACTATGTAACTATTAACAAGTTCCAAGTTACAACATGGACACAGACCTCAAAAACAACATTTAGTGAAAAAAAAGACACAAGTTTTAGAAACTTTGTGCCTGTGATACTAAAGTATTTTCAGGGTGGTATTCACACCATAATTTGACTAATTTTGCTTATTGTTCTAAATAATGCAATAAAATATTTTTCTTTGTAAGATATAACAACATTTTATAGTATAATGGTAGTTTTAAACAAGAAGGATAGTCCTAATTCAGGTTTGTGCTATTTACAGTTAGAGATGTTTATGATTATTTCCGGGCTGTTCTGCAGCGTGATGAGAGAAGTGAGCGAGCTTTTAAATTAACCAGAGATGCTATAGAGTTAAATGCAGCCAATTATACAGTGTGGTAAGTAATACATTATTAATATTTCCTGTTTAAATATCTTATGTTTTAGTTTGGATGGCTTTTCTTTTTCATAACTTTAACTTTTGTCAGAATAATAATTTGCATATGAAAAATAGCACCCTCTGCCCCATTCCTTCTCACTACCAAAGTCCCCCTCCCCAGAGGTAGTAGCTCTAGCTGTTTTTTCTTGAATTAAACTGTATATTCTAAATAGTATGCTTAATTTTGTTTTCATTTTAGATATTATCATTTCCTTCTGTGGAAGATACAGAATTCACTGTCCACTACACTTGTTTTATTTATAAGTAGCATTTTTGTGGTGGTTTTAAAAGTAAAATATGTGATAATTTTGTAATGGAATTAATTTATTATATAAATAATTATCTAAATGAACTATTATATAAATAACTAGAGGCTTAGTGCATGAAAATTCATGCACTGCGGGGGGGGGGTGACCCTCAGTCCAGCCTGCCCCCTCTCATAGACCTGGAACTCTCAGGGGCGGGCAGCTAGCTACCTAGCCCTCAGGGGAAGGCGACACCTCCATCACACCTCTGCTGCTGCCACTACCAGCAGCGCAAGCCTCAGCCGGCCCTGGTTACCTGAGCCTCAGCCAGCCCTGGGCGGCTGGACACCGCCATTTGAGGCTTGCCTGTGCCTGGGGCAGCCCTGGGCAATTCTACTTTTGGACATTTATCTGAAGAAAGCAAAAACACTAATTTGAAAAGATTATGCACATCTATGCTCCTTGCAGCATTAGTAGTAACAGCCGAGAAATTGAAGCGACCTAGATATCCATCAATAGATGAATGGATAAAGATGTAATGTACCGTATATACAGCAATGGACAAAAGTAGACTTACAGTTGTGAGTATGCAAAAGTTTATTCTTGTACTATTATTTATTAATTATTATATTATTTGTATTACAAATGTAAACCTACTTTTGCCACACCCTGTATACACAGTGGGATATTATGCAGCAATAAAAAAGAATGAATTCTTGCCATTTGTGGCAACATGGGTGGACATAGCAGGTATTATGCTAAGTGAAGTCAGACAAAGACAAATGCCATATGATTTTACGTATATGTGAAATAAAAAAGAAAATGAATAAATAAAATAGAAACAGACTCATAGTTTTAGAGCACAAACTGATAGTTGTTCAAAGAGAGGGTTTGGGAGGGTGGGAAGAAAAACATTACTTATTTTAAATGCTTGATTCTTCCAATGGCCATATATATGTAGGAAGTTAGACACCCCCCCCGCCTCTCCCCCCCCCAAAAAGTCTTATTCTGTTGTCTTGTAGCTTTATTTGATAGGGGGGGGGGGATTTATGTGGAGTAATGAGACTTTGAATGCTTGGTGTTTGCTATAGGCATTTCCGGAGAGTTCTCTTAAAGTCACTTCAGAAGGATCTACATGAGGAAATGAACTACATCACGGCAATAATTGAAGAGCAGCCCAAAAACTACCAAGTGTGGTAAGATGAAATAGGAGGGAAACGTGTTACTGTGCTGACAGTACCTGCAATGGGGATGCAATATAGGGAATTGTTTGTTTCTTTATAATTCTAGTACTTTGCATTGAAGGTAAAGTTACCTACCTCACAGGGTTGTTAGGAGGATTAAATGAAACAATTTTTTTAGTGTTTAAAGTAGTGCCTGACTCATGCTTAACACTAAAATGTTTGCTACTATTATTTAAAACATCTAGCATATAATTCTGCTAGACTCAGAAAAGAATTTAAGTTTAAAAATCTGAAATGTTTTCTTTGTGTTAAAAAAAGCCTTTTTGGTATTTAATCTTGAATTTATTTTTTTATTTAAAATATTTATACTGATGCTGGAGATACAAAGATGAACCAGATACAATCTAAAAGGAAAAGTATTTATTTGCTTGTACAGTGACACTTTGGACTTAAGGAAAACTGACAGTCTATTTATAACCAGAGGAGCTTCAAACTTGATAAAATGATATTTTATATCCTGTAGTCTTATGCCATTGGTCTTTGATAGAATTTTGTGGTTGTTAAAAGACTTAGCTTGAGTTAAATCTCCTTTAAGCTATAAACTATTTGATTTCATTTTATACAAAAATCACAAATCACTGTTACAGGTTTTTCAACTTAGTATTCTGAAATGTTTTCTCTTAGTGTTTCTTTTTTGTTACCTTTTCTCTCCAGTAGAGCCTTGAGCATTAGAGATGATTTCTGTTTCTTAAGTGTCCCTTCACATCACCTAGCACAGCACATGAAACTGTTACTTTAGTTCCTGAATAAATTCACATAAAACTTCTCTCCCTTTTCCACCCGGCTTTAGGCATCATAGGCGAGTATTAGTGGAGTGGCTAAAAGATCCATCTCAGGAGCTTGAGTTTATTGCTGATATTCTTAATCAGGATGCAAAGAATTACCATGCATGGCAGCATCGACAGTGGGTTATTCAGGTATTGCCTTTCTTATTACAATGTCTTCCAATTTTTTATTTTTAACTGAATTAAATAATTAAAATTATTAAATTGCAAATATACTTCTGAACTGAAACACACTTGTAGTTTATGTATATACATATAAACACACAATGTGTATATCATTATTACTTAATTATCTGACACTTCATGTAGGTTAACCTTTATAATTTCTTGAGATATATTTGTAAGTAGCTTCATATTAAAGAAGAATAGCCGAAACCGGTTTGGCTCAGTGGATAGAGTGTAAGCCTGCCGACTGAAAGGTCCCAGGTTCAATTTCGGTCAAGGGCATGTAACTTGGTTGTGGGCACATCCCCAGTAGGGGGTGGGCAAGAGGCAGCTGATCAATGATTCTCTCTCATCGATGTTTCTAACTCTATCCTTCTCTCTTCCTCTCTGTAAAAAAGAATAATATATATTTTTTAAAAAGAATAATACTAACTTAATATTTTTAGATTGAATATATATCATATTTATTTGCCAACAAATTGAGTAGAAAAAGTACCGTAGTTCTCATTTTTAATACAACTTTGTTATTTTAATTAACAAGAGCATCGTACACACTAAGGTTTTTGCATATATAAACTTAGGAATATGATTTTACAGAAACTATTATGTATTTTATTTCCGCCCATTTGTTAACATTTTATGCTAAATTTTGAATAGAAGAGAATAGTTAGGACTCCCACTCTGGGCATTTAATTTATTCTACCAAACAATTCTAGTGTTGTTTTCTGTGAAATTTTCCCCAGTAATCACTACTTTCTGTGCTATTCATTATACCAAGATTATTTCATCAAATTATTTTTTCTTTAAAATTTTAAACCTTTCTAAATTTGAGTAAAGGGATATATTTTTAAAGCATTCAGTATTTTTAACTTTTTATGAATTTCTACTTTTTTTCTATTAAAAAATAAGAAATATAATTCTACTAGCTTTTTTATAATTATCATCCCTGACTGTTTTAGCATTTGTAAGTTTTGACCATTCTACTTTTTTTCAAAGTTATCTGTATGGGTTCTCTTCTCCATCATTTTTTTTTGTTTCATATTTTGTAGTTTTTTTATTTATTGAATTTTAAAGAGAGAGAGGAGGTGGGGGAGAAAAACATCAGTTTGTTGTTCCCCTTATTTATACATTCATTGGTGTGGGTTTGGTATTTTTTTATTGTTTTGGAGGGGCTTTTTTGGATCTTGGTTGGAGCATCAATTTTTCATTTTTTCATTTATTATTTTATTTTTCTAATAAATTTTTATTCAGATTATTACAGCTGTCCTCTTTTTGCCCCCATAGCTCCCCTCCTCCCGGTACTCACCCAACCCTCTGCCCTTATACCCCCACCCCCTGCCGCACTGTCCTCATCCATAGGTGTACAATTTTTGTCCAGTCTCTTCCCATACCCCCCACATCCCTTTCCCCCAAGAATTGTCAGTCCACTTCCGTTCTATGCCCCTGATCCTATTATATTCACCAGTTCTGTTCATCAGACATTTTATTCACTTGACTTTTAGATTCACTTGTTGATAGGTATGTATTTGTTGTCACTTTGTTGTTCATAGTTTTTGTCTATACCTTTTTCTTCTTCTTCCTCTTCTTAAAGAATACATTTCAATATTTCATATAATACTGGTTTGGTAGTGATGAACTCCTTTAGCTTTTTCTTATCCATGAAACTCTTTATCTGCCCTTCAATTCTGAATGATAGCTTTGCTGGGTAGAGTAATATTGATTGTAGGTTCTTGCTGTTCATCACTTTGAATATTTCTTGCTGCTCCCTTCTGGCCTGCATAGTTTCTGTTGAGAAATCAGCTGACAGTCGTATGGGTGCTCCTTGTAGGTAACTACTTTTCTCTTGCTGCTTTTAATATTCTCTCTTTGTCTTTTGCTCTTGGCATTTTAATTATGATGTGTCTTGGTGTGGTCTTCTTTGGATTTCTTTTGTTTGGGGTTCTGTGCACTTCCTGGACTTGTAAGTCTATTTCTTTCATCAGGTGGGGGAAGTTTTCTGTCATTATTTCTTCAAATAGGTTTTCAGTATTTTGCACTCCCTCTTCTTCTGGGAGCCCCATAATTCAGATGTTGGTATGCTTGAAGTTGTCGCAGAGGCTCCTTACACTATCTTCATATTTTTGTATTCTTTTTTTCTTTTCACTTTTCCAGTTGGGTGTTTTTTGCTTCTTCATAATTCAAACCTTTGATTTGATTTTTGTGATCCTCTAGTCTGCTGTTGGATCTCTGTATATTATTCTTTATTTCTGTGTATGCTTAATTTCTAGTTGGTCCTTTTTCATATCCTCAAGGGTCTCACTAAATTTATTGGCCTTTTCTAGAAAATTAGTGAAAAACCTTATTATAACCGTGGTTTTGAACTCTATATTCAGTCATTTGCTTTCCTTCATTTCTGTCATTTGTGATCTGTTTCTTTGTCTCTGAATTTTGGCTGCTTCCCTGAGTTGATAGAGTGGCTTTGTGTGGTAGGTGTCCTATAGGACCCAGTGGCTCAGCCTCCCCAGTTACCTGAGGTGGACACTCTTCGTGTACCCCTTTGTGGGCTGTGTGCACAGTCTTGTAGTTAACCCTTGTTGTTGTTTGTATCATTAGGAGGAATTAACCCCCAGGCCACTTGGCTGTGAGGATCAGCTGTGTCTATGATGAGATAACTTCTGTGCTAGAGACACCCTTATGAGGCAAGACTTGCTTTAGTGGGGCTTTGGCACTCACTGAGTCTGCCCCCTGAGTGTGTCCCTTATGGATCTGAGGAGTTGTAATCTGGATGGTCCTACTCTGACCCCTGGGTACACTGGCTCTTGGATCTCCAAGGAAGTGCTAATTTAGCTTCTGCCTGAAGCCACCCAGCAGGAGCTATGAAGAGATCTGTAGATTTCTCTTCTTTGTTTGGGTTTTGGAGGTGCCCATATGAGGCCCAGCTGTGAAGCAATGCAAATGGCAAGGCTGTGGAACCTTGGGCCTTCTTTTGGATGTTCTGGGTCTCTCTGACTCAGCTGCAGTTTGTTGGGTAATTTTAGATTTCAAAGGACCAGGCCGTTCATATGCAAAAGCCTCTACATACAGCTTGGATGAAGCGGAGCCTCAGGGCGGAGCAAATAGCAATGGGTACCCCGGCAGCCCTGCCCTAAGAGCCCCTGGGTCTCAGTGTCCCTTGGTAATCACTGCAGTCACCTCTGAGAGAAAGCCGCCCTCAAGTTCCACCCACTGCCAGAGACTCCAGTTTCTCCCCGTGTGAGTCTGGGTCCCCAGAGTCTCGCCTGGAACTGGAGTTCAGAGCAGTCAGGAGCTTGTGTCTCCCTACGGGTTGAAAAAGCCAGCCGGGTACTCAGTTGCCAGCCTTCTCCGCGCGCATGGGCCTCTGTACCTCTGCACTTTACTTCTGCAGCTCCTCTGAGTCTCAGTGCGCTCTTCTCTTCCCTTCTATGGTAGTTATAGAATTTCCACTCAGCCAGCCTTCCTGTGGTTCTGGATGATGTCCGTTCTGTCTTTTAGTTGTAGTTTTGAAGTGGTTGTGTGAGGCAGCAAATTCAGGTGTTTACCTATATTGCCATCTTGATTTCTCCTCTAAAAAATAGCTTTATAATGTGAAAACTTTATGTCTAAACCAACTTCTTTTGCTTTTGATTTAGTCCTTTAGAATAATTCTTGGCTCAGAACACTTCAGGTAACCTGTGCGTCTGGTTACCTGAATTGTTCTCAAGAAGATGGTGCTGGGTTACAGGCTGCTCTGGCTGCTCTCCAGTCCTGATTGCTTTCAGCCCTCATAAGCAACCCCTTGTCTTTGATTTCTTTTCTTCCCACTGCGTTTGCTTGACCTGCAACTGCCATTCTCCTCCAACCGTGTTCTGAGTCCTACATCTTCAATTAGACCTACTTAGCTTTGCTGAAATTTGATTAATATTTATTGCTGATAAATAATGGGACATTTCTAATTGGATGTTTTATTATTTATTTTCTTTTAGGAATTTAAACTTTGGGATAATGAGCTGCAGTATGTAGACCAACTTCTTAAAGAGGATGTGAGAAATAATTCTGTCTGGAACCAAAGATACTTCGTAATTTCTAACACCACTGGCTACAATGATCGGGCTATCCTGGAAAGAGAAGTCCAGTTAGTAATCTCCTTCACTTGCTCACTCAGTAAAAGCATATTTGTGTGCCTACCATATGTCAGGTGTTAGGGATGATGCAGCAAAGGTCAGGACTGCCCCCAGTTTTACCCTCACGGAACTAAGGACACAATACTTAGATGAAATTGATAATGATAAATTTACAAGTATGTAGTATACCTCTGCTTTGTAATGTCTTAACTTCCTTGAAATATTGTTGCTTCTGTAGATTGAGAAGAAATCAGATTTCATTGTGTCTAGGAAGCTTTGTTTAAAACTATCATATTAAATTCTTTTGTATGTTGGATAATAGGCCCTGATGCCATGTTGTTCTAGTGCAGGGTTTTGAGCCAGATAAATGTTTGTTGTAGGGGCTGTCCTGTGCATTGTAGTATGTGGAGCATACCTGACCTGTATACCCTATACAGACAGTCCTTGACTTAACAAAGGTTTGATGGTTCGATTTATAATTTTTTTACTTTAAGATGTGAAAGGGGAGGGGGTTGGAGGTGGGCTAGAAGTGATCAGTGGGGGAACATATGTAGAACTCTCAACAATAAAGATTTTTTAAAATAAAGATGTTGTGAAAGCAGTAGAATTCAGTAGAAACCAGCTATGATGTTCTGTACATTGGGTGTATAGAATGCATTTTTGAGTTACAGTATTTTCAGTTTATGGTGGGTTTAGAGGGACATAACCCTGTCATAAGTCGAGGGGCATCTGTAGATCAGTAGTAACCGTCTCTCCCCAGTTGTGACAAACAGAAATGTCCCCCAATATTGCCAGATGACCCCTCGGAAGCATAGTTATCCTCAGTTGAAAACTACTGGTCTAGCAAGCATAAGGCTGTTATAAGAGTAGGAAATTTCTTTATTGGCATGAATGTGTGTATATCCATAAACATTAATAGCCACCTCTTTTCTGACTTTTCTCTATTTTGTCTCAGTAGTCTGATTTAAATTTAAACATGTTTGCTTTTATAGCCTCATGAGACCATAATCATAATTTTAATTGTGAAATTTAAGTAACAGCTCCTGTTTTTTTCCTTTTATAGTTGGTATTCCGTTGTGAGGATTAGGAAGAGGGTGCTCTGAAGGAAAGCAAAGCATCATCCCTCAGAAAGTTAGATAGCCTCCTTGCCTAAAGTTAGGATGCTTTAGTTTATTTTACCTTAAAATAATCCAGCTAATAACTAGGAAGTTTAAAAATATTATATGTTCCTTATTTACTTAGCCTACTACATTAGGTTAGACATAGTAAGATATTTTAAAAATTGAATATAAAGAGTTTGGAAAATGCAGAATTCTCTCATAGCCTTTAAAGGAAGATCACTGGCTTTCTAGTACTAAATAGAAACAAAAATAATCAGCCAAGAATCTAAGAGTTTTCCATTCTTAAAGTTTATTATACCCTTTAGATAGGTAAAAGAAATATTTAAGATGCTAAGAATAGCAATAATTTTCTATAGTTTAGTTTGTTAATTAAATTCAACTCTAAGAATACAGGTGTAGCTGATTTTCTGTAGTTTTCCCCTTTTATTATAAAAGCAATGCAGTCTTCTTGTGGGGAATTATAATGAATTGTATAAAATTAAACATCAAAATCTCTTTATTCTCCTTCCCATATCCCATTCTTGAAAAATTCTGGGGTAGTTCCCTCTCCTCATTGACTTGAGAGAGAGTAAGGGGGGAGAGAGAAACATCAGTTTGTTGTCCCATTTATCCATGCACTCATTGGTCAATTCTTATGTGTGCTCTGATGGGGGAGCAAACCACAACCTTGGCATAACTACTAACACTAACCAATACTAACCAACTGAGCTACCTGGCCAGCGCCCATATCCCATTCTTTAGAGTGAGCTACAAGTAATGAATCCTTTCAAGCCTTATAAATACATTGCAAACACACACAGCAACTTAGGCAATCATATTATACACATTGTTGCTCCCCCCCCCCCCCCCACTAAATACATCATGGTAATATTTCTATTTGAGTACATAATCTACTAGCACTATTAATAATAGTTACTATTTATCAAGCATTTACTAAGATTATATAGTTCTCCTTTTTCAACAATTAAGGATTTGACAGCCATAAATAGATTTTACACTTTCCCCCCAAGATTGCTTTACAAGTAAAAGGAAAATCTTGTTTTAGTTGACATTTTCCTTCAGAGGGAAAGCCTAAATTAAAGGAAATCTTTAATTTATTTTCTGTTATGAATTGAGCCTTTATATTGAGTGTCCTTCAATATGAAGGGTCAATTCATTACAGAAAATAAATTAAAGATTTGTATCCAGAATTGGATACAAATATTCGATAGAGAAGAACTATGTCAAAAAGAATTGATAGCTGGAGACTAGAGAGATTTAAATATGACCTAGAAAGGGTACCAAAGTCCACTCAGAGAGAAGTGAAAGCACGTATCTAAGCTATGCTACTGTCTTATTAAAACTGTTTCTAATTATTACACTGCTCTTAAAATCATACACATATTTGTGCTTTTTTTCTTATAGGTACACTCTGGAAATGATCAAGCTAGTACCACACAATGAAAGTGCATGGAACTATTTAAAAGGGTAATAGGATGTTTTTTGCTTGTTTTATATAAAATACAGTCTGTTAATGTGATGTATTGCGGACTATGTTCCATAATCAGATTCCAAAATGATACTAAAATTTTTCTGTTTTTCTCTGAGAGCAGAACTGTATTATAGCAACACCCAAGAACAGTGTCCTCTACCCTTCTCTCCACCTCCCAGGCACATATACCAGCCCAGTTTTTAGAGTAGTCCACGAGTGAACAAAAATAAATTATAACTGAAGTTATGAATCCTGTAGTCTTTCTGTCAAAGAATGGAATACAGCTCGGTGTAGCAACAAAGTCTAACCTATTCCAGTGCTCTTGTCTATGAGACGAGCCGTTATGTAGACTTAGTGGGGGGGGAAAGAATGGAGCCCACACCCTCATTGTATGTGCAGCTCAGGAACACAGTAAGGCAAGGCCAACTATTTACAACCAGATTGCACAAATGCAGGCAGCCTCTCTGATTCACTTCTAGAGATCTCCTGTTACAAGTCTTTTTTTATTATTCTTTTTATTTTACTGATTTTTTTACAGAGAGGAAGGGAGAGGAATAGAGAATCAGAAACATCAATGAGAGGGAAACATTGATCAGCTGCCTCCTGCACACCTCCCACTGGGGATGTGCCCACAACCAAGGTACATGGCGTTGACTGGAATTGAACCTGGGACCTTTCAGTCTGCAGGCTGATGTTCTATCCACTGAGCCAAACCAGTTAGGCTCCTGTTACAAGTCTTACTTGTTAAACCTACAAGGTTTCCCTTGCCTGGCCACTGGCATCCCAGGCTCCCTGTCAAACTTAGAGGTCTCCAGGAGCCAAAATAAGCAGCCAAACCACATTGGGAGGTGTGTGCAGGGTAGGGGACTGTAATATCTGGAGAGGTAAAGGGATAGAAGCTAAAAAGATAGGCTAAAACTCTCCTGTGTTTTCCTTCACTTTTTAATTTTAAGAAGACTTATTTTCTGCTTTAATTTTGTGTGAATTTCATTTAGTTTCAACGTCATTCAAAATGCCTCCTTTTCTTGCTTATGTCACAGGGGCTATTTTCTCTTGATCTTTCTACTATTTTTGCTCTTCTCAAAATTTAAAATAATTTCTGTTTTTAGAATTTTGCAGGATCGTGGTCTTTCCAGATATCCCAATTTATTAAATCAATTGCTTGATTTGCAACCAAGTCATAGTTCCCCCTACCTAATTGCCTTTCTTGTGGATATCTACGAAGATATGCTAGAAAACCAATGTGACAACAAGGAGGACATCCTTAATAAAGCATTAGAGGTGAGCTCGTGGGACTCGTCATTTGCTTTTTGCTATCTCAGAATTGGGTCTTCTCAGTGCCACTAACACTCATGTTCCTTTCAGCACACTCAGAATTCAATGCAGGACTATTTCTAGCAGTGTTTCCCAAAGTGTGGTACACGTATCCCCAGGGGCACGGGAAGAGTTTGGTGGGGGTACGCATTGCACCGGAGTTTGGTGGGGATATGCACTGCACCGTGCTTAGCTGCACCTAATTCTACGTTCTCATGAGTCAAGTCAAGACAATCTTGTGAGGCGTGAGATGGTCAGGTGTGCAAATAAATGTTATTTATAATATAACTTTTATTTATATTTTATTATGAATAATTTTATTTTTCGTTTATTATTATGTGTATGTACCAAAAAAATAAAAAATATATTTTGATTGTTATTAAAATACATCCTTTTTTTTTTTGACAAGGTGTACTCAGCATTATGAAAATTATAGAAGGGATACACATATGTCAAAAGTTTTGGATACACTGGTTTAGAGCAATACCACATCACTAGTGAACATAGTATGCAACTCTGATGGTGTATCTTATTTGAATGTGATTGAGTTAAACTATTAGCTCAAAAGCATTTTCGCTAAAGATTTAATTACACATTTTCTTTAATTAATTGTCTGTTTTTCATTTTTAGTTATGTGAAATCCTCGCTAAAGAAAAGGACACTATAAGAAAGGAGTATTGGAGATATATTGGAAGATCTCTTCAAAGCAAACACAGCACAGAAAGTGACCCACCAACAAATGTACAGCAATAACACCATCTAGAAGAACTTGAGAGACTGCTTTTATTTTTTTAAGAGACTCTAATGAGGACTTTAAAACTAGAGCGATCGTTCCCTGTGCCTGTAGTGTAAACATGCACTGCACAGGAATTGCTTTTTAACAAGAACTAAGTACCATGTTCCTTGGGTGCTGCTGCCATGCAGACTAGCTCTAAGTAATTCGATTATTTTATAGCAAAGTAATTTGGGGGAGGGAGAAGAAAAAAATCCCATAAAGGTCCTTTTGTAGTCTTTTCAACATTTATTTTAACCCCTTAGCATCAACTCCTCCCTATGATATATGCATCAGGATTTGCAGCATAAATGATTACAGATAACTTATATGTATTGGATATGAGGTAGCTTAAATTATGGTTTAGGAAGCAAGAAATGCAATTGTTACTCAGAGTTGCTATGCCACTCATAATATCTTGCTATTACTGTAACCAACTAATGCCAAAAGAATGGTTTTGTAATAAAACTATAGATGTATCCTAAAACAACACCATAGTAGTTTGCCTTTTTTTAACTTTATTTTCATTGTTGACACTATTACAGATGTCCCCGTTTTGTCCCCCTTCGCCCTTCTCCACCCAGCTTCCCTCCTCCCTCCCTCTGGCCATCTCTACTCTGTTGTCTGTGTCCAGGGGTTAGGCATATACATTCTTTAGCTAATCCCTTCACCTTCTTTCATTCAGCCCCCCTCCCCTGACAGTGGTCAGAATGTTCCACGTGTCCATGCCTCTGTTTCTATTTTGTTCATCACTTTATTTTGTTCATTACATTCCACATATAAGTGAGATCATATGGTATTTGTCTTTCACTGACTGGCTTATTTCACTTAGCATAATAATCTCCAGGTCCATCCATGCTGTTGTAAAAGGTAAGAGTTTCTTTTTTATGGCCGAGTAGTATTCCATTGTGTAAGTGTACCACAATTTTTTTATCCACTCATCTACTGATGTGCACTTGGGCTCTTTCCAGATCTTGGCTATTATAAATAATGCTGCTATGAACATAGGAGTGTATATATTCTTTCGAGCCAGTATTTCGGGATTTTTAGGATATATTCCCAGAAATAATTACTTTTTTAAAAATAGCACTTAACTATATAGAAGGGACATTTTCCCAGCTTAAAAAAGCAATTGAGGGAGAAAATACTGACATAGAACTGTAGAAACCAGAAACATGGTTATGCTTTAGGAACTGTTATAAAGGTTTGAATTGGTCAGTTCTTGACTACATGTAACAAAATTAACTAAAGCTCGTTTATATAAACCCAAAGGTATATATGTAGCTCCCAGAATCACTGCCTGATCTTCCCAGAAATACGTCCCAGAGCCACGCTACAGAACTGGACCATTAAGGTTTTTTGCCTGTGCCTGGGTTCATTTCACATGAGCACATCTGCTTCCCTTCCCATGTTATGCAGCTCCAAAGTAAAGGCTCACTTTAGTGCATCTAGGATGTCATTTAGGAAAGAACCTAAATAACATCAAAAACTCTTAACTGCAAAGGAATCTGGGAAATGTAGTTCATAGCATTTCAGCCTATGCAATTCAGGAAGACATTGAAATGTTAAGCTAGTTCTCTACCTGCACATATTTACACCTTTATCAATAAAAAATTTTCAGTGTTCAATAAAGAATTTTCACTAAAGAAGTTGTAAAGAGCACAAAAATGATCTCAAGAATTCAGAAAGGTTTAATATTTTAATATTTTCTGGAGAAGATATATGGCATTTTATTTTAAGCTAAAGGCCTGATGCACAAAATTAGTGCAAGAGTAGGCCTTCCTTCTTCCCCCGCCCCCCCCCCCCCCGCCCCCTAGCTGCTGGCACCAGCTTCCCTTTGGCACCCGGGACCCGAGCTTCCCTCTGGCTGCCGGCAGGCATCAGGGGTCCAGGCTTCCCTTGCAGCCCTGGCCTCATTCAGAAGGATGTCCAGTCTACCATATCACACTTTTATTGTAGGCTAGAGGCCTGGTGCACAAAAATTTGTGCACAGGGGGTAGGGAAAGGGGGGCGCTATCCCTCAGCCCAACCTGCCCCTTCTCGCAGCCCGGAAGCCTGCCGGGGATGTCCTACTGATGACAGGCCCACTCCCCTCTGCGGGAGGCCACCAGGCTGATCAGGGGAAGGTGCTGCCCCTTCATCCTGCTGCTGCTGCTGCCGCCACTGCTGGCCAAGGCAGCCACCAAGGTGTTTTCATCAACACAGACTACAGTCCCTTCACCACAAAAAAATGACAACTTCAGGCATTTTCAAGATGTCTCTTTCATAGCCTGTGGCTTTTTTTTTCTTTATCCTCACCTGAGAATATTTTTCCAATTATTTTTAGAGCATGTGGAAGAGAGGGAAAGTCGGAAATATCAATATGAGAGGGACACTTTGATTGTCTCCTGCATGAGCCCTGACCTGGGCCCCAGCCAAGGAGCAGCTGCAACCTAGGTACATGCCCTTGATCAGAATCAAACCCGGACCCTGCATTCCGCAGGCTGAGGCCCTATCCACTGAGCAAAACCAGCTAGGGCAGGACATGACATTTCTTAGCCCCTCCAGCAGCGGACCTTCGTTTTTTCCTCCAATGCTGAGGTGGAAAAACCCCAGGTCACCTTCTTGGATTCTTATTACCCAAGTTACCAGGAACACTGTGAGTGGTGCACCGGGAGCTAGCCAATGAGCGGTCAGAAAAGGTGTATCTTCAGCTCAAGCGCAGAGGCGGGACTGCCAGCATGCTGCGCGGGCAGGCCCTCTTCTCTGGGTCGTGGCCTGCACCACCGTGGCTTTCCTCACCGCACACGCAGTCTCCTCCCACCACCTGCACATGCAGCCGCCTCCTGAGTGGTCATGATGTCTTGGACAATTTGCTTATTCTTTTGATAGGTAGGTGGATAGATAGATATTTTCCATGTTTTTGTTTTTAGACTCCATAATCTCTGATTCTTATTAAAATTATCAAAGTATCATCCCTATGTAGACAATTTCAAAGATTTCATAAGACACAAAAAGTAAGATTTCATAAGATAACATTTACTCTCAGAAAATATGCTTTTAAAAAAAATAAATATAAGTATTGATTGCAGAGAGGAAGTTAAGAGGGAGAGAGAGATAGAAACATCAATGATGAGAGAATCATTGATTGGCTGCCTCCTGCACACCCCCTACTGTGGATTGAGCCCACAATCTGGGCATGTGCCCTGACTGGAATCGAACCTGGGACCCTTCAGTCTGCATGCTCTATCCATTGAGCCAAACCAGCTAGGACTCAAAAACTATCTTATTAGTGTCCTCAAATTGATTGGTTTCAGGCCTGCTGACTCAAAGCTCATAGAAATCGTTTAATAAAATGTCTAACAGCAGTTTAGCAGTTTACATTGAGAAATGTAACAGAAGCAGACCAAACAGTTACCTCAGCCTAACCATTTCACATTTTCTGCCTGAAGTTTAACAAGGTGACAATTTATCAAAAAGATACTTAGCATTGAGTCAGGCGAGGAGCCTCCATGATTTAAATGTGTAATAATTCTAGGCATCGATACTCCTAATGAGGACCGTCTTCTAATGGGCAATTTTCATTGGACCAACAAAATGTGGCGTCTTTTCATGGAATGCCATTTTTACTTGAAAGAACAAAGAAAGCTGGTTGTTCATACTTTGAATGGCTGGCATACATTTTTCTCAAAAAATTAATGAAGTGATTTTGTCACTTCAAAGAAAACAACAAACAACCGAGTGTTTTGCTAATGAGAAAATTTGAGCTTTTTCTTTTTTAATTAAAATATATTTTATTAATTGTTTATAGAGAGGAAAGGAGAGGGATAGAGAGTTAGAAACATCAACGAGAGAGAAACATCTATCAGCTGCCTCCTGCACATCCCCTACCAATGTATATGCCCTTGAACGGAATCGAACCTGGGACCCTTCAGTCCGCAGGCCGGCACTCTATCCACTGAGCCAAACCCGTTTCGGAAATTTGAGCTTTCAAATGAAAATTATAATCTATCACAATAAGCTTGACAGCTTCTTGATACCTATAGACATTTATTTTCTAATGAGTCAAAGTGATCTTATTAATGAGTGCTATTTTTAAATATTGTATAGTTAATTATGTCAACAATTGGGATATCTAAAAAACCAAAAAACAAAAACAATTGGGATATCTACCTAACTGAAGAAGAAGAAGAAGAAGAAGAAGAAGAAGAAGAAGAAGAAGAAGAAGAAGGAGGAGGAGGAGGAAGAATAGGAGGAGGAGGAGAAGAAGAAGGGCAATGGAATTTGTCCATGTCCTCTTGGAGTTACAACTGCACTGACTAGAAAGGAAGATAGCTCTCTCTCTCTCTCTCTCTCTCTCTCTCTCTCTCTCTCTCTCTCTCTCTCGGTTTTGGCTCCTACTTTTCTATATCCAGCCACTTTTGCCCCTACCATTGCTCCTGCCACAGGGTTTTTTTGGAGTTGGGATGCAAGGGAAAGGGAATTAAATAAAGAAAAGGGAGGGGGGAAAAAAACCAATGTTCTCCACCCTGAATTTTAGGAATTCCCATTTTTGCTTTATGAGCCAGAACCAGAGGCTTTCTGCAGGGCGTCTTTCTGCCCGGCAGTGCTCATGTCCAGGCGTGGGGCTGTTGAGTTCAGGCCAGAGGAAACCAGCAGAAGAATCATGACATCGTGACCGGTCAGTGGTGCTTCAGAGGCTGGTGTTCTTCCATCTGGTGATGTCCCCTTTCAGAGACGCCGGACAACTGTGCAGAAGGAGAAACGTTTGCATGGGTTTACTCCATCTTAATAGGAATCAGCCCGTCTTGTCCTTTTTTTTTTTTTTTTTTACTCTCTCCCTTATTAGCTTTCAAAGATTCTCTGTTCTCCTTTTTTAAAATATATATTTTATTGATTTTTACAGAGAGGAAGAGAGTTACATTGATCATCTGCCTCCTGCACACCTCCCACTGGGGATGTGCCTGCAACCAAGGTACATGCCCTTGACTGGAATCGAACCTGGGACCTTTCAGTCCGCAGGCCTACGCTCTATCCACTGAGCCAAATCCATTAGGGCAGATTCTCTGTTCTTTTAAAAGCTTCCTCTAGTCCTGAAATCACAGTTTCCAAGAACTCAGATGTGGCTCTTTTAACTCTGTGTGTTCTCTCTCTTGGAGAGAACATCCTTTTCCAGAGTGTCACAGGATAATTCTTGTATAGGGGGAATCTTTATTACTGCCCTCGCCCCTGCTGCATACTTACTAACTTGGCCTGCTCTTCTATTTCAAACTTAAGATGTCTTCTTCCTACTTGATCCGCTCTGTTCATGCTGCCGCTGTTCTTCCACCTGAAACCCACTTAAAACCTTGTTCAGTCAGTTCTGCTAGAACGTGATGCTGTGTTTCTACATCATGTTGCCATGGGAAATCACGAATAAAAAACGGGGGGCCATATGGTAAAAAGGGGGTTAGAGATACAACACTCAAAACTGTAACCAGTTAAAAGAAAGGGGCAGTACAGCGTTGCACTTTACGGCTGTTTGCCTTGGAAAACGCCTGAAGCTTGCTGTGGAAGTGGGTGTTGGAAGGGTTGCAGCTTGTGAGTTATTGGGAAGTGTTGGAGAATTAGCTGAAATCGATTGGGAAGTTGCAGTGCCAGATGTGGATGTGTGTGGCTCCAGCATACTGGATGAATTGAAGACACTGTCAGGTGTGAGGGAAGTGCACATGTGTGTGAGCATTCCTGTGCAGTGTGGCTCAGCTGGTGCAGTTTCTCTGCACTCACCTGTGTTTCTCCAGGATGGAATCATACAAACAAATGGGAAATGATGCAGCACTCAAATGATGTATCAGTACAGCAAACCTACTGAAATATATTTGTTTTGTGTTTTTTTTTTACTGTATTATAGCAGAACTGACTGCACTTAACTTTATTCATTTCTTTCCTTAATTTCCTGTCTTGTCAGTTACATCCTGGTTACTTTTCTGTTCAAAGTTCTCATGTTCAAAGTTTCTCATATCTCACTCATTTTCTTTTATGTTCCTTGAAAAAATACATATTTAATAGGCTTGTTTCCCATCCCAGGGCTCCTTCTTTGGGGCAGCTGAATGTGAGGTCAGCTTTTCTGCTCTGACTTTCCATTCCAACCATCATGATGCATCAGCATCGCCCAGAGGCCTGGCTAAGCACAGATGGGTGGACTCCACCCTGCAGGTCTAGGATGGAGCCCACAATGTTCACATCTTTTTCTTTTCTTTTTAAAAAAAAATATATTTTATTGATTTTTTACAGAGAGGAAGGGAAAGGGAGAGCTAGAAACATCAATGAGAGTCATTGATCAGCTGCCTCCTGCACGCCCCCTACCGGGGATGTGCCCGCAACCAAGGTACATGCCTCTGACTGGAATGGAACCCGGGACCCTTCAGTCTGCAGGCCGACGCTCTACCACTGAGCCAAACCCGTTTCGGTCACAGTGTTCACAACTAATAGTTTCCCTGGATGTGTGTAGGATCAGCATGTGGTCTGAGGACCACCCTTTGTAAACCCCTGACCGGGACCCTCTCCGCCGTGCCCAGCACCAGGCCGCGCGTCTGGCCTTAGACAGAGACAGGTCCACACATCCGTCCTAGGTTTGTGCAGAAGCAGCTAGAGGAGGAGGAGACTGACCCGTAGGGTGCACCGGGTCTGGAATCTGCCTAGAGCAGCGTCGGGCCTCCAGGTGCCCGGCGGGCGGTGGACACCAGGGGGCGCCAGGGGGCAGCCTCGCCATCGTCCAGCCGGGCTGGTTTCCGGCTGCGCAGGCGCCGGAGGCCGCGAGCCCCGCCGGGTCCGCAGGTAGGTTCGAGCTGGGGGTCGGGCTGGGGTCGTCCTGGGGGCGGCGGCTGTGCGCCCGGAGGGTGGGACCGGGTGCTGCGGGGCTGGCGCTGACCTCCGCGGGTGTGTCCCAGGCCCGGCCGGCCCCCCAGCCTCGCCCGGCAGCCCGCCGCGCCTCCCGGGTGGCTCGCCCCGAGTCCGCCGGAGGCCACGCTGGCCCGGGAGCCGCGTCCGCCCTGCGCGCTGGACAGTAACCTCCTGGCTTTAGGTCCCCCGAGTTTATTCTGCACCCGATCGTTTGTGCAGCTGTGCCAGCCGCCTCCAAGCTCTGTGTTTGGCATAAACGTATGCTGCTCTTTTTTAAAAAAAGCAGGATTTAGCCATTTTATTTATTGACTTACTTTTTTTTTTTAAAGAGAGAGAGGAAATCAACAACATGGTTTCATGAAATAAGAGAGAGAGAGAGAGAGAGAGAGAGAGAGAGAGAGAGAGAGAAAAGAAGGGGGACAGAGAGAAAGAGAGAAACATGGATGGGTTGTCTCTTATATGCGTCCCGACAGGGGATCGAACCTGCAACCTAGGTGTGTGCCCGGACCAGAACCCACAACCCTTTTGGTGCAGGGACCGCGCTCCACCCAGCTGGCCACCCATCGGGGTTAGCTGTCTTATTAGTGGTCCTGTCTTCTCCGTCTCTTATCTTTACTATAGAATCGGAATATTTAAAGTAATTATTTTTAAAAATATACATGTTTTATTGATTTTTCACAGAGAGGAAGAGAGAGGGATAGAGAGTTAGAAACGTCGATGAGAGAGAATCATCGATCAGCTGCCTCTTGCAGATCCCCTACTGGGGATGTGCCCACAACCGAGGTACATGCCCTTGACCGGAATCGAACCCGGGACCTTTCAGTCCGCAGGCCAATGCTCTATCCACTGAGCCAAACCGGTTTCGGCTAAAGTAATTATTTTAATGAAGGGTTTCATTCTAAATTGTAGAGTGACATTAATCTGTTTCTCCTTTGGTTGTATAAAACATTTATTTTGTAAATTGGTAAAACCTGATTTTGTTCCATCGCTTTCCTTCCCTTTCTCGTTCGTGCACAGCGCCTGCCTCCCGCACCGGAGTGTCCAGCACCTGATGTCCGGGCCCTCCCCAGCCTCCTCCCTCCGAACCCCCCACCGTCCACCAACTAAAGCTGGGATGCCTGCCTCCGCCCCGGTGTGGGTCCGCACACCGGCGCCAGGGCCTGCCTCTGGTGAGTGACCGCGCCTGAGTGGTCGGAGTGGGAGCGCCATCTCTGCGTGCCCTCTCCCCATCCTCACCACCACCGTTCTCACCCACAGACTCGATGGCTGTCCTCCCGGCTCATGCCAGTCCCTCCGCCTCAGTCCCTTCCCCCCCAGCCGCGCCGTTCACGCCTGCTGCTGCTGCTTAAAAACATTAAGGAGCTTTTGAGTACCTTCCTAGGAACATGCTGGTTCCTTTGCTGGGTTCAAGGGCACTGCAGCCCCACTGACCACCCCGGCGAATCCCCTTCCGCTCTCCTTTGTCCAGCTTCTGTCCCAGCCCCACCGGACGGAGACCCCCAGTTTGCTTTCATTGAGTATCAACTCAGTGCAAACATGGGGGGAGAGTCAAGACAGAATCAGACACACACTAACACCTCCCTTCTAATCCTATATAATAAAGAGGTAATTATGCTAATTAGATCGGACAACCTTCCCGAACAACCAGTGGGTGTGTGTGGGGGTGAGGGAGTGAGGTTGGGAGGCAGGGCTGTGAGGGCCGGGGCAGCCTGGGCTGCGAGGGCCTACTCTGCATGAATCTCATGCACCGGGCCTCTAGTTGAATCTATAATAGAGGAGCCCAGACTGTGGTTTGTAATAAATACTGGGAGCAGCTGGCACTGAGCATTTAGTGTGAGCCTAGCGCTCAGGCATTTCTTTCATCCTCACAAAGACACCAAAGTGCAGGATCCTGCCGAAACCGGTTTGGCTCAGTGGTAGAGCCTCGGGGTCTGCGGACTGAAAGGTCCCGGGTTCCATTCCAGTCAAGGGCATGTACCTTGGTGGCGGGCACATCCCTGGTAGGGGGTGTGCAAGAGGCAGCTGGTCGATGTTTCTCTCTCATCGACATTTCTAACTATCTCTCTCCCTTCCTCTCTGTAAAAAAATCAATAAAATATATATTTTTTTCTATCATTTTATTTTATTTTATTTTTTTAATAAAAATCTTTATTGTTCCTATTATTACAAATATTCCTCATTTTTCCCCCTCTCCATTGCTCCCCTCCACCAAGTTTCCATCCCACCCTCTGCCCTTTCCCCATCCCCCATTGTCCTCATCCATAGGTGCAGTTTATGTTCAGTCTCTTCCCGCACCACTCATTTCCCATTTACCTGAGAATCATCAGTTCACTCCCCTTCCATACCTCTGATTCTGTTATATTCACCAGTTGATATTGTTCATCATGATTTTTTCTTCCCTTGGTTTTTAGATTCACTTGTTGATAGTTACATATTTGTTGTTCATAATTTATTAAGGTATTATATGTGTACATAGCTTACCATTGCCCCCCCCTCCCATCCATGCCCTCCCTCCCCAGAGTTCTGTGTTCATTGGTTGTACTTATATGCATGCATACCAGTCCTTCGGTTGTTCTCTTATCTCCCCCCAGGTCTCCTTCCCCTCCCCGCTGTCATTTGGCAGTCTGCTTGTTTTATGGTGACTATCTCAGGACCACATGAATAGGGTCCGCTCCTCCTCTGGTTCACACCACCCCCCCCTCTGGTCCCACTGCTTCCCTGGGGCACACGGCTCTCCCGGGGCACATGTCTCCCATCGGAAAACACAGATATTTACATGATGATTCATACCAGTAGCAACATTACAGTGATAAAGTAGCCACGGAAATAATTTTATGGCTGGGGGGGTCACCACGCCATGAGGAGCTGCATGAAAGGGTGGCGACGTCAGGGAGGTTGGGAACCACTGGCCTAGAGGGTGTGCCACCGCCAGGCCCTCGCCATCCAAACACGTTACTGCACGGAAAGGACAGCTGCTGCCACTCCCCTTCACGTTCCAGGAGACCGCAGAGGCTGACACCATGGAGCCGAGGCCTCCGGATGGCAGAAGGAGCCCGCCGCGCCGGGAGGTGCCCCCCGTCGTGGGGCTGCTGCTGGCCTTGGCGGCCATGAACGCGCTGCTCTACCTCTGCCTGGACCGCTTCTTCGTCGCCCCGCGGCGCCCGGCCCCGGACCCCCGGCGCTGCCCCCCCGGGCACTTCCGAGTGGGGCAGATGGACAACTGCTCGGCGTGGCTGTCCTGCGCGGAGCTGAGGACAGAAGTGAGGCAGCTGAAGCGTGTGGGGGAAGGAGCCGTGAAGAGGGTGAGTTCCCGGCTGACCTCTGGGTTACCCTCGCGGTGGTGACGGGCGGGTGGCCCTTGGGGAACGCGATGTGGCACCGTGAGCCCCGGAATCGCACAGCCAATAAAACAGCCCGGTGGGAGGGACAACGCTAATTGCTTAAAGAAGGGCTCTGCTCTGTTTTTGTAGTTTTTTTTTGTGATATGTTTTTATTGATTTCGGGGAAGGAGGAAGAAGGAAAGAGAGAGACATCAGTGATGATAGAGAATCACTGACCGGCCGCCTCCTGCACACTCCCCGCCGGGTGGGGATCCAGCCTTGCAGTCTGGCACGTGCCCCGACCAGGCGTCATACTGTAACCACCTGGTTCCTAGGTCGATGCTCAATATCTGAGCCATGCCCGGCCGGGCTGCTTGTTTTTGATAGTAATAGAAAACCAGAGCCGAAACCGGTTTGGCTCAGTGGATAGAGCGTCAATCTGCAGACCGGAAGGTCCCGGGTTCGATTCCTTGTCAAGGGCATGTACCTTGGTTGCGGGCACATCCCCAGTAGGGATGTGCAAGAGGCAGCTGATTGATGTTTCTCTCTCATCAATGTTTCTAACTCTCTATCCCTCTGTCTTCCTCTCTGTAAAAAATCAATAAAATATATATATTTTTTAAAAATAGAAAACTAGAAATAGTCACTGCAGCAGTATAGCTAGTTAAGTTACGGTCCAACCACTTGATAGAATATTCTGTAACCATTAAGTGCGGTTAGGAACCTGGGCATCAACATGAAAAAAACTTAGGATGAGAAGTTAAAAAAAAAAAAAAAAGGAAAATACAAAATTGTCGAATGTACTGTTTTCAACTGCAAAATTTTGTATTTATGTAGAAAAATATAAAAATGGTAGAGATTGTGCTACAGTGAAGGATTGTGGGCAATATTTTTCATTCTTACTATTCGTACTCTCTGATGGTATATTGATTTTTTTTTAAGTTTTTAATTTTAATGAGAGAAACCGAGGGGGTGAATTCAGTTCTCAGAGGCTTCAAGAGCCCTTGTCTTACCAGCAAGGAGTGTGTGCTGCATTTTGGTGGTCATCGTTTCCATGGTAACCGAGGCTTGCTGATAAAACAAAGAGCGGACTCTAGAAGCCAGTTCAGGACCATTGGACGAAGACAGCTCCTTTGTGAGGAGGCACTGGATGACTCGTGAAAGAGAAGGAGGAGCAGAACCTGTATGAGGGGCTGCCGCCCGATAAAGTGCTGGTCTTTATTTTGGGAGGTGGGGACCCGGCCGGCGGCTGCTCCCATGAGTGTGGAGAGGAGACATCTTTTTAAAAATATATATATTTTATTGATTTTCCACAGAGAGGAAGAGAGAGCGATAGAGAGTTAGAAACATCAATGAGAGAGAATCATCGACCAGCTGCCTCTAGCACACCCCCCACCGGGGATGTGCCCGCAACCAAGGTACGTGCCCTTGACCGGAATCGAACCCGGGACCCTTCAGTCCACAGGCTGACACTCTATCCACTGAGCCAAACCGGTTTCAGCCCATACCCAGTTCCCAGTTCTTAAAGAAAGGTATCCGTGGCGCGGTTTCCCGGCTCCCTAACACAGGCGCTGTGCTCCGGCTCCGTTTCAGGTCTTTCTTTCCGAGTGGAAGGAACGCAAAGTCGCGCTCTCGCGGCTCACCCGTCCGGAGATGCGGGACGATTTCCTCCACGGGCTGCAGATGCTGAAATCCCTGCAGAGCCCGCACGTCGTCACGCTGCTCGGCTTCTGCGAAGAGGATGGCACCATCCTCACCGAGTACCACCCCTTGGGGTCGCTGGGCAGCCTGGAGGCCACGCTCAACCTCTCCCGGTACCAGCGCGTGAACACGTGGCAGCGGCGGCTGCAGCTGGCCATGGACTACGTGGGCATCCTGCACTACCTGCACCACAGCCCGCTGGGCACGCGGGTCATGTGCGACTCCAGCGACCTGCCCAAGACGCTGTCCCAGTACCTGCTGACCAGCAACCTCAGCGTCGTGGCCAACGACCTGGACGCCCTGCCCCCGGTGAACCGCAGCGCGGGGGCGCTGGCCAAGTGCGGCCGCCGGGAGCTGCGCGGGGACTTCGTGGCCCCCGAGCAGCGGTGGCCCCACGGGGAGGACGTGCCTTTCCGCGACGACCTCATGCCCCCGTACGACGAGAAGACCGACATCTGGAAGATCCCCGACGTCTCCAGTTTCCTCCTGGGGCACGTGGAGGGGAGCGACATGGTCCGATTCCACCTGTTCGACATCCACAAGGCCTGTAAGAGCCGGGCGCCTGCCGAGAGGCCCACCGCGCAGGCCGTCCTGGACACTTACCGGCAGGTGCTGAGCTCGCTCAGAGACGCCGTGCCGCCCCAGAACAGGGAAATGCTGTGAGGCCCAGCCCGGGCCGCGAAGGGTGCGAGTCCGGGAGCAAGTGGAACGGTTGCAACCGCGAGCCTGCCGCTGTTCGGCCAGGCGGCTCGTCCTCTGGGCCCGTGCGCCCGTGGGAGCGGCTCCCCTGCTGGCCACCGGGGCGCAGACTGCCGAGCCAGAGCAACCGGCCGGATCTGAGCCCGGCTTCCCTTCTGACTCGGATCGCTCCCAGGAGGAGGAGAGGCGGAGAAGCCGTGAGCCTGACCCGTATCTGAAGGGTGCCACTGCAGGAAGAGGTAGCTGCAGAGAGCCTTTCCCTGCCCTAGTGACTGAGTCTGTGAGCTTGTAAGAAAGGTAGGCAGAGAAGGTTTTTAAATGGCAGTGTATGAAAGAAACACAAAGTAGTTCTGCCAAGAATTTTCTTTCTCCCTTTTTTTAGATGGTCCTGGGAGTATCCCTCGTCTGCTTCACTTTTATGGGTGAGGCCACCCTTACTGTTTTAAATGATTGCTCTGTGAAGCTTCAGTGCCATCCTCCTGCCTAGGAGCTTAAGGAGAGAACTGTGATATTTGTTTTTTAGTATATTTTTACTAGAGGCCCGGTGCATGCATTTGTGCACAGGTGGGGTCTTGCCAGCCAGCCCCAAATGGGGCTAGTGGGTTAGGTTGGGGTGGGTAAACCCACCGATCAGGGGTGGGTTGGGGGAAGGGGTCATGGGTGGTTGGCTGGCAGGCCCTGTCCCCTGGTCAAACTCCTGGTTGAACTGCCCATCGAGGGGACAATTTGCATATTAGCCTTTTATTATATAGGATTGATTTCGGAAACAGGGAGAAACATTAATGATAGGTGAATCATTGATCGGCTGCCTCCCGCACGCCCCACACTGGGGATCGAGCCTGCAACCTGGGCATATGCCCTGACCAGGAATTGAACCGTGACCTCCTGGATCATAGGTCGATGCTCAACCACTGAGCCATGCCAGCTGGGCTGACATTTTTAGTGAATAAGGAATATTTATAACAACAAGTATGAGGGAAATGAGATTTGTCACTGCCTTGGATGGTAGTTGTGGTGTTCATGTTTACCTTCCCGCTGGGTTTTCTCTGTCCAAAGTTATTGTGAACATTTCACATCGACACTGTCACTCATAACTGGAACGTGTCAGACCCTTTCACTTGAGTTGCATGATTGAATCTTCAAAAAGCTCTTTCCTTGCTCACCGCCATCGTTTGCAGAGGATGATGGATTTAGTGCATATTAATCATCCCTAATACGGTGGTTAAAGCTGACACGGAGGGGTAGGCTCACTGGAATCACAGGGACCCCAGAGTCGCTGACTCAGAAGGTCTGGGATAGAGCCCGAAACTTTGCATTTGTAACTGGTCCCCAGGGCAGTGACAACCACTGCCCCTAACGGTCAGACAGGGCACCACAGGCACTGACAGGGCAGTGATACCGTGTTTCCCCGAAAATAAGGCAACCTCCGAAAATAAGACCCACTTATAGTTTTCCTTCTGAGTGAAATATAAGGCTTCCCCCCAAAAATGAGGCCCCCAGGCTCTGTCTCAGAATGAAAATTAATTTACTGCAAACTGGTCGCTAGGGCCGCCCCGATTGGCGTCTAGCATCCAGTGACGTTACACGGAGTCCTGACGTCACTGCTGTGTGAGTGGAGAGAAATCAGTGTGGAAACTTTGTGAAACCTAAACTGCAAGAAACTGTGACTTGGGTGAAGAATTCATGGGAGAAAATCACTGACAGTTGCATTGCAAATGCACTGCGAGCAGGCTACCTTGACAAGAAGTACTCATTTAAAGACAGTGCTATTGCTAAACATGAGAGATTTGGTCCACTGATTCTGAAAGAAATGGAGTCACAAGAAATTCACCAGGAAATTCAGGAATTGGATTGTTATGATGATGTTTCAGAAGATGATGACATGATTGTCATTGAATAAATGAGTAAATTCTTGATACTGTAGGATTCACAGTTTGTCTGGTTTGTGTTGACAACTACTGTACTACCATACCGTATACAGATAATACATTTCCTTTAATTTCATTTAACAATAAATGTGTACCGTATTCTTCTTCATGGAAAAATAAGACATCCCCTGAAAATAAGACCTAGTGCATCTTTGGGAGCAAAAATTAATATAAGACACTGTCTTATTTTTTGGGAAATGGTATCAGTCTCATCCCCTAGCCTACTGCCTGTGGTGGCCTGGGTCCTCTGGTTGATCAGAGAACGTGCCTGCCCACAGTATTGTTTTAACTGCTGCTTTTTTGTTATAAAAACTGCCACAGCCCACTAGGACGGCTGTAATCAAAAGGATGGACAATGACAAGTGATGGTGAGGATGTGGAGAATTAAAACCCTCGGACATTGCTGGCGGGAATGTAAAATGGTGCAGCTGCTCTGGAAAACAGTCTGGCACTCCTCAGGAAGTTCAAAATAGAGCTACTGTGGCCCAGGAATTCCACTCCCAAGTAGTATTTACCCAAGTGAACTGAAAACAGGTCCACACAAAGAATA
The DNA here is from genome assembly GCA_963924515.1 of Vespertilio murinus. Classification (NCBI taxonomy): domain Eukaryota; kingdom Metazoa; phylum Chordata; class Mammalia; order Chiroptera; family Vespertilionidae; genus Vespertilio; species Vespertilio murinus. Next base: position 24,662,878 of record OZ004707.1, read on the forward strand.
CCTCAAATTCAACACTTCCCAAATGACTCTTCTCTGTGCTGGATTTGCTGCTTCTGTTTCCTATGCTTGTAAGTGGCACACCACCATGCATCCAATTTTCTAAGGCACAAACCTAGTTTATCTGTATAATAAAAGCCTAAGCGATCTTTATGGCGGAACAACCAGAATGACCCGTCGCTATGATGCGCACTAACCACCAGGGGGTGGACACTCCACGCAGGAGCTGCCCTCTGGTGATCAGTATGAGCACTGCTCAGCCAGAAGCCAGGCTTATGGCTGGTGAGCGCAGCGGTGATGGCGGGAGTGAGGGTCCAAGACTGCGAGAATCCCAGACTGCCAGAGAGATGTCTGACTGCCAGGCAGATCAGGCCTAAGCTGGCAGTCAGACATCCCCCGAGGTGTCCTGGTCTGCGAGAGGGTGCAGGCCGGGCTGAGGGACCACCCTTCTTTCCCCTCCCCTCTGCCCCTGTGCACAAATTTTATGTACCAGGTCTCTAGTATATAATAAAATGCAACCAGTTTAAGTGCATTGTAGTAAGTGTTGATACATTTATATACTCATGTCACCACCCCTACAGATAAAACATAAAACGTTTCCCTCATAGCTGAAACTGGTTTGGCTCAGTGGATAGAGCGTTGGCCTGTGGGCGGAAAGGTCCCAGGTTCTATTCCAGTCAAGGACATGTACCTTGGTGGCGGGCACATCTCCTGTGGGGTGTGTGCAGGAGGCGGCTGATCGATGTTTCTCTCTTATCGATGTTTCTAACTCTATCCCTCTCCCTTCCTCTATGTAAAAAAATCAATAAAATATATTTTTTAAAAATTTTCCATGTGTCTCCCCCCACCCCCTTCAATCCTTTCTCAACTGCTAGCCTCAGGCAATGACTCTGCTTGCTTTTTAGAAAGATTAGAATTTTTTCCTGAATATCATAATTGGAATTATACAGTATTGTATAAACATTTTTGTGCCTTTTTTATTCATTGCAATGTTTGTTTGTTTTTAAATATATTTTATTGATTTTTTACAGAGAGGAAGAGAGAGGGATAGAGAGTTAGAAACATCGATGAGAGAGAATCATCGATCAGCTGCCTCTTGCACACCCCTACTGGGAATGCCTGCAACCAAGGTACATGCCCTTGACCGGAATCGAATCTGGGACCTTCCAGTCCGCAGGCCGACGCTCTATCCACTGAGCCAAACTGGTCTCGGCCATTGCAATGTTTTTGAAATCCATCCATATTGTTGTTTATATCAGTAATTTATATCTTTTTTATTTTAAAAATATATTTTATTGATCTTTTACAGAGAAGAAAGGAGAGGGATAGACAGTTAGAAATACTGATGAGAGAGAAATATCGATCAGCTGCCTCCTGAACATCCCTTATTGGGTATGTGCCCGCAACCAGGGTACATGCCCTTGACCCGAATTGAACTTGGGACCCTTCAGTCCGCAGGCCAACGCTCTATCCACTGAGCCAAACTGGTCAGGGCAGAAATTTATATCTTTTTATTGCTAAGTAATATTTCATTATATGTATGTTCATCAGCCATCTGCTGATGGACATTGGATTGTTTCTAGTTTGGGGCTATTATGAAATAAACTGCTGTTACCACTTAAATACAATTCTTTTCTCTTGGGTACATACCTAGGAGCATTCCTATGGTCACATTTAAGTATATGTTTAACTTTATAAGAAACTTCTAAACTGTTTTTCAAAGCACCTGTACCATGCTAGATTCCCATTAGCAATATTCAAGAGTTCCATTTGCTCCACACTCTTAGCCTGCACTTGCTATCAGCTCATTTAATTTTAGCAATGCTAGTGGGTGCGTAGTGCCATCTCATTGTAGTTTTAATTCGCATTTTCCCCAAGATAAATTTTTTTGTTTATTGGCCATTCACATCTCTGGTGTGAATCTTCTGCCTATTTTTAAATAATTTGCTTATTATTAAATTGTAAGAGTTCATTGTGTAATCTGGAATTAAGCCTGTTACTAGATATATCTTTTGCAAATCTTTTATCTACAGCCAGAGGCTTGCCTTTTCATTTTCTTAACTGTGTTTTATTTAAGTTTGTGTTTAGGTCTCGCCAGTTTGGCTCAATGGATAGAGCATCTGCCCGTGGACCAAAAGGTCCCAGGTTCAGTTCCGGGCAAGGGCATGTACCTAGGTTGCAGGCTCAACCCCTGGCCCTGGGTAGGTGCAGGAAGCAACCAATTGTTGTGTCTTTCTCACATCGATATTTCTCTTTCTCTGTCTCTCCCTTTCCCTTCCACTGTCTCTAAAAAAAAAATCAATGGAAAAAATATCCTTGGGTGAGGATTAACAAAAAATAAAATGGTTTATATACTGTTTAAGAAAGTCATGAAAGTTTTCTCCTTTATTTTCTCCCAGAAGTTTTATATAGTTTTAGCTTTCACATTGAGGTCCGTATTTCATTTCTCATCCGGTTGTGTGTATGCTGTGAGGTAAGGGTTAAAATTCACGTAGCATCAATTATTGAAATGATTGTTGTAGCATCATTTATTGAAAACATTATTTCCCCCATTAAATTTCTTGGGCCACTTGGTGAAAAACCAGTTCTGTGTGTTTACTTTTAGAGACACTCTCTCTATCTTGTTCTGTTGATCTTTATTGCTACCGTATGCTGATAACACACTGCCTTGATTACTATAGCTTTCTAGTAAATCTTGAACTCAGATAGTGCAAGACCTACAATTTTGTTGTTCTTTTTTCAAAATCATTTTACATTTCCATATAATTTTTTAGAACCAGTTGTCAATTTCTACACACACACACACACACACACACACAAGAAATAATCTACTGGGATTTTTATTGGATTGCACTCAATCTATATAGATCAGGTTGGGGGAAACTGTCATTTTAACAGTAATGGTTCTTCTAATCTATGAACATGGTAGATCTTTCCAACTGTTTAGGGCTTTAATTATTCTCAGTCATGTTTTGTAGTTTTTAGCGTTCAGGTCATACCTTTTTTGTTAAGTTTATTTATGTATTAATTTTAAAAATTCTATTGTAAATGCTATTTTAAAAAAGTCAAGTTCCAATTTTGTTTACATCTTGAGATGAAAATACAATTGAGCCGAAACCGGTTTGGCTCAGTGGATAGAGCGTCGGCCTGCGGACTGAAAGGTCCCAGGTTCGATTCTGGTCAAGGGCATGTACCTTAGTTGCAGGCACATCCCCTGTGTGGGGTGTGCAGGAGGCAGCTGATGGATGTTTCTCTCTCATCGATGTTTCTAACTCTGTTTCCCTTCCTCTCTGTAAGAAATCAATAAAAATAAAAAAGAGAAAGAAAATACAATTGATTTTTGTATATTGACTTTGAATTCTGTGACCTTGTTAAATTCACTTATAAATTCTGTTAGCTTTGGGGTATGTGTGGGAGATTCCTTAAAAGTTTACACACATACATTTATTCATGCCATATTTGAATAAAGCCAATTTGTATGCTTTTTTCCTTTCTTTTCCTTGCCTTCTTGCACTGACCAGGACCCCATGGCAGTGCTGAACAGAAGTGATGAGTCTGGTTATCCTGGCCTTGTTCCTGATCCAAGGGGAAAACTCTTAGTTTTTTAAGTGTCATGTTAGCTGTAATTTTAGCATTTATCTTTATATATGCCTTTACACTTATTACATATGCATTTATCCATAATCAATATATAGTATTGTTCTTGGCTTCACACTTTACATATAAGTTATTACAAAGGCATTTCTGCAACTTGCATTTTCCCCTCTGCCTTATTTTGAGATTCACCCATTTCAGTACATGTAACTCTAGATCATCAATACTGCTGTGTGTGTGTGTGTATTTCCTCTACTGATGGGTATTTAGATTACTTTCAGGCTTTTGTGATTATAACGCATTCTGCTACAGGCATTATCACACGTGTCCCTTTATAGATATGGTGGTTTTCCCAGTCCGAGGGGGTCCATCGTGCCTGCTCGCCTTGAACTTTAGCAGAGCTTGCCAAAGAGCTCTCCAAGGTGGTGGTGCACGACGGCTTTTGAGTCTCATCTCCGGATGGCGAATGCCTTGGGCCCGGGGTTCTGCTTGTCTTACTCACCATGCCATGTCCAGAACAGCGGACAGAAGGGACCAACACCCATTTGTAAGTTGAATAACCAGACGCAGGGTTTGAACAGAATGCCTCTCAGGGAGGTGATCAGAGACGGGAGTACTGGCCTGTGGGAGGCCTCTCAGTTCTGGATGTTTCTCCGAGAACAAAAGGCAGCGCGCAACCTGGAGAGAATCTTGGTCCTTGACTTAGGTCCTTCCTTTCCACAGTAAGCTTCCCAGAGCGCAGGGCCCAGCGTGGCCCGGCCCCTCGGACCTTCGCACTCCGGAAGGCCCCGCCCACCGGACACGGTCCCGCCCACAGGTCCCGCCCCTCACATAGACCACGCCCCCGCTCACACAGGCCCCGCCCACAACCACGCACGCCCCGCCCCCGCGGTGACCGGCGGCGCTGACGGCCTTCGCGAGGGAGGCGATGACGGGCGCGCGGCCGCGCGCCGCCCAGAAGCGCAGAGCTCGGGAGCGCGGCGGCGGCGGCGGCGGTGACGGCGGGGGCGCGGCGGCCGGGCAGGAGCGGCGGTCGGCGGCGGCGGCGGCGGCGGCGGGCGGCATGAGCTGGGCGCGGGCCGCGGGCCCGGCGCTGGCCGCGCTGCTGCTGGCCGCGTCCGCGCTGAGCGCCGCGCTGCTGGCCTCGGGCGACGCCCTGGAGCGCGGCCCGCGAGGTGAGTGCGTGGGGGCTCCGGCTCGGCGGCCCCCGCTCGGCGGGCCCCGCGCCCCTCCCGCCGCCGGGGCCGCGGGGCGCGCGACGGCCCCTCCCGGAACTCGAATGTTTGTTTCTCCTACGCGGCGGCGGGCGTGTCGGGACCGGGCGGCTGGCCGCTGTCGCGGGCACCCGCGGGTCAGCATCGTGCAGCGGGGAGGACGGAGGGGGGACATCCCAACGGCTCCCACCCCGCGGCGGGGGCTCGGGGGGAGCGGGCCGGGGGCGGGGTGCGACCCTCCAAAGAGCCGCGCCCCGCCCGCCCTCCCGCCCGGGCCCGCGGGGCACCCGGCGTCTGCGGGCGCCTTTGGGGTGCGCGCCCCGGACCCCGGTGCAGAGCTAGCGGAGAGGGGGCTGGCCGAGGGCGGTGCGTCCGATGTCCGCCGCTCTCCCGGGCCAGTGGGCGGCGGGTCTTCGGCTCCAGTGCAGCCCCTGCCCCGGGACCGGACTGGGCCCGCGCCCCGCTGCGGGCGGGACCGCGGCCGCGGGGCGACGCCCTGCCCCGCGCGCGGCTGGAGCTGCGGGACCCCGTGCCCCTCAGCCCCGGCCCCGGGCTGCACCCCGAGAGGCCCGGCTCGGCGCTGGGGCTGCCCTCGGGAGCGCAGAGCCGGCGGCCCGGAGCGCGCGGTGAAACGCAGCAGGAGGCGGAGGGCGGTGATCACAGAATGTGGTCCTTAAAACTCGAAGTCCGATCCCAGGCGAACCTCCCCCGAGCCTCCCTCGGGAGACTTTTTACTCTGGAGGAGACCGGAGGAGGAGTCGAGGCTGTGGTTTATGGGCAGGCACCCTGCGGTTGGTGGGGATGCCACAGGGCAAGGTTCGAAGCCTGGAGGAGTCTGTGCGGGTATTTTTATTTTTATGTATTTTTTTTTTGCCAGGGAAGCGAGAGGTCCGGAGGAGAGGCTCTCAGCGTATCTGCTGCTTCCCTACAGCCTGGGACCCCGCCAAGTGCAAATAGTGACGATACAAATTCCAGGGTCTTTCTCTAGCCCTCCTGAAACCAGGACCCCAAGATCCCCTCCAGATGGGATTTTGGTCGGGGATTGTGGGATCAGCCAAGTACAAACTCTCTTCACCTTTTTTCTGAATCGGAACACGGGGGTTTGAGTGTCGGGGTGGAGTTCAAACTGCCTCTTCTCCCCAGTCACAGTCTTGTAGGGCGACGGCAGAATACATTTTGAAAAAGCGACTTAGCTGGTTATGTTTTGTATGCTGCCTCTCCCACCCCTGGACCCCATCTGGTCCTCTTCCCCTTCTTTTATAACCGAGGAAACAGCCCAAGAGGTTGCATAATCTGCCCAGTCACAATGCCAGGGACAGAGCCGCACAATGCTCTTCTCCTTTGTATTTTAGAAGCATTGCATAATGATAATTATTTTAGGGGAAGAAAAGTAGTTTGCAAATAGTAATTGTATACAGTAAAGGAGAGCTGTAGTATCCTTTTTGTTTGTTTGTTTGTTTTTTGTTTTTTGTTAATCCTCACCGGAGGGCATTTTTTCCACTGATTTTTAGAGAGAGTGGAAAGGAGGGGGAGAGATAGAGAGAGAGACAGAGACAGAGACATTGATGTGAGAGAGACATCGTTTGGGTGCTTCCTGCAGGTGCCCAGAAAGAGGCTAGGGATCAAGCTTGCTACCCTCAGGTGCATGCCCTTGGCCAGAATCGAGCCTGTGACCCTTTGGTCCCTGGGCTGATGCTCTAACCATTATGCAAAACTGACTGGGGCAAGAACATAGTCTTCTTAAGTGATCCACCCCAGAACCTTCCCCAAGCTGCGAAGGACAGCCAGAACTTCCGTGCCACCGGGAGCCCAGGCGTGGCTGACACCTTCCTACTAAGAACTCCATCTTCATATGATTTGAGGATTCAAGTTTACTTCAAAAAAAAAAAATTAAGAGGGCCATGTCCTTTAAAATATGCCCAGCAAAGATACTCCTGACCAGAGAGAGAGAACCAGAAGTTAAATATTTGGAAGTGGAATGAAAGTCAGATACACAAATTACCATTACCGCTTAGGGTAATAGTCAGCAAATTGCGGCTCTTTGGTCCCATGAGTGTGGCTCTTCCACAAAATACCACGTGTGGGCGCGCACGTACAGTGTGATTGAAACTTCGTGGCCCATGCGCAGAAGTCGGTTTTCGGCTCAAAAGAAATTTCAGTCGTTGTAGTTGTACTGTTAATACCTGACTCTATTGACTGATGAGTTTGCCAACCACTGCCTTAGGGCTACTGAAAGGTGACTATTTGGTTAATATCCTCACTTAGACATTGTAGACGGGAAGAAGAGGGGGGAGTTGCTCAATTTTTTAAAATAAGATTTTAGTGATTTTAGAGAGAGAGAGAGGAAGAGAAATATCCATCAGCTGCCTCCTGCATGCCCCCTATTGGGGATTGAGCCCGCAACCCCAGGTTTATACCCTACAGGGAATCAAACCAGTGACTTTTTGGTGCATGGACAACACGCAAACCCCGGAGCTACCCCAGCCAGCTGGAGCTGCTCTTTTGCAGACAATGCTCCTTGGGTGTTAGGCTGATATTTCTAACGTCAGCCATGTCAGAAGTTGGTGGCTTTTCTTGAAACAGCATCAGGTTCAATTTCAGTGTCATTAGGAATTGCATGCTTTGTGTGCTTGAGGGATACAGACTCGTTGATTTTTTAAAAAAAAGTCCAAATGATTAAAAAAGTACAAAGATGTCAAAATCCCCCGGCTTTGCACCCATAATCTCTCTGATGTTTTCCATCTTGGCTGCGTATTAGGCTTACCTGGGGAGTTTTTGTTGTTGTTTTGGGAAGGAACATTTAAAAAGCTTGCTGGTTGGGGTACAGATTCTGATTGAATTGGTCTGGAGTGGGGCCAGGGATTTTATACTTATTGTTATTTTTTTAAGCCTTGAAGGAAGCTTTCCTATTACTAAATAAAAGAGGCTAGATTATTGCCTTTCTTGTTGTGTTACTAGTTCCCTGTGTTTTCCCTCTGCCTAGAAGCTAGAGCAGGGGTGGGCAAACTTTTTAGCTCGAGGGCCACAATGGGTTCTTAAACTGGACCGGAGGGCCGGGACAAAAGCAGCCTGACCATGCTGGCACTCTCATCTTGGGCTGCTGGTGAAGGAGCGGAGGGGAGAGCAAGAGAACCCTCCGCTCTTTCGGCTCCGCGGGCCGGATAGAACAGCCGAACGGGCCGGATCCGGCCCGCGGGCCGTAGTTTGCCCACGGCTGGTCTAGAAGCTAGAGGGTCAGTTCATTTCTTCTTCATGGGAATATTTATATGTATAAAAGCCAAGTTACAGGAACGACAGAACAACCGAACGGCCCGTAACTATGACGCGCACTGTGACAGCCAACCAGTCCTCGGATTAGGACCCCGATTGGCCCCCCAACCTCCCTCGGTCCCCCCTGCACCCCCATCGGGCCCCATGGGGCCAGCCAGATCCCACCTGTGCATGATTTCACACCCCCGGCCTCTAGTAATAGATATAAATGGCCCAGTTGGTCTCACTGAAATGTTTTGCTTTAGCTTTAGCTAGTATTAGTCCACTTCGTTTCACCCCAAATTTGGCAGACTTAAATTCAGATTGTGCGTGTCCTGGTGGACTCCTAAGAGCACCTAAGAAAGTGGCGAGCGTTAAGCCCGGAGAGCACTGAGCAGTTGGGTCTTTCGGCCTTTCAGACGGAGGCTTGTCCTCCCTCCTTGCCCGCCCCCCATCTGCTGCGGAAGCTAGGAGGAGGTTCATAATCCCAAACCAGAGTGATAGAAAGCAGGGCTTCTCAGACTTCAGTGATGACCCACACGAACCCCGCTGACCTCCCCATCCCGACCGTAGGTCTGGGTTCTGCAGGCCTCATGCTGCCCCTGCTGCACTCAGAGCTGATTAGTGCCGCCGAGGGACGTTTGGACTCTGGAGTCACACACGTTGGGCAATTCAGAACATTTCACAGGAAAACTCTGTGCCCCTGGGCGGTTATACAATCCTTAGGAGCCATAACTTCTTCGGCTGTGAAATGGAGACAGTACCTAGCTCCTGCGATTGTCTTATAAAAATAGAAGATATGTGGAAACGACTAAATTCTGTCACATCTTAGCACTTGATGAATGGGAGGTCCTGACACGGTTCCTGCACACACGGGGTGTGACTGGTGTGGACTGAGGAGGCCCTTGTGGGAAAGGGGACCTGTGGGGTGTGTATACGCGTGCATATCTGTGTGTACACAAAGCCAGGGACCAGAGACCCCAGAATGCAGGCACTTGAGCAGCATTCCTGTGAAGCCGCCATTCACACAGGTGCACTTTGTATCAAACACATTTTCAGGTGCTTGGTTTTTCTTTGATTTAAAAATTTTTTTTATTTTTTTTTTGCCTAATTCTTGCCAGGATTAGACAGAAAAAAGCATGTGGAGCTGAAGATGGACCAGGCTTTGCTGCTCATCCAAAATGAACTACTCGGGACGGACTTGACTGTCTACTGGAGTTCTGAGCGCTGCTATCGTGTAGGTAGAATGTTCGTGCTCACAGTTTTGTTGACTTGGGGGATAATTTGATATGTCCTTGATGCTCAAGCCTGTAGCCCTTCACACGCTAACTTAGTTATATAGGTAAAGAAACAAACAGCCTACAGAATCAGAGGAAATATAATCAGGGAGAATGCCTGTTTGGCTCAGTGGTAGAGCGTCGGTCTGCGGACTGAAAGGTCCCAGGTTCGATTCCGGTCAAGGGCATGTACATTGGTTGCGGGCACATCCCCGGTTGGGGGGTGCAGGAAGCAGCTGGTCGATGATTCTCTCTCATCAACGTGTCTAGCTCTCTATCCTTCTCCCTTCCTCTCTGTAGAAAATCAATAAAATATGTTTTTTTTTTTAAATGATGCCTTGGTATCTGATTTGTTCTGCAGTATAGTTTGGATGTTCATTTTAGAATTAAGCAAAGAGATGACAAGAAATGCAATCCAAACTTTCTAATTAATATGAGTTTAAAAGTCTTAAAAGAAAATTCTGTCATGCAGAATAAATTAGCATATTTAACATTTTTTAAAAGGTATTTCTTTATTGATTTCAGAGGGGAAGGGAGAGGGAGAGAGATACAGAAACATCAATGATATGAGAGAATCATTGATTGGCTGCCTCCTGCATGCCCCATACTGGGGACCGAGCCCATAATCTGGGCATGTGACTTTGGCTGGAATCGAACCCAGGACACTTCAGTTCACAGGCCGACACTCTATCTGCAGAGTTAAAATGACTAGGGCATAAGTTAGCATGTTTAAATATTTATTTATGTTGACATTTTTATCCTTGAGGAATCTTTAGAACTCATATGAAAAGAAAATGATGAAATTTTAATGGAAAAAATAGAGGTTAAATGGAGCAATAGCCAACGCACTCTGATAGGAAGACTAAACATAGGGAAAGTGGCAGCACTTTCCAGATTCATACATTTAACACAATTGTTGTTAGTATATAAATGGACACTTTATAGAATCTGCATAAATAATTCCAAAAATTATATGAAAAAGTAAGTGAGCAAGAGAATCAAAGGTCAGCCCAAAAGGAGAATGGGCATCATGAAGACCAGGTCAAACTATTGTGAAGCTACAGCTGGCTAGGTAGCCAAAAAAGAAGTGAAGTCCAGCTGGTGTTGCCTAATGGTTGAGCATTGACCTATGAACCAGGAGATCACAGTTCAATTCTCAGTCAGGGCACGTGCCCAAGTTGTGGGCTTGATCCCCAGAGGGGATCAGGAGGCAGATGATCAATAAGTCTCTATCATCATTGAAGTTTCTATCTCTCTCCCTTCCTCTCTGAAATCAATAAACACACACTTGAAGTGAAGACCAGGACCAAAGTAAGTGTAAGAAGCAAAAGCTAATTTAATAATAATTTAACATAACATAAGAATTTAACATATTACAACTAAAACCCTGGGGAAAGGCATTTAGAATTATTATATACCATCTATCATATGCCCCAAGTAGATTCAAGTTTTAAAAAACCTCTGCAACTTAAAAAATACTAAAAAAGGCAGAGTACATTTTTAAACCAAAGAAACAACAGAAGAAACGACAAGACAGATTAGCACAACTGAATAAACTTTAAACACTTGTAATTAAAAACAAGGATATAACACGATGAAAAGGAAAGCCTTAGAGTGGGGAAATAGCTGATAGGTAGAAGTTTAATATTACAGTATATGAGGAGGACATTTCTGCTATTATGTTCAAGGAAATATGGTGTTTAAAAGATGGCTTACACCATAGAACATAAAATTACAAAATAATACTGAATTACTTAATCTACTGATAATTTAAAAATGCAATCTTAATGTTGTGCTATCATACATACCTAGTATATGAACAAAAAGAAGAATGATTTTTAAATCCTGGGAAGGTTAGTGAGAAATAAATATATTGTAATTTTGCCCTAATCGGTTTGGCTCAGTAGATAGAGTGTCAGCCTGCGGACTGAAGGGTCCCAGGTCCAATTCCAGTCAAGGGCATGTACCTTGGTTTAAGGCACATCCCCAGTGGGGAGTGTGCAGGAGGCAGCAGATCGATGTTTCTCTCTTACCGATGTTTCTAGCTCTCTATCCCTCTCCCTTCCTCTCTGTAAAAAAAATCAATAAAATAAGAACAATTACAATATATTTAATAGTTTGTTTTTTTAATATGAGTACTATTTGGCACATATAATAAGAATCATTAAAATGATTATTTTTTATCCAATAATTTTATTTTCTTGAGATTTATTTTAGGGAAAGAATTTAAATGAATAAGAATACCATATATAGATCTTTTAAAACAGTATAACTTATATAAATTGTAAATATACATATAATATACTTACATTGTTTATTTTTACAACAATATAATTTATATAAATTACATATGAAAAGATAAAACAAGCTTTGAACGCAGCCTAAAAACGCAAAATTGTAATATTTGATGACATATAATACAATCATTAAATGTTATAAATATGCAACTTGTGTAGAATCATGGAAATTTGTTAAATAGTAAAACAGTAGAATGCAAGATGTAATAATGTATACTTTATATTTATTAATTATGTGAGAATCTACCTATGAATAAAGGTTGTGTAACTCCATAACAACACATAGTTACATGGGCAGATTTTATCTAAGTTATTGAAATTTAACAGTTTTTTCCTGAGTATGAAGGAAAGTCATCTCAGGAGCTTCAGTTGGATGTCCGTGTCCTCCAACAGGCAGCAGAACTGCCAGCACCCAGACAGTGTGCTCATGCTTCTGTTTTGCAGTGCCTGCCCCAGGCTCTGGGCGGTGTTCCCAGGGCCGGAAAACCCGGGAAGCCCAGCGTGGTCCCTGTGGCTGTGAGCACCCAGCACCCGTCCATCCTGCAACTCAACGACACGTTGGCCGAGAGAGAAGTTTGTAGGTTTGTACCCGCTTTGCTGTGACCTATGAAGTCTGTTTTCTCCCTGCCTTCTTATTTGGCTTTTAACTTTTTCTTCCTTCAAAATCTTTTATCTTTCCTGGTCTGTACCCAGGGATGCCTGTCACTCCGCTTTCATTACTTATCCCAAATCCAGCTCTTTTTCTCCTGACCTAATCATTTTTCTTAATTTTTACCTAATCTTTATAGGCTGACATACAAATTTGGTGAATTTGGAAACTATTCTCTCGTGGTCAAGCCTGTGCATAATGGAGTCAATGAAACTGCTTGTGACCTGGTCGTTAATAAGAATCCAGTCAACAGCAACCTTCGTATGTATACACTCTTTGCTGATTTTTTAAAAATTTGCATTTTTTCAAGCGTTTTAGTTTTTGAGTATTGTTTGCAATACTTTGCAATTTAAAACCTGGATTGTAGTTTATCTGTCTCATAGTTATGGCATATTTATTTTTTTTTTATTTTTATTTTTTTAAATATATTTTATTGATATTTTACAGAGAGGAAGGGAGAGAGATAGAGAGGTAGAAACGTCGATGAGAGAGAAACATCGACCAGCTGCCTCTTGCACAACCCCCACCGGGGATGTGCCCGCAACCAATGTACATGCCCTTGACCGGAATTGAACCCGGGACCTTTCAGTCCGCAGACCGACGCTCTACCACTGAGCCAAACCGGTTTCGGCAGTTATGGCATATTTAAAATGTACTTACTGTGTCATTGGCATTTAAAGTACCAAGAAGATTATGTGATATATAAAAAAATTACATGGTGCCGAGACTGGTTTGGCTCAGTGAGAAGAGCATCAACCTATGGACTGAAAGGGCCCAGGTTCGATTCCAGTCAGGGGCATGTGCCTTGGTTGCGGGCACATTCCTAGTGGGGGTGGTGCAGGAGGCAGCTGATGGATGATTCTCTCTCATCGATGTTTCTAACTCTCTATCCCTCTCTCTTCCTCTCTGTAAAAAATCAATAAAATATATATTTAAAAAATTACATAGTATATCAACAAAGTCTCATAGTTTAATTATGAAGCATAACTAAGGCAAAAAGGTTAATGCACTGGAAAGTAACTAGAAGTAGAGCAATCGACTGTCAAGTATCTTTTCTCGTGTGTGTCTTATGTTGAGTCCAGAGGTCCCTTAGGTTAGGAAGGGGCTTTCATTCCGTAATAACTCCCCTGAAGAATACGTGACTCTGAGCCTCCCACTAGATAATATAGGAAGTCCGAGGGCAGTGGTCTGCAAACTGCAAGCTGCAGGTTGCCGACCTCTGCTCTAAGGCATTACCCTTACCCAGAAGTTTTGACTTCAGGTTAAAGACATTAGTACATTATTAAAATGTTTTTTAAGTGTTTCTCCCTAAGGCAGTGGTTGGCAAACTCATTAGTCAATAGAGTGGCAAACCACAGCTCGAGAGCCAAGAGCCGCAGTTTGCCGACCACTGTCCTAGGGCATTGGTAAGTGCTGTTCACGGGGAAGCTATCGAAGCCTATGGATCCTGTCAGAGGATGTGAGAGCCGGTATGCAAGGGCCAACGTGGGACGATTTAAGTATTTAAAAGAATAATGAATGTAATCAATGGAAACACATTGAATATACAAAGCCCAGTGAGCTCACTGTGAAACTCAAAAGAGCAAGGCCCCTCTCCCCAAACAAAACACTTGGGCTGCTTTTGAGGTTACGGGACACCTGAGGGTAACTGATGTGACTTAAAATTGTCAGTTGAAAGGAAAGATTGAAGCCTGTATCCCGTTTTTCCTGTTCCCGCTGTATTTGAGGATAATTACATAGTCCTAGGTGGTGAGAGTAAATTCTTTAGAGAGAAGAGTCCCAGTTAACTGTAGGGCAAGATGTCAGAATATGTCGCAATCCCTAATGAAGTAATTGCTGTAGGCAAAAAACCATGAGTGGGTGATACCATCCAATGAAACGGGAACTTAACCAGGGAGGGGTCGGGCTCTCACGGCTGAACACAGCGTCGGCACAGGGTCAGTCTCAGTGCTCTGAGCACAGTGGGAGAAATACCATCTGTGCAGCATTCTTCCCCAAGACGGTGAGCTTTGAAGTCAAGCCTTTACCGCTGTGCTCTCCCGTGTACAGGACATTTGGAGGGTAGAGCACGTTCGGTGGCACCACGAGGAAGTGTACTGACAGATCTAGAACATGAGACATACTCCTAGACAGCTGACCTGGTGTTTGAATCAAGCCCACGCCTGCCTATGAGGAAACGAGACTTAAGAGATGACACGGCCAATGCCAGATGTGAACCTTGTGTGGATCCTGATTGGAACCTACTAACTACAAAAACCAGTGCTAGGGAATGATTGCTAATTTTGTATGACAGTGTGGTTATGTCACAGAAGGTCCATTTCAAAGAAACTTTTAATGCTGAAATAGTTTTAGACTTCTAGAAACAGTGCAAAAAAGAGTTTCCATATACCCTTTACCCAGTATTTCCTAAACCCCTGAAGTATATCATCATAGCACAAAGATCCCATGTGCCATGACTGAAACCAGGAACTTAACATTGGTATGGTGCTGCCTTCTCATCTGCATCCTTTTCCTTTTTCTCCTCTTGTTCCTTCTAATTTTTTATTTGAATGTGAGGCTCCTCCTGTAATCTAAGACAGGTCTTTGTCTTTCATGACCATGACACTTTAAAAAAAAAAAATATATATATATATATTATTGATTTTTTACAGAGAGGAATGGAGAGAGAGAGAGGGATAGAGAGTTAGAAACTTTGATGAGAGAAAAACACCAATCAGCTGCCTCCTGCACACTCCCTACTGGGGATGTGCCCGCAACCAAGGTACATGCCCTTGACCGGAATCGAACCCGGGACCCTTCAGTCCACAGGCTGACGCTCCATCCACTGAGCCAAACCGGTCAGGGCGACCTTGACACTCTTGAAGAGGACTGGCCACTTTGTTACTTGGGCTTATTTGCTGTTCTCTCAGGATGAGGTAGAGGCCGTGCGTTTCCAATAGATTATTATGGAAGTGGTGTGCCCTTCTCAGTGGATCATGCCAGGAGCTGCAGGATGCTGGCACATCTTTTATGAGACCTTTGCTTTAGAGAGAGAACCGGAGATGCAGGGGTGTGGTGGGTGTCTGGGATTTGCTTGAAAACACTTTAGGCCAAAGAAAGCAGAGGGAAGAGTGGTAACAGATAAAGCAGGAGTGGTGATATTTTGATAATAATAGAATTTAGGCGATGGGTGTGTGAGGGTTCATGGTACAGTTCTCCTTATTTTTGTGTAGTTTGGTATTTTTCATAATGAAAATTAGCACTCCCCTTATGAAGTGTTCTCAGTTGTCTCTAGGAAATTCAGCATAATAGGCTTTTCCTTCCTTTGTTGTGACTTTTATTTTATTTTTTGCATTTTTTCATTTACAGGTTAAATGTAATAATGTGACAACTTTGATTCGTATGACGACGTTTTTGGTGATAACATGCTTTCTGTTATTTTTATAGCTGTGTATATTGCGCTCCTTGTTGGTCTCGCGGTCATCATTGCTGTGTGCTTTCTAAGGTTCTTGTTGAGGTAAGCACCCCTGGGGGAAGGAGTGGTATTCTTTGATGAGAGGAATACTCACTGTGTTCACCATGCCCCTTCCAGCCCTAGGATTAGGGATTGAGTGTAGCTTCAGAGATGACCCCTGACTCCAGTGAAATGATAGCCTAGTTCTTTCTGTTGGGTCTTTGTCTTCAGTCCTCCCACATGGCTGAGAAGGTAGAAGCAAACGCTTGAGAAATAATTTCCTGAGCGAGTCTCACGTCCTGTTTTATAACGAGTAGAAGTGGTGATGATTTTAGGGGGTGGTCTCCACAGTGAAAATCACCCTTTCTTCCCTTTGGCTCTGAGCCCTGGGGCCGCCCCTCTAATCCCGTGTCCCAAGTCCTGCCAGCCTGGGCATCTGGCAGCAGAGATGGAGGATGAGGTGTGGTACCTCCGGACGCCGGCAGGGACTCCTTCCCTTCGTTGGGCTAGGAGTTTGAGAGGAAATTCTTTTTTTTTTTTAAATATATTTTATTGATATTTTACAGAGAGGAAGGGAGAGAGATAGAGAGCCAGAAACATCGATGAGAGAGAAACATCGACCAGCTGCCTCTTGCACACCCCCTACCGGGGATGTGCCCGCAACCAAGGTACATGCCCTTGACCGGAATCGAACCCGGGACCTTTCAGTCCGCAGGCCGACGCTCTACCACTGAGCCAAACCGGTTTCGGCGAGAGGAAATTCTTTGTGGAGTAACAGGGATTCTGGTGAGAGAGAATTAGTAGACTGGAAAAGAAAAAGGAAGTAAAATAGATCCCGGCCTGGGAAATCATCTTTCAAAGGACAGTTCCTGTATCTTTCAAAAGGAATAAGATGGATTTTTCATGCACTCGGCCTGTCAGGGTCTCAGGAAGGACCACGGGGTTTTGTTGGTGAGCTGTATGCAAGTTGGAAGGAAGAGAACCTGGCCTTTAAGGTTGCTCACTCCGGGAGGGAGCGCTGCAACTTTAGGGCCTTTATGCACTTTTTTTTTTAATTATTTTTTTTATTAAATTATTATCTGTGTACATATATTACCATTGCCCCCCCCCCCCAAAAAAAAACATTCCCTCCCTCCCCAGAGTTTTGTGTCCATTGGTTATACTTATATGCATGTGTACAAGTCCTTCGGTTGATCTCTTATTTCCCTCATATTTCCCTCCCCTCCCCGTTGTAATTAGACAGTCTGCTTGTTGCTTTACTGTCACTATATTTAACTTATGGTTCATCAGTTTATAATGTTCTTTATTATTCATAAATGAGTGAAGTCATGTGGTGTTTCTCTTTCATTGACTGGCTTATTTCACTCAGCATGATATTCTCCAGTTCCATCCAGGTTGCTGCAAATGATGAGAATTCCTTCTTTTTTATGGCAGCATAGTATTCCATTGTGTCGATGTACCATAGTTTTTTGATCCAATCATCTGCTGATGGACACCTAGGCTGTTTCCAAATCCTAGCTATTGTAAATTGTGCTGCTATGAACATAGGGGTGCATATATCCTTTCTGATTGGTACTCCTATTTTCTTGGGATATATTCCTAGGAGTGGGATTACTGGGTCAAATGGGAGTTCCATTTTCAGTTTTTTGAGGAAACTCCATACTGTTCTCCACAGTGGTTGTACCAGTCTGCATTCCCACCAGCAGTGCACGAGGGTTCCTTTTTCTCCACAACCTCGCCAACACTTATCGTTTGTTGATTTGTTAATGTTGGCCATTCTGACAGGTGTGAGATGGTATCGCATTGTTGTTTTGATTTGCATCTCTCGGATAAGTAGTGACTTTGAGCAGTTTTTCATGTGTCTCTTGGCTTTCCTTCTGTCTTCTTTTGAGAATATTCTATTTAGTTCCATTGCCCATTTTTTAATTGGCTCATTTATTTTCCTTTTACTGAGTTGAATAAGCTGTTTGTAGATGTTGGAGATTAAACCTTTATCAGTAATATCATTTGCAAATATGTTCTCCCATACAGTGGGCTTTCTTGTTGTTTTGTTGATGGTTTCTTTTGCTGTGAAAAAACTTTTTATTTTGATGTAGTCCCATTTGTTTATTTTCTCTTTAGCTTCCATTGCCCAAGGGGCAGTATCAGTGAAGAAGTTCTTTTGGCATATGTCTGAGATTTTGCTGCCTGTGGATGCCTCTAGTATTTTTATGGTTTCCCTTCTTATGTTTAAGTCCTGTAACCATTTTGAATTTATTTTTGTGTATGGAGTAAGTTGGTGCTCTAGTTTCATTCTTTTGCAAGTATCTGTCCAATTTTCCCAACACCATTTATTGAAGAGACTGTCTTGACTCCATTGTATGCTCGTGCCTCCTTTGTCGAATATTAATTGAGCATATTGATTTGGGTTGATATCTGGATTCTCTATTCTATTTCATTGATCTATATGTCTGTTCTTGTGCCAGTACCAGGCTGTTTTGAGAACAGTGGCTTTGTAGTACAGCTTGAAATCTGGTATTGAGATCCCTCCTACTTTACTCTTCTTTCTCAGGATTGCTGTTGCTATTCGAGGTCTTTTACTGTTCCAAATGAATTTTTGGAGAGTTCTTTCTAGGTCAGTAAAATATGCCGTTGGTATTTTGATGGGGAGTGCATTGAATCTATAAATTGCTTTGGGAAGTATGGACATTTTGATGATGTTGATTCTACCAATCCATGAACATGGTATGTTCTTCCATCTGTTTACATCTTCCTCTATCTCTTTTTTCAGTGTTGTGTAGTTTTCCGTATATAGGTCTTTTACCTCCTTAGTTAAATTTATTCCCAGGTATCTTAATTTTCTTGGCGCAATGGTAAATGGGATTGCTTTTCTGGTCTCTGTTTCTGTAAATTTATTGTTGGTATACAGAAATGCCATCGATTTCCTGGGGTTAATTTTGTATCCAGCTACATTGCCAAATTCATTTATTAAGTCTATTAGTTTTTTGATGGAGTCTTTTGGGTTTTTTATGTACAATATCATGTCATCTGCAAATAAGGATAACTTTACTTCTTCTTTTCCGATTTGGATGCCTTTTATTGCCTCTTCTTGTCTAATTGCAATGGCAAGTACTTCCAGTACAATGTCAAACAGGAGTGGTGAGAGTGGGCATCCCTGTCTTGTTCCTGTTTTAAGAGGGAATGGCTTTAGTTTTTGCCCATTGAGTATGATGTTGGCTGTGGGTTTATCATATATAGCTTTTATTATGTTGAGGTATGATCCTTGTACTCCCACCTTGTTGAGAGTTTTTATCAGGAAAGGGTGTTGGATTTTATCAAATGCTTTTTCTGCATCAATTGATATGGCCATATGATTTTTATCTTTCAATTTGTTTATGTGATGTATCACGTTTATTGATTTGCGGATATTGTACCATCCTTGCATTCCTGGAATAAAACCTACTTGGTCATGGTGTATGATTTTCCTGATGTACTGCTGGAGCCTATTTGCTAGAATTTTGTTGAGTATTTTGGCATCTATGTTCATGAGGGATATTGGCCGGTAATTCTCTTTCATTGAGTTGTCTTTATCTGGTTTTGGTATTAGGGTTATGCTGGCTTCATAAAAGGAGTTTGGAAGTGTTCCTTCCTCTTGAATTTTTTGGAATAGTCTGAGGAGGATAGGTTTTAGTTCTTCCTTGAATGTTTGGTAAAACTCTCCTGTGAAGCTGTCTGGCCCTGGGCTTTTGTTTGCTGGCAGCTTTTTGATGACTGTTTCAATTTCTTCCCAAGTAACTGGACTGTTGAGATTTTTAGATTCTTCTTGATTGAGTTTTGGAAGGTTGTATTTTTCTAGGAATATGTCCATTTCTTCCAGATTGTGCAATTTGTTGGAATAGAGTTGCTCATAGTATTTTGTGACAATCCTTTGTATTTCGGTGGGGTCTGTTGTTATTTCACCTCTTTCGTTTCTGATTTTGTTTATTTGGGTCCTCTCTCTTTGTTTCTTGGTTAGCCTGGCTAGAGGTTCATCAATCTTGTTAATCCTTTCAAAGAACCAGCTCTTGGTTTTGTTGACCTTGTGTATTGTTTCTTTGGTCTCTATGTCGTTTATCTCTGCTCTAATTTTTATTATTTCTTTCCTTCTGCTTACAGTGGGCTTTTCTTGTTGCTCTTTTTCTAACTCTTTGAGTTTTAGAGTTAGATAATTTGTTACCTTTTTTTCTAGTTTTTTGCAATAGGCTTGTAGAGATATGAACTTCCCTCTCAAGACTGCTTTTGCTGTGTCCCATAGATTTTGGATTGTTGTGTTTTCATTGTCATTTGTTGCCAGGATGTTTTTAATTTCTTCCTTGATTTCTCTGGTAATCCAGTCCTCGTTTAATAGCATGCTGTTTAGTCTCCATGTGTTTGATTTCTTTGGATTATTTTTATTGTAGTTAATTTCCAGTTTTATGCCACTATGATCTGAAAATATGCTTGATATGATTTCTATCTTATTGAATTTGAAGAGACTTTGCCTATGTCCCAACATGTGGTCTATCTTTGAAAATGACCCATGTGCACTTGAGAAGAATGTGTATTCTGTGGCTTTGGGGTGGAATGTTCTGAAGATGTCGATTAATTCCATCTGGTCTAGTGAGTCATTTAGGATTGATATTTCTTTGCTGATTTTTTGTTTGGGTGATTTGTCCAAATGTGACAGTGGGGTATTAAAATCTCCTACTATGATTGTATTACAATCAATCTCTCCCTTCATGTCCTCCAGCAGTTTCTTTATGTATTTGGGTGCTCCCACATTGGGTGCATATATGTTTACCAGGGTTATTTCTTCTTGTTGGATTGCTCCCTTTAGTATAATGAAGTGGCCTTCATTATCTCTTTTTATGTCCTTCACTTTGAAATCTAATTTGTCTGATATAAGTATTGCTACCCCAGCCTTTTTTTCATTTCCATTCGCCTGGAAAATCTTTTCCCATCCCTTCACCCTCAGCCTGTGTGCATCTTTTTTTCTGAGGTGTGTTTCTTGTAGGAAGCAGATGTATGGCTTTTGCTTTCTTATCCAATCTGTTACCCTATGTCTTTTAATTGGAGCATTTAAACCATTTACATTTAAAGTAATTATTGATAGGTAGGTATTTGATGCCATTTTTATTCTATCCCCCTGTGTTCCTTCTTCACTTCCTATTTCTTTATTTTTACAGTAGACCCTTTAGCATATCTTGCATTGCTGGTTTGTTGGAGATAAATTCCTTTAGTCTGTTTTTGTCAGTGAAGCTCCTGATTACACCTTCAATTTTGATTGACAGCCTTGCAGGGTACAGTATTCTTGGGTTCAGACCCTTCCTTTGCATGACTTTGTATATGTCATC
Organism: Vespertilio murinus; assembly: GCA_963924515.1. Lineage (NCBI taxonomy): Eukaryota > Metazoa > Chordata > Mammalia > Chiroptera > Vespertilionidae > Vespertilio > Vespertilio murinus. The sequence continues at coordinate 24,683,939 of OZ004707.1, forward strand.
CCATTCCCTTCTGGCCTGATGAGTTTCTGTTGAGAAATCAGTTGCTAGTCTGATGGGGGTTCCTTTATATGTAACTTTTTGTCTCTCTCTGGCTGCTTTTAAGATTCTGGTTTTGTCAGTGTTTTTTGCCAGTTTAATTATAATGTGTCTGGGTGTTGATCTTTGGGGGTTCATTTTGTTGGGGACTCTCCGAGCATCTTGGATTTGTGTCGGTTTTTTCTTTATCTCAGGAAAGTTTTCTGTCATTATTTCTTGAAATACTTTTTCCATATCTTGCTCAGTTTCCTTTCCTTCTGGGACCCCTATTATTCTAATATTGTTTTGTTTTGCATTGTCCCAAAGCTCCCGTAGGCTCTCCTCCTGTTTTTTTATTTTTTTTTCTAGCAGCTTCTCTAATTGGGTATTTTTTTCCATCTTGTCTTCTAGATCACTGATGCGGTCCTCTGCTTCTTCTAGTCTACTCTTGATGCTTTCTATTGAGTTCTTCATAGAAGTGATGTCATTTTTCATTTCTTCTTGGGTCGCCTTCATTTCCTCTTGGTTCTTCTTCAGATCCTCTAGGTTCTTCTTCAGATCCTCTTGGTTTTTCTTCATTTCCTCTTGGGTCTTACTCATATTGTCAAATTTGTCTTCCATTCTTTTTAGCCATCCCATGATCATTACTCTGAATTCTTGCTCTGGTAGGTTACTTGCCTCTAAATCATTTACTTCCTTTTCTGGTGATGGCTGATTTTCTTTCATAGGTGGGGTGTTTCTTAGCCTCCCCATGATCTTTCTATTTTAAGATGCCTGTATATGTAGTTCTCTCTCTCCTGCTTAGATTTAAAGGTACAAAATACAACACAACCAGGTACAACACACAAGGCACTGAACAGAAAAGCGTTTGCAATATTAATATCCTCCAATAAAGGTGACTAGAACCCAGCTAACAAAATCATACAATCAAATAAAAAGAATAAGCGAACCAATCTTACAAAAAAGCATACAACTTTGATATAGTTAGCATTTAACATACAACTACAAAGGGGTGGAGAGAAGGATTTTTTGTTGTTGTGTTTTTTTTGTTGTTTTTGTTTTTTTAGGACAGCGACACGGTAGGTGTGAGTTGGCTTAGAGTAGGGGTTTGGGAGTTAGATATATACAGGAAGGGTGAAATTTTAGGGGAGGGTAAATAGAAAAAAAAAATAGGGAAAATCTAGAGCAATAAAGAGTTAAGATAAGCAGGACACCAAAGGGAAAGGGTTAGGAAGAGAGTGATGGCCTAAAGGTAGGGATGTGTTAGAATAGAGCGTTGGAGAAGGAAAGGTATAAATAATCTGTTGAATAGTAATCCCAAAGGGGAAAAAAAAGAGAAAAGAAAAAAAAATTTTTTTTAAAAAGTATATAATATGGCACTTAAAAGATAATGATAAAAATAAACAAAAGAAAATAAGATAAAAAGATAAAACGAGCAAACTACTAGTAGTAATAATATTGATTACATATAAAAGTGAGTTAATTAAAAAGGTAAAATCAAGTGAGGAAAGATGAAAAAAAATATCTTCTTAGGTAAACTTTGCAACTAATGTAACTTAAAAAAAACAGAAAAAATTACACAATTAGAAAATCAAAATCAAAAATTAAATAAAGTTTGCAGTAATGAAGGTCATTCACTTCCTCTGTTGTTCTGTCTAGTTCACCAGTTCCCGGTCTGGGCGTTAATTACAATTCCCAGTGTTTCTTCCATGTTGTAATTGGGTCTTGATTTTTAAAGCAGATCTAGAGTCCATATGTACTGTAGCTTCTAGGTGGCGGTGTTTCTTGGTGGCAGAGAGCCAGGGTTCTGAGGCCCTTCTTTTTTTTTTTTTTTTTTCCCCCTGTGTCCCTGATCTATGGAGGGGTGGGGGTTGGGCAAGAGGAGCTGACCTCGCTAGCCTGCAACTCCCTCTGAGTCAGATCCAGACGTACTGCTCCTTAGGAGCCCTGACCACAGTCAGGGGTGGCTCCAGCCCAGCTCTGGGTTTCCTACAAACACCGACCCCTCTGCGAGCCTGGCGCGCAAGCTGCCGGCGCGAGCTGCTGCTTGGGGGAGATGCGCGCGCCGCTGGGGATATGCGAGCTGCGGCAGAAACTCACCCGATCTCCGCAAAGTCCGATTTTTCTTCACCCTGGGGTAGAGCACTCCTTTCAATCCAAGCGCTCGCGCTGACTGTGGTCGGCGTCCAGGGGCAAACAGCCTCTTGGTGGTCTTTACAGCCTGGCTATTCTGTCCTCTAATCCAAATCTCCTCCCGTCAAGATGGCGCGATTTCCCCGTCTTCTCCCCTAGCTCGCTCCGGGAGAGGATCGGGCTGTTGGTGCTCAATTGTCAGGGACACCCTAATCAGGCGCCCCCCAGTTTCTCCAGGTGTTCGCCTCTCTCTTGGCTTGTCGACAGGCACTCCCAGTGAGACCCTCGGGTGCTCTCTCCTTCCTCTTCGGGATCCGGGTCAGAACTAGCCTACCTATTCTTCTGCCATTTTTCTCCCTCCTCCCTTTATGCACTTTGACCCACTGCCTTTGTGCATCCCAGAAACAGCTCCTGTGGGAGAACCTGACTGTGTGCAGGGGCAGCAGTATGGCTTGCTGCTCAGGAGCAAGTGTGGAGTCCACCTGCTCTTTGGGGACAGAGTATAATCCTAGCAGAGGCGTTTTGTTTCTTTGAATTAAGTATCATCTTGCCAGTCTTTGGACATGATGCAAACACTGTTCCAGTTCACTAGGATTTTCTTCATGCGGTGCTCTTCGTGCGAATGTATCTGTTACATCACTTTCTAGAGAAATTAGTAGCTGATACCAAGCTCTGGCAAAGGGAGGGTACCACCTCACTCCACTGTGGAACTGAAACTCGGCTTTGCACGAGACTCTGCCTTTGCAGGAAAATGCTGTGATTGGCAAAGCAGGAGTCCCTTGTCCTTGCCCCGCCCCTCCCCAGCGTGCCCATGAAAGTCTGGGGAGGTTCGGGTTTGTCTGAAGCAGAAAAAGTAGTGAGAATACCGCCTCTCTCCTTTCACTTGGAGAAGAAGGATGTACAAGAGTTTTTCAAAGTTAAATTTTAAAATACTTTAACTTCTCCTTTTCACCCTTCCTTAGATGTCTCTATTTTAATATTTTTCATCTAACAGTGATATTATTAGTATTGAATAAACTAGAAATAGGAGTTGAGTTATGGGAAAACAAGAGAAGAGATTTAAAATATATTCAGCCCTAGCCAGTTTGCTCAGTGGATAGAGCATCGGCCTGCAGACCAAAGGGTCCTGGATTTGATTTCAGTCAAGGGCACATATCTTGGTTGCAGGCTCCTTCTAGGCCTGGCTCCTGGTTAGGGCTCATGCAGGAGGCAACCGATGTTTCTCTGTTTCCCCCTCTCTTTTACTCTCAAAAAAATCAGTGGGAAAATATTCTCTGATGAAGATTAACAACAACATAAATATATTCACTGAATATATAAATCATGCTTACATACTGATTTAAACAATTATACTGTAAGGAAAAACTTATAAGACTGAGAAATTGAACTGGCTATTTGATAATATTAAGGAATTATTGCTGATATTTTAAAATGCAATGAAGGTATGTTATGTTTAAAAATTGAGAAGTTTTTATTGTTTGGAGATATATACTGAAGTGTTTATGGATGAAATGATATGATGTTTGGGATTCTTTAAAATAAAAAGGGTATTGTGTGAGAGTGTGGAGGAAGACTGACGTGTAGATACTTGTTGAAGGCAAGTAGGTCTATGAGACTTATGCTTGTTCGTCTACTTCTGCATATGCTTGAAACTTTCATACACACACAAAAAAAGGAAAGAAAGAAAAAGAAAAAAATCCTATGTATTGGATAATTCAAATGTACAAAGTTTATGTAAAAGTTCATATAAAGAGATTTTTTCTAATTTTAAAGAAAAACCAGATAATATATTTATCTTATGCTGATCATGTAAATCAGTTTAATATCATCTAGCTGTCTTTTTGAACAAAAGTACCCTGCTAGAAAATAAGAACCCAATGTATTAACTATTTGAGTTACTCCAAAGTTACTTTCAAGCTTTCTTAGTATGTACATATGCATTTTAGTTTAGTTGTAGTTGAGTCTGTGTAATGGGTTTTTGCTTTTTATTTTTCACGGTTTAGATTTGTATTTCTTTGTATAGACAGAGGCCGCATTCTTGTTATTTTTAATAGCTGTATCTCACCCTGTTACACAGCTGTCATATACTGTGTAGCAGGGCCATTTCTCTACCAGTCACTTCAAATAGTGTGCTTGTTTGAAATTTTTTGCTATTCTTATTTCCATGATGTATTATCAATAAGAATTCTTATTAGTATTATTAGCATTGTTAATAAGAATTCTAGCCACAGGGAATAATAACCTCAATAAACCCTCACAACAACTCTTTATCCCTCTCCCTACTGATGAGACGATCATGCTGTAAGAGTCAAGCACTTAAAATACAGTTGCTATAAACTTTGATTTGCACTTTTGTCTCTTTAAAAATTTTTAATGTTTAACTCTTTGACTTGCATGGAATTTGAACTTAACGTAATTTTCATTTTAACCAGTTGATATGATATCCAGTCATTTTGAAATTCTGCCAAAGAAAACAAAAGAACTGTGTCTTCTATTTGTTTACAGTTTCGATGACTTCAATAATTGGATTTCTAAAGCAGTAAATTCTCGGGAAACCGATCGCCTCATCAACTCGGTGAGTTATTAGAACGCGTCATGTGTGGCCGGGGTGGTTTTATAGGTCTAGAATTTAGTTTCCTATTCAGTCACCTGTAGTGTCTGGTTTAATTCATCTCATTTACATTGCGGGAGGCCAGGTCACGTGTCCTGGATTCTTAACAAAGAGCGGCCTCTCTCAGCTCTGTGCAGGGCACTGCCCCTCTGCTGCTGCCCTCAGGGTGGGCTCTGGGCTGCCTCGCGATGCGCGACGTGGGGACATTTCGCTCTGCGGGCCGTGCTGCTCAACCAGTCCAGTGACATGGAGAGTGTCACCGAGCACCAGAGACACCAGTGCTGATTCTGTATATGCCAAGGCCTCCTGAGTGACCAAGCATATTGCTGTGCTGATAGGTTCATTATGGACATATGGATGTCCCCTTGCGGACCTTGCTTCTGTGTTTGCAGAGATGCACTCGTGGACCAGTTCTTCGTGGTTGTGTATCAGCATAGGCCTTGCAAGCTCAGCAAAAGGCACAAAACCAAACAAAGGAAAAACTAAGCCTCGGGATGGGATCTTTACAAAAGCAAATGGAAGTGTTGTTCAGAACAACCATCTTTAGCTCTCCACGTGGCTCGTTCTCTCTGAACAACGGGAAAATGAAATCTGCTCCCTCGCAGTACGAATCACCTGTCTCCCCTTTCTCTCTGAAGGAGCTGGGCTCTCCAAGCAGGGCCGGCCTGTTCGGTGACGATGCCCAACCGGAAGTGTGGCGTCCGTCCGTGGTGACCCCGCGCCTCCGCTGTGTGGACACGTTCAGGGGGTACGTGGCTCCCTTGTGACCCTGTGGGCACGGGTAGCCTCAGGTTACATGTTTTCACATAAACACACTTTTATGCTAAAGTATTTCATATTTCCTTTACTTTCTAGGCTAGAAAGGATTTCTAGCTGTAAAAGAAAAAGTGCAGCCCTAACCCGTTTGGCTCAGTGGATAGAGTGTCAGCCTGCGTGCTGAAGGGTCCCGGGTTCAATTCCGGTCAAGGGCACGTACCTTAGTTGCAGATTCCCCGGCCCTGGCCAGGGTGTGTGCAGGAGGCAACTAGTTGATCTTTCTCTCTCCCATCGATGTTTCTCTGTCTCTCCCTCTCCCTTCCTCTCTCTCCAAAAGTCAATGGAAAAATGTCCTCAGGTGAAGATTAATAAAAAAAAAAAAAAAAGAAAAAGAAAAAGAAAAAGGCAAGAAAAGCAGCATCCTCTCCTTACCGGGAAGCTTTGGTCGTCAGTGCACTGTGAGCTGGTGAGGAGCAGTGGGGCAAGACCAGAGCCAGTTGCGCCTGGTGTGTAGATTCTGCTGAGTTAAGGTCATTTGCATTTGGACAGGTAGCTGTACGTGGGGCCCCCACATCCACATGCACCCCATGCCCAGTCAGTCACTTTGACAGATGAGAAGATGCGTTAGTTTAGAAACGAAACACCAGCACCCCAGAGTTGTCCTCAGCCTTCACCACCACTAGCAAAACAGCTAGAATACCAGGCCTTTTTATCTTTTTTATCTTTTTTATTTTTTAAAATATATTTTATTGATTTTTTTACAGAGAGGAAGGGAGAGAGATAGAAAGCTAGAAACGTCGATGAGAGAGAAACATTGACCAGCTGCCTCTTGCACACCCCCTACCGGGGATGTGCCCACAACCAAGGTACATGCCCTTGACCGGAATCGAACCTGGGACCTTTCAGTCCGCAGACCGACACCCTACCACTGAGCCAAACCGGTTTTGGCACCAGGCCTTTTTATAACAAACCCACAGCATCCTACAGTAAATGGTTATCTATAATAATAAAAGCATAATATGCTAATTAGACCACATGTCCTTCTGGACAACCTCCCGGACAAAAGCCGAAGCCGGGCCGCTGCGGCTGCGAGGGAGGGGTCCCGGCAGCCACTGCGGCTGCGCAGGCCTACTCTTGCACGAATTTTGTGCATCCGGCCTCTCGTTGTTTTATAGTTCTGGTAGAAGAATGAACACCAGAACCTAACTCCGAAAATAAAGTGTAAAAGTGTAGAGCTGGAAACAAATATCTAGGTATCGGGCCTTCCGTTTCTGCTCACCGGGGCCTCTCACTCCAGCCATAACCTCAGAACCCTGTCCCAGCATCAGCAGAGCTCTGAGAGCGCCTGGTGTGTATATGTGAGGCCAGGCAGTAATAACAGAAACGATGGTAATAGTAGCAATTGCCAGCAGTTCTGAGTTCTCACCACGTGCGAAGACTGTTCTAACATGTCCTAATTTATTTATCCTCTTCACAACCCTATGAGGTATGTATGTTTAACATACCTGTTTCACAGATGAAGAGATTGAGCCACAGGGTTAAGTAACTTGCCCAAGGTCACGCAGAAGTACTGAGACAGCCAGTATTTTTTTAAAAAATATTTTTTTATTGATTTTTTACAAAGAGGAAGGTAGAGGGATACAGGGTTAGAAACATCGATGAGAGAGAAGTATAGGATCAGCTGCCTCCTGCACACCCCCTATTGGGATGTGCCCTCAACCAAGATACATGCCCTTGACCAGAATCGAACCTGGGACCCTTTAGTCCCCAGGCCGACGCTCTATCCACTGAGCCAAACGGCTGGGGCAAGACAGCCAGGATTTGATCCTGAGCAGTTGAGCTCCAGGGTCCCCATAAATGACCACATTAACATACTAAAGTCTCTGTTGCCTGCATCCTACAGAATTCACATCAAACAACAGCACATCCAGAATCAATGTTGTATTAACTTTTCTTTTTGATTCTCATTGCTACTTTTGGAGATAAAACGTTCTCAGGTAGACAGGAGCTAACATTTACTAAGTGCTAAAAATTGCCCAGCTCTGGTTAGGTGCTATTGTGAACATTGTAAGAGTCCCAGCGTTTCCTCTGTGGGGTCGGTTCCCTCTTTCAGAGAAGCACATGGAGGTGCCTGTGAGAGTCTTGCCCAAGGTCTTTTGACCCGGAAGAGAGAAGCACCTAAGATTTGAACCTTTAGGTCTGGCTCTAGTGACTATGAACTTGAGACACCTGAATAATTAGCACAGCATCAAGAGATTGGGAATCTCTTTTAAAAAATATATATATTTTATTGATTTTTTACAGAGAGGAAGAGAGAGGGATAGAGAGTTAGAAACATCCATGAGAGAGAAGCATTGATCAGCTGCCTCCTGCACACTCCCTACTGGGGATGTGCCCGCAACCAAGGTACATGCCCTTGACCGGAATTGAACACGAGACCCTTGAGTCCGCAGGCCGACGCTCTATCCACTGAGCCAAACTGGTCTTGGCGAGATTGGGAATCTCTTGCTTTGCTTTCAGGTTACACAGTTTACTGTCAGTGAAAATTTTTCTTAAGACTTCATCATGTTATGTCTTAACCACTCGGCTCAGTGAATAGAGCACAGGCCTGTGGACTGAAGGGTTGCAGGTTCGATTCCAGTCAAGGGCATATGCTTGGCTTGCAGGCTCGATCCCCAGTAGGGGGCGTGCAGGAGGCAGCTGATCCATGATCCTCTCTCATCATTGATGTTTCTATCTCTTTCTCCTCCCTTCCTCTCTGAGATCAATAAAAATATATTTAAAAAAACACACAGACTTCAGCATGTTAGAAATGTTGGCCACAGAGGGACCCTGGTGGAGGGGCCTGACTGTGGTGGTGAGAAGCCATCATTCCTCACTCGCTTCGTGCCCTCTTGTGTCATGACTGCGCCTTGTGTGTGTGAGTGTGACCCTGCCACCGGCCGTCCCGTGCACCTGCGCCGGCCCTGACGGTGCTCCTCCTTGCTTCCCAGGCTGGCCCTCATCCTCATGGTCTTCGTTAATTACGGAGGCGGGAAATACTGGTACTTCAAACACGCCAGCTGGAACGGTAAGTTACTTCCTGAAGGCAGCGTCGCTTCAGAGGGGGGACCCCTTCAAAGGACTGTGGGCAGCAGAGCCACCCAGCGTCCCTCAGGAGCCGAGATGAAGCCCCAGCGGGCTCTGCCCCCATAGAACGGCCTTCAGGTTACTTTGTCGTTCTGTCCTTTGTGCTCTGTGGCTCTGCGATGCCTCACTGTGACAGCACGGAGACTCCGCGGTCTCTGCTGTGGGACGGAGGGGCTCTGCAGATGTTAGGAACTCAGCTGTAGCTGAAACCGGTTTGGCTCAGTGGATAGAGCATCGGTCTGTGGACTGAAAGGTCCCAGGTTCGATTCCAGTCAAGGGCATGTACTGGGCCCGGGAGAACATGCCCTTGACCCAGTAGGGGGTGTGCAGGAGGTAGCTGATCGATGTTTCTAACTCTCTATCCCTCTCCCTTCCTCTCTGTAAAAAAAAAAAAAATCAATAAAAATATTTTTTTTAAAAAAGAACTCAGCTGCAGCCCTGGCCGGTTTGGCTCAGTGGACAGAGCGTTGGTCTGCGGACTGAAAGGTCCCAGGTTCGATTCCAGTCAAAGGCACGCACCTCTGTTGCAGGCTCGATCCCCACCCTGGTCGGGGTGCATGTGAGAGGCCATGAGTCCGTGTGTGTCTCTCACATTGATGTTTCTCTCTCTGTCTCCCCCTCTCCCTTCCACTCTCTCTAAAAATCAATAGAAAAATATGCTCAGGTGAGGATTAACAACAAAAAGAAAAAAAAAAGGAAAAAGAGCTCAGTTGTCAGTGACCCCTGTCGTGTGCTAGAGATGCCTCTCCGTGGAGCACGCACGTACCTTCGGAGACGCCCGTCCCCGAGGTGCCAGTGGCCTGCAGGTGGTCTGAGTGGTGCTGCGTGGCGGCTGTGCGTCGGCCTCGGCAGTTGGTTTGGGAAAGGGTTTAGAGTAGCGGTGCTTAAGGATGACAGACTGGCCCACAGCTTCTAGTTCGGTTCTTCCGGGCCCAGTCATGTTCCTAGGCCAGGCTGTAGGTCTAGGCGCGGGCCACCGAGTCCCCGGGGAGGGCCTATGTGTTCCTTCCCCTTTCCGTCTGGGAAGTGGTCACGCTCCAGAGTCCCTTTCCTCACCTCTCCGTGTTGGTGTTTCCCTGCAGGGCTGACCGTGGCTGACCTCGTGTTCCCATGGTGAGTTCGTCTGCCGCCTGCTCTCCCGCTGGTCCGCTCCGGGGTTTCTTCTCAGCTGACGTGGGAGCCTTTCTTGAGACCAGCCTTGAATTCCGGGCCGCAGGCCTGTGTCACCCACAGGCCTCCGCTGTGACGAGGTCCTTCCAAAAGTTGTACTGGAACGTTCTTACACTTCACATGCGTAGTGCTTATCTAAGACGTGTGACTGTAAAAGACGATTGATTCCAGAGGGGACGTTTGGTTAGTGTGGACAAAATGTACCGCACGAGGTCCTGGATTCCTGTAGGAAATGACAAATACCACTAGTCCTGAAAATAAGTATAAAAACCACTTCTAAAAGTAGCGCTGTCTGTTGGTATCGGGGAATTCCGGTAAGTCTGTAACAGGGCAGAGATATTCTAAAGTAAAATTTGGAATAACAAGGGAGCACTCAACACTGTCTTCACTCCTTTGTGTGCCAACCTTGTTCGGGGACCTGGCCTCCTATACAAGGTGGACCTGTGTTTTGCCGTGACACCTGCAGCTCCGTCATTGGGAAGAAGTCCTGGCTGTTGGTTTAAGTCTTTGGTCCCTTGTGTTTCATCACTAATATAAACTCAGGGCTTTTGGGGGGAAAGGGGATGAGTTGTTTGTGTGTGTGTGTGTGTGTGTGTTGTTGTTGTTTTTTAAAGCCAGATTAGGAGGAACTTTTACAAGCCCACAGACATGCTAATTATTATTTTTTAAAATATATTTTATTGATTTTGGTTTGTGTTTGTTTGTTTGTTTGTTTTTTACAGAGAGGAAGGGAGAGGGATAGAGAGCTAGAAACATCAACCAGCCGCCTCCTGCACACCCCCTACCGGGGATGTGCCCGCAACCATTGTACGTGCTCCTGACCGGAATTGAACCCGGGACCTTTCAGTCCGCAGACTGACGCTCTATTCACGGAGCCAAACCGGTTTTGGTGACCTGCTAATTGTTTACCTATATTCTCTGTGAGGGTCCCTACAGAAAAGTGGCTTGCGTCCAGGTCCTCTCCTAGGGGCTTTTATCTGATTACGTGACCCCAAAAGGAAGCCAGGAGACACCAAGGTGTGCAGTCAGAGCGAACGCATCTCTGTGACCCTTCTCCAAATAGATAAATTGCTGTTCTGATTTTGTTTAAGAGGTAATTTAGTATGGTAAAAGAAAGGAAAGAGAAGAGATGGGTGGTTCAGACAAAAAAAAAAAAAAAGAAAAAAAAAAAAAGCTTTCATTTTTCTTCCAGGAGCAGGAGTGAGTGAGAAAGGGTTGAAGTATGTGGTTTGTTTCTCAAGGACTGGAGGGCATGCTAGTGACTGTTGAGCTAACTGGATTGTAGCATCTCCATCCTTATTTCTCTGATGATTAAACGGGACAGTTGTTCTTGGAAATTGCACTTAGTCCTGAAGAACTTCCTCTAAGACAGGACTCGGGGGCACACACACCCGACCGCCTCGCAGGGCTGCATTCTGCGTTTCCTCCGCTGTTAACCCAGTGTCATTTCAGAAATTGGCTACTTTGAAAAAATCGTGTGTAGCTTCTCTTATGGTTTATAAAATTATAAAATATTATGATACTTTACAATTTGTTTGTATATATAGACCAAAAAATTAGAAATGGCCATCTAGTAATAGCTGGGTATTTCTCTCTCTCTCTCTTTTTTTTTCAGGTTTGTGTTTATTATGGGGTCTTCAATTTTCCTATCAATGAATTCCATACTGCAGCGGGGATGTTCAAAATTCAGACTACTGGGGAAAGTTGTATGGAGGAGTTTCCTGTTAATCTGCATAGGAATTATCATTGTGAACCCCAATTACTGCCTTGGTCCATGTAAGTATATACCCCCTCTGTTAGTATATATTCAGGTTGAAATAGGCAAACTAGGCGGTATAATTCGAAAGAAGTGTAATCTCCCCATCGTAGGTACCCACAAAAAAGAATAGTTTTTAGGAAAATATACATAACGCTTGTATAGCTTTGGGCATTATTGTTATTCTGTTGGTCTCTTAGACCTGGGCCACCCAAACCCATCTCCTGTCATGAAAGATGGGAGTGCTTTCTCCGGGTGATCGAAGTGCTGTGAGGGGCCAAGGGGGCCCAGACCAGGTCCCCCGTTTCTCAGACCCTTCCCTCCTCCCACTTTGCCTTCGGTAACTTTCATAACAAGGCTGTTGTGTGGTGGTTCAACCTTCACCTTTGTCACCTGCCACCTGTGTGCCACCTGGATTGCTGGGAAGGCAGGACACCTTTGTCACTGACTTAGGGGTGTGAGCGAGATAGGGAAGCTGGAGGAAGGATCCAAGTTCTTTGGGACCCAGTGTCAGAATGGAGGAAGGCGCTGGTCACTGTCCTCATGGGGCCGTAGCAGAAGTGGACACAGATAGCCAGATACTAGCCAGAGGAGCCCCACCAGGCCAGAACCACTACTAGGACTAGGCATTAGGAGGAGCGAGAGGTCACTTCTAGTTGGGGTCACAAGGGAAGGTGTCACAGAAAAGTTGACGTGGTGGGTCTCTGGAGGCAGGCCACTGCTTGCAGGATACATTATAGGTTCATTATAGGGTTCCCCTCTCCCAGTGATACCGCCCGGTGGCCTGTAGGGCAGGGAGAGTCTGTCGGTGGATTGTGAGTGAATCCATAGTCTCAGGGGGAAGGGCCAGGAGGGGAACTTAAGGGCTAAGGGAAGTTCCTGCTTCATCCCCACCCCGGAGGCAGACACTCCTGTTCTCATCCCAGCCTCCCAGCGGGCCAGCTTCCCGCTGTGAGTTGGAGCACGCCTGCTGACCACACGGGGTATTTCCATCTCCCAGAGCTTAAAGAGGACGCACTCAGGTGCCACGTGGGTGTGCCTTCCCCCTTAGGAGAAAGGAGTGTCTTGGGGTGAGATGAGAGGTGCTGGCTAACCTCCCCTGCCTTGGACCTCCCGCAGTGTCCTGGGATAAGTTGCGGATCCCTGGCGTGCTCCAGCGGCTGGGGGTGACCTACTTCGTGGTGGCCGTGTTAGAGCTCCTCTTTGCAAAGCCTGTGCCTGAAAGCTGTGTCTCGGTGAGAAACCCTGTTTTTTAAAGGGGTAAGCGGGGAGGGAGGGTAAATGTCTCTGTAGTTTGTAGAGCTTTCTTTAGTTCTGAGTGCAGGACTGTACTTGATGAGATTCTTTGATGCTGTTAGTCAAATATATTCTTTTTTACTTCAATTAGTTATTTTTATTGAGTCTTTATATCAGCCATTTTAAACATAATTTTTAGAGAGAGAGAGCAAGATAGATTGGGAAACATGGGTTTGTTGTTCTGCTTGTTCATGCATTCATTGGTTGCCTCTTGTATGTACTCTGAATGGAGATTGAATGCACAATCTTGGTGTATTGGGACCTTGTTCTAACCAACTGAGCAACCCAGCCAGCTATCAGTCAGGGTTTTGTTTTTTTGTGTGTGGTAAAAAACACATGAGATCTATCCTCTTAACACATTTTTAAGTGTCTAGTAACCAAAGGTATTTGGATGGCATTAAAATAATATCACCATCATCTAGATTGCTGGCTCAATCTCTTTTAATTTCCTTGTGGTATAAGGAATATAATATACTAGAGGCTCAGTGCATGGATTCATACACTGGTGGGCCCCTTGGCCTGGCCTGCAGAGATAGGGCCGAAACCAGCTCTCCACCCTTCCTCCAGGGGTCCTGGATTATGAGAGGGTGCATATAATATCTTTGGTTAGTCTCTTCCCACCCTCCTCTCTTCACTCTGAGATTCATCAGTCTGTTCCATGTTTCCATGCCTGTGGTTTCTGCTCCCATGTTGAGCATCTGCCTCATGGTAGTCAGTGTGCATCATAGCTACTGTTAGGCTTTTATATATATAGGTATATAATATGTGTATATGATATATATGATATATATATGTATTTATTTACTTTTTAAAATATTGATTTCAGAGAGGAAGGGAGAAGGAGAGATAGAAACATCAATGATGAGAGAGAATCATCGATCTGCTGCCTCTTGCATGCCCCACACTGGGGATTGAGCCCGCAACCCGGGCATGTGCCCTGACTGGGAATCGAACCGTGACCTCCTGGTTCTTAGGCCAATGCTTAGCCACTGAGCCATGCCGGCTGGGCTATATATTTTTTGAGTTGTAGTATCTATCAGTATCTATACAAAAGGCTGCAAAGGTTCAACGTGGAGGGAAATTGTCAAGCTAGAGTCGGGAATGACAATACCTCCTTGGCTGTTTCTTTGTTGTAAGAAGTATTCAAGTTGCTTCTTTTGTGATTACTTTCTGTCTTGCTATAAATTGCTGAGTTTACCAAAGCGACAGCTATTTCTTCTTCCCTAATGGAGGACATAGTTCACAAACCATAAAGCTCATGTGTTTGATATATACAATTTAGTGATGTTTAGTGGTATTCAGAGTTGTGCACTCAATCACCACTATCTTGTTCTAGAACATTTTCTCTGTCCCCCCCAAAAAAACCTACACTCACTACTAGTCTCCCACAAGTCCCCTAGCCTTAGGCAATCTCTATTCTACTTTCTGTCTCCCTAGATTTGCCAGTTTTTGGATGTTTTATATCAGTGGAATTACACAATATGTGTGTTTTTTATGTCTGGCTTTTTTCACTCAGCATAATGTCTTCAAGGTTCATCCATGCTGTGCATGTATTAGTCCTGGATTCCTTGGTGACTAGTGTTCCATTTTGAGATTGAACCACATTTTTGTGTGGTTCAGTTGATGGATATTTGACTTTTTGGCTATTAAGCATTTTTAATGATTCTATGTACAGTTGTAGACAAGTTTTTGTGTGAACATCTGTATTCAGTTCTCTTTGGTTATAGGATTGGGATTGTCCACTGACTTCTTTTTTTATTTATTAAATATATTTTATTGATTTTTCACAGAGAGAAAGAGAGAGGGACAGAGAGTTAGAAACATCGATGAAAGAGAATCATCGATCAGCTGCCTCTCGCACACCCCTTACTGGGGATGTGCCCGCAACCAAGGTACATGCCCTTAACTGGAATCGAACCCGGGACCTTTCAGTCCGCAGGCCGACGCTCTATCCACTGAGCCAAACCGGTCCCGGCACACTGACTTCTTTGTAACTGATGTTTTACTGTGGTTCTTCATCGAGAGGAAACCTCTAGGTCACAGCAGTACATATGAGATAAACACGCATGTGTTTCTGCATTGCCACATTAAGGCCAGGGGAAGAATCGGAGGAATGTCCCAGATTCGCATGCTTGCGCGCTGTTTCCTGTCCGTTCTCCGTGCATTCAGCTTGTGTGTTTTCTGGCCTCGCGCAGGAGAGAAGGTGCCCTTCCCTTCAGGACCTCACGTCCAGCTGGCCCCAGTGGCTCGTCATCCTGATGCTGGAGAGCCTTTGGCTGGCTTTGACGTTCTTCCTACCTGTCCCCGGATGCCCCACGTAAGTGACCCCGTCCGTGTAGGTGATCCCTTTGGCTTGTCATTTCCTGCCACCCCAGACCTCCGGCGCTCTACTTTCAGATTCCCCAAGTCCAGGGAATCCCTTCCACTCTCTCCTCTCCTTTGAGGCGCTTTATGTTGGGAGAAGAGCGTGGTGTGTGTGTCCAGAGGAGTGTCCCCGGGAGGTTTTTTTTCAGCGCCCGTTTGAATGGAAGTTTGGAGCCTTAACGTGGGAGGCAGTCTAGTCCAAAGAACATTGGTCAGCATCTCTCAGGCTGCCAAACCTCAGGAGGAAGATAGGGGAGGGTGGGGGAAAGGAGGAGAGATCAACCAAAGGACGTGTGTGCATGAATATAAGCCTAAACAATGGACACAGACACCAGGGGGGTGAGGGCATGAGTGGGGGAAGGGTAGTTTGAGGGGTTAATGAAGGGATGAGGACACATATGTAATACCTTAATCAATAAAGAAATTTTTAAAAAAAAGATGCCAGAACCGGTTTGGCTCAGTGGATAGAGCGTCGCAGTTTGATTCCAGTCAAGGGCATGTGCCTTGGTTGTGGGCGCATCCCCAGTGGGGGTGTGCAGGAGGCAGCTGGTCGGTATTTCTCTCTCATGGATGTTTCTGACTTTCTGTCCCTCTCCCTCCCCCTCTGTAAAAAAACAATAAAATATATTAAAAATAAAATAAAAAGTAATAAAAAAGAGCATTGTTGAGAGGGGTTCCTGGCTCTTTGCTGGGCTGCGTGCACAGCCAGTATGTACTCTTACCCCTCTGGAGACTTGTCAGGTAACGTGTGCTCCCTCCCCAGCGGCTACCTCGGGCCTGGCGGAATCGGAGATCTGGGGGCGTACCCGAACTGCACTGGAGGAGCCGCTGGCTACATTGACCGCTTGCTTCTGGGAGACGATCACATTTATCAGCATCCTTCCTCGAATGTGAGTGGCACGGGCTCGCACTTGGAACTGGACACCAGGAGCTCGGGAGGGGAGGAAGGTAGAGAGGGCGGGCCAACTTTCAGTTGTGTCCATTTCATAAACTAGGACGGGGACCGGTTTTTATTTGAAAAGGTCACTGACTTTAGGGACTTCAGTGTTCATGATGGGGCCGTAGCGGAACATTACTTTGGATTTCAAAGTGAGCCTGCCTTGTGTCAGACGCGAAGCCTAGTGCTTTTCTGTGGGTCTCAGGTGGGGTTCCTGGCAGCAGACTCCGAGACAGGTTCACAGGCAGGAAGTTTGGCAGGCAGGCCCGCGGGACCCAGGCTTGCTGGGGCATGGAGGGCCGAGGGAGCAGTTGAAACGCATCCCGGTCCCATGAAGGCCTCGGCTGACCTCATGGTGAGCGGGGTGGACTGGGTAGCCCTCAGAGGTGTTCGGAATTGAGGGGAGGGATCTGGCCCTCTTCCCCCGGTGGGATGTGGACGTCCCCCAGGCGGGGGTCTGGCTCCTGGAGAGGCAGCTCTCTTCCGTCAGGGACAGACCCAGAGAGGCACCTGGCTGCGAGCTGTTGGCCACTCACACTTCCAGCAGCGAGGCGGAAGGCTTCAGTCCTACAGGGGGCGGGCGGGGAGGTGGGGGAGGGATCTGGGAGGCATACTACAGCACCTGCTACACTGGATATTTCCAAATTTCTGTAATTCCTACAACAACTTATTTTTTTAAAACACATTTTATTGATTTTTTTACAGAGAGGAAGAGAGAGAGATAGAGAGTTAGAAACATCGATGAGAGAGAATCATCGACCAGCTGCCTCTTGCACACCCCATATTGGGGATGTGCCTGCAACCAAGGTACATGCCCTTGACCAGAATCGAACCCCGGAACCTTTCAGTCAACAGGCTGATGCTCTTATCCACTGAGCCAAACCGGTTTCGGCAACAACTTATTTTATAATAAAATAACAGGTAGATGTGTTAAATGTTACATGTCTTAAAAGAAGACAGGATGCTATTGATGTTGCAATAGGATTGACCAAAAAGAATAAACTTGGGAATCGTTTGACACTGGTCAGGGGTGTGTCGTGTTGCTGCGCCACCCAAAGTCGAGATGGCGGTGCTGGCCCACCCACAGCTGGCCCTTGGTCTCAGGGTCCCTTCTGAAGTGTCATTCACACACGCTGCCTTGGCTGGAGGTATTATTCTTACAATCCCTGCAAGTCGGCCATGCATTTCTGCAGTAAAAATGAAGCACAGTAAACATCGGAGTGCATGGAAGCTCATAGTTAGTCTGCGGGTTGTGTGCGTTTTCGTGGCCAGGGAGTGAGTGCTGCCCTTGTTGTGTTTTGTTCAGGTGCTTTACCACACCACGATGGCCTACGACCCCGAGGGCATCCTGGGCACCATCAACTCCATTGTGATGGCATTTTTGGGAGTTCAGGTACGCGTCCATTTTATTAGGAAACATTTTTTTCTGACAGTTTGGGATTATTGGTTCATTAATAATGAAAAAAAACTGTTTCATTAAAGTCATTGGAGCATATTCTCTTCTGTGTATTCCAGGTCTAAACATTTTTTTAAATATATATTTTATTGATTTTATTTTTCTACAGAGAGAAAAGGGGAGGGATAGAGGGTTAGAAATATCAATGGGAGAGAAACTTCAATCAGCTGCCTCCTGCATACCTCCTACTGGGGATGTGCCCGCAACCAAGGCACATGCCCTTGACCAGAATCGAACCTGGGACCCTTCGGTCTGCAGGCTGACACTCTATCCATGGAGCCAAACCGGTTAGGGCCAGGTCTAAACATGTTTGTTTGTGTTTGAGAAATTGTCAAAACTAGAAGCTGCTAAAACTCAGCACATTAAATAACTGGGTATATAAAATGCCTATATTGTCAGGAGAGATTCTTATTACTCACATGGTTTATCTTGGAAGCAGAGGCACAGCTGTTTCTGATAAAAGGTTTCCGCCGGACCGTGCAGAGGACTCGGTCCTGGTGATGTGGGGACGCCACCGTGACACTTTTCACATTTCTTTTGTGTACACTTCACATGGTGTCAGGTCATGCACATTTTATGACAAAGTCAGTACTGGTTATTCTTGGTTTGTCTCACATGCTAACGTTCCGAACAGTCTGGCCTTTTCTTCCTAAAGTTCTCCTCACTAGTAGTTGAAATTGTTATTCGAGGGGTGCCAACTGGGAGAAGAAAAATGTGCAGAGCAGCGCAAATGAAAGTCTGTGATGATGAAAATATACATACGTTAGCTCTCCGTGTGGCTACTGAGTACTTGAACTGTGGCGAGTATGACTAAGAGGCTGAGTTTTATTTTATTTATTTGGTTTGTTTATTTATCATTTTTATTGATTTCAGAGGGAGAGAGATATAAACATCAATAATGAGAGAGAATCATTGATCGGCTGCCTCCTGCACACTCCCTACTGGAGATCGAGCCCGAAACCCGGGCATGTGCCCTTGACAGGAATTGAACCCAAGATGCTTCAGTCCTTATGCTGATGCTCTATCCACTGAGCAAAACCAGCTAGGGCTGTTTGTTTATTCTTTTAAATATTTTTTTATTGTATTTATTGATTTGAGAGAAAGAGAGAGGAAGGGGAGAGAGAAAGAGAGAAGCATTGGTTTGTTGTTCCACTTATTTATGCATTCATTGGTTGATTATTGTATGTGCCCTGACCAGAGATCAAACCTGCAACTTTGGCATATTGGAATGACGCTCTAACTGAGCTACCTGGCCAGGGCTAAGGGGCTGAATTTTAAATGTTATTTAATTTTAATTTTAAAAACTATTTCTGTGGATTTTTTTTTTGAGAGAGAGGGAGGAAGTGAGAAGGAGAGAGAGAGAGAGAAACATCGATGGGAGAGTGAAACATCAATCGGCTACCTCCTGCATGCCACCTACTGGGGATCAAACTGAAACCTGGACATATACTCTGACCGGGAATCGAACCGGCAACCTTTCAATGCACAGGATGACCTCTAACCACTGACCCACACTGGCCAGGGTTAAATTTTAATTTAATTTTAAGTAGTCACCTCTGGCTCCTGCATCCTGTTTTGGATAGTGCAGTTGTAAAGCATATACAAATGGGTGGTTAAATAATTTCGTATTTAGAAATGCTGCCTTTATCTCCACAGCATTTTGTAGTTTACACTGTGCTTTCATTTAACCCCTTCACATGCTCTCTAGCTAAGTCTGCGCCTGCGGG
Organism: Vespertilio murinus; assembly: GCA_963924515.1. Taxonomy (NCBI): domain Eukaryota; kingdom Metazoa; phylum Chordata; class Mammalia; order Chiroptera; family Vespertilionidae; genus Vespertilio; species Vespertilio murinus. The sequence continues at coordinate 24,703,289 of OZ004707.1, forward strand.
AGCAGCATAGGACTAAAGAGTGCAGACCTGGTGGACGCTGCCTGGGTTGAACCCAGCTCTGCCCCCAGCTGGCTGGGCAGCCTCAGGCACGTTATTTGACCCCCCTGCTTCAATAGCACCTACTTCATAGAGGTGTTAGTGGATTAAATAACTTAATCCATGTAAAGTTCTGAAAACATTCATAAAATTTAGCTATTATTATAAACTAGAGGCCTGGTGCATGAAAATTCATGCACTGGACGGGGATCCCTCAGCTTGGCCTGCTTCCTCTCACAGTCCGGGAGCCTCTCACAGTCTGGGAGGTGACCCAGTGATCAGGGGAAGGTGACGCCCCATCACACCTCTGCTGCTGCCACTGCCGGCAGCGCAAACCTCAGCCGGCCCTGGTTACCTGAGCCTGGGGTGGGCTTGGGTGTCTGGGCAGCTGCTATTCAAGTCTTGCTTGAGGGGCTAGGGGGCTGAGGGGACTGGGGACCACCATCTTGTGCCTCTGGGCACCAACATCTTTGTGAGGGTGTGATGGTCAATTAGCATATTCCCTCTTTATTAGATAGGATAACACTTTCTTATAGTTTGATATTTTCCAAAATTAGTTCCTAATTTGGGGGGATTTTTATGCAAAGTTCAGAGTTTACTGTGTTTAAAATGTTCCCTGCCTCCAGTTCCACCTTGTCCCTGTCCCTCCTCCAGGGCAGACTGGGCCATCTGGCAACCTATGGGAGAAGGCCTGCCTGCTAGTGACACCTACAGGTCCACCTGCCTGCCCCTTTTCGCCCAGCCCACCACCCAGCCTTTCTGAATTACCTGCGGCGCCTGAGGCTGGTGGGCGTTTTCACCCTTTCTCACCTGCTCTGGGCTTCCTGTTCCAGCGGCCTGAATGCCCTTCTGGCTTTGCACCAGTAGCCTCAACGCTGTGGCACTTCCTCCGTAATGTCTTCCTCCCACAGGGGGTCCCCGGTGCCTCTCAGTCTCCACTAGGCAAGGGCGGGGTCACATGCCTTTCCTCTTTGTAATCCCCGTGCCCAGCAGCGTGCCTGGCAGAGGGGTCAGCGGAGTGGCTGAGAGAAGGGGTGGATGTGAAGTTAGAACGCACCTTCTGCGGTTCTCTTGGTCAGCCTGTGTTTTCTTTTCCAGGCAGGGAAAATACTCTTGTATTACAAAGACCAGACCAGAGACATCCTGATCAGATTCGCTGCCTGGTGTTGTCTTCTAGTGAGTAACGACGGTCCTCCCTAAAACTCCTTTCCTTCACGCATACGTATTTCAATTAAAAAATGTTTAGCCACACTCGTGTATCAGCTGTCACCACATCGCAATAGGTAGCATTCTCTCAGAGGAATGCTGAAAAAATATTTGTAGATACGCATCTTAAAAATATTTTTTTTCCAGTTAAAAGAATAAGATATGACACAATTTCAGCCCTCCCTAAGCAATTACATACGTAATATTTTCCAGTTTTGAAACATTAATTGTTTTGTGAGGTAATAGGAAAAAAACAAAAACACCTTTAACATCCTCCTCCCTCATTACAGGGGCTGATCTCTGTTGTTTTGACGAAAGTTTCTGAGAACGAAGGCTTCGTTCCGGTAAACAAGAACCTCTGGTAGGTACAGAAACCGGGGTCTGTCAGTGTGGTGGCCGGTGCTGCTCGTGTGGAGGCGCTCTCCGGAGCCCCGAGACACCTCGCTGCCCTCCTCCCAGGTCCATTTCGTACGTCACCACGCTGAGCTCCTTTGCCTTCTTCATCCTGCTCATCCTGTACCCCACCGTGGATGTGAAGGGACTGTGGACAGGATCCCCATTCTACTACCCAGGTAAGTCTACCCCCGCCCCCCAAACAGAGTTGCTGCAGTGACCAGCTGGACTGGCCCAGAGGCCAGCTGAGTGTGCCCACAGGGGGCCTCGAACCCCAGCTCAGCGTACGTCCCCGAGCTGCAGGCTGAGAGAGGAAGCGGCAGGGGCCACGCGGGCCCAGGCCACACAGGACAGCCCTGGCCTGTTTCAAAGCAGTCCCCTCTCTGGTCCCCCCTTCTGCCTACTTAGATCTAGTTGGTTTGTCCTCAGCAACGATTTGGGGCATATCATCCCGTCTCCAGTGCTTCAGAACTGGGGCGTTCTTCCTTTCCTACTGTAAATGCGCTGCCTGACAGGTGATACAGAAGAAATGTCAAGAGACGAGACCAAGAGGATAAGCAGGAAGGTCACAGTGCAGCTCTGCCTGGAGACGGATAGGCCCGGTACCCTCAGCGACTCAGTGCATCCCTCTGGTTCTAGGAATAGTCGCTTTCTTTGGACCTCCAGTCTTCTGTGAGGAAATCTGAGTTAAAATTTTGGCTTTCCTTTCAGATTTAGTATTCAAGAATTACGCTGTTATGAAAGGAAGCCTTTCTAACAAATTTTTAATGTGGTTTATTTACACTTAAGTATCTAAGGTATGCACCACTTGTTTTTGGCAGTAGCCAGTAATATCAGCGCATGCTTTTGTTTTTGTTTTTCCACTGAACTAAAATCAAATTTCAAGAATTAAGTAGATGAGCTCGGCTGGCGTGGCTCAGTGGTGGAGCATCGGCCTGTGAACCAGGAGGTGATGGTTCGATTCCTGGTCAGGGCACACGCCCACGTTTCGGGCCTGATCCCTAGTAGGGGGTGTGCAGGAAGCAATCTATCAAAGATTCTCTCTTACCATTGATGTTTCTAACGCTCTGTCTCCCTTCCTCTTTGAAATCAATACAAATATTTTTTATTTTTATTGTTAAAATATATTTTATTGATTTTTTACAGAGGAGAAGAGAGAGGGATAGAGTCAGAAACATCAATGAGAGAGAATAATCTATCAGCTGCCTCTTGCATACCCCCTACTGGGGATGTGCCCGCAACCAACGTACATGCCCTTGACCGGAATCGAACCTGGGACCTTTCAGTTTGCAGGCCGATGCTCTATCCACTGAGCCAAACCAGTTTCGGCAAAATCAATGCAAATATTTTTTAGAAAGGGAGTTGAATAGATGAGTGGAAGGAGAACACGACCGCCTGTCTCTCTGCTTCAGGGATGAATTCCATCCTGGTGTACGTGGGCCACGAGGTCTTCAAGAACTACTTCCCCTTCCAGTGGAGGCTGCGGGACAACCAGTCGCACAGGGAGCACCTCGTCCAGAACCTGGTCGCCACCGCGCTCTGGGTGCTCATCGCCTACGTCCTCTACCGGAAGAAAGTTTTCTGGAAAATCTGATCGCTCCACCGGACGGACGGACGGACGTGTGTGGCTGGGGGACTCCGGCGGGCCGGGCGGGAGCGTTGACCCAGCCTTTATTAAAGGGAACCGCTAACGATAAAGCCGACAGGCCGTGTGTTTCCCCACGCGTGGGGACGATGCTGATGCTCTCAGGCGGGGTGACTGCGACAGGCTCCTCCGAGCTCCGCCTGCGGATTTGCAACCTCACTGTTTGGAACGCAATGGTCTCTTTTTCCCCCTCCATCTTCTCCGTACGTGGATGGATTTGGAACGCTATCCCAAGGATTTCTCGGGTAGCTTTTCACAAGGGAATTCCCCTGGGCATCTGCTTCCATGACGGACAAAGCCGTCTAAGGTCTGATTCTCACTGGTCTTGTCCTGCACGCTGCCTTCCCGTGTGCACACGCCCGACGCGTGCCGCCATTTCTGTCTGCTGACTGCGGCTGATGGAGTGTGTGTGTGTGTGTGTGTGTGTGTGTGTGTGTGTGTGTGTGAAGTGTAGCGGAATACTTTAAGAAAGGGTGATTTCCCTTTCAGGTCTGCAAGGCATTGGTGAGTCCCCCCAAAAAACAGACCTTCTTGTCAGAAGACATTTTCTCTTTTTCCTAACTTGAAAAAAAAAAGTTAAGTGTAGGTGTGTTCTTCTCAGCCACGCTTGCTTCGTTATCCACTTGGGTCTCTATTTGCCTGTCTGTCCATCACCTCTGCACCCGCCCACCCCCTGCCACCTGTGCGTGTGTCTGTGTGACTGGATGGAAGCTGGTGCCCAGGGTCAGGGCTGTGGGGGAGGAAAGCGCACCGTCTCACTTGTGGCTCCGGCTTTGCCATCCTTGCCACGCAAGATGCCGGGCAGGTGCCGTGGCCTGTCTGAGTCTCAGTTACCCCATCTGTGAGGCGAGGGAGATAGCGATGACCCCCCAGGTCCTCAGTGAGGTGGGGGTCCATCCATAGCTTTTCTGAAATCCTTAGAAAAATAATTTCACTACAGAAAACTCGTCAAAATAAGTGACAATGAGAAGTTTAGAAGACTCTCACCGGAGTCGTCTTTTCGGAATGACCCTCCACAGTGGAGGCGCCTTTCCTGCTCGGAACGAAAGCTGCAGAAGTCGTTTCTCGGGGGCGAGGGCGGGAGGGCACACGGAGAGAAATGGCATGGTCCCTGTGATGCATCATCATACTGAGGACTTTTCTGTGAGAATTCCACGTCTAAGGGAAATGGGACAACAGCCTGTACTCCAGAGCATCCTCTCGTGGCAAGGCGGGGCCAGCTCCGCGTCGAGTCTGCTGTCGCCACCCCACGGACGACTGCCTGGTCTGTGTTCCAGCTCCGACCCCCGCCCCGAACTTGGGACTGCCTGCCAGCCCCTCCACCTGGACGTCCGCCAGCGTCCCGGCTCACCTCTTCCCTCCTTTCTTGTCCCAAATTCAGACCTTCTCCTCTTTGGGTTTTCCTTGCTCTGTGAGTGGATCTCATCTCTAGGTATAAAACCGCTGCCATCTTCCCCCCACCCTCCATTACCCCTGCTTCCTCCATAGTGAGTCATTGCCAGGTCTTCCCGATTCTGTCTCCACCCCCCCTTCCCCCCCCCCCCCCCGGTGTCTTCTTCATGCTCATTGTCACCACCTGTGACTCTCATCTAGACTCTACTTCTTTTTATCCTGGCCTCCTTCCCTCCGTCCCTCCTTCCAGAGAGTCACACCCCTTGCCACTAGATTAGGCTGATTGAAGCCAGGCTCAGAGCAATCACCTCCTTATAAAAGCTTCCATTGACCTAGATTCAGCTTTGCCGGGCAGACATAACTGTTCTCAGTTGAGCTCAAAACCTCTTTCCAGCTTCCTGTCCCCACCCCCCTATGCCCACCCTACTTGTTGCAACCCCGCTAGACCACTCCTGCCTCCCTCACTTAGCCACGACCTCCTGCTTCCGACTTTGATCATAGTCTTCCTGGGTGACTTTTCCCTCTTACTTTTCTCCTAACTACATTTAAAAAAAATTAAATTTATTGAGGTGACTGAACCGTGTCCAGCACGGCCAGGGGTGAACCTGAGGAGGGGCAGGGAAGGACTAAAGAAAACAGATGAGAGAATACAGTTGGGACCAGGTGGATCACTGTGCCTGGATGAGGACACAGTGACACAGCCTGGAAGCTGAGTCTTTATTTTATAGTCAGATCACACAAAGCAAAACAAGGGCAAGATGTTTACAATGTTCTTGCGAGTTTCAAATCTGCTTCTTTCCCGTTGTTGCCATTCTCTGAACGCTGTCAAGCCTTGTTTTGGCTGCAGTTGCTGCACCCTCTGCAACCCACATTCCTCAGCTACCTAGCGTCCGACTACAAGGTCAAGCTTACAACCATAGTCTTTTGACTATAATTGTGCTGGGAAGGCTTTGCCCTCCAAACTGGGACTTGTATGTGGCTTTGCCACAAGTCAATCTGAGGCTTGATCCTGCCTGAACACTAGCCGCTCTCCACAGGAGGCATTGGTTAATATGACCATACTAGAGGCCAGGTGCATGAAATTCATGCACTCGCCAGAGTCCCTCAACCCAGCCTGTGCCCTCCTGCAGTTCAGGGGCCCTTGGGGGATGTCTGACTGCCGGCTTAGGCCCACTCCCGAAGCCAGAGATGGGGGGCTGGGGGAAGGAGGGTAAAGGGAGGAAATGGGAGGCATCTATAATAGCATCAACAGTAGAATAAAAACAACAATGCTGTGCCACTACACTACACACCTATTAGATTTTAAAAAAGATACATTATGTACTATGTGTTTACACTTTGATAAAATTAAAAAATTTCAAAAGAAAGAATTTTGTCCAGAAAGGAGTGTTGCTGAAATCTCATTCTCTTGTTATTTTATTTTATTTTTTTGGTAAAGCTAAGGAAGCTTCAGAGTTGCTGTGAGGGCTGGATTTGTTCTGGGGGAGAGAGCAAGGAAGTTGCCTCCAGCAGCATTTTGGATAACCTGCTGCCTGAAATGATTCAAAAGAGAAAGGGACAGATTCCCCAAGCCTACAGTTATTTGTAATTTATTTTCTTATTCTAAATAAGGTCATTTTTGAACCTTATTTAACCCCCCCCCCCAAAAAAAAAAAAAGCCCTTCTAATTCAGTGAACTTTAGGCCTCACCAAACCTGTGTTAGTCCCTGAGGGCTGGGTCCCCAAAGGAGTTTGGGTTCATTCATTATATTTATTTGCTCCTTTTAATTCTTGTTCTAGAGGGCGAATGAGGTCAGTTTTTTGCTCAGTAATTTTTATAATAAGAATGGTATTGGAATCTGATCCTTCTTTGGCTGTTTACAGGTTTGCCTTACCAGGAACTCAGAGAGATTTTAAGCCCTTTGAAGATGACGACAGCGCCGTATTGTGTTTCTATAATATAGGCACAAAGTTAATACAACTTTTATAAATATTTGTTGAAGAACCAGATACATTTCAGAGAGAATCATTGATCAGCTGCCTCTTGCACACCTCCTACTGGGGATGTGCCCGCAACCAAGGTACATGCCCTTGACCGGAATCGAACCTGGGACCTTTCAGTCCATAGGCCGACGCTCTATCCACTAAGCCAAACCGGTTTCGGCATCTGTCACCTTTATGATAGTTGTCTAGTTTCCCACGCTAGACGGTGAGCTCATGAAGAGCAAGAATTATGCCTCGTTCACCTGCATATCATTAGCACAAACACAGTGCCTCGTCCATAGCAGGCAGTAAATAAACATTTATTAAAGCAAAGCAATGCTGGCTGTTTTTGGTTTTAATATTTAAGTGCTGATAAAATCAGTGTCTGGCGCACCTCATGAAAATGTTGGTGGAGCTAATGCGTATGGGGACAGTCACCTCCGAGGGCACTTGCTCCTACCCTCTTGCAGTGACTCGTGATGGGTGGTCACAGCTGTCACCCCAAGCCCCAGCAAGGGAAGCTGGGTTGGGCCTCTCCAGATGAATTCTCCAGCTTTTCTTAAACTGGGGAGTCTGTCCGTCAGGATGCCCTGCGCCCTAAGGAACAGGAAATCCTGACTCAGCTGGGCTAGAAGGGAAGTTTATCTCACATGAGAAGTCGGGAGGGGCGGCCCCCGCACATCTGCTTGGCTCAGGCGGCTCGCTGCGGGGCTGTGGGAGGACCGCGTGACTGACGGCCACTTACTGGGAAATGGGACACACAGTCAGGAAATGGGACGCTCTCTGGGAGGAGAGGGCCTCCCGTCTCTGCCTCAAGTGCATTTGCCAGGAAATCCTCCCCAAGCCTCTGGGCAGCCTTCCCCCCATGTCTCATTGGCTACAAGTGCTTCATGCGACTTAGGAAACCAGCAGTGACGGGAACCGGCTTAGCCCACGTCCCTGGCTGTGTGGAGGACGGCGATCACCTCCTTGGGGAGGGCAAGGGGGGTAACATTAGAAAGAACACCGTGGCCGAAACCGGTTTGGCTCAGTGGATAGAGTGTCGGTCTGCGGACTGAAAGGTCCCGGTTCGATTCCGGTCAAGGGCATGTACCTTGGTTGCGGGCACATCCCCGGTAGGGGGTGTGCAAGAGGCAGCTGGTGGATGTTTCTCTCTCATCGACGTTTCTAGCTCTCTATCTCTCTTCCTTCCTCTCTGTAAAATATCAATAAAATATATTTTTTTAAAAAAGAAAGAACACCATGGCCGGTGTTTGCTTTTAGTTGTATGTGTGTATAACCTCTTCACCCAGTGTAGCCAGCCAACATTTTTCTCTTGGTAATCAGTTATTTGTTGGGCATTGGTTCCAAAATATTGTTTTTCTGCAGGCTACATGCATTTCCAAATTCAAAGTTGATAGAACTGCTAGGTACTTGTGTTAGGTCATAAACTGCCTCATACCTGATAAACCCCTTATCTAATCGTGCATGTCAAAACAATAAGATGCCGTTGTTGCCGAAACCGGTTTGGCTCAGTGGTAGAGCGTCGGTCTGCGGACTGAAAGGTCCCAGGTTCGATTCCGGTCAAGGGCATGTACCTTGGTTGCGGGCACATCCCCTGTAGGGGGTGTGCAGGAGGCAGCTGGTCAATGTTTCTCATCGACATTTCTAGCTCTCTCTCTCTCCCTCTCTGTAACATATCAATAATATATATATATATATATATATATATATATATATATATATATATATATGATGCCATTGTCACGCTGGTTTTCCTTTGCAGAATTCCAGCGCGAGCACAGGGCTCCCAGTGTCTGCTCCCATTCCGGGTTCTGGTGGCATCCTTTCCTGACTACTAGGACCTGCCCTACAGAAACCAGTTTTTTCCTGACTTTCCCAGCTCGCATGGCTAGCTGCTTGTTCTTCCATCTTATCCTATCTGGGGCCACCCCTTCCACCTCTCCTGCAGGCTGGCACACAGGAGTGGCACCGCTAAATAAATGAAGATGACTGGTGCCTGGTGCCAAACCACGTGGGTATTGGAATGCCTGGTTCTGCTGCATGCTGCCTCCGAACACCAATATGAGGAAGGTGTTATAAAACTAAAAGGTAAGAGAGTGGTTTTTTAAACATTAATTTATTAAAAAATATTTTTATTGATCTCAGAGAGGGAGTGGGGGAGAGATAGAAACATCAATGATGAGAATCATTGATTGGCTGGCTGCTTCCTGTCCCTTGCTGGGGATGGAACCTGCAACCCAGGCATGTGCCCTTGACCAGAATCAAACTGGGACGCTTCAGTTCACAGGCCAACACTCTTGTCCACTGAACCACACCATCTAGGGCGGTAAGAGAGTGTTTAATTTGAAAGCTATTGGGGGACACACTCCATGATAAAATCAACAGGTTTATATTTTTATCTCATATATATTTATTATATTATATATAATATAGTTATATATTATTAACTCATATTAAGGTGACAAACACTTTAAAATGAGCTAGAGGAGCCCTGACTGGTTTGGCTCAGTGAACAGAGCGTCTCCTGTGGACTCGGGGGTCCCAGGTTCGATTTTGGTCAAGGGCATGCACTTTGGTTGTGGGCACATCCCCGGTGGGGGTTAAGTGCAGGAGGCAGCTGATTGATGTTTCTCTCTCATTGATGTTTCTGGCTCTCTCTCCCTCTCCCTCTCTGTAAAAAAAAAAAAATCAATAAATCGTATTTTAAAAAATGAACTACAGGAAACATTTTCTGAGATTTAAAAACCCCTTTTATTGATTTTAATATAGCTATAAAAAGGGACTCATTTAGAAAATTTCTGAAATTTCTTATGCAAAGTAACTGAATAATTTCTTAAGCTATTTCATTCTCAAAGAGCCTCTATAAACAAATGTTTGTTTGCTGTTTACTGATATCTTTCTGGAGGATCAAAGGAAGAAAGTAAACCTGATAAGCTAACACTGACTGAACAATCACAATGTGGAAGGCCCTCTTCTACGCATTTCACATGAAGTCACACTTAGTGTTTACACCACCTGTGAGGGAAGTGTCACTATCCGAGTTTCTCCAGCAAGCGTGAGGCGGAGACATGAACTCGTCCCTGGTGGACGGCAAGTGCAGGGCTGCAGAGCGGGGTTGGAAGCCAGTTGGCCAAGTGCCTGGGCCTGAGCGGGGAGGAGGCGCCCCGCCCCGCTTTCCCTTTCTGGGCAGTTGGCAGACACTCCACCCCACCCCCAATCCCATGGCTCCTTCAGCGGAAATTCACGAGTTCATTTGGGCTACAGGTTTTTGGTATTAATAAAATTTCCAGAATGAAAAATTCTAGATGTGTTGATATAAATTTTTAACCATAGCCTAAATGTGGAAAATAAAATCTTGAGATCATAAAAGGAATAATGTATGTTTGCTTTTTCAGAGAGGAAGAGATAAAAACACAGATGAGAGAGAATCATTGGTTGGCTGCCTTGTGCATGCCCCCGCCAGGGGACAGAGCCTGCAATCCGGGCATGTGCCCTGACCATGAATAATCCAACTATGAACTCCTGGTTCATAGGCTGGCACTCAGCCACTGAGCCACTGTGGCTGGGTGAAGGAATAATGTGTTAAAGTAAAGTACACCATAATAAATTTCTAAAACCTCCAAATGTGGGATGATTTTTTTTATTTACAAAACAGATTCTTTTGTTTTACAAAAATTACAAAAAAAGGACTTTTAAAAAATAGAAGTAGCTTCTCAGGCTTTCGGGGACTGTTTTTAAGTAGCCTAGATGGATTTCTTCGTTGTAGGAGGGGTAAAGCGACATGTATCAAGGCCTCACGTCTCCCCCACATTTCTGCGTCTCTGGCGGGCGGGCGGGAAGGGCTCCGGTCAGGCCAGAGTCTGCAGAAGCAAGATCTTCTCGTTGATGCAGAACCTGTGCAGCACCACCATCAGGTTCTCCCCGCAGCGGGACACCTGGCGCTCCATGGCCAGGCGGAAGTCCTCCTTCACGCCCTTGGTGATGCCCCGGGTGACCGTGTGGTGCCTGGGGGCGGCGACAGGGAAACAGAGGGACGGGGGCTCAGCGCTGGTGCCACGGGCAGGGCCCCTGGGCAGGAGCAGAGCCTACCTCAGGTCTAAGGACAAGTAAGACATTTTAAAAAGAAAGAAAAGCCCTGACCAAACCGCCCCCTTTGCCCATTCCTTCTCAAAGACTTAAAACTAGAGAGACACCTTTCCCGTTCCAGAAAAGAAGATTTTAAAGACCTAAATGTTCGGTAACATGCCACCTGCTTCGCACCTGAACTCCTGTAGCTCGGACATTATGCATCCCTACGCTGACTGGTGCACAATTCAGTTACTGTGGGCCGGCTGGGTCCAGCCCACACCCAGAGGCAGCGGCAGGGAGGAGGGAAACCAAAATGAGTGCCACCCAACAGCGTAGGCACCTGGCCCCGTGGCCGGGGCTCCGTGACGGCTCAGGGACTGTGCGGCCACCGCTCACTCTGTCCCCTGCTGCCAGAACAGGGCTCAGCACTTAGCAGGTCAGGTCTGCTGGCCCCCAAGACAAGGAGAGTCTGGCACAGGCGGGAGGGAGGGAGCGGCACAGTCGCTGAGCTCTAGTCAGAGGCCAGCCGAAGCCACTGGAGACCGGGTCCGCCACGTGCACAGACCTGCAGCTCGGTGAGGGGCCGGGGGAGCACAAGAAAGGCCTCCAGCTACGTTCTCCAGGTGTGCTCAGAGCAGCGGCCGCCAACCGGTGGTCCGTAAGGTCCGAAAGGTTGGGGACCGCTGCTTTAGAGAGGGAGACCACACAGGAAATCCCAGAAAAGACACCAACGTGAAGAAGGAAAGAAGCATCTAGCAAAACTCAGTGGACTCAATGAAAAGGAGAGGAGTTTTAACACCAGTGCAGCCACTTGGTGGGTTCAGACAAATAGAAGCACCTCCATTCCCCTCCCCCTACTGCCTCACTTCTCTCAGACACAGTAACGGGTTAAAATTAGATTTTTATGTGCTCCCTTCAGCAGCATATGTAATAAATTAGATATTTATGTGTTGGTCAAAATAACACTATTGAAACCACTCTAAAATGTTTGTTTTTAAGACTTGTACTAGCATGTAAAATAAGTGCAAAGAAGTCATAAAGTTGCAGTGCAAAGAAGGAAAGACACCAGCCTGGCCAGGCCAGCAGTGACCTCACTGGGCACGCTGCCATGCTGGGAATTACGTGGTAAAACAGCAGTGCCATGGAGAACACAGTTCTTGTGGACTTTTCCACTCACGTCTGCCTGGGTCACTTGGCAATTAGGACACAGTGTCAGTGTGGCCGAGGCCACGAGTCCCACTGGGAACAGGCACAGACCTTAGGCTGTCCTGAGATGCTGCATTTCTGGGAGCCAGCCTACAACCCCAAAGTGGAGCAGACTCTCTGACCAATCAGAAGTTACTGGTATTTGCAAACAATCAAGGGCATTGGTGGTGCAAAGCAAACTCTCTTCTTAATACTAGTAAAAATATAATAAAAACTATCCTGCTGATCATGGCTCAAAGGTACTGCTCACATATATACAGAGCAGCACAACTCATGTGTCCCTCTGATAAATTTAGATGGAGAGAATTGGCTTTGTGGTTTAATAACAGAATAGGTCAGCTAATGTCATAATTGTGACATTCTAGCCTACCCTATATTTTCAATTCAGAAAGATAAGGTCTGAAAAACCAGTGTCGGTGTCAGGCAAATACTATACTAATGCCTGTTGAGACCGAAATTTTAACACTGGTGACTCGTATAAAAACTTAAGAGTAAACATTTACTTAAAATAAGCTGTAGCACTCACTCTCCAATGTTTATAACGGAATGCCTTACATTTTCTCAAAAGAGTTCAGTGCCTAATGTGCACTCCATCTGACACAGTTTTACATAACTTTCATGTTTTTTCAGTTCCATAATGATTTTTAAACCGAACACAAAAAACACTGGCAACTTATGGCAAAAAAATAAGAAATGTTACAATATTACAACCAGATGGTTTGCCAAGGAATGCAGAACAAATTAAAAAATAAAGAAAGCATGGAAAAGAGCACTGAGGAACAAAGAGCTGAGACCATGGGCAGTAAACATGTTGACAAACAGCACACTATATGAGCAGGTGTTTTCCACGTGGTACCTGTCAGCAGTCTGTATGCTGGGCTGAAGCACAGGTAAGAATTCCTGCTGCAGTAACCCCATGGGAGGGCTAGTAGGCCTTTAAAAAACAGCAAACGGCAGCATTCAAACACCCACACCGACTCACCCTGCACTGCAAAAACAACACTCCAGAGAAAATGCACAGGACGGAAGCAGACTATACAGAAACCCTTTAACCGCCAAGGCCCCTGACCGCGGCTCCCTGCGCCCGCTGCGGGGGCGCGTCCCGAGGCATCTTGGCTCCTGGTCCCCGCGCTCAGCCCGCTTCCGATTTGGCATAAAAAGCAACCACTGAGGAAGAGGACGATGAGATGCGATTGAATGGCAGTGGGGAGAGGGGTGAACATTTGAGAAGACGTGCTTTCAACTCCAGCCTCCTTCACTCTCCACTCTTCTCATGCTCACGCCAGTCCTAGAAACAAACCTGGTGACTCTGGGGAGCCATCCTTGACGGGACTGAGGCCCCAGATTGAGGAGCCCCTTCCAAGAGGATTAGAGGGGCTGGCAATGTTTTTGATAAAGAAAGATCAGTTTGAATTTCAAAAAAGTCCCGAGAAAAGGAAAAATGGGGGGTGGGAAGGGAAAGAGCCTGGGACCCATGGCTTTGCAGAGTTCTGTAACAACAAAGATTTAGTACATTAGCTGGGTGATCACCTCATAGATTATTATCCATCCTATTCAAAGCATACACAGGACACCGTTTCCTAGTTCATCCAGTCAATGCAACTAAGAGACTGCAAATATCAGCACAGAAGTTTTTCTCTACTTTAACATACGTGAGAGCAAAGTGTCTGTAACAAATGAAGAGCGTACCCCTCCTGCGGGCAGGCCCAGGTGCCGGTGTTCGTACTGTACCTGCTTGCATCCGAGATGCCAAACTAGGCCGGACTCACAGCCTGACCCAAGGGGAGGGGCTGTACACTGCTCACATGTCTGCCACGCAGGCGCAGGGGCACCCACAAGGTCTGCAATGGCTTCAGAGAATTTGTTTGCAGCCCAAAGGGAAAAGGAATATAGTTTTACTCAAGATTTCACCGTACCTCAATTGGCAAGAATGCTCTGGCTTATGCTGCTTGCTTCTCCCGCTGTAGGTTAGGCATAAGTAATTGGAAATGCAGGCTTCAAATGGATTTGAGATTCACTTAGTGACGACTGGGCAAATTTCTACAAGGTCAGCTCACTAAGTAACAATCCTAATTCCTGGTTTCAAACAGGTTTCCTGCGAAGTTTAGTGGTCTAGCAATTAAGGGTTCTGCTGACCCCTGGTAGGGAGCATGGAGTTACCTCCCAGAAGCCTAGAAATGCATGCCGTGTATCACTGCCTTATCCATTGTGTGGGTGTCCAAGCCCCTATCTCAGGGTTGTCTGCATGTCCCCATCACTGTTTAGCTCAGTAGAAACTGGCTAAAAAAGACTCAGTATAATAAACTTTGAGATTCAACTGGTGATTTTTGGCAATCTATTCTTTCCCACTCCCACAAATAGGAAGCAGTATCTAAACCAGGGGCGGGGCATGTCCGGCCCATGTAAGGCCTGCGAAATCATTTGCTCTGGCCCTTTCAAGGCATTAGGGGTGTTAACTGAGTGACCAAATACAGCAGGTTAATTTTTAAGTTGATAATTTTGTATGGGCTGCGATTGTGTTATAAATATCCAAATGGCCCTGGGCAGAGAAAAGGTTCCCCACCCCTGAAGCAAAGTGAGACTCTTCTGTAGGTTTACTCCTAAGTAAATGGAGTTGGTTCTACGAAGGCTGTCTGTATATTATGATAATTTACATGATGAATGATAATGGGAATTAATGAAAAAGCTATGTTTGTATACCCAGCCTCACACCTAGAAAAGAAATCACAAAATCACAACATAAAGGGGTTATGAAGGCTCCCATGTCAGAAGGAGCCTTCACTCTCCAACACCGTTCAGGATATCCTGACCATGCAATTATCTCCCCAGGCGGTGTCAGTCTTCGGGAAGTGAATGGGGATGGGAAGATGAGCATGCCCCGTCCATCTTGCTGAAGCAACCCAATGTATACATGTCTCATGTTCTTTTAAAAGAGCATTTGTTCTTTTGTTTTAAATGTTTAGAATTTTAATAACATTTTTAAGATGAAGGACAAGAACCCCACTGAGTCTTCCCTTTCTTTAGACTGGATCCTACAAGACCCTACTACTGACAGCATGTGTCTGCGATGCACAAATTACTGCGGTCACAGAAATCCAGAATGAACTTCTCTCACCTCCTCCTCTTAACATCTCTAAGACCACAGGGACAGAACGAGCTGTGGATATTTCTCCGTCAACAACTCAATCCTCGCTGAGGTCACAAGTGAGGGAGAAAGGAAGACGTTTTCCGCCGTGGCAGCACTGCCTCTCCCTCTGCGTCAGTCTCCTGCAGGGACTCTGACGCTGACTAAGACATGCCGACTATGCAGGACACAAAGGAGGAAGTATGAAATCACACTGTGTGTGGCATTTACAGCACAGAGCATAGATCACCCAAACTATGATGAGGCTTGGAGGAGAGAAGCAAGATTTATGAGCTATTTAAAAATCATGAATGGTCACTAACTTCCGCTAGGTGTGGGAGGGCATGCCCGAGACCAAGCACCCGCCATCATTTCTTAGGCCAGGTGTGCTCTCGGAGGCTCTGGCCTGGGTTATTTTTCTTTGTGCTATAAAGCAGTGCGGGCTGCTTAGTGGGTCTCAGTTCAACAGTGAAATTCAAGTACAGTTTATAACTAAGGTCTATAGTTTTCCTGATGACTTATCCTAATCTGGTATTTCAATTAAGCCTGGCTTGCTTTCGTTAAAAGCACTCTATGTTTAATCAGACATTTACTGACTTGGTCTATAAATTTTAGAAAGGAAAAGATATCACGGATGAGACTTTTGTTTAGTGAAATAGTTTCAGAAGTGACAAAACCATCCTAGTTTAAATATTTGGTCAGAAATGTCATTAAGGAAACATTTCAAAAGGCACCAGAATCAAATCTGCTCTCAAAAACCAGAGACTAGGTTTGGATTCCTTTCTATTAAATGTTTAAAAGGTATAGAAATTTACAAATATTTCCTATACGCACACAAAAGGTAAGCACTTAACAGGGGAGAGCAAAAGACAGTGCTTACTTGATCAGCATTCCTTGATTGGGCAGTAATTCCAGATGGATTTTCCCACCTTCCTGAGTTCTTAGGTAGGCAAATTCCTCCAGCATGTCAATATCTGCAGGTCAGATTCAGGTTAACCACGTGCGAGAACAAAGGTGCCCTGGGCTCTCGGATGAGGAAACCGCCTCGTAGCAATTGAGGAACTAACACCCCAGGACAGCTGGAGAGCCAGTCCTGGAACCCAGGTCCCTCTGATTCCAAAGCAAATGATTCTTACACCAACCGAACTGCCTCACAAAGGAAAACATGTGTTTCACAGAGATGGCAATATAAAATTCTATATGATCATAACAGTAAAATCTTTTGTTTCCTTAATAAGAAATGAGAGGCACTGTACGCCCCAAAAAGGTAAGAACTATTGCTCTAAGCACTTGGACAAGTATTTTAGATTTCTTGCAACTCAAAAAAATAATGTATTGAGATAAGCAATAAAGTAGAAACACCAAACTGATGCATAACCTTCCATTCAAATGTGGTCTTTCCCTAACAGGCAGTCTGACTATAACACTTCTTAACAGTCTGACTATAACAGTCTGACTCTAACACTGAAAGCGACTGTGGGCTGCACATCTGGCGAGCCCTCAGCAGCGGTGAGTAGAACTCCAACAGCTGATCCCAAGGGAAGGCTGATGCCAGGAGGCTCTCCTCGGGAAGGTGAGGGCCAGTGAGCTGTTATACACCCTACGCCCACCAGCCAGCGCTGGGCCTGTTAGGAACCGGTAGGCTACTACCTTAGGCATCTGGGGCACATCCCCAGGAACCCCTGGAAACAGACAATGGAACAGGGTTGTTGATGTTCCTAATTCCTTACGTGACCTCTTTGAAAGCTTTTATTTTTTATGACTTTCACAAGACCAATGGCAACTGTCTCACTTTGTATCCCCAATCCTTCTCTTTCCCCCCCAAATAGTGAAAACCATTATTTCTACCCAGAATGGGCCATTTGTTCTTCAAACATGCATTCATTAAAAGAAAAAGAAAAAATCAGAATTTTTTATGGTTAAACAAGAAAAAGGATACTTGTAACATAATTGAAAAAATTCTCATACTGGAAATTTCCTTGTTGGCAAATCTTATTGACAGCTTTCAAGAAAAGATTCTCTCCCCGCGGCCACTCCTGCTGAAGCAATACGATCACATGCCCCAGCGCCATGTCATCCCTGCTGTCCGTGAAAGCTCTGAGCTGCAAGACAAGGGTTTATGCAGACACCGAAGGAAAAGGAAATCACGGGGCAATCCAAAATACACCAAATATCACTTCCTTAAAAAAATGCTGGTGTTCATCCTATGCCCAAAACGCTTCCACCCACTGTACCTTTATGTCACACTCACTATCCTCTAGGAACCCAACATTTACAATCCCTTCTTCTCTAACTAATATATTCTGAATTGTAGAGTAATTCATAAATATTTACTGAACACGGCTACAAGCAAGGTTATTTGCATATTTGTCCCATTATTATTTGCAAACTTCTCAAGGATGGGGATCACTTCCTACCCGTCTTCGCCCAGTGCAGTCTGTATTCAATAACTGTCTGTTCTCTCCTAGTCCACGCACTTTCCTCACTACACCACCTGCATTTGCAAAGGACTAAACTAACATCTGTTCTCAGAGTTCTGAAGTCAAGTCATTCTGAATCATCCAGACAATATTCCAAATTAAATTTCTTTCACACAAAATGAACTGTCGTACAACTTTAAGCTTACCTTAAAACAAGCTAGCATTAAATGCAGGCAGTACGGCATGATAGCCTTGCTGGTACAAGGCAGAAGCTTCAGGTCCGAACCTAATAAAAGTACACAATATGCTTGTTATTATCAAAGAAAACAGCCTTGAAAAGCAAATGTTTAAGATACTTAAAAAAAAAAAAAGAATGAACAACAATCACATGATTCTATAATTTTAGTTTTAACCACAATTATGTTTAGTGGAGGTGAAATTGGATTTTGAATAGTCTCTGAATTTCATTTATCAATCTTCTTTCCTAAACTTGCTGAATCTATAGATATATTGGAGAGAATTGGTACCTTAACCATACTGAGTCTTCTATCTACAAACATGATTTTTAAAAAAATGGATCTTGGAGAGGGGAAAGAAGGGAGAAGGAAAGGGAGGAGAGAGAGACAGACAGACACAGAGAAACAACAACTGCTTGCCTCTTGGATGCACCTGAAAAGGGAATTGAACCTGTAACCTGGGTATGTGCCCTGAACGAAATCAAACCCATCACCTTTCAGGGTACAGGATGACACTCCAATGAACTGATCCATTATTGGCCAGGGCTACCAACAAGATTTTGACATTTCTTTCACTAAATTTATCCCTATGCATGCTATGTTTTTGATGGTGTTGTATTTGAAGATTTCTTAGGCTTTTCTATGTTGCCAAACAGGTAGCTGTAAATAAAGGCAGTATTTTTCAACCTTTATCTCTTCTTCTTGCCTATTACATTGGCGAGACTATATGAATGAAGTGGTGAGAGCAGACATCCTTCTATTGCTGCTGATCTTGGGGAGCATTCAATATTTCATAGTTAAGTATGATGTCAAGGAAGTTTCCTTCTATTTTCAGTTTGCTAAGATTTTTAAAATTAGGAATAATAAATGTAAACATAATTAAATTCTACCTATTAAGACAATCATGATCTTTCTATTTTCATCTGCTAATGTGGTGAATTAGTTATTGACTTTTTAATGTTAAATGACTTTTGCATTCCCTGTATACTCGGTCACTTGTATTATCTTTTTTATATATTTGCGATATTTGTCTTGCTACTATTTAGTTAAGGACTTTGGCATTTGGTTCAGGATGAGCACTGGCCTTCAATGTTTTTTTTTGTAGTGCTCTTGTTTGGTTTTGCTAACAGAGTTATGTTGGTCTTAAAAACTGCACTGAAAAGTATTCCCTCTTCCACTACTCCTCAAAGAGTGCAGGCAGGATTGGTATTATTTCTTCCTCAATGCTTAGCAGAATTCACCAGTGAAACCATCTGGACCTGGAGTTTTCTCTGTGGGAGATTTTTGACAACAAACTTAATTTCTTTGATAGACACAGGAACATTCAGATATTCTAATTCGTTTTGTGTCCATTTGGGTAAGTTGTGTTTTTCAAGGAATTTTTCCATTTCATCTAAACTGCTGAACTTATTGGCATAATGTTGTTCATAACTTACTCTCTTAATGTCCTTGACTTTGGGAGGCTCTGCAGTGACATTTCTCCTTTTGTTGCTGATAGAGGTAGTCAGTGTGCACTTTCTTCTGGATCAGCCTTGTTAGGGTTTATCAATTTTATTAGTTCTTTTCAGAAAACCAACTGTTAGCTTTATTAATTTCTCTATTTCATTGACTTCATATTGTTATTATTTCTTGCCTTCAACTTTCTTTGGGATTAATGTGTTCAACTTTTTCTGACTTTTGAGGTAGAAATTTAGATCAGTGATAGTGAATCTTTCTTATATAACCATTACAGCTAAATATATGTAGTTTTAAAGCAACATGCAATTTGAAGTGTAGCTCAAAAGAGCTCAAGAGGGATATATACGATCTACACGTTTTCCTAGAATTGGTAAAGGAAGGAAAAGGAGTTCAGAATTGAGGAGATAACAAACTTAAGAAATGAAGAGAACTCTGGAAGAAAGGCAGACTTACAGCTAAGAAAAAGGGATTAACTTTTTATACACTTTGTCAACCCCTACAGATCACAAAGTACTATCTCTTTTAAAAATATATATATATATTTTATTGATATTTCACAGAGAGGAAGGGAGAGGGATAGAGAGCTAGAAATGTCGATGAGAGAGAAACATCGACCAGCTGCCTCTTGCACACCCCCTACTGAGGATGTGCCTGCAACCAATGTACATGCTCTTGACCGGAATCGAACTCGGGACCTTTCAGTCCACAGACCGATGCTCTACCACTGAGCCAAACCGGTTTTGGCACAAAGAACTATCTTATAAGGAATTATAAAAAGTTTCTTAGCCTTAGGTCTGAAAGCTATTTTTACAACATAAAAACCTGTCACTGTACCTTTTCTAAATTTGGCCTTTACTTTTGAAGGCTCTTCCTGTGATTTGCCTCCATCTTGAATGGGGAGCACCATGTAGCACATCAAGTCCAGGACTTTTTCACATGTCATCTGGGAAGACAAGGAGAGGAGCTGATGTGGATTCTGACACTGAAAGCAAACCGACCCCACATTGACTCTGTGCACAACTGGGCAACACGTGCACACAGCGCCTGTGGCAGCGCCTCCAGATCCTTCAGGCGGCCATCACTGTTTGCTCAACATACAGAGAAAGTAACAGCACGGTGAAATCTATGTGCCACACCTTTGAGGGAGCAATAACTGTTCTCTGTTGTTAAAAACACACACCAACAAAACAAAACTTACTACTTAATCAAACTACCAATGTATTAAATAGCATAGTGGCAACCCAAAAGAAGTACGTCCCTGTCTTTAAAACATTTACTAACTCACCAGATAGAGAACAGGACATACAGTATGAACTGAATTCAAACATTTACTGAGTATGGAAGCTGTGCAAACTACCGTGATAGGTAGAGAGATGCAAGATAGAGAACACTGTGAAGGAGGGGCTCCCCACCACAGATACCCTGAGGCTCGGATAAGTCCTCATGCCCCACTTAGAAAAGGCCCCTTCTTTTCAGAACATCAGGCCTGATTCCACTCTGAAGGGATTTCAGGCAAGAAAGTTAAAAAAAAAAAAAAAAAGGAAGAAAGATAATCTTCCAACAAAATGGAACAATAATAAAACACCGAAGCCCAACTTCAGGGAAGCTATAGTAGAGGGAAAATTAAGTACAACAAAATCACCATGATTTCCCAGCAGACTGGGTAATAAATCTAGGCAGAAAGACCAAATTTCAAAGTAAACATGCACAGAATTAAAAAGCCACTCAAGGAGAAAGAGCAAACCAGGGTAGCTGAGTGCCTGAGGGCGAGCGAGGTGTCGGTACTCACTCGGTACTCCCCCAGAGCGAAGTGGCAAGTGGCCAGCTGGATGAGCGCCCGCTGGTGCTCCAAGGTCCCCTGCCCCGCGAGCTGTGGCTGAGGAAGCGATCCCTGGAGGGCTGCTAGGTGATGCAGGCTGGCTATGGCCTTTTTATACTGACCCTTAGAAAGACAAACAGCAAGGAGGGGAAAATACTGCCATTAGAAACAAACCAACCAACCTCCCGAGTTAACTAAGCAACTAGCAAATAACTACAAATAGGGGACCTCTGCTTGATTACCCAAGGAGGAATAAGGAGGCTCAGCAATGGCCTTTCTGGTCATAATTCTTAAGACTAAATAAATGACACAAGCCCTTTGATAAAGTATATTTTGAATATACCATTCCTCCATCAACATGTTACTACTAAGACCACCTCTCTTTTATGAAGGGTGAAAGCAGCAGCCTGTCCACTCCCACCAGGGCTGAAAGCTCCCTCCCCACAGTGAACGTCTGCTCTCTCCATTCCAGGCGCCAGGAGCTCAGCCACAGAGGAGCCCGGCAGCAGCTCTCCACCAGAGCGGAGAGGAGGGGGAGTGCGAAGCACCATCTTTTAGTGAAAAGCAAAAACCTTATCTTTACAAAGGACTGGATTGGACATACCAAGAGCAATGCAGAAGATGCAGCCTGGCTGTTTTGGAGTTACTGTGAGATGAAAGTGAACCACAATTCCTCTGTCACTGAAGACAGAACGCCCGGCTTCAGCGCAGGGACTAACAGTCCACAGAGGGACATACACATCTTGCACGCTGATGGTTAGCAACAGCCATGCTGTACAGACACAGGTGCTGACACATACATGACTCTACCTGATAGATGATCATATCAGTGAGGAAGATTCTTAACCAAAGCCAAGTATCCGTCTTCCATGCCAAACAAATTCTTGTAAATTCTGAGCGAGAATTCAAAGCAAATTTACCAAAAATATGTAACACAGAATAGAACTCAACAACCCAGTAAGAGAGAACAACAGTTAGAGAAACGCATTACCAAAAAATAGACATTAATTGTAGAGTTCGATTTATAAAACAATGGTCTAGAACAGGGGTGGGCAAACTTTTTGACTGGAGGGCCACAATGGGTTCTTAAACTGGACCGGAGGGCCGGAACAAAAGCAGCCTGACCATGCTGGCACTCCCATCTTGGGCTGCTGGTGAAGGAGCGGAGGGGAGAGCCAGAGAACCCTCCGCTCTTTCGGCTCCGAGGGCCGGACAGAATAGCCGAACAGGCTGGATCCGGCCCTTGGGCCGTAGTTTGCCCACTGCTGGTCTAGAACTTCAATTAGACAGTAAAATTAGAACAGAATACTTGGTAATACACAAGCACATTCTTATTAAGCACCAACACTTACTGAGCACATGCGATGTGCCAAGAACTGTTCCAAATGCTTTTCACACACATTACCTCATTTATGTTTTCAATTACTTTGCTCCTCCCCTCCCCCCAAAGACATTGTTTTATTTTTACCCTGTTAAAATACTATGCAACACTAAGAGTTTTATTCCTTTTTAAGACAATTTGTAGCTAAAGGAACAGTCACATACATGCTCACAAGTCTAGATGCAACAGGAGAAACAGAATGATGCTGTATTTACTTAGAAACATGACCAAGAGCTCTGTAGAGGCACGTGACAGAAGCAGGACAGGGCATGAATGTCCGCTGGCTAAAAGGAAGTAATGAGCCATGACTCCAAAGGATGGCAAAAATAAAGTGCTGGTCATTGGTAAGAAATGCTGATATACTTAATAGTTTAATATTATTTAGATGAAACACCCCGTTTTTATGTTTATACTTCAAAGAAAACAGGCTTTCTATAGCATTTGGATTTTGAGGTTTTCAGACAGTGGAGTTAATGCAGATGGAAAACAGCATTACCTCTTGTATTCTTAGCTAAATGTGGTTAAGGAAGATACAGAGCAATAGGACAGGATAATTAAAAGCACAAAACAAACAAACCCAGAAAAGAGGCCAGCAATAGAAATTTTAAAAGCTATAAAACTCTCCCTCTACTTCACCCCAACCCTGACTATAATATACACTCAGAGCAGAAGCTAAGAGTGAATGGTTATTTAAATATTAATAACTGGTTAAATATGTTACTTAATGTAGCAATAAGTGACTTGACATATCAAGTAATTTTTTTAGCACAATGATTTTATATAGAGAAACTAAACAACACTAACAGGACAAGCATATCTTACCCTTGTCAAGGAATTCTAGGGAATAGAGCAACTCCCAGCTCTCCCTGGCCAACTTAAAGCTTTCTAACACTTCAATTGAGTTAGCAAGTTCTGCTTTATTGATGACAATGTGACGGCTCCTTCCTTTTGCTGAACAGTCCTCATCGTCTGAGCTCTGCTTAGAGAATGTAAGAACAAGGATAATTCTTGGTTGTGGGGGTTTTCCTGTGTACTGTAGAATTTCTGGCAGTTATCCCTGCCTCTATTCATCACATACTAATAGCAACCCTGCCCCGCCCAGCTATGATATGACCATCAAAAGTGTCCTCTGTCCTGGCCAGTTTGGCTAAGAAGATAGTGAGTGAGTCAGCCCGCAGACTGAAGGGTCCCGGATTCATTTCTGGTCAAGGGCACAAGCCTTGGTTCAGGCTTGATCCCTGGTCTTGGTTGGGGCGCATGCAGGAGGCAACCAATCAATGTGTCAGACACACCGATATTTCTGTCTTTCTCTTTCCTTTCCACTCTCTCTAAAAAGCAATCGAAAAATATCCTTGGGTGAGGATTAACAACAACAAAGTCCTCAGATACTGTCAAGTGTCCCTAGGGGTCAAAATTACGTCTAGCTGAGAACCACTGGTTTATACAGTAATTACATGTTATAACCAAAGACCTAAGCTTTATCAATTTAGTTCCAAAGCCATATTTTACAAAGATTGATTTCTAAAAACAATCATAAGCATTTAATTTATTAATAATCGCTGAAAAGGATTACCATGGGTTTTTCTCTTCCTTCTGCCAGTTTCCTCTTCTTATGTATGTGTTTATTACGATCAATTTCTACGTCACCGTACACATTTGATACGTCCTCCAGGAGGACCAGTGGAACTTGGCTTGGGGCATTAGGACCTATGGGTGGGGTAAAAGACCAACAATTAAAAATGTAGCAAGGAAAAGAACACATAATATCAGGTGAAAGTTTACTCAACTTTTATGTAAAATATAGGTCATTAAAAAATTGTTCAGTGTGACCCCAATTAGGAAAAGAAACAAGTATATCCATACAGAAAAAGACTGTATAGGAATACACCAATATTAACAGAGGTTCTCCCATCCTTTTTTTGTATTTGTTCTTACGTTTTTACAATTTTTTTTACCATAATCATGAATTATAAAATTACCAAAAAAAATAAGCCTGCAAAATTACACGTACATGATGGTTACAAATTCCAAACAAATCTAATATATGAAAAGACTATAAGGCAATACACAAAAATGAGAGCTGTTATACTGGAAGAATTACGGAAGATTTCACACTTGTATTTTTTCTTTTTTAAAAATATATTTTATTGATTTTTTTTTTTTTTTTTTACAGAGAGGAAGGGAGAGGGAGAGTTAGAAACATCGATGAGAGAGAAACATGGATCAGCTGCCTCTTGCACTCCCCATTGGGGATGTGCCCACAACCACGGTACATGCCCTTGACCGGAATAGAACCTGGGACCCTTCAGTCCGTATGTCGATGCTCTATACACTGAGCCAAACTGGTCACAGCACTCGTATTTTTCTTATTTTCCAAAATTTATATGAATATATATATATATATATATATATATATATATATATTTTTTTTTTTTTCTCTTACCATTCCAATTTTAGTCTATGTGCTGCCAAAGCAAGCACTATACTAGTGTGTGTGTGTGTGTGTGTGTGTGTGTGTGTATGTGTAATTTAAAAAGTCTTTGCCTATTGCAAAGTCTTTGTGAAATCTACTTCAATACTTTGCTACATCTGCTGCTTTTTCAAAATACAGGCATTCAATGTCTGCATTTAGTTTCATATTGTCACTACATTTTTTGATATAGAAACTTTAAATGAAGATGTACTTACATAAACCAACAATAACTAAAAAAAGTGCTGGTATCACCCCACCATTATCTGGATCCAAGAACCATGTTAAGGTAAGCATTTTTATCTTCACCATCCCCGCCGAGGCCAGTATTTTGGGACACTCTAAAATTGTTAAACCAACCTTGGAAGAGAGATGGCTGTATGCTGTTGACATACTGGAATGCATTCTTAAAGAAGACCAACATAGTGGAATAAACCACCTGGTTTTTATATTTTGCATGAGCTTCATTATCAAAGTTGTTCATGTATCTGCAGAGATCCTTCATTCTATGCAAAATATCACCATAGCTTCTGAAAGATGAAGAATGATAAAATTTGCTTAGTTACTCTGGGCTTGTCAGCAAAAGGTCAAGAGTAATGTCCCAGTAGAGCCATCATATTTACCAAATGTAGCTTTAGGCACATAAAACTAGTCTTTATTGTCCCCATATGGATGCAAATTCTCCTGAATTAGAGCAGTGATTAGATCAATAGTTTATGACACTAACATGCCAAGTAGCTTCTCTTTCCTCCGAATATCAAGGAGTACTTCAAACTCAACATCATCTTAAGAGTTCCTATTTCTGTTGGGAATCTTTTAATAAAATTAAAAACTACCTTCTTTTGCATAAATACTGTGTTACAGAATTTACCCAAAGGCAGATGTACCAATATCCTATTTAATAAAGATCTAATATGCTAATTAGACTGAATAGCTGGACGACCTTCTGGCTACTCTTCCGGACAAAGCCGGGGCTGTGAGGGCCAGTCGAGGTAGCCAGGGCTGCGAGGGCGATTCCTTGCACGGATTTTGTGCACCGGGTCTCTAGTTTAATATATTAGTTGGTTTGAAAAAAAAAGTGTTGTTTCTTAGGATCCTGAGATTATGCTATCAAAGATTTGTTCAGTAATTCTAGAAACGAACAATTTTTTACCGTCTTCCTTTATCCATCTGCCATTCACATCTCATTCCAACAACGTTCAAAATCTTAAACAATCTCTCCCAAGGGTCCACAATCTGGGATGATTTTTCAGTCAATCCTTCTATTATGTACTTCTGAGAGCTACGTTTGCTAGGTGACATTAAATCAGATGTTTCTTGCGCACCTGAGATGTAAGAAAAAAATAGCAATTAACATTACTACTTAACTGTTTATATGGCACTTGATAGAGGAGGGAAAAAGTCTCACTCCCTATTCAAAAAGCTAGAGCACAGAATCTCATGTGTGTGTCTTGCTCAAGGACCTACACTGGCCATTGGTATAGTAGGAAGTGACTTTTGAGCTGTGGTACATGTATAAAGCTCAGTGTATTAACAGAGTTCAACAAGTTAACTGTTGCAATTAAGGGATAAAATTGAGTCCAGAAAAGTCTCATCTCTTAACCGCAGTATTTCTTTTCTAGAAACCATCTTTTAGAACCACTATCACACTGGTATGTATCCAGAAGGAATAATCGGAATGCTGAGGGATTTCGGACTCTGTAATTTTACTAAAGTCTGCCTAAACAAGACTGCAGTACGTTCCCACTTACCTTGATGCTGATTCTCTATCTGAGTAGACCTGGTGACATAATTGATATAAAATTCAGCTGCTTTGTTCAAGTACTTGTATAATAAATTGGCAGGCAACCGAACATCATGGTTGTTAATTATTAAAGGAAGGACATCACAAACTGTTGAAGAGGAAAAATAAGAAAAAAGTGGTTTAGTTGTCTATCCTAGAGTTCTGACAAAAACAAAATTTATTTTCGAGTTCACTTAATGTAGTACCTAAAATGTACGGGAGACAAACCCTTATGGCACATTTATTTGAAAGTTGCAATGCAGGGGCACACCAGTGGGCAAAGTCAGCGAGAAAACAAGGGCAGATTCTATATTGTGGGTAAGGTGTATGTTTATTATTACACTACGTACTTGAATATACAGTCACACACATTCTTTGGGAGGTATCAAATATTACATTACAAAAACTTAGAAGTTGCTTAAAATGCTTTCTGGACTGAAAAAATAAACAAGGATTTAAATGCTGAAATATGAAAAGTTCCTTTGCTTTCTACCAATGACCTGATACTGAAATGATCTTTACCTCTGCGTAGTCTATGTAGCATAAGGAATTAATACAAAATACAATTTTTCTTACCAAACAATTTTCTAAAGCAGTTAACAGGAGACTCTTGTTCTTCAATGGTTTCGGCCTCTAGCAATGCCTCCCCAAGGCCAACCTGTTTCAAAATACATTTAATCATTTAAATGTGTTAACAGTTTAACATGTCAGAATTACACGAACAAATGGTATTTTTTGTTTTTAATTCTTACTCAAGGGTATTTTCCCCCACCCCCAATGATTTGTAGAGAGTGGAAGGGAAGGGGAGAGCCAGAGAGAGAAACATCAATGTGAGAAACATCAGTTGGTTGCCTCCTGCATGTGCCCCGATTGTGGCCAGGGGCTGAGCCTGCAACCGAGGTACGCACCCTTGACAGGAATTGAACCCGAGACCCTTCGGTCCAAGACCCAACGCTCTAACCACTAAGCCAAATAGGCTAGGGGAATAGGGTATTTTTAAATTTACCACATAGTTTGTATATTCAAGCTTCGAGAGAAACAAATATCTCATATTAAAGACCAAAAAACAAAAGACACCAGCAACACAGCTCAGAAGGGAATCACTAATTCACCTGACCACAGATCACTTTGTCTGGGTTATTTTCCTCTGAAATGGTAATATTAAAACGCTAGCAAAATGTGTAAGAAACTTAAAGAATGCACTGGAACTAGCGTTAGAATGATAATAGAGATGTAGAGATTTTCTGAGAAACGTGGAAACTAACTTTACTGTCTACCTCCAGATGTGTTATGTAGATGAATCATCATTTTCAAGAGTTGTCTGGAGGACCAGGCGTACAGCCTGCAGGAGGCTGGACAGACTGTAGGAGTTTGAAGCCACCTTTCCATTACTGCTGCCTTCGCAGAGCAGAAAGTTGGCTCATCAAATTCACCAAGATGTCAGCATTATATTCCTTTCGACTACTTGGCGTGCACGAGTTGGAGTGGGACAATGTGAGGGATTACACAGCACAGAAAGTTTGAAGTCAGAGTAATGGCCCTGGCCAATTTGGCTCAGTGGATAGAGCATCGGCCTGCGGACTGAAGGGTCCAGGGTTCAATTCCGGTCAAGGGCATGTACATTGGTTGCGGGCACATTCCCAGTGGGGGGTCTGCAGGAGGCAACTGATTGTTGTTTATCTCTCATCAATGTTTCTAACTCTCTATCCCTCTCCTTCCTCTCTGTAAAAAAATAAAAAATATATATTAAAAAATAAAAAATAAAGCCAGAGTAATGACCAGGGACTATACTGGGTTGAATGGTGTCCCTTCAAAATTCATGTCCACCCAGAACCTCAGAATATGACCTTACACAGATTTTACCTTACAAAAACGTGAGCTCTTTGTAGATACAATTAGGTAAGGCCACACTGGATTAGGGTGGGACCTAACTCAATGACCTTATATAAGAAGGTCATGTAAAGACACACAGGAAGCAGGCCATGTGACAATGGAGGCAGAAATTGGAATGACGTAGCTGCAAACCGAGGAATGACAGGCTGCTGGTGACCACCAGAAGCTAGGAAACAGTAGGAAGATGAATGATTTGAATCCTGACTCTCCCACTTACGGAAAGTTACTAACATTTAAGATTCAGTTCACTCATCTGTAAAGTGGATATTAGGGTCTGTGGAGAATAGAAGGAAATTCCTTTTATTTCCCAGTGCCTGCCAAGAGCATTCAATTATTACGGATATAAGAAAAGGGCATGAATGAAGAGAAAACAATGTTCATAGTGCAAAAGCACATGAAAAACATGTCTGTTAAGAATATACACTATGGCTCTCATTAAAATTCCAACACATTTTTTAAAACTTTGTAATAAGATTATTTTTTAAAAACCTTTACTCAAAGCTCGGTGACTGTTTTCTTACACTGATAAAACAACTTCTACTGGAAATGAATAGTTTGGTAATAGTGACAACCTTCTAGCTTTACTGATAAAGATTTAAGTTCAACCTTATCTAATGTTCCTCAGGCAGAATTTCTGCTTTACAATATCCAGCATAGCTCCTCAGCACACTGATGAATTCTATTTTCTCTTAAGGAAAAGGAAAGGACCAGATCTTACCCCATGCTGCACCACTGTTTCAGGGAAGCGTCTCAAAAGTAGCAGCAGCATTTCTGACCGCTCCAATGTGTTGAAGCATTGTTCCGTAACCTTGAGTAACATTTCACACTGGACCCGACCAGGAAGAGTTTCAAATAAACCTGTACACAGTATATCACGCTTTTAAAAGCTCCTTTCAGAAAGAACACTGAAGCAAAAGTGGAAGTAAGGCATTTTTATAGACAGAACAGTCAATACTATGTGAAGAATCACTGTTCTTGGGTTTCACCTACAACCCAGAAGGCTTTTGGGTCAGATAGTACTGGGCACAAGATGTTTGTTGAATGACCATAAAAACCTCTTAGGGATCCAGAAGACAAGAATGATATATGTGAAGGGTCACAACAGTGCTTGTTGCTGGCTGAAACAGACAACATGCACTTGTTTAAGTTGAAAGTGACCTAAACTGTCTACTTTTTTATCCAGAATTTGAAAATACTCGATTGGCTATAGCAACCAACACAGAGTAAAGGTTTAAAGAATGGTCATAAATTATTAAAGTTTCTCTCCTGTTTTGTGGAGGTCTGCCTAATGTACAGATACTTTCTGATTGCTGTAAAACCTATTAAAAATATATTCAGTTCCCTGAGCTAACTGATAAATCCACATCCTTTAAGGAAACTTACAGGATTCTAAGCAAATGCTTCAGGGACCAAGTGACACCATTTGCACAGACTTCCGTTGACAAGAATAAAGCATACATATGGGTTCCAATATTACAGATGTCATTTTTTGGCTAAATTACTATATTTAACTCAGTATTCCAGAAACAGTCATGTACATACTGTTAAGTAATTACTCCATTCTTACTTCTTAAAAATTGGGTTTGTTTATCCTGTGAATCGTTCCTTAATGCTGACGTAATAATGCTGATTTCTCTCCATACCACCGGCTGATCTGGGAAATTCACAAACCTAGTTTTAAAATGAATGCATTAAATTAAAATGTCAGATTCTATATAATATCTAAAAAGAAAGTAAGAACATTAACATTTGAATAAGAACAGTTTTCATTATTCCAAGTGAATATGTAGATTTACAAAACCAAAACCAAAATAAAGATATAAAAATAAAAACTAATTTTAAAAAATGAGGGTATCAACCCTGGCCAGTGTGGCTTAGATGGTTGAGCTTCTCCCGGTACACCAAAAAGGTTGTAGGTTTGGTCCCTGGTGGGGTGCACACTGGAGGCAACCACGCGATGTTTCTCTCTCACATTGATGTTTCTCTCTCTTTCTCTTCTTCCTCTCTAAAAATAAAATAAAAATAAGAAATCAATAAAAAGATATGTTAAAAAAAGGAGGGTACCCACAAAACTTTTTAGAGATTTTTACAAGTGAAAAAATAGTATTTCATAACGTGTAAAGAACTTCTAAAGATCAACAAGAAAAATAAAGGTACCCAAAGAAAAAGTGGGCAAAGGCAAATCACACAAAAAACACAAGTAGCCAAAGAGAACATTTGAAAAGATTAGAAATATAACGGAGGCAACTATTATAAAATAGCAAAATACCATTTCCTGTCACACTGGCAAAAAGTGAAATCTGAAAGTCTGATAATACCCACTGTTGGCAAAGGTATGGAAAAATGGGACACGCATACACCGTTAGCGAAAATGTAAATTGGAATAGTATTTTTTTTTTGGCGAGTACTTTGACAGTGTATCAAAATTTACAATGTGCAAACATTGACTAGGAAAATCCACTTAGAATCTATTCTACAGGAAACATCAAAATATGGGTACAAAATTGCCTGTGGATGCTGCACATCACATTTGGAAACGACCAATAAAAGAGTGGTTATGAAATGCTACGCAGACATGAAGAAGAATGAAGTCGGCCAAAACGGGTTTGGCTCAGTGGATAGAGCATTGGCCTGCAGACTGAAAGGTCCCAGGTTCGATTCAGGTCAAGGACATGTACCTTGGTTGCGGGCACATTCCCAGTAGGGGGTGTGCAAGAGGCAGCTGGTCGATGATTCCCTCATGGATGTTTCTAACTCTCTATCTCTCTCTCTTCCTCTCTGTAAAAAATCAATAAAACATATTAAAAAAAAAAAAAAAAGAATGAAGTCAGTCTCTGCCTCCTAACAGGAAAAAAGATCCTTTACAGCGGGTGAAGAGAGCAGACTGCAGAACAATTAGTATAATCTCGCTTTTGTAATCCACACCCCCAAACGTGGATTATATGCATCCTGTGTTACGTGTACCATACACCTCAGAAAACTTAACTCTGGCTGAATTTAGGAGGGGGTGTGAGGAGAGAGGCTTTCACGTTTTACTCTGAGTTGCTTCCGTATTGCTTTAACTTTTACATAGAGCATCATGTATTATTATTATTTCCGAACTAAAAGAAGTTCTCGGACAGCAAATTTTTAGCAAGAAACCTAACAGACTCATCTGCAGAAGGCACCGTCAGCCATGAAGGGAAGGACTAGAGCCCCATCTATAAGCAGGGATGTGGATGGACGTGAAGCTCTTCCTCCAAGGCCCACGTCGCGGAGACAAAACCGCAGGAGAGAGATCCGGCGCCGGGAACGTGGAGCCCCGGGTCCCCCACTCACATGTCGTACAGCAGCCTCCCCGCCGTGGCCGTCCGCTCGGCGTTCCGCTCGATGGTGTACATCTCGTACTGCAACGACACAGAGCAGGCCCGCCGGTCACCTATGGGTGCCTGCCGCCCGGGGGGAGAGGGGGAGGGTGGTGGTGGGGGGCCTGGGGGCCGTGTGCCCGGGAGTCCAGCATCACCTGGGGCACCAGGGCCGGGTCCCAGGTTTAGCGAAAATCATGTCTTAAAAGTAGAAGGTGCTGCCCAAACCGGTTTGGCTCAGTGGATAGAGCTTCGGTCTGTGGACTGAAGGGTCCCGGGTTCGAATCCGGTCAAGGTGGCACATCCCCAGTGGGGGGTGTGCAGGAGGCAGCTGGTTGATGTTTCTCTCTCATCGACGTTTCTATCTCTCTCCTTCCTCTCTGTAAAATATCAATAAAATATATATATTAAAAAAAAAAAAGTAGAAGGCGCTGAACAGATGGCTGCCATCGTGATAAACGAACGGCCGAAAGCCCTTCCTAGGGGCGTGGGAGTCCACACGCGGGTGGGCCACACCTCCTCCCAGAGCCGGCCTCGGGGTTCGCGGGGAGAAGGCTTGTGGGGGGTGCGGGAGGACGGGGCGGGGAGGAGGTAGCGAGAAGGGGGAAACGGAGGGCAGGGCGGACGGGCGGGCGGGAGGCGGCCCGTCCCCGGCCACCGGGCGCCGCCGGCGGGCGGGCTCCCGCCGCCCCGAAGGTGGAGCGCGCGGCCCGGGCTCACCTGGATGTTGAAGTCGGCGGGGTAGAGGCTGCGGGCCGTGATCAGCCACGCCTTGGCCGCCCACAGGTCCTGCTGCACCAACTCGCGGGCTCGCTGCACCAGGAACTCGCAGTCGCCCTGGGCCGACATGGCCCAGGAGAAGGGGTCGGGCCGAACCTTCCGGCTCCGGAGACTCCGCCAACACTGCCGCCGCCGCCGCGGCCGCCGGGGAGGTTACTGCGCATGTCCGGTCGCACCGATGCCGGCCCGGGATCGGGAAGAGTTTTCCGGGTTTTGTGGGCAGCCGTCTTCCGGTCGGCTCTCTGTCGCCGCCGGGCCGCTTCCTCCTCCCTGCGGAGCTAGTGTTTGGTGGGAGTCTCCCGGGTCACCTCCAAAACCTGGAGAGGTGGATTCTCCCTCTGGCGGGATTCACCGAGGTCCTGGTCAGTCCGCGGAGCATGCGCGGGAGCCTGCGGTCGGCGGCTGCGCCTCCCGGGGCCGGCGGCCTGGCGCGGGCAGGTGTCGGGAGCGGGCCGCCGGAGAGGGCCGTCCCGGGTGGATTAAGCGGGCGGTTCCCGGGGGTTAAGGGTTCAAAACTGATTCAAGAGCCCGCGACTCGCTCGGTTCCCGGGGCCAGGCTGGGGAGAAGTTTGAGAGGGAAATCCGAGGGCGGTCCGGGAGCCGGAGGGAAGGATGCCCGTCCTCCCGGCCGGGCTGAGGGATGGCCGGCCTCTGGGTCACTGCCCCGGAGCGGATTAGGAGTAAAATCTGGGGTACGGTGGTGCTCGGTGCAGAGGGAGTGTGATGCCTCCTCGCGTTTGGTCTGGTGCCTTTTTTCTTTTCCAGGGACGTCTGTATTTCATTGCTGCGCCTTGACGCGCTGGTTTTCCCACAGACATTTGTGGAGTAATTGGTCTGGGGGAGCTACAGAGGTGATTGTGCCTGACCCAGCAAAGGATGTGCAATGTTCTGGACGGACGACCTACAGAGAAATATGCTATTTTATTTATTTTTAAAAAATGTATTTTATTGGTTATTTTACAGAGAGGAAGAGAGAGGGATAGAGAGTTGGAAACATCGACCAGCTGCCTCTTGCACACCTCCTACTGGGGATGTGCCCGCAACCAAGGTGCATGCCCTTGACCAGAATCGAACCCCGGACCCTTGAGTCCGCCAGCTGATGCCAAACCGGTTTCAGCGAGAAATATGCTATTTTAGTATCTTCTCCAACCAGAATCAGGGTCATTTTTCACAAAAACTTCAGATAAGTTTAGCACTGGAGAGAAATGAAATAATTTGTGTTCCCTTGGAAGGGAGGCCGCACTTAAGGCCTTAGGAAGCAATATTGGCTCAGTAGGAAGAATGTACCAAAATGTGGGTTCTGATTAGTGCATTAGATTTTTCAATCCAAAAGTGGTGTAGAAAAAAAATTTAGCAAATTCTATTACCACCAAAAACTTCCATTTAAGACCAAGGGATTAAGTATTCAAAACTGATTTGTGTGTTATAAAGAAATTACTAGGTACTTATATAAACATGAAAATAATAAATATTCTAAGTAAATATAAATACATACCATTACTACTTATGGTTATACATAAAGTATAAAATATACTTGCTAATTATAATACTTTATAAGTAAACAATCTTAAACATTAGTGGTGGGTTATTTATGTTGGCGGGCTGGTTTTAGAGATAAGTGACACATAGGGCAGGCACCCAGGAACACAGCATACAGTGCCAATGCTGTCAACTCATTAATGCCTCAGCTCTTTTATTAGGTTATTACCCCATTCCAAAAATGGTAATGCTAAGCATCTTCCCCTTTCCTCAAACCTTTTTAAAATCTGATTTTGTTTAATTGCTATTCTCAATGGTATCTTCTGGTAGGATTCACCACATTTACCTCAGTCATTCTGTGACGTAGCGAGGAAGCATGATGGTTCCAAAGGTGCTATTTAATGTCCTCTGATTGTGCACAGGAACAGCCAAATTTTTCGATCCTTTTATAGGCGAGGAAAGCTGCGATAAAAATTATTTGGCTTTGTAGAAAAGAAGGCAGAAAGATGAATTTAACAGATCAGAGTAACTTTTAGCTGATAAAGCGTAGGTCATAAAAACAGATTGCTGTCTTAAATATTTTTTTCATTATTAGCCTGGCTGGCATGGCTCAGTGGTTGAGTGTCAACCTATGAACCAGGAGGTTGCCTATGAACCAGGAGGTCATGGTTCCATTCCCTGCCAGGGCTATTTTATTAAAAGACTAGTGGTCTGGTGTGTGAAATTTGTGCAGGGGTGGGGGTAAGGGGGTGGAGAGGAGAGGGAGGTTGGTTCCTCAGCCCGGCTTGCACCCTCTCCAATCTGGGCCCCTTGGGGGATGTCTGACTGCTGGTTTGGGCTCGATCCTTGTGGACAGTCGGACATCCCTCTCACGACCAGGGACCACTGGCTCCTAACCACTGGCCTGCCTGATTGCCCCCTAACTGCTCCCCTGCTGACCTGATTGCCTCAACTGCCCTCCCCTTCTGGGACCTGCCTCCTCCACAACCCCCAGACCTCACTGTGCGGAGCAGCGGGCCGCTGGGCCCCTGCCTGCTGTGCACATGGCCATCTTGTGACAGCCATCTTGGCTTTTATTATTATAGATATTTTTATTGATTTCAGAGCGGAAGGGAAAGGGAGAGAGGTAGAAACATCAATGATGGTTGAGAATCATTGATCAGCTGCCTCCTGCACACCCCTCACTAGGGATCACATCTGCAACCCAGGAATTTAGTCGTGATCCCCTGGCTCGTAGGTCAACACTCAATGGCTGTTTTTTTTTTTTTTTTTTATTGATTTTAATGTACAAAGTCTGTGTAGAGATTTTCAAATGGCAAAACGGCTGATTTGGTTATTGATCTTTATGTTTGGAATTACCAAAACAAAAAACAAAGCTGTATACGTGTTCCTGAATCTTTAGTTCTCTAGTGTTCTACTAGGCAACAATTGGAAACTAAACTTTTACGTATAAAGGCTAAATAAGGGAACTCTGGATGTATTTTAGATGCCAGTCAATTGAAATTGCCTCTTTTTGTCAGAATACAACATAAGATTTGTGGCTACTGGAGATATTTTCTTCATTGTGTTTTAGGGCTGCTCCCTAGTACAGCTGTTTAGTGGTAACCCAATCCCCTCTGCCAGCATACCATGCACACCCTTCTGTATACTCTCTGTATTTTCATGAGGCCACAGATGTGAGTTCAGGGAGTTGTGGTGAGGCAGAAGGTATGGCTCCAGGGGACTCTGAGCCATGCTCTTGAAAATTCCTCATGCTTTTCAGGTCTGCTCAGGTTCTCTCTTACCGACTGCATTTCCATGAAATAGTAGAATGCTTGTACACACTCCCAACTTTATAAGGGGAATAAAATAGCCATCGTTTCTTTAAATCCTATGAAAGTTGCTTCCTGGGAGGAGGATGAAATGATGGTGATGGAAGTTGCAACAGTGATTGCCTGCTCTGTGTCTGCGCTTCCATGATTAGAAGCAGCAAGTTGTGACCAGAACAAGATCCCTGGTATTTGGAGGACAAAGTCCTTATTGCTCGCCACTTTGGCTCCTGCAAACACTCTAGGAACACTGGTGCAGCTGCCTTCCATGCGGCTGGAAGTGGGGCAGAGGAGTAGCCACTACTGCAGGAGGCTGGAATCGATCCAAATTAACCACAGTTTACCAGACACTGCTTTCCCTGGAAGCCACAAGCCTTCGCATAGACCAGTGTTTCCCAAACTTTTGACATATGTGTACATACCCCTTCTTTTTTTAAAAATTTATTAAGGTATTATATGTGTACATAGCTTACCACTGCCTCCCCCCACCCAATACATGCCCTCCCTCCCCAGAGTTTTGTGTCCATTGGTTGTACTTATATATTCATGCATACCAGTCCTTCGGTTGATCTCTTATCTCCCCCAGATCTCCCTCCCCCCCTCCCCCGCTGTCATTTGACAGTCTGCCTGTTGTTTTACTGTCTCTATATCTATCTTTCTGTTCATTAGTTTATAATGTTCTTTAATATCTATAAATGAGTGAGGTCATGTGGTGTTTCTCTTTCATTGACTGGCTTATTTCACTCAGCATGATGCTCTCCAATTCCATCCAGGTTACTGCAAATGATGAGAATTCCTTTTTATGGCAGCTGTACGTACCCCTTCTATAATTTTCGTAATGCTGAGTACCCCTCATCAAAAAAAAAAGGATGTACCGGTATTTTAATAACAATCAAAATATACTTATTTTTATTTTTTTGGTACATACACAAAGTAATAATAAACAAAAAATAAAGTTATTCATAATATAATATAAATAAAAGTTATATTATAAATAACATTTATTTGCACACTGAACCATCTCACGCCTCACAAGACTGTCTTGACTTGACTCATGAGAACATAGAATTAGGCGCAGCTAAGCACAGTGCAGTGCATACCCCCACCAAACTCTTCCTGTACCCCTGGGGGTATGGGTACCACACTTTGGGAAACACTGCATAGACTATAGGATTCTAAAATAATTACATTAAGACACATTTTGCTAATATGCTGTCCAGATAAAGAGAGAACTTCCCAGCACTTCCGACATTGCCATCTTTACTGACATACAGGCTTATTTCGTTTTACACCCTGGAGTAGTTCATTTTAAATTCTCTGTCAAAATTCTAATTTAACAGCTATAAAAACTGACTAAAGAGTGCTGAGTGGAAGTTAGAATTATTGAGAGTTTTAGCTGGAAATTAATGTTCTAGTGACAGTTTAAGGCCTTCTTCAAGATACTTCAGATTATGCAAAGACATCCTTAGTTCTTTGGCTAAAAAAAGCACATTTTTGTGTCTACGTAAGATGTAGAGCAGTGGTTCTCAACCTTTCTAATGCCGTGACCCTTTTATACAGTTCCTTATGTTGTGGTGACTCCCAACCATGAAATTTTTGCTGCTACTTCATAACTGTAATTTTGCTATTGTTAATCATATTGTAAATATCTGCGTTTTCTGATGGTCTTAGGCGACCCTGCTAGTGGTTCTCAACCTGTGGGTCACCCAAGACCATTGGAAAACACAGGTATTTACATTATGATTCATAACAGTAGCAAAATTACAGTTATGAAGTATCAACGAAAATAATTTTGTTTTTATTTATTTTTGAATGTTTTATTTATGAATAATTTATTTATTCATACAGTCCCTCATGTCACCACAACATGAGGGACTGTATGAAAGGGTCGCGGCTTTAGAAAGGTTGAGAACCACTGATGTAGAATATAGCAAAAGAGTAAAGAAAGGATCGGTATCCTGGGGAGTCACAGCTTAGCGGCCTTCTTAAAACTATTTGACCTGCCACTATGGTAACAATAAGAGGGTAGCATCCATTTAGACAAAAAGTGATTGTTGTATGATATGAGGACAAAGTCCTCAGAACCAGTAATGAGAAAAGAATACTTATCCAAGGTTTATGTTCCTCTAGTATTAGGCAGTCTCTTAAGGCTTCATCCTACATTACAAAATCTGTTTTCCTTGACTCCCTATGTAATTTATACATTATTATGCATTTTCTTGTTTTCTTAAGGGCTCACTTTATTTCTCTAATTATATGGCATTTGAGGTCAAGCATCATGTTTTGATTCTTTTTTATCCTACACAGTTGTTAGTCAATTAATATTTGATAATTAAAATTTCAGAGTATGAGAAATTTAAGACCTTTACACTTATGATTTAACAGGATGCAAATATTTTTACTTTAGAAGCTGCCATATTAATAGGAGTTCTGAGGGGAGTGAAAGCAGAAATTCTTCTTGACACAGGAATATATTGTCCTAATTATGGCCCAAACTTTTTCCACAACTTTTATTCTGCTGGATTCTATTTGGCATATTAATAATTCATTGTTGTGTATATAGTTTGATAACTTGATATATTAAATTTGGTTATAAAACATTAAACAAAATAAATGAAACCATTGCAATTTGGAAAAGGGTACTATTATTCAATTTTAGCTATAAAACACCTTTGAATAGTTGGTAATGATTACCATAAATCATCTAAACATCTCATAAATTTAACAGTTAAGCATTCAAACTTTATTTCCTAGACAGTATCTTTTGTCAAAATACCCATTGTTTTTATTCATTAAAATTGTGCAATACTTAATGTCTTGAAATTAATACATGATCATTATAAGAAATTAGAAAAGTGCAGAAAAGCACAAGGAAGAAAATATAAATCACACATAATTCCATTACTCAGAAATAACTATTATTATCATGATGGAATATCTATACAGTCATTTTTTAAAAATCTCTTTTCTACTTCTAGAAAGAGATAAACAATTCAATAGAAAAAAAAAACAGGCAAGAGATTAGAGCAGGCATTCAATTAAAGACTATGTCTAAAAGGCCAACAAAACCATTAGAAATAAGGAAAATGCAAATTAAAATTATAAGATAATGCTCTGTACTCATTGGTTATTAAAATGTAGGAAGACTGACAACCAGTATTGTTAAGGAAGTATAACCATGGGAACTTTCACACTGATGATGAAAATGTTAACTGGTTACAGCCAATTTAGAAAACCGACATTATCTACTAGACTGAAAATCCACATGTCATTTCACTAAACAATCTAAGTCCTAAATGTTTACTCAACAAAATGTGTGCAAAAAAAAAAAAAAGGACATATAGAAGAATGTTCAGAAGTAACCTTATTCATAATAGCTCCAAATGTCCTCTCAGAGCAGAATCTATATATATACCACCCCGTTTCCCTGAAAATAAGACAGTGTCTTATATTAATTTTTGCTCCCAAAGATACGCTAGGTCTTATTTTCAGGGGATGTCTTATTTTTCCATGAAGAAGAATACGGTACACATTTATGTGAAATGAAAATAAAGGAAATTTATTACCTGTATATGGTACGGTAGTATGGTAGTTGTCAACACAAACCAGACAAACTGTGAATCCTACAGTATCAAGAATTTACTCATTTATTCAATGACAATCATGTCACCATCTTCTGGAACATCATCCTAACAATCCAATTCCTGAATTTCCTGGTGAATTTCTTGTGACTCCATTTCTTTCCGAATCAGTGGACCAAATCTCTCATGTTTAGCAATAGCACTGTCTTTAAAGGGGTACTTCTTGTCAAGGTAGCCTGCTCGCAGTGCATTTGCAATGCAGCTGTCAGTGATTTTCTCCCATGAATCCTTCACCCAAGTCACAACTTCTTGCAGTTTAGGTTTCACAAAGTTTCCACGCTGATTTCTCTCCATTCACACAGCAGTGACGTCAGGACTCTGCGTAACGTCACTGGTTGCTAGATGCCAGTCGGGGCGGCCCTAGCGACCAGTTTGCGGTAAATTAATTTTCATTCTGAGACAGAGCCTGGGGACCTTATTTTCGGGGTGATGCCTTATATTTCACTCAGAAGGAAACCTGTAAGTAGGTCTTATTTTCGGAGGATGTCTTATTTCCCGGGAAACACGGTAGTAAAAGGCTAATATGCAAAGTGTCCCCTCAGGAATTTGACCGGGAGATCAAGAGCTTGATTGCACGCTATGATGTGTGCCGACCACTAGGGGGCAGCACAGATCATGGTGGGCCACCAGAGGCGGTGGGGCACTGAGGGAACCACACAGTGGGGGTCGGTGGGTGGTAAGGGAAGGGAGAGTTGGGAAGGGGAAGGTTAGGGGGGGAAGCCAGGTAGTGTCAGTGTGTGGGTGGCGAGGGAAGGAGGAGGTGGGAAGGTGGGGAACCTGACCGGCCCTGATCGCAGGCCAGGCTAGGGACCCTACCTGTGCACGAATTTTGTGCACTGGGCCTCTAGTGAATAAGTAAAATGTGATATATTCATACAAGTATTTAGAAAGGCGTTCCTTATTCCGATGTACACCAATGAGAACTGACTACTATGTGAAACATCAGGGGGTGGAAGAGGTTGGAACCAAAGTGCACGAGCCATGTAATTCCATTTACATAAAGTTTAAAAATAGGTAAACCCCAGCTGCAGTATTTACCGACATAAACACAAAGTGGCGGAACTAGAAAGAAAAGCGAGGAAATGGCTGCAGTCGTGTCAGGAGTGTGGTTTATTTGGGGAAAAGGAAGGAAGCAAAGCTTGGGAGGTTGCAGGAGGACACTTCAGGGGATGGTTCTCTCTCCGGACCTGGACGGGGTTACAAGGTAATCACTTTGCATAAATCAGTTGTATCTGTTTCTTTTGTATCCTACTATTTACAACGGTATATGAAACGATACAAATGTTAAAAAGGAAACAAAAGTATTGCACCGGACAATGCTTTTAAAGTTGCTTTTTGCAAAACTACATCTTAGAAACATTTTCATTGTGCTCTACCTCTTATGGCCTCATTATAGTCCCTTGAATTTTCAACATGTTTATTATTATCGGACAGTTGTTTCTAGTTTTTTTTTTTTTTTAAATAATGCTTTGCTAAACATCTTTGTAAATGTATCTTTTAAAATGTTCATGATAGTTTCTTTTGGCGAAATCATAGAAGTGAAGTTATTTAAATAAAGTGTATACATTTATTTATTCATTCATTTTTATTTATTTATTTTTTAACAAATGGAAACACACTGCAGGTTTTTAAAAAATACATATTTTATTGATTTATTACAGAGAGAAGGGAGAGGAATAGAGAGTTAGAAACATCAGAGAGAGAAACATCGATCAGCTGTCTCTTGCAACACCCCACTGTGGATGTGCCCGCAACCAAGGTACATGCCCTTGACCGGAATCAAACCTGGGACCCTTCAGTTGGCAGGCCGATGCTCCATCCACCGAGCCAAACCTGTTTCGGCTAAAGTATATACAATGAAAAGATTTTTTTTTAAAGGTCAAATGTTGCCAAATTGCTGTCCAAAAAAATGATGACAAACTAGATTCTCATCAGCATTGTAGGAGAATGCTAATTTTGTCCATCCTCAACATTAAATGCATGTTGAAACCCTGAATTAACTTCCAGGAGGCTATCTCAGCCCTTTTCTAGAAAGAACAGCTGATCACCAGGTGCAACAGCATCCTTCTTATGCTGAACTTCCAGGTTATTTTCCCACCACCAATGCAAAAGCAGTAGACACTTCTTCCTAAAGGACTATGCACCTATCCCAGAACTTTCTCTGCTTCACCTTCCTCCTGCCCCTTTATCTATAGCCAATGTAAATTCATTCAGAACAGCTTACATCTTTCTTCCCCAAACTCATGGTATAAAAGAGCCTGTCAATCCCGAGCCACTGGCCATGTTTGCCTTCTGCGTTGAACTCTGCTGCTGCTGAGTGAGACTGTACGCCCCACACCCTGGTCCTTTTCCTGGCCGGCATCTGGCTCAATAAACCCTTTCTTTCAGAAACAAACAAACAAACAAACAAACAAACAAACAAACAAACAAACATTTGGCCTGGGAGATTGTTGTTGAACTCTAGTAGCATATGCAGATAATAATGCTGCTTATTTAATCTGCTAATTGCCTGAATCTGAGGATAACTGACCTCTGACATTTTCCCAGCTGGTGTATTGATTCACTAAAAGAGAAATCAGCTGAAACCGGTTTGGCACAGTGGATAGTGCGTCGGCCTGTGGACTGAAAGGTCCCAGGTTCGATTCCAGTCAAAGGGCATGCACCTTGGTTGCGGGCACATCCCCAGTAGGGGGTGTGCAAGAGGCAGCTGATTGGTGACTCTCATCGATGTTTCTGACTCTCTATCCCTCTCTCCTACCTCTCTGTAAAAAATCAAATAAAATATATTTATATATTAAAAAAGAGAAATTTATTCCTCTTTGCTGGGAAATGTGGAGAGTCGGGGGGGGGGCAGGAAAGTAAGAAACGAATTTCCTGGTCTTATTTTACACTCTCTGGTGGGTGAAAAGTTGCTAACCTTTTCAGTTGCTTCAAGTTCCTCGGATTTGAAACTGGCCTCCAATGGAACCCAACTAAGAGCAATCTATCTCTATTTACATTTGCACTTGGGGCATTGGCGCAGCCTGTGGGGTTGATGGTAACTGACCTGTTGTAGAAATCTAAGCACATGTGAGTGCTTTGTGATGTGTCCTTGTACTAATGCAGGCCTGTCATTGGTTGTATTACAGAGGGTTTTTTCTTGACCACGTTACTTCTGGTAGTATTAGTTTCTCATTTTGCACATGGCTGTTGAAAACAGACTCCATTTATACGGATTTATCCCATGAAGTCATACTTTTTCCTCTTTGAAGCCTTTTCCAGTGGGAGTTTTATTTCGTTGTATTAGTGATTTTGGCCCTAGGAAGCTTTTTCCCACTCTGACTGGTTTCTGGTAAGCCTGCTGGGCCTCCGTGGAGTCCAGCTGTGGGGATTTTGGGCCTGTCACAAAACTTTTCATATTGTTGTATAACGGGAACCAAATGTGTAACCCTTTTCAGCGTTAGGCTCATATTTTTTTTTAGTTCTTTGTTTGGTTTCATTTTTATCCTTATGTCCACTGACATTATTTTAATGGGCCATTTTCAGGGAGATTAATTATACCCTTGGCACATCTACTTTCCCATTTGAAAATTTCTTCTGTGACGGGATTGGAAAATAATAGAAAACAGTTCAACCGGCTGCCTTAGTTACCAAGACAACAAAGTGCAGAAATAACTGGCTACTTGGCTTTTCTCTCTTTTTTCTGCCTACTTTCCAAACACAGCAATCGCCATCCTAAAATCTATCATTTGTTTGAGATCACTAGTGGAGTAGTTACTGAATTTTTTAGCCAAGAGTATTATGTGCTCTGATTATAATCTGAGAACAAAGAGATTTTTAGTTTTTCTTCAAGTTTTTTTTTAAATTTTATTTTAAAAAGTACACAGGCAATAATATATGGATACAAGTTCAGAATAAGAACGTAAAATGTTACAGAAGTGGATAGCGTAAAAAGTGTAAGTTTCTCTTTCCAGAACGCTTATCTTGACCAACATCAACACATGGTGGTGAATATGATTCAGTAAACTGGCTCAGGATGAATTTAAGGACAGCGATGTATTCAGATAGTAAAACTCCCATGTTAAAAATATGCGTTAAAAATTTTAAAAACTTGCCGAAACCGGTTTGTCTCAGTGGATAGAGCGTCAGCCTGATGACTGAAAGGTCCCAGGTTCGATTCTGATCAAGGGCATGTACCTTGGCAGCTGATTGATGTTTCTCTCTCATCGATGTTTCTAACTCTCTATCCCTCTCTCTTCCTCTCTGTGAAAAATCAATAAAAAATATATTTAAAAAAATTAAAAAAAAACTTAACCCCCTTAAAAATTTAAAAAATATATATTTTATTGATATTTTACAGAGAGAACGGGAGAGAGATAGAGAGCTAGAAACGTCGATGAGAAACATCAAACAGCTGCCTCCTGCACACCCCCTACTGGGGATGTGCCAGCAACCAAGGTACATGCCCTTGACCGGAATCGAATCCTGGACCCTTCAGTCGGCAGACCCAACGCTCTACCACTGAGCCAAACCAGTTTCGGCAAACCCCTTAGAATTTATATGAGCAATATGTGTTTCTTGTGTAAAATTCAGTAAAAAACAAATAAGCAAAAATGAATACATAAATTACCCACAATTCCACATTCACCACCACTAATACTTAGTTTAATTCTAAGAGGGGCTAGCCTTTATTTAACACTCCTTTTGTGCCAGCCCTGTGGTTAGAGTTTACATGCTTGAACACACAACCACTTTTTGGGTGACATTTGGAATATTCATTTCTGATGCTTTCTTTCCATCTGTGTATAGACATTTAGAAAAATATGTAGTTATAGTTATTTAGGAATTCAGAATTAAAAAAATTGTTTTTATTGATTTCAGAGAGGAAGGGAGGAGGGAGAAAGGGATAGAAACATCAACGATGAGAGAGAATCATTGACCGGTTGTTTCCTGCATGCCCTCTACTGGGGATCAAGCTCATGACCCTGGCATGTGCCCTGACAGGGAATCAAACTATGACCTCCTGGTTCATAGGTTGCTGTTCAACCACTGAGCCACGCTGACTGGGAAATTTTTTTTCTGTGATGCTATATATTATTTAATGTCTTAAAAAAGTATCCTCTTACTGGTTGTCTAATATTTCATTGAATGCATATGTGCATACTAGTATAATTCCTTTAATCATATCCATATTGTTGGATTTTTATCACTTCTACTTTTTCCTATAAAGGTTTTTATATATTATTTTTTAATTGGATTATTTCTTAGAATGGCCCTATCAGAAATAAAATTATTGGTTCAGGATAATGAATAGTTTTAGAGCTATTGAATATATTTTCAAATTGCTTTACCAAAGAGTTGTACCAATTTCTATTGGTATAAATCAT
The DNA here is from genome assembly GCA_963924515.1 of Vespertilio murinus. Classification (NCBI taxonomy): domain Eukaryota; kingdom Metazoa; phylum Chordata; class Mammalia; order Chiroptera; family Vespertilionidae; genus Vespertilio; species Vespertilio murinus. The sequence continues at coordinate 24,748,202 of OZ004707.1, forward strand.
TATATAATAACACTGGGAATTATGTTTCTTACTATCTTATAATTTGATAGAAGCAGAGTGATAGTGTATATTTAATTTGTTTATCTTTAATAATGACAGGGTTTAATCATTTACTTATGTTTAGTATTATTTCCTTTTTAAGTGAATTATTTATCTGTTGTGATGCATTTTATCTTAAAAATGTATGTTTTGGAAATAGGCAAGATGGCAGCATAGGTAAACACCTGAACTTGCTGCCAAGCACAACCATATAAATAATACAACTAAAAGACAAAACAAATATGATCCAGAACCATGGGAAGGCTGGCTGAGTGGGAATTCTCCAACTAGAAGGAAAGAGAAAAGCGAATTGAGTCCGAGAGGAGGTGTGGAGGTATGAAATGTTGAGGTATGGAAGTGTGTGTGAATGGGGCTGGGAACTGAGTACACTATTGTCTTTCTCAATCGGGAGGGAGATACAAGCTCCCGACTGCTCTGAACTCCAGTTCTGGGGGAGACTCTGGGGACCCAGACTCATATGGGGAGAAACTAGACTATCTGGCATTGGGCTGAAACATGAGGGCGGCTTTCTCTCAGAAGTGTTTGCAGTGATCATTGTTCCTGCATGGTGCTGCGGGACACAGAGACCCAGGTCCTCTTTGAGTCAGGGCTAACGGTCAGCCATTGCTGTTTGCTCCACCCTGGTGATTCCCTAAGACCCTGCCCCACCCAATTTACAACCCCACCCAAGCTGTGCGCAGAGGCTTTTGTATATGATTGGCCTGGCCTTTTGCAATCTAAACCTAACAAACTGCAGCTGGGTCAGAGAATCCAAGAGTCACCAAAACAAGGCCCAAGGCTCCACATCAGCTTGCATTGCTTCACAGCTGAGCCTCATCTGGGCACCTTCATAGCCAAAACAAAGAGAAGGAAGCTACAGATCTCTCTGTAGCTCCTGCTGGGTGGCTTCAGGCAGTGGCTGACTTTGCACCTCCTTGGAGATCCAAGAGCCAGTATACCCAGTGGTCAGAGTGAGACCATCTAGATTACAGCTCTTCACATCCATAAGAGATACACCCAGGGGGCAAACTCAGTGAGCATCAAAGCCTGAAGCAAGTCCTTCCCCATAAGGGTGTCTCCAGCACAGAAGTTCTCCCATTGTAGATACAACTGGTCCCCATAGCCAGTTGGCCTGGAGGTCAATTCTTCCCAGTGATACCAACAGAACTCAAGGCTTAACTACAACAAGACTGCACACAGCCCACAAAGGAGTGCACCAAGAGTGTCCACCTCAGGTAATTAGGGAGGCTGAGCCACTGGGCCCTATAGGACACTTAGCCCACAAAGCCACTCTGTCAACTCAGGGAAGCAACCAAAATGGAGAGACAAAAAACAGGTCACAAATGGAAGAAATGGAGGAAAGAAAACTACTGGATATAGTGTTCAAAACCTCAGTTATAAGGTTACTCAAGAATCTTTTAGAAACTTCTGAGAAATATAGTGAGACCTTCAAGGATATGAAAAAGGACCAATTAGAAATTAAGTATACACTGACTGAAATAATGAATAACGTACATAGATGTAACAGCTGACTAGAGGATCCCATGAATAAAGTCAAAGATTTGAAATATGAAGAAGCAAAAAACACCAGTGAAGCAAAAAGAATACAAAAATATGAAGATAGTGCAAGAAGCCTTTGAGACAACTTCAAGCGTACTGACATGCAAATTATAGGTATGCCAGAAGAAGAGAGAGAGCAAGATACTGAAAACCTATTTGAAGAAATAATGACAGAAAACTTCCCCCACCTGGTGAAAGAAATAGACTTACAAGTCCAGGAAGTGCACAAAACCCCAAACAAAAGGAATCAAAAGAGGACCACAACAAGACACATCATAATTAAAATGCCAAGGGCAAAAGACAAAGAGAAAATCTTGAAAGCAGCAAGAGAAAAACAGTTAATTACTTATAAGGGAGTACTTATACGACTGTCAGCTGATTTCTCAACAGAAACTATGCAGGTCAGAAAGGAGTGGCAAGAAATATTCAAAGTGATGCATAGCAAGAACTTACAACCAAGATTACTCTACCCAGCAAATCTGTCATTTAGAATTGAAGGTCAGATAAAGAGCTTCACAGATAAGAAAAAGCTAAAGGAGTTCATCACCGCCAAACCAGTATTATATGAAATGCTGAAGATTTCTTAAAGAATAATGCATTCTTTAAGAAGAGGAAGAAGAAGAAAAAGGTAAAGATAAAATTATGATCAACAAAGTGACAACAAATACATATCTATCAGCAAGTGGAACTAAAAATCAAATGAATAAAAAATCTGACAAACAGAATAAACTGGTGAATATAATAGCATCAGGGGCATAGAAAGGGAGTGGACTGACAATTCTCAGGGGGAAGTAGATGTGAAAGATGCAGGAAGAGACTGGACAAAAATCATACACCTATGGATGAGGACAGTGGGGGAGAGGTAAGGGCAGAGTTTGGTGTGGGAACTGGGTGGAGGGGACCTATAGGGGGAGAAAAAAGGAACAATTGTAATAATCTGAACAATAAAGATATACTAAGAAAAATGTATGTTTTTAAAATTAAGGATAATATGTGCTTATTATAAAATTAAAACAGTGTTCAATTCACATAAAAATAGAATCTTCTCTCCTTTACTACAGCTCCTTAACATCATTCCTCGAGGACTGGTTTAGTATATACATCTCCAGACTTTCCTGTAAAATTTAGTTCAGCTTTTTCTTTTTTCTTTTTTTTTTCTTTTTTTGTGGAAATGAGTTTGATAGTTCTTTATGAAGCAAAGATATTCACCTTTGTCTTTTGCACTGTTTGTAAGCCTTTAATTTTGCTTTTGTTGCTGTTGCAGCCACATATGCTCATCTTTTCCTTTATGCTTAAAAAAAATTACGTTCATTTTTAAAAGGCTACTTTATTTAAGAGGCTCAATAAATGCTAAGTTCATTTTTTTTTCTGCTGGTTTTTAGTTTGGCTTTTATTTTGGTATATATTGTAAAGTGTTTGTACTTTGCTAGTACCTCACTCTTTTGATTACCAAAATTTTGTAGTAAATTTTTAAAATATGTTTTATTGACTTTAAGATAGAGAGGAAAGTAGAGGAATAGAGAGATGATGGAAACATCGATGGGAGATAATTAATTGGCTGCCTATTTCACACCCCCTACTGGTGATTGAGCCTACAACCTGGGCATGTACCCTGACTAAGAATTAAACTGGTGACCTCTTGGTTCCTGATTGACATTCACCCACTGAGCAACACTGGCTGGGATGTAGTAAGTTTTGAAATCAAGTGTGAGAGCTTCCAACTTTGTTCTTTTCTTAAAGAGTATTTTGGTTATTTGGGGTCCCTTGAGATTCCATAAGAATTTTAAGTTGGATTTTTCTATTCCTGCAAAAAACATCATTGAGATTTTGATAGGGATTACATTGAATCTGTAGATTATATTGGATAGTATTGTCATTTTTAGCAATATTAAATTTTCCATTCCAGTAATACAGGATGTATTTCTATTTATGTTTTCTTTAATTTCTTTCAGGACTGATTTATAATTTCAGTGTACAAGTTTTTTGCCTCCTTGGTTAAATTTATTTCAAAGTCTTTATTCTGTTTGATGCTATTGTAAATGGAATTATTTTTTAATTTCCTTTTTAGATTATTCATTGATCATGTATAAAAATAGAACTGATTTTTGTGTGTTGACTTTATATTTTGCAACTTTGTTCTAACAGGTTTTTGTGTGGTTGGAGTCTTTCAAGTTTTCTACATATAAGACTATGTCATCTTCAAACAGATCATTTTATTCTTTCCCAATTTGGATGCTTCTCCCCCTTCCCCAGCTTAATTGCTCTGGGAGGATTTCCAGTACTATGTTGATTAGAAGTGGCAAGAGTGGACATGCTTGTCTTATTCCTGATTTGGGGGTAAACTTTCAACCTTTCATTATTGAGTGTGATGTTATCTGTCAGTTTTTGTTGTATATTGCCTTTATCATGTTGAAAAAATTTCCTTCTAGAAATTGGGCTTTTAGAATTAAGTTTCTAGAAATTGGAAAGCATCCCAAAGAACTCAGAAACCCAATATCTTCAAGGTCATTGGTCGGCAAACTCAATAGTCAACAGAGCCAAGTATCAACAATACAACGATTGAAATTTATTTTGAGAGCCAGATTTTTTAAACTTAAACTTCTTCTAATGCCACGTCTTCAAAATAAATTTGCCCGGGCCGTGGTATTTTGTGGAAGAGCCACACTCAAGGGGCCAAAGAGCCGCATGTGGCTCGCAAGCCACAGTTTGCCAACCATGGTTCAAGGTGGTTGGAAAAAGCCTTATTGTTTTAGTAGCATTATGTACTAAGTGGTATGACTAGTATTTCAAACCAGATATGATGCTGGTATGAACTGGTACAACCCTTTGGTAAAGGCAGTGCGTTCAAGAGCTCTAAAACTATTCTTAAGCTTGAGCCAATAATTTCCTTTCTGGTAAATCTGTTTTAAGAAATGATGGGCTTATTTTAAGTATACAAGGAGCTTTATATAAAAAAAAGTAGGAAGAAAAGATTCTACATGTATTTTACAGTCTCATGTCATAATTGGAAAAATTTAAATAAAAGCATGTATTTGTCTACAGCTGTAGAAAATTAAAGTTTAAGGTTTGTTACCAGGACAACACACAGAGAAACTCGGGTGCTTTTTCTTCATTCTACAACCATACCCCTTTGTGAATAAAACATTAAGAAATCAAATTCAGTTATTACAAGTGTTTGAATGTGATACTGTGGTCAGCATTGTTTTGGTAGCTCACTGAGATTCTATATTAAGGAAAAAAATGGATATATATGGCAAGAAATGAAAGTGAAGTATGAAAAAATTAGTGTGGGGTATCTAAGTGTTATTCGAATCAGGAATGCTCTAGAACAGTGGTTCTAAAATAGGGTGGTTTTTGTCCCAAGAGACATTTGACAATGCCTGGAGACATTTTTTTATTGTCATGCCTGGGGGTTGGGCTAGGGGTGTGCTACTGACATCTAGTGGTAGAGGCCAGCGATGCTGCTCAACTTCCTACACTGGCACAGGACGGTTTCCCATTGCAAAGAATTATGGGCCCAAATTGTCAATAGTGCTGAGGTTGAGAAACGAGCTCTAAAAAAAGTAATCAGTATGATTATACTGTCACAATCATTAATTTGCAAGGATAAGGAGATGAAAAGAAGTAGATTCTGGCTACGCTATCACTATGCATGAGATAAGATCACAAATGTATTAAATTTGAACTGCACAAAAAGAAAAGAGTCTGATATGTGGATAATCATATGCCAGAGACACATTCTATTATCTACAAAGAGTTTTTATAATTCTACACCTCCACTAAATTATTCTAAGAATATAACAAAAAGTTAGGACTACTGCGAAATAATAAAAATGAGTTAGCATCTATTTCCAAATAAATTTACATGAAATAGCCTATCTAATAAAAGAATAATATGCAAATTGACCATACCTCCACTATGCCCACAAGCCATGCCCACCAGCCAATCAGGAGAGAATATGCAAATAAACCCAACCAAGATGGCTACGGCCACAGAGAGCAGGAGGGAGGCTTGGGTCTCCCTGGAAATGGAGGAAGCCAAACTTTCAGCCTCGGCCTCCACTCCAGGCTACAAAGTTTTAATTGTAGAAGATAAATAAACCCCAGATACCAGGGCCTCCACTTGGGTAACTGGGGGTATGGCCGGCCTGCAAACCACTACAGGTCCCTGGCCCAGGCTTCCCCACACCCCAAGGGAACCCCCACCCTGATCTGGGACACCCTTCTGGGCAAACTAGCTGGTCCCCACCCATGCACCAGGCCTCTATGCTATCTAATAATAATTATATGCAGATTGACCATCACTCCAACACACAAGATGGCTGCCCCATGTGGTCAAAGACCCTGCCCCTATGTGGATACAAGATGGCCACCACAAGATGGCCAGCAGGGAAGGGCAGTTGGGAGGGCCCAGGCCTGCAAGGGAGGGGAATTGAGAGGGACCAGGAGGGGATCATCCCTGTAGGGGAGGACAGTTAGGGGTGACCAGGCTGGCAGAGGAGGGAAGTTGGGGGTGACTGGGCCTGCAGGGAAGGGCAGTTGGGAGAGATCAGGCCTGCAGGGGATGGCAGTTAGGGGCAAACAGGCTGGCAGAGGAGTGGTTAGGGGGTGATCAGGCTGGCAGGCAGAAGCGGTTAGGGGCAATCAGGAAGGCAGGCAGGCAAGCAGTTGGGAGCCAGCAGTCCTGGATTGTGAGAGGAATCCCAGATTGGAGGGGGTGCAGGCTGGGCTGAGGGACATCCCCTCCCCTCCATGCATGAATTTCATGCACCAGGCCTCTAGTGTTATCATAAGAGGGTTTTTAATACCTAATGTTATTAGATAATATTTGATAAATACTAATATAACATAATTATATACATTCACATTATATATATATGAATATTATGAATATGATGATAGAAATATATATATAAGTAATGATTTATTAAATGCTCACCACCCAATTTGTGAATTAGAACATGATCTATACTGTGGGCTACTCCTGAGTTCCATTCCTCTACTTTTCTCCAAGAAGAATAAAAAAATTCTTATTCTGCGATTGCTATACATCTGGGTTTGATAGGATTGAATTGTATTCTCCCAAATTTATAGTTGAAGTCCTAACCCCCAGCACCTTAGAATGTGACCAGATTTGGAGACAGAATATATTTTTTTAATATCACAAATAAGATTTTTTATATGTTACCACTGAAAGAAAGTCTGAATTTTGAATAGATTCTTGGACTGGGGCCTCATATCCTTGCACTTGTTCAACTTTAACCCCGTCTCCCAGAAGCTTTTCCAGAACTGCGACCTTCACCACGAAGCTCCATGAGTCCTCCCAACTCAAACTTGGGCTTCTTCAGCATTTTGACTTTTGTAACAAAGACAAAAAGAGCAGATACTAGATTGGGAAGCCTTTTCTATGTCTCTTCCAACGCGATCTGGAATCAATTTATTGACCACTTCTTTCAACTCATTTGTCTGCACCTTTTAGGTCATGATTTCCATCATGGCACATATTTTATTTCTTTATTTCTTTTTTAAAAAAATATATTTTATTGATATTTTACAGAGAGGAAGGGAGAGAGATAGAGAGCTAGAAACGTCGATGAGAGAGAAACATCAGCCAGCTGCTTCTTGCACACCCCCTACTGGGGATGTGCCCGAAACCAAGGTACATGCCCCTGACTGGAATCGAACCCAGGACCTTTCAGTCCACAGACCGACGCTCTACCACTGAGCCAAACCAGTTTCGACTTCTTTTTTTTTTTTAGATCAAGATAAACCTTTATAGATCACTTATTTTTCAAAAACACTTAGAACACATTATACATTCAGACTTTGAGATTTTGACATAATAAGCCTACATTGATCTTTAAATAAATTGAAACTAACCTAGATGACAACCAGGATGCTTAAAGAGTTTGGACACCATGAAACAGTATACAAAAATCAAACAAATAAAAGAAGATACAAAAAGATAAATAAGGGACGAAGAATAGATGGGAGGAGAACATATTGCAAGACAACAGACTTAAAATGAACCATTATTAACAATTAAAGTAAATGTAACATATTTTATTTCTTAGTCTCTCTGCAGCAACCTGTGCTGTCTCTTCTAACCTATCCACAAGTTTGCCAATTTTCTTTTCAACTATATTTGTTCTGCCAGTTTACATATCCATTGAGGCTTTAGAGCTAATGATTATATTTTAAAAGATTTATTTGACTATTTTAAAAAGATAATTGGCTCATGTTTTGTTTCACTCTCATTGCTCATTTTATACTCCAGTTTTCCCTCTTCATACAAATTAACTTAGTATTCTGGGTCTGATCATTCCAACACTAAAGTTCTTGGAGTTCTAAGTTTATTGCTTTTGTTCATGGCGGCTAATTTCCCTAGATGTTTGGTGATCTTGGACTGTGAGCTCAGATTTGGGTTAATTAATTAATTAATTAATAGAAAATGGAAGGACGTGGAGAGATACACAAAGAGAAACATCGATGTGAAAGAGACACATCGATTAGTTGCTTCCTGCATGTGCCCCGAGTAGGGCCAGGAATTGAGTCTGCAACGGAGGTCCGCGTGCCCTTGGCCGGAAATAAACCCCGGACCCTTCAGTCCACCAGACGGCACTCTATCCACTGAGCCAAACTGGCTAGGGCAGATTTTGTTGATTTTAATCACTTATAATTCTGAGGGCCTAAATAAAGGATGATTTCTTTTTTTTTCTTTTTTTAAAATTTATTTTTATTGATTATGGTATCACATAATTGTCCTTATCCCCCAATTCCCATCCCAAACCCCTCCCTACATATTCCCCCACCCCCCTGTTGTCCATGGCCACTGGCTAGGTTCATATGCATGCACACAAGTCCTTTGGTTGATCTCTTCCCCTTACCCCCACCCTCCCTTACTTCCCTCTGAGGTTTGACAGTCTGATCGCTGCTTCCCTTTCTCTGGGTCTGAAGGATGCTTTCTTAAGAAAGAATTTTCACCTTCTGGTGTGTATCAGAAGGTGCGACTAAAGGGAGACTACTTTAGCGCCCTTCTGAAGACCCAGCTTCATGGGAGGCTCTGAGATTTAGTTGTCAGACCTTGTGAGCTCGGGGGTGGTGGGATTCTCTGTTTCACCTTTCAGTTCTATCAGTTTTGTTTTTTTTACTTCATGTATTTTAAACCTCTGTTGTACAGTGCGTACATTTAGGACTGTTTTGTCTTTTTGGCAACTGACCCCTTCATCATGATGTAATAGCCCTCTGTATCCTGGGCAATCCTCCTTGTTCTGAAGTCTACTTTTGATATTAATACAGCCACTCCTACTGTCTTTCAGTTAGAGTTTGCATAGTACACTTTCAAGTTGTTTTTTATAATTAGCATATAATTGGATCTTGCTTCTTTTTAATTATTCTAATCTAATAACTTATCTTTTAATTGATGTTTATAGAGTTAATTTTATTATATGAGATTTATACAAGGGGGACTTAAAATTCCTTAACTGAACATTTTCAGTAGCCTTATTAATATTATATATTTTTAAATAATTAGAATGAATCAAAAATCACTAAATCCACAATGTAAAAGTTCTAAATGTTGCCTAGTACTATTTAGCTTGAATGGCTTGCATGGCTTTTGGCTCAGCCATACATTTGCTCTTCGACTTCCAAGCAGATTTAGATTCCTAAGCATTAAATCCTGAATAGGTGCTAATTTCTGACCCCAAACCCTGTCACATTAAACAATTTAGAAATCCAAGGATGATGTGAAACATTAAAATAATTTTTTGCTGTCTTAGTTTAATACCAGATTAACAAATGGAATTTTCATACATTTACTATCAGAGTCATGAATTTTTAAATCTTTCTACAGCTTTCAAATATTGGTCTTTTGCAATTTGGATACTCTAGAAAATGAAATAGAAAGGTAACAAAAATGTCTCAATATTCCCAATTTGCATACATATTATTTAATTGATGTGAAACACATTTTTAAAGATAGGAGATTATTAGTGACTTTCCGAGACATTTTTATTATACAAAATTTCAAACATACTCAAGAGTAGAGAGAAGAGTGTAAGAAATCCTCGTGTTCTCATCACAAAGACAGTTTGCCAATCTTATCTACCTCTTAGCCCAATAGTTTTTTTTTTTCTTTCTGTTTCCTGAAGCATTTTAAAGCAAGTCATAGATAGCAGGTCATTAAACTCATAAATACTTCAGTATGTAAGTAAATCTTTTTAAAATTACATCTATTAATCCTTTCTTAGTCCCATTCCCTCCTTATTAGATTAGAAAACTAAGAGGGTTAGTGATATGCCCAAGGCCATATAATTAATGGCATAACTAGAGTGAGAGCCCCAGTGCTCTCATGCCTAATCCTGCACTCTATCCCTGGAACACGTTGCCTCTGAAGATTACCTACTTATCAGCTAAATAGAAAAAAAAAAGTAATTAGATTTTCTGTCGGCATCTTACAGCAGACCATCTTGGGAGATATTAAGTATGCTAAATTCCTGGGTCTCGGTCTCAGAGGACCCTATTTCTTAGGGCTGAGGTGGCGCCAGGGGTTTGCTGGAGCCAACTCACACCGGCTCTTGAGAGCCAACTATTAAATTTTAAGAAATTTTATGAACCAATTACTAAAAGTCATTAAACATTAAATGGTAAAGCTTACCATTAAACAAGTTATATTAAAGACAAAGGTAAAAAATACTCCGAACCCATCACTTCTTTGGGCTTCACTACACTTTATCATTATCTCTGTTCTTGAGGTCATGCTTCATTGTATTTGTGTGGTAGAAATCCCACATAACGGTGTGCTAGTGTGCATCGTGTCCCAGCTCACATTCAGTGGGAGCTTAAAATTGGCTAGGTGGTGTAAAAAGCATTTACACCATGGAAATTGCCAAATACAAGCCAGGCTTGATTTATCTTTTTTATTTATTGTCCAGACTTAAGAAAGTAAGTGATAGAGAGAATGTTAATAATGCAGCTTAGACTGTACAGTGTCACATCTTCATACCTTGTGCGTAGTACAAAATGAGGAAGGATTCTTCCGATATTCAAAAGCTATTCCACAATGTAGCAAGGAAACCTCTCACGTCATTAATAAATGATGGTTCGCTTTGGCTTTGCTCATTAATGTCAATGAAAAAAATCATCCATCAGTCGTGTTGAAACTATACTTCATCAACTGCAGCCATAGGTTAGCTATAGACAGAGTCTGGCAGAAATACCAAGGCATTCTCTAAGAGTGAATTAACTTTATGAAATTTATAAAAGCAAATAAAAAACCCATTGAATGTTGTAAATTTCTCAGCAAAAAAATATATTATAGTTATGTATATAAGGGATACCGGCGTTTTTCTGGTCCTTTTTTTCACCCTTGGGTGAAACACAGGAATCTAGATTCAAATGAGCCACTCAGGTATCCTGTGCCCACTAAATTTGGAGAACCACTATTTTAGCCATTTATTGAACAAAAAGATCAGGATTATTTAGTTAGACTCCAAAAGTTCTTTCTGATTATTACTGAAAGCAAGAAACAGAATGTGCTTTCAAATGCAGAGGCCTATTTAAAAATTTTTAAAGTTAATTTAAAAATACTTCTAGAAAGATATAATTAATATACAATAAACAGCACATATTTGGAATGCATAATTGGCTAAGTTTTGACAAAACTATGTTTTGACAAGCCCATCATGACAACCAAGAATGTGAACATATATCCATCACCCTAAAAAGTTTCCTCATGCCCCTTTAAAAAAAAATCTCTCTCTATATAAGCCTAATCAACTGACTGAACAATTGGTTGGCCAGTTGCTGTGATGCGCATTGACCACCAGGGGGCAGATGCTCAACGCAGGAGCTGTCCCCTGGTGATCAATGTGCTCCCACAGCCAATCTCCCATGGCCAGCCAACCTCCTGTGGCCTCTCCCCCTGGCCAACCTCCCCCGGTCCTGATGGGCCTCAATCACCAGCCAGGCCAAGGGACCCCACCTGGGTATGAATTTGTGCACCAGGCCGCTAGTGTGTGTGCGTGTGTGTGTGTGTGTGTGTGTGTGTGTGTATTTTATTGATTTCAGAGAGGAAGGGAGAAGGATAGAGAGATAGAAACATCAATGATGAGAAAGAATCATTGATTGGCTGCCTCCTGCATACCCCACACAGGGGATCCAGCCTGAAATCCGGGTGTGCCCTGACCAGAAATTGAACCTTGACCTCCTGCTTCATAGGTCAACCACTGAGCCAAGCCAGCTGGGCTCTTATGCCCTTTTGTAATTCTTCCCTTCTACCCCTTCCTGCCCATCCCATACCCAAGCAATCCCTGATCTTCTTTCTGTCCCTATGGATTAGTTTGCATTTTTCTAGAATTTTATGTAAGTGAAAGCATACAATATGTAGTGTTTCTGGTTTGGCTTCTTTCATTCAGCATGATTGCTTTGTGACTCATCCATGTTGTTGAGAGTCTAAATAGTTCAACCCTTCTTATTCTGAGTAGTATTTCAATGTATGGACAGACCACAGGTTCTTTATTCATTAAACTGTTGATGGACATACGGGTTGTTCCCGGTTTTTTCCTATTACAGACAACACTGCTGTGAACATTTGTGTGCAGCTCTTTGCTTGGCATATATTTCCTTCTCCTTGCAGTAAGCATCTGGGAGTGAAATGGCTGGATCACGCAGTTGATATGTGTGTAACTTTAAAAGAAACTGCCAGCTGAAACCGGTGTGGCTCAGTGGTAGAGCGTCGGTCTGCGGACTGAAAGGTCCCAGGTTCGATTCCGGTCAAGGGCATGTATCTTGGCTGCGGGCACATCCCAGGTAGGGGGTGTGCAAGAGGCAGCTGGTGGATGTTTCTCTCTCATCGGCGTTTCTAGCTCTCTATCTCTCTCTCTTCCTATCTGTAAAATATAATAAAAAATATTTAAAAAAAATAAAAGAAACTGCCAAACTGTCTTCCAAAGTGGCAGAGGCCATTTTCTCTCTTCCTTTTTTTTGGTAGTGAAAAACTATGAGTGATTCTGACGTTGGCTTACGATTTTCATATGTGCAGTCCAAGCAAGCTAGTAATGCAATACCACTCAAATTACATTCATGTAGCCTTTATTTAGTGGAAGTGGGAAGAAACTAATTTATAGTAATGAACATGGGATGGAGTGAGAACCACTTATTTACTAACTTTATTTGCTGATGATAAAGTTGTTTAAATTTACTTTCCATTTTTCTGCAATGCTTTTTTGCATTTCCATTTCCTCTTTTAATTTTCTGAAACAGACAACATTTTAGGAGGTTTAAAATGTCATTCACGTCAGTAAACATTATGCCACACATTATTTCAGAATTTCTGCTAGGGCAAGAAATTACTATTTGGCACTTACGCACTAACAAAATACTCAACAGAAATAGGAGTGTGTGTGTGTGTGTGTGTGTGTGGTGTTGGTTTTCCCACTCCAGAATGTCATCTATTTCAAGAGTGGTGAGGCCAGTCCAGTTACATTTTACTCAGGCTAACTGGGGCTATAATTCTGATTTATTTTGGTGAAATGCTAGTCTCTTCTTATGGACTGTTACTCTAAGAAGCTGCCTGGCCGGCCTTTCGATTTCCCTGGTTCTGAGTGGTCCTTCGGAAGAAAGATACCCGAAAGCTACGGTCAGGTATGCTTTTATCATCCTATAAATAGACTTTGCAACCCTCAGCGCCCGACTAAAAGGGCAGAGCCATAGTGAACCTCCAGTTAATTGTGACTAAACGCTCAGAGCTGCACCGCGGCTCCTGCAAGAAGATGAGCAGAGGCGCCCGGGCCAGGACACACCTTCCTGAGCAGCGTGCCGGCTTCTTAGTCACTTCCAAACGCGACGCTGCTTCCCAGTCTTCCTCGGAGGGGGTTGGGATTGGGGATGATGGCAGGGGGTTGTTTGGTGGCGGGATTGGGAGAGGGGCTGAGTCCAGCCAGGGCTGACGCTGCTTGAGTTTTCTAGAGACTTCCCACTTCCTAGTGGGCCCCAGCAGCCTCCTCCTTCCCTGGGGAAAGAGGCAACGTGTGCAAATTACCCAGGAGGGTGAGGATGAATGCCCAAATCTCTTTTGGTGAAATTCAACTGCAATGTGGTATCGTGAAGTTATGTATCTCTAATCAGCATATGACTCTGAAAAAAAAAAAAAAAGAACTGTACACACAGCAATAAGCAATATTCCCTCCTTCCCCCACCCCCTTTCCTGGGCATTATTCTCTAAGGCGTAACAGATGTTACGTAATAAGCCTCCGAAAGGCCCTTTATCGGCGAGGGAGCCCTCGACCTTTCCCAGCCCAACAAGATAAAAGCTCTATCTGGAGGGAAGCTCTGTTTGTAGGTCCGGGGACTGGTAGTCTTCCAAGAGGCTGGTTAAAAAAAAATATTAGGAACAAGAAGTATCTGTTCTGTGTGAAGAAAAAGAAACAAAAAAAGCTTCTGTATTTGGTTAGGTAAACACAGTATGAGTCTAGTTGTTGGCTTAATAAATGGAGACTGCATAAATGATGTCGATTATCACCTCGATTAGAGTTCAAAACATAATGTCACGGGACTAAAGAAAACCGCAGATGACGATGCAGATGCATTAACATCCAGTTTAATGTCCCACTGTAGCCCTTCGCTGCACTTCCCGAAAACAATTATAGTTGGACGGTTAGGAGGACGCGGGGCACAGGAGAGGAGCACTGGTTTGCGAGTCAGGTGAGCTAGAGCTGAATTGGGGATCTTTATTATTTTTGCCTTGTAGACATCATTTTTTGAAAGATTTCATTAGTGATCTGAACTACTTTGTTTCAAAGACATGGGATCCCTAGGGGTGTGTCCAAAGGGAAAGAAAGCTGGTCTGGGTGTTAATTCTGGCCCCATGGCCTACTAGCTATAAGACCTTGGGGACGTTATATGACTAACCTCTCTAAGCTCCATTTAGCAGTGCCTGGAGCATAGCAAAAGCCAACATCTTTTTTTTAAAAAAAATATATTTTATTGATTTTACACAGAGAGGAATTGAGAGGGATAGAGAGTTAGAAACGTCGATGAGAGAGATACATCAACCAGCTGACTCTTGCACACTCCCCACCAGGGATGTGCCCGCAACCAAGGTATGTGCCCTTGACCGGAATCGAACCCGGGACCTTTCAGTCCGCAGGCCGACACTCTATCCACTGAGCCAAACCGGTCTCGGCAAAAGCCAACATCTTAATAATAATAGTAGTATCAGTAATACTACTACAACTACTACTACTACTACTAATACTAATAATAGCATTATCATTATTTGAAGTAACCAGATGGAAGAGTTGGCCCTTCTGAGAGCTGACTGGTAGCCTCTCTCTCCTCCACTTCCCGAAGGGATACAACAAACTTTGGTCGGAGATGTTGCTGCACCTGTAAGGGAGCGTGGGAGTGGGCAACAGGAATTTGGGTGCAAAGACAGTACTACCGTGTTTTCCCGAAAATAAGACATCCTCCGAAAATAAGACCTACTTAATGGAAACATAATGCATCCCCTGAAAATAAGACCTAGCGCGTCTTTGGGAGCAAAAATTAATATAAGACACTGTCTTATTTTCGGGGAAACAGGGTATTTTTCAGGTGCAGAGATCTCAGCTACCTTTGCTTGTGTCCTCAAGGTTGGTGCCGGCTTCAGTTAGAGAATAGAACGGCAGGTTGAGGGAACTGCAACTGGGAAACAAAACAAGAAGAGATCAGGGCTCAGGTCAGAAACGCAGGCTTCAAAGCAGAGCCGCTGGTTCTCAGAGGAGGGCTCGTGCCTCCAGAAAACCAAGCCTCATCCCTAAATCTGCCCGAGAAAGCAGATGCCACGGGGAGAGGGTGTAGCTGCTGGCAGGCAGATGCTCTTTAGTGGATACAGAGTGAGGGCAGCAGCACCAACGGCACCTGCACTGTGGGCCCTCACAGATGACCAGATTTGTAGGACAAGCTCAGGGCTCGAACATAGCTGGGTCTGCAGTTTAAAGGTCTTGAGGTCCTATAACAAAATGAATGTTTCTGGGGAGTGGGGGTGGCCGGAGGGAAGAGAAAGGGGAGTGTTTCCGGGGGAAAAAGTAAACATCTGTAATGCTTTCAACAATACAGATAAAAACCAAACAAAAACGATTGTTTCCATTTGTAGTTACATTATTTTTTCTAATCTCTGATTCGACTCACCATTATCAAAGGGATATAAAATACATTTATCTTATTGCTTGAATTTCTGACATGGCTGTGATGCTAAGAAACAGTTAGGATCAGTAATCTGGGTCCTGTTCACGGCTCCAGGCTGCTTAATTCTGGCTGTTGTCTTCTAGGCCAAGGTCCATGACGTGCTGGACACTCTGTGCATAGTGACAGAGTCACCATTCACACCCCAGAAAGTCCTATGATGCAGTCAACAGCAAGCCAGCATGGACGGACCCATTGTGAAATGTCATTGTACCCAATTTTATATGATTCCAGTAAAAACCAGCGAAACTTTCTATATTTAGTTAGTAGATGCAGTGTCTTTGAGAATAAATATGCTTTTCTGTTTGGTTTCTGAAATGTAACTTCTTGACAAAACTCATGGGTGCGACAGGATTTTATATTTGTAACCATGACCCACCTCTTGAAGCTCTCTGGTTCCTAAGACACATCTCTGGTTCTCCTGTCTTTCTTCCCATCTCTTCCCAATTTTCTTTGTAGAACTCTCTTTTCTGTCATGTTAATTCTAATGTTCCCAAAATTGTGCTCTCAGCCACTTTTTTTTCACATGAGATATTTTCACTAGTTGATCTTTTCATTCTTATTTGAACTGATTACATTTTTTTATTTGGGGGACTCCCCATTCTCTCTATATCTCTGGCTGTGACCTATCTAGATCTCTACTTCTAATTGATACCAGACCTCTCCTCTAAAGAATCCCATAGATATGATAGCTCAGCCATTTTTAACATTGATTTTCGTGTTGGCTTAAACCAGGGGTCAAGAGCCATTTTGGTTATTTATAACATCACTAGAGGCCTGGTGCATGAATTCGTGCACGGGTGGGGTCCCTTGGCCTGGCCAGCAATCTCAGGGCCGATAGGGCTGGCTGGGGGGGGGGGGGGGCGCGAGATCACAAGAGGTTGGCTGTGGGAGCATACTGACCACCAGGAGGCAGCTCCTGTATTGAGCGTCTGCCCCCTAGTGGTCAGTGCAGTCATAGCTATGATCTGGTTGTCTGGTCGTCCAGTTGTAGCATTCTCTTAGGCTTTTATATATATAGATTCTCAGGCCATACAACGTTATCAACTTTAAAAATCAGCCTGCTATATTTGGTCAAACATTTAATTAACTCACCCCTAATACCTTGGCAGGGCCAGACCAAATGATTTTGCTGGCCCCATATTGCCCTTGGGCTGGACATATTCCACCCCTGGCTTAAATCAACCATGATTCATCCCCACATCCCACCCAGAGCTGGGGGCTAGTTTACTGCCCTTTCAGGGCCTTTCGGAGGGTCTCTCAGAGACGGGTTCTTCAGCAAGCTAGGTAAGCTGTTGATTGGACAGCTCACATACACACATTCCCACCTGCTAAAATTCATAGAACAAGTTTTTTATCTGGCATTCAAAGTCCCCCATCATCTAGGCTCTGGCCACTTCTTAGATGCTTACTTTGCCCTCTAAACATCCCCTATGTTCTTGCCACTGTGGGTCGGCATTTTCAGGACGCGCTCAGCAGTTACCCGTCTCTGTTTCACTGGTCAGGCCTTAGGTCTTGGGTACCACCCTCCTGTTTTCTCTGCCCATCAACATCCCACTCATTTTCCAGGATCCCTCTGCAAAGCCACTTCTAACAGGAAGCATCCAAGCACACCCAGGGATCTCTCTTTTTATTTTTCCCTTTGAATTTGTATAATGTTGTGTTTGGCTCTTCCTACTGGATTTTAGGTTCCTTGAGGTTAAAGACCGTGCAGTTGTTTTTATAGTGCCTGGCACACACCCACTGCCTAGCTTACTGTTGTTGGAAGAATAATAACTTGACTAAAACATCTCCTGGTTATTTACAAAAAGCCACATCTGTCTCAGCAAGGGAAGCAACCCTGGCACCATCTGCTGGGAAGACAAGGTCCCCCTGAGATGCACATGTGTGTGGTCATACACAACGACCCCCTGGCCTGCACGGGCTTTAGGTGCTTGGGAAAGAAGGAAAGGAAATACCCTTCCTTGAAATTGGTAGTTTTCCTTATCAGCATCATCTTTGCCTTTCTATGTCTATTTTGTATTTTTTTTAGTGGGTATCTCACTTGTTGCATCTCCTTTAGGCATTTCTTATGTTTGGATCCATTGATTTTTAACTATACTTTCCCTTCCTACCCCCGGGCCATTTTCCCTGTTCAGTGTTAATATTTTATACAGCAGCACTCCTGTTCTAGCACCCTGGAGTACACCCTCAACCATCCCATTTCTACTGTTGGCAAGGAAGATTCTTACAATAATGTGTATCGTTGAAACATATTCTCTTATTAATGGAGATCTTATCATAGTGTATATTTAGAGCAGTGAAGGGACACTGAGCGGGGCCTGAATGTGGAGAGGACTTGCAGATATTGTCTTAAATGATAAATGAGTTTCGTGGGTTTTTTTTTTTTGAGATACTAGAAATGCTTGGAAAGAAACAATGACAATCATTTAAAATAGTCTATCAGAGTTAAAACTACTTAAAGCTGAAGTGGAAGTTAGAGGACCTCTTCTCTGTAAACCAGAGAGACTTGAGTATCCAAGGGAATGGTTTGGGAACCAGTACTCCTGGTTTGCAGGATGAAAGGCCTGGGTGAGCTAGGGTGCACACGGGCGAGTGAGCGCAACGGCTATAGAAGCGAAAGACAGCGTTTTGAGCTGGTCTGTATGGAGCTATCTGGAATTTGTCTCAGGCAGATCCAGGCCAGATGTGGATTAGTTTCTTGTGCTTCCCGGTGCTCATTTTTCTGTAGTTCCCGCTGAAAACCTTTAGTTTTCTTCTTTAAACAAGGGGGTGGCGAAGGTCAGCGCACACAAGTAGAATGCAAGGTCGCGCTGAGAAGCACCTGGTGTATGTAGGTGGCTTCGACGTGAAAGCTCAGTTTCACTGTGGACAGCGTAGAGCTGCTCCAGGCTCCTGGCTCGCCCTGTTCCCGGACTGACCTGGAGAGGAGCAGATGCATAATGCAGAGCGTCAGATCGAAAACATTATGAACCAACTCACTGATTTAATGTGCATACTTAAAGATGTCAACGTACAACATTCGAGTTAAAAGCATCCCTTATTCCGTCAACAAATATTAATTAAGCCTGACTGTGTTTGAGTTGCAGTGCTCACGGAAAGAGGTCCTTCAACCCGTGTGATTTTTTCCCCCTCTCCCCCTTATAAAACAAAGCCTGCCCTTTTGGGCCTAACGTTATTTATTGTACTCATTTTTAAACGAAAACCTACTTGGGACTATATTGCATATTTTCAAGCTTTCCGAGGTCGATTATAGGAAACATAATTAGATCCTATCTCTATGACTCACCACTCACCACTCACTGTAGTGCCGACTGGCAAGTCTCCATGCGTTGGTACGACAGACCTCTCCCATCTAATGAGCTACCTCTGACTACACAGCACATTTGCTGTGATCTAGAAAACCAGATAACACCGATTATCAAAGCTATTCAAAGAGTCAACACAACGGGAGTGACCGGCTGAGTGCCTCTCTTAGAAAGCAGAGTAGTTGTAGTTTCAATGACCGAGCTTCACGGCCGCTCTTTCAGCTCCCGGGTCTCCGGACGCAGGTCCTCCAGGATCCTGGCGGGGAGTCTGACTTGGAACTGTGTGAAGTATTTCTGTACTTAAAGTTTAACACTTCTGCAGTTTAATTTAAAACAAGTGATTAAACAAATTACATGTTATAATGTACATGTTTTGCATTTTATGAGGGTGAAAGCTTGATACCGTATGCACTGTTTTACAGTATGTTTTTCTACGAGCTAGCTTTCCTGCCCCAAGGGGAGAAAACCACTGGCATCAGTTTTATTTCCAGAACTTTCTGTTTCTTCTCTCTCCCCCCCCCCCCCCAATCTTCACTAGATATTTTTTCCGTTGATTTTTAGAGAGAGTGGGAGAGGGAGAGACAGAAAGAAACATTGGTTGGTTGCCTCCTGCAGGCGCCCAACACGTGCCCTTGTCCAGAATTGAACCCGGGACCCTTCAGCCCACAGGCTGATGCTCTATCTGGTGAGCCAAATAGTCTAGGGCTCTATTTATTCTTTTTATTGTGAGGTTTTTAAAAATATATATTTACCGTATTTGCCGGCATATAAGACGACTGGACGTATAAGACGACCCCCTAACATTTCCACTCAAAATACAGAGTTTGTTATATACTCGCCGTATAAGACTACCCCCTCTTCCGCACACCTTCCACACACCAAATAAAAGGTAAAACAATATCAGATTTGATTTCAACATTTTAATTTATATTCAAATGCTTATGACATGCAGGAAAACTGTCACAAGGCTGTATGTAATCAAACATATACCGTATTTGCCGGCGTATAAGACGACTGGGCGTATAAGACGACCCCCCACTTGGAGGCATATTTTTCAGGGCCAAAAAATCATCTTATACACCGGCAAATACGGTATATTGATTTTTTACAGAGAGGAAGAGAGAGGGATAGAGAGTTAGAAACATCAATGAGAGAGAATCATTGATCAGCTGCCTCTTGCACACCCCCCACCGGGGATGCACTCACAACCAATGCACATGCCCTTGACCGGAATCGAACCTGGGACCTTTCCATCCGCAGACCGACGCTCTACCACTGAGCCAAACCAGTTTCAGCTCTATTTATTCTTTACTCTTACCACATTACCAGCCCCATATAATGTGCTTAAAAATTCAAATAGCATACTCTGACAACTAAATCATGATGGTTATGAAAAATGTATAACTACATAATGACACTGTATCTGAAAGCTAAAGTAGGAAAAAAAATTTTTTGTAGTAAACCTTAAAAATTGTGTTTTTTTTTTTTTTAAACGTCTGCATTTGATGTTCAACCCAGTTACCCAGTTTTTCTAGTCCTTTGGTCTTTGGAGTGTGAAGGAACCCTGACTTTTACAGGTTTCGCTGCCGCTATTCTGCTAGGCATTGTTCTGGAAGGGGACCTGCAGAGTTCAGCTGGCTAGCCTTGTCCCCTCAGACATTGCTGTTTCTGTTAACGACGGAGCCAGAGAACGGCTGGCACTGCTTCACAACGAGGCCCCCAAAGATAATCCAAATAATATCTACCGTGCTCAGAATTTTAGCACCTTTTCAACGGCCTTATTTTTTCATGCACTAAGTACTGTCAAGATGTACCTAGAGGCACCAAACCCATTAGCTAGCACTGGCTTTAGGACTTGATATATATTGATGTCTACTGATATGCCACAGATTGATACTGCGATGCCGATAGTATTAGTATCCTAACGGAAAGCTTTGTTACAAGCCCCTTAAGGAAATGTTAATTAATCCTGAGATGATCTCCCTTCCTCTCCCCCACCCCCAGAAGACAGCAATAAAGATGTGGCAACCTCCTTCACCTTCCCCCAGGAACCTGGAATCTGAGTCTACCTACTGGCATGCGCCCCTACGCAAGCCCCCGGCCCGCCTTTCAAACCAGATTCCCCGCTTAAACCCCGTTATGTAGATATTATGGCGATGTCGCTGCACAGTGATGGGAGACACCTAGGAGAGGAAAGAAAACCAGCGCTTTAGCAATCCACCCATCCATACGTGGAGGCGTGGGAATGTTCTGGTGACAGGTGGACATAGTTGAAGGGGTTACTTGTTTACCCAGAGCACTCGATCGGGTAGGCTTGAACCTTTACACAGCTCATCGCTAACCCCGACCTCCATGTGGCCCTTCCACCTGCACGATAGGGTTTGCCACATGATTTGCCCCACCAGGCTGCTGTGAGAGGACGCTTGGCCAACGACTTGTTCTTACATATAAGTGTATGCCGGGTTGATTAGTATTTATTTATGACCCCCATGACCATGAAACATTTGTGTGTGTGTGTGTGTGGGGGGGTAACAGAACAGATGTATTTTTCATTCGCTTGGTCAACACCAGCTTCTTCCCTCTTCCCCCAGATGCCAATTGAGTTGCTGTGAGGATCTCAAGTCACAAGACGGATGGACTCACCCAGCCAGGTGTGTGTGGGGGTGGGGACGGGGCCACCCGAGGTCCCAGAGCAGCCTGGTTTGGGCGTTGGATGAGCCCAGGTGGGCTGGGGAGGTGGTAGGAAGCAAGGATTTCCCCCCCGCAGGTAAGGAACTGGCTTACTGGCTGCTTGAGGACTGCCCAGCGCCTGCGGACTCCCACCGCGTGCCCGCCTGCAGCCCGGCGCGCCAGCCGGACGGGGACCTGGCGCATTTCGGCGGCCGGGCGGTAGAAGGAGCTCTGCACCAGGTATCGCAGGGCCGGTGTCTAACCTCCGGTTCTGCTCCGGCTCAGCCCCGGAGCCTCTGCCGGCTGCTTCTGCAGAGGAGGAGAGCTGACCTCTTCTTCTGTGGAACCCTGATTCCTCCGGGGTCCCCTTCATGAGGCTGAGAACTGGGGATCAGGACCCTTCCAACCGCCCTCTGCCGCAGAGAGAGGCGCTGGAGCACCGACAAATCCAGGCCCCCGAGCCCCCGCGGGCCTGTGCCGGGTGCATGTGCCGGTGTTTGCGCCTGTGGGTGGCTTTTCTTACTCAACACCCCGCTCGCTCGCCTGTTTTCCATCCTCCCCCGCTTCCTCTCCCGGGCCTCCCAGTGGCCGTCCAGGATCCCTGCAGACACCGCTCCCCGCGGGGATGGGGTCCTCGGGCTAACGGGGCTCCAACCTTCGCGGGGGGCAAAGAAAAGCTCTGTACGAGGGACCTAGGACCTAGGACCGACTGCAGAACCCGCTCTCCCAGGCACGATTTGCAAAGTTTCCGTGAGTAGCCGGCCCCGGCGGGGAGGGGAGGGCGGCCCGGCGAGGGCTAAGGAAGCGGGGAGGGAGGGAGCCCGGGGCGCTCGCTCGGTGCAGGGAGAGGAAGGACCACCTCCGAGGCCCGGGGAACGGACGCCGGGCCACCCTGCCCTGCGGGGGTCTGAGCCGCTGCCCCCAACTTCGCCGGGTCTCGGGGACCCGTCACGTGCAAAAAAAGCCGCCCACCTGCAGGGCAGGGGGACCGGGTCCCCGCGCCCGGGTCCGAGGGCGGACAGGCTCCGCCGGGGGAGCGGGTGGGCGCAGCCCGGCGGCCTCTGCCGGCGGAGAGCGCGGGGCCCGGCCGCCGCTCCGCCCGCCGCCGCCGCTCCCGCCCCCGGGTCCCCGGAGGCTCCCGGCCGCCGAGCGGGGGGTGGAGCCGAGCCCGCGGCGGCGGCGGCGGCCGCGCAGGAGGGAAAGTTCGGGCGGCGCGGGAGCCGCAGGAGCCGGCGGGGCAGCCCGGGGAGCCTCGGGGTGAGTCTCGGGGTGAGTGGGGTCCCCTCCCTTTCCCTCCCCGGCCGGCCGGGCGTGGCCCGCGTGGGGGCGGCGGCGGGGCGGCTGCTCGGAGCTCTGCAGCCCGCGACCTCGGGGAGGCTGTGCAGCCCGGAGGGAGGGGGTGCGGCGCCCGGCCTCCCGCCGTCCTGCCCGCCCGCCGGGCTGCGGGCTCCGGCCGGCGCGGGGGCTCGGAGCCCCGGGAGGGCGTTAAGCCTTTGGGGTGGGGGTGGGGGCAAGGGATGGGGAGTAACGGGCGGGGATGCGCGAGGGAGGCTCCCCGGGAGGGTCCGGGCTGGGACCCGCCGAGTGTCACTCGGCTTCGCCCACCTTTCTGGGGGCCTGCAGCTGCCTAACGACTTTCTCCCGCCCCCCCTAAAAGAGTAGCCGTGGCCGCGCCCGCGGGCTCCTTGGCGGGGTCGGGGTGCTCCTTGGCGGGTCGGGGTGCAGCCTCTGCAGCGGTGGAGGGGGCGGCGGGCGGGCAGCGAGCTCCCTCCTTCCCGCCGAGGACCCGGACCCCGGGGCCTGGCCGTGACCGAGGGTGCCCCGAGGGAGTGTTGTGGCGAGGTCGGCAGCTCGGAGCTATTTCGGGGGCAGGGTTTGGGGTTCGCCGGGGTTCGCCGGGCGGGAAGGAGGAGGGAAGCGGTGCCAAGAGAAGGCGAAGTTGTTGTTTCCGCCACGCTTCCTGCACCTGCACCGCCGTCAGTCAGCGAGGTCCAAGTTATCTTAACATCGGTGAGCAGAGGAAGAGTGAGGGCAGAGGAGGAGGTTTTAACAGCACTGGGCGTGCTGAAACAGTAAACACGAATACGTCAGAGAGTGGTTACTTAGCACACGCCACTTTTATCCTGATGTCAAAGCCTCGGCATTTTTTTTACGTACAATGTCATTAGATGGGTCTCGCCTAGGGGATAAAAATAACGGTTCCTTCACACCTTTTTTTTTTTTTACACTAGACATTTAAATGTAATTCTGCCAGATTTCTTGGGTTTTGCTAACAGTGTTCCTACGAGAAAGTCATAATTATCAATCCCGTTACTTGTAGCAATGAACATTAGCAAGTCCCGGGCAGTGCTGTCACGTTGCTAATTGGAAGGAGAAAAGGCTCTCTATCAGAACTAGAGGCATAAAGAAAAAAAAAAAAATCAACCAACCAACCAACCAAACAAAAAACACGAAAGCCTTCGCCACAGCAAGGGACCTGACAGCGTGCAAGTGCGGAAGAGGAAGTGGGATTGTGGGTAGTGTGCCCACAGAAAGGCAGCTCCTAGAAAGCAAGGGGAGGGCCATCCATGCCCCTAGTGGGAACGCAGGATCCATTTCATACTTTCTCTGCATTGACCTGCCACGCGCCATGTGCTCTAAGGGACACGGTACTGTTCACGTATGTCTGCTTGCAGACTGTATTGCCGGGTCTCAAAGCAAAGCGCCAAACATTTGGGTGCACTGAAGCGGGCCTTTGCTCTGCCATCCCAGATGCCTGGGTTGCCAGCGGCCTCTGCCATTTAGTAACTGTATGACAGGGGGCCAGTCACGTACCCTTCCCCTGCCTTGGTTTCCTACGTGGTAAAACGCCAGCACCATCCCTCTCCGAATGGAGATGCCGTGCCCAA
The DNA here is from genome assembly GCA_963924515.1 of Vespertilio murinus. Classification (NCBI taxonomy): domain Eukaryota; kingdom Metazoa; phylum Chordata; class Mammalia; order Chiroptera; family Vespertilionidae; genus Vespertilio; species Vespertilio murinus. The sequence goes on from OZ004707.1 coordinate 24,772,893, forward strand.
GTGAAGTAACATTTAGGAACTTAGTCCGGTGGCTTCGTCAGTGCTGCCTCTTGTCTTTTGTCTCCCTTTACTTTTCGGAATCCCCAATTCCGGCCTATTTCAACATTTATGTATTTTATTGATATTTTACAGAGAGAAAGGGAGAGAAATAGAGAGCTAGAAACGTCGATGAGAGAGAAACATCGTCCAGCTGCCTCCTGCACACCCCCTTCCGGGGATGTGCCCGCAACTAATGTACATGCCCTTGACCGGAATTGAACCCGGGACCTTTCAGTCCGCAGACCGACGCTCTACCACTGAGCTAAACCGGTTTTGGCCTATTTCAACATTTAAAAAAAATTAAAATTCCCTTTCCTTTGCCATCTTACGTTTCATTCATCCATTCAGTTTCCATTGGTTGAACAACCTCACATGCTGCCCTCTCTAGGTGTTTGAAAGTGAGGAGCTGATACGCTGAGGTGGGTGTGTGTGTGTGTGTGGGGGGATCCTTCAGGTTTTTCCTGTTGGTGAGAATCCGTCCTAGCGTCCTAGGATGATGAATGGTACTCCCCAGTCTCCCTGGTGTCCCCGCTCTGTCCTTACGGTGATGTGATTACACCGGGAAAGAAGGTACGGGGCGCCCTGTGAGGGTGCTCACCTCTCCTGTCTACCCCCTCTCCTTGCTCAGCTCGGTGCCCGGCCGGCAGCAGGGCTTAACAAACATTAGTTGATCTGAAATATAGAACGTAATGGAGTTATTCTGCAGGTCATAGTGTTTTATTTATTTATTATTTTCATTTTCATTTTTTCATTCCGGATGAAAGGGCCTTGGGATTGTAAATGATAGCCATGCTATATGTTAGGGCTAATAGAGGTTATGAGAGAAGCGAAGCTCAGGTGGACTTTATTGCCTATTGATTTTGCCCGGCGAGGAAGCAGTCCTATGGAACCACGGAGGCCAGGCCGGGGCGGCGGCTTCGCCACTAGGGGCCTCCTCTGCCTCGCGGATCACCGGGCTGGCGGTTATGGCCGTTCCTCCGTTCTGTTCCGTAAGGTAACGGAGGGCTTCACCTTCCCTGGCCTCCTGACACGGAATACTTTGTTAGAAAAGAGCAACCTGGTGTGAAAAGCATTACCAAAGGCCTGCCACGAAAGGAAAGACGTCTTTAATGACAGATTTGGTACCCTGGGGGATAACTTCAGATGTAAAGGCTTAAAGGAGATTGGAGAACTGGGCTTTTTGCTTTGCACATCCTTATATTCAAATCTATGATTTAAAATAAAACTTCCTAAAAATCAAATGTAGGGTTTTGAGCGATCTGGTATTTTCAAGGTGTGTGTGTGTGTGTGTTGTGTGTTGTGTGTGTGTGTGTGTGTGTGTGTGTGTTTTGGGGGGGGTTGTCTTTGGTGGAGCTTATTTTTATCTTTTAAAATGGCTTTATTTCCTAGCAACAACGACAATAGAGCTTCACTGTAGGTAACAAAAAGGAATCTTCTCTGGTCGGTGGAAGTTCCTGGAACGTTTTATTTTTTTATGAGGGGACCGCATTCAACTCTAGCTTAAAAAAATTTGGTTTATTATACTCCAAGATGCATCATTGAGAAGCATTTTTCTTCTGTGAGTTTTGGAAAAAAAACCTCATTTCTAAAGTCCGCATTGAAGGAAGTTAGGCTTGAGACCACGGAACAACCTGAAGGCGTAATGGTGCTTTTATTTATCAGCTACAGCTGGCTAGGTGGTAGGAAAAGTACTAACAGTGTAGGCAAACAAACATTTCTACTGGAAATCCCGCCATATCATTTGCAAGTGAGTAAGGGTACTCTATTTTCAGTGAAATTTAATTACAGCGACAACCTGAACTCCATTCATCTCGAAAGTAAAATGAGCAGTTAGAGGAGTTCAGTGAGCTGCAGGCCCTTACTCTTTTTTTAAGAAAAAATATTTTATTGATATTTTACAGAGAGGAAGGGAGAGAGATAGAGAGCTAGAAATGTCGATGAGAGAGAACCATCGACCAGCTGCCTCTTGCACACCCCCCACCGGGGATGTGCCCGCAACCAATGTTCATGCCCTTGCCCGGAATTGAACCCAGGACCCTTCAGTCCGCAGACCGACGCTCTACCACTGAGCCAAACCGGTTTTGGCTAGGCCCTTACTCTTATCAAGGGGTTCTTCTCTTAGCAGAACGCCTCTGAGTTCAGAGCGCTATCAGGCCTCCAGTTTTGATTGTTCACCTGATAGGGTCTTATAAAACAAGGCGATCTGATTTTTTAAAATACATTTTATTGATTTTCTCACAGAGAGGAAGAGAGAGGGATAGAGAGTTAGAAACATTGATGAGAATCATTGATCAGCTGCCTCCTGCACACCCCCTACTGGGGATGCGCCTGCAACCAAGGTACATGCCCTTGACTGGAATCGAACCCGGGACCTTTCAGTCCGCAGGCGGACGCTCTATCCACTGAGACAAACCGGTTTCGGCAAGGCGATCTGATTTTTGCTGTTTTTCTATCCCGGTCTAGCTCCGTATGCTTAAGGGAACCGGGTAAGAGAAATAACTTGTGTGTGAAGGTCACAGATCATGCTTATTATCACTTCCCTCTGATGAAGCTAACATTTTTGGATAATTTTCAGGATTCTGGGCATATTAAAAACGACACAGGTCCCGTTTGCACAAAGTAGTGCTTCTGTCGAACGGGAAGAATATTGCTTCTGCCCTCAGACCTCTGGCTGGTGAAGGCTGTGGCGCCTCCCTGCTTCTCGCTTCTTCCCAGAAAGACGCCGGGGCCAAGCCAAAACGTATAAAGCTGTATGCAGAACAAGGCGTCTCAGTCTGGACAGGAGCCCCGGAGCTGACCAAGATTATGGATGTGCGAGGTGGTTGGGAATGAACGAGTCTTTATACACGGGAGTCATTTTTAGGAACCTGCACTTGGGAGGTTGCCTCCTGGGTGGACTGTTCACTAGAATTTGCAACGAGACGTTGAGCCTCTCACGTAGTGAACGATGACGCTGCCTCACAGGTGATTTTTGTTGTTGTTTTTAGACAACGCGAGAAACATCACATCTGGTTATCGCGGGGTCATGTCTGGTACGTTGTTTCATTTTCGCGCACAGGGACATTTGAGGCGATGGAGGAAAAGGGAAGCAGGAAGCAGGGCAGACGGGAATTGTCTATTTATACTCAACACTGGGTTCCCTGCCTATGTCGGGGGTCCCACGGCCCTTAGGTATGCACTGTTGCAGCTTAGTAATAGGTGTTGTTCACCGGTGATTTTGGGGCATGCTCATCCACTCTGTTAATGAAATTACAGTCATGTGACACATAGCCATGTTTTGGTCAACAACAGACCAAATATAGGACCATAGGATTATATAATCTCATAAGATTATAACGGAGCTCACCTCGTGCTATCTAGCGGTAGTGACGTCCTAGTTACTCACGTGTTTGTGGTGATGCTCGTGTAAACGGAACCTACTGGCCTGCCAGTCGTATGAAAGGAGAGCACAGACAGTGACAGGAGAGGGCTACCCATCTAGGTTTGTGTGATGTTTGCAGGACAAGAACCTCCCAATGAAAGCTTCTCAGACCGTCCAGTACGTGACTGTACTAAAACGGTGTTCTTCCACGGAAGTCCTGGGTTCTCTCAGAAGTGACTTTCTCCTTCTGCCTCCCATTTGTTAGAAACGTGCTCACGCTGCCGAAACCGGTTTGGCTCATGGATAGAGTGTCGGCCTGCGGACTGAAGGGTCCCGGGTTTGATTCCAGTCAAGGGCATGTACCTTGGATGTGGGCACATCCCTAGTAGGGGACGTGCAGGAAGCAGCTGGTCGATGTTTCTCTCTCATCCATGTTTCTAGCTCTCTATCCCTTTCCCTTCCTCTCTGTAAAAAATCAATAAAATATATATATATAAAAAAAGAAACTTGCTAACGTTCATGCAGCCGACGACGTATGTAGGCAGGGCTGCTGCCAGCCCACGCAGTGCCCCTGGTGGTGGACTGTCCCGGTTCAGGGCACACGGGGTGGTGAGCAGAGTGGCCTGGGCTTCAGCCCCGCCCCCCTCCCGCTGGGCACTCTTGTGTGGCACCAGACATCTGCACAGCTTGCCTGTAAAAGGGGCTAGGAAAGCGGTTGGCACATAGTAAACGAGAACTATGTTACCGCTGGTTACTGCCGTCGTTGTTGTTGGCGGCATTGCCCTCGGGGCAGATCTTTCCAGTAGCCACAGTAATCTAGAACAGAGGATTGGGGTGAACTTAGTGCTCAGCATAACGTTTGCAAAAGCAAGCGATTCATTTCGGGCGTCTCCTTGCACTTGCCTTCCGGTTCTCCTCTTCACGTGAATAAAAATGGCCATCACCTTGCCAAGGTCGGTTTGGCTCAGTGGTAGAGCGTCGGTCTGCGGACTGAAGGGTCCCGGGTTCGATTCCGGCCAAGGGCATGTACATTGGTTGCGGGCACATCCCCGGTAGGGGGTGTGCAAGAGGCAGCTGGAAGATGTTTCTCTCTCATCGACGTTTCTGGCTCTCTATCTCTCTCCCTTCCTCTCTGTAAAATATCAATAAAATATATTTTAAAAAAATGGCCATCACCTGCGGAGCACTTAACCACCCGGCAGCAGCTCTGCTCAGTGTGGGCCGTGAGCTATTCGTTCAATCCGCAGTCAGTTTAAGAAGCGGCACTGCTATTACCTGCACGTGACAGGTGAGCAAAACAAGGTTCAGCGAGGGGGGTTACTTGCCCAAGGTCAGCTCCTACGTGGTGGACCTGGGCTTTGAGTCCCTGTCTGCCTGGCTCCAGCACCTGAGCTCAGAACCTCTGAGCTGTTTGTCAGCACAAATACTCATTGAACTGGCAGCCGAGAGCCTGTGGTAGGGTGGAGGGTTAACAAAAAAAAACCGCGAAAACATCGATTTTCCTTAGAATATTATGTTTGTATCCGTTTCTGGACGTGTTGGTGCAAGATGACAAATGAATTTTTATCAGTGGGTCTGCTTCAGCACTTTTTATTTATAGATTTTTTTTTATATGTAGCTTTTTTTCCCTGGTAGCTCAAAATACAATACAACGCAGTACAACTTACTTCCGCACAACGTGCAACTTCTTATCAAGGCACGTGGCAGTCAGGTTATAAGCAGAATAAATGAATAAAATCAGGTTGTGTGGGTTTCAGAATATTAAGGTATGAAGGCTGGGATCAACCATTCACTCATGCATTCATTAACAGATACAGAATGGGGCAAAAGTAGGTTTACAGTTGTTTTTATGGAAAATAATCCTATAGAATAAAAGCATAGTATGCAAATTGTCCCCTTGACCAGGAGTTCTTCCGGGAGTTCGACCAGGGGGCGGGGCCGGTAGGGGAAGGGAGGGAGGTCCTGGTCAGCAACCAGCAGCTGCCAGGGACCCTACCAGTGCCTGAATTTCGTGCACTGGGCCTCTAGTACAATAATAATAATATAAGAACATACTCTGTATTTGGGGTACTCACAACTGGAAACCTGCTCTTGCCCCACCCTGTATTTATTTTTCACTCCATATTTTAAGGCACTCTGCTAGACTCCCCCGAGATTGCAGACATGGGTAAGACTGCAATAGATGGGGCAGCATTTGAGCCTTTGGAGCAGGGAAATCCTGGGGTTGAATCCCAACGCTGCCGCTTACTGCCTGGGAGTCCTGGCCCCATCACTGAACATCTTGAGGCTTCTTTTCCTTGTGCACACAGTGGGGACGGTAATACCTTAAGGCTGTGGTAAGAGCAGAATGAGGTGTATAGGGACCTCAGCTTAATCCCTACCCACCCATTTCTCTGAGGTCACCTCCTCCTCCCGGAAACACGCTCGTGGAAGAGGGGTGGGGGAACCAGGAAAAGGCGAGCACTGCCCACCTGAAACCTTTCCCTGGCTCTGGTTCACCCCATGCTCTTTGGGGGGCCTCTCGCTGCACTTCACCAAGAATCCGCCTCTTGTCCCCATTCAGGGGGAGTCATACACATGACTCCTATTAAAAAAAAAAAAAAAGATAAAATAAAATAAAATAAAATAAACTACACATGACTGTCCTACTCTGAGCAGCCCCAGGTACAAGGCATGAACTACAAGACCGTTCTTAGTGGCCAAAAGTGACTTTGTTTCCTTTTCTGATATGCGATGGAGTTCTTGGCTGGAGGGGGAGAGAATGGGTGCAGAGGTGGGGCGGAGGTGGAGGTGGGGGGGTCTTTGGAGGGGGCTGAGGCCTGAGGGAGATGGAGAGGGGGCAGCAAATGCAAGGCCGGAAGCTGGATTGAGAGGCAGGTTCTTCCACACTTGCAACCAAGGCCTCTGCCCCATCCCCCTCCACGTCTGTGTGTGGACATAAAATATCAGTGATGCAAAGCGACTTCCCAGGAGCCCCACAGCCCAGAAAACCAGGACTTCCCCCACCTCCCTGGGATCTGCTTCAGGGAGTGGCTTTTTTATTTTTTAAATATATTTATTGATTTTTCATAGAGAGGAAGAGAGAGGGACAGAGAGTTAGAAACATCGATGAGAGAGAAGCATCGATCAGCCGCCTCCTGCACACCCCCCACAGGGAATGTGCCCACAAACAAGGTACATGCCCTTGACCGGAGTCGAAACCCGGGACCTTCCAGTCCTCAGGCCAATGCTCTATCCACTGAGCCAAACCGGTTCCGGCAGGGAGTGGCTTTTTGTCCAAAGGTGAAGCTATTTGCTGATGACACGGGCTGGCCGGCGGCTCAGAACCCCCTTCCCTCCAACTGGCAACAGCTGGACCTCGAGTGTCCGGTGAGCCTCAGGAGTGCAGAGAAGACTGGGATTGTCCTCCATTCACAGCTGACGCAGGCTTCAGGCCCCTGTGGGCCCTGAGAGCTGCTGATTGGGGTAACTTTAGGTTCCAGCTGCCAAGAGGGGGCCCAGCACCTTCCTCTGTTGCCCTCTGCTGGGCTGCCTGACCCCTACACCCCACCCAACAGCAGACCCCTTTTCCCTCCTCAAACTTTTAAAATTTATTGAGACTTGTTTTGTGTCCGAACGTGTGGTCTATCCTAGAAAATGTTCCCTGTGCACTTGAAAAGAGTGCATATTCTGCTTTGGGGCGGAATGCTCTGTAGATATCAATTAAGTCCATCTGATCTAGTGTGTCAGTTAAGACTGCTGATTCCTTGTTGAGTTTACGTCGGGAAGATCTATCCACTGCTGCCAATGGGGTGTCACATTTGGTGTCACTACATGCTTCTAGCTCATCTGTGGGCAAACTACGGCCCGCGGGCTGGATCCGGCCCGTTCGGCTGTTCTATCCGGCCCACGGAGCCGAAAGAGCGGAGGGTTCTCTTGCTCTCCCCTCCGCTCCTTCACCAGCAGCCCAAGAAGAGAGTGCCAGCATGGTCAGGTTGCTTTTGTCCCGGCCCTCCGGTCCAGTTTAAGAACCCACTGTGGCCCTCGAGTCAAAAAGTTTGCCCGCCCCTGTCTAGCTCCTGGTCTTCTGTGGCTGGGTGTTCCCAAAAGCAGTGAATCCTCTTAGCAAGGAGCCAAGTCACAATTATGATTGGTTGTTGCCAGTTCCCACTCTGGGTCTTCAAGGGGTAGCTGGTATCAGGAAAATAAGCCTTTTTATCTTTTTTTTTCTTTCCCCCCAGCTGGAGATTTGGTTAAATACACCCAGATCTGTTTCCCGGTGAGGCAGAGAGCCAGGTTCAAGGGGCCCCCTGCGTGGGGTCCTGCTGGCATTTCTGTAGAGTGGGCCTGGGTTGTGAGATCAGAGAATGTTTGTAGAGAGATGTTCCTAGTGGTTTTATGATAATGAGCCACCTTGTTTGGCGTCCAGGGTCGATGCTGTGGGTGGCAGGGAGGGAATGCGGGTTTCACACAACCATTACAGTTCGGGACTGTCTCCCTCAGCCGGGGAGCGGGAGACCTTGACTCATTGTTTATTATGCGTTGGCGCGCAGGCATAAGCCAGCCCTTCTGTGGGTAAGCAAACAGAACCTGCCCAGGTGCAAGAGAAGCTTGATTCAGGGTTTAAAAAAAAAAAGTGTAAAAAATTTAAAATCAGTCTTGAGTCAGGAACAGTTTAAAGCAAGTCACTGTGATTTTCAACAGCTCATTTTATAGACTTAGTAGGGTGTATTAAAATGAAATGAGCAAGCAAACGTTAAGAAAACAACACAAGGATAGCTTTGTAGGAAGAGGAATAGCCCCTGAAACGAAATCCAAGTTAGTGCATGTGGTTTCTTGGGAGATGAGCAGCACGAATGTGTGCCGGGCACCCCGAGGGAGGAAATAGGGGAAACAGGGCGTCGGATGAGGAAGCAGCGCCTCGTGAGTGGGCCTGGGAGTTCGAGTCAGCTCGCCCGGCCTCACAACTTCACTTTTTAACTGCGACCCCGGGCAAGTTGCCTGATTGTTGAGATCCCAGTTTTCTCATCTGTAAAATGAGGGTAACAGTACCTACCTTATTGGGCGGTTTGCAGATGGATTTAGGTAACGTGCACAAACTGCTTAGCATGTGGTCAATACTTGAGACATGCCAGCTGGTATGGTGACGAAGGGAAGCATAGAAGAGGGCCCAGTGCATCGGGAACACTGGGAGGAGCAGTCTATGTTTGCTCGGGACCTTAAACCTTCTCATTCTACTCTTGGGTAGGTTTTTAATTCTATTCTTGGGTAGGTTTTTAAGGTCTGATTCCAGACCTTCTCATTCTACTCTTGGGTAGGTTTTTAATGTCTTAAATTCCAGTTGATTATAATCAAATGTGTCAACACCCACTGTGTACATGCCACTATGATAAGGCCCTTCAGTATAGAAATGAATCCCAGAAAACCACCTCTGCTACTCTCATGTAGCTGACAGTCTTGGACTGAGGGGAGTGAGATAGTGAGTGGGACTTGATGTTAAAGAATAATTCCAGATGTCCCTGGGTACTTTAATTAGCTGTCCCAAGGATAGAATCTTCTCCTTCTTCTTCTTCTTCTTCTTCTTCTTCTTCTTCTTCTTCTTCTTCTTCTTCTTCTTTTAAATTTCTCATCCACTCTGTATATAGGTGGAGAGGAAATAAGTACTTCTTCTTGGGCTTCCATAGACATAAGTAACTCAGAATACCCAAGATTCTCTTGGATATCTTATTTGTATAGCAGTAAGATTTTTATTTTATTTTAAAAATATATTTTATTGATTTTTTACAGAGAGGAAGGGAGAGAGATAGTTAGAAACATCGATGAGAGTCATCGATCAGCTGCCTCTTGCACACCCCCTACCGGGGATGTGCCCGCAACCAAGGTACATGCCCTTGACCGGAATCGAACCCGGGACCCTTCAGTTCGCAGGCTGACACTATCCACTGAGCTAAACCGGTTTTGGCTAGAAGCAAGATTTATTGAAGTACATTTGTGGCTACATAATGGGGACCGAGGGAGGAGACTGGTGTTTTAGGCGGATATTGCTTTGGATGTACCTATGACTTGCAGGCTCTGGCTGCTATCAAAATGGTATTCTCTGAACTCATGGCCCTGAGATTTCGGGGTCCCATAGATTTCTGGGCCTGACAGGAGAGAGCCGAGTGTGAGGATTTTTAAATGTTAATCTCTCCTCCAGATAGAGGTATAGACAAATTGCTCCAGAAGGAGACGAGGTGGGTAGAGAGGGGATTCCAAAGCTGCCTCACTTTGTGGCCTTAAGCAAGTTCTTAATCCTAAAAGTAGGAATTTAATCATTTAGACTCAAGGGCCATTCAAATGCAACGAAATGTAATTTATAGACTGCGAATAGATTATCAATCCAAATGGTGGCTAAAGCCAAAAATCTGAGCGTAAAACTCCTTTCTTCGTTGGATCTGACTCAACATGGCTGTCTCAAAAACGGTTTTCCTTTATAGAGAGGGTTTTATTCACTTGAGTAATTAAAAATCCCGAGGACTTTTTGCCATTAATATTCTTGCGTACTCAGGAGAATCTATCCAGCTTTACTGGAATTACCTTTTTGTATTCCTCGGAAAATGAGTCTGGACCAGAATGCACTGCGACTGTTATTAGTGTGGGTAACAGAGGCCATGAGAACACCTCCTTAGACCCTTTCTTTATGCAGAGAGGGTGACTTCATGTTCCTGTTCTGATGGAAATGAGGTAGGAGGAGATGCAGGAGCTACATCTTTTGGCTTTGCTCCCATTCAAGACAGTGGCCTCAGAAAGGATCTGTAGAAATGATCTGCTCAGTGATGACCATACTGTAATTTCTCACAAAATGGTGAGTTTTATTGATGACCACCGGGTGACCAGAAGGTGTTTGAACTTTTCACCAGGAAGAGGCAGGTGGGAAGTGGGTGTTGGTCCTTTGCCTGAGAGCCTGGGGAGGTGCTTATTCTGCTTGTGGTGGTCCAGCCTGAGGTGAAGGCACAAGGGAGGCACCAGCTCCTTCACCCCCCCTTTTCCAGGCCTTCACAGGTGACTGTGTGATGATTTGGGGGGAAGGGGCAAACGTCGTGCAGGTGTGAAATAGACACGTGTTACCGCTGCTGTTAATCACTTGGGAATGAGGGTCAGAGAATGAATGGAAGAGCTTTAAGTAACGCTGGCCAGGTTCACTTATCTACATAAATTGGAAATCTTTGAAATGGCAAAATTGTGCATTTGAAAGGGACACTTAGGTTCTGTAGGATTTGTAGGCCTCATTTAATAGTCTTGATAGTGACTTGTTCAAGTGATGGGAGGACCATTGGTCAGCAAGATGACATCAACAAAAATAATACCTTTGAGATCATTTGGTCTAGCATTAGTCTTTTGCAGGAATGATAGCATGTTGGAGATCACTTCAATTAGCTTCATATTTTGCAAATGAACAGAAAGAAGCCCAGAGAGGTGAAGTGACTTAAGTAAGTGACTCGGCTACTCAGTGCAATGACATTGTTAGGAACGGAACCCCAGACCCCTGTGTTCCACGCTGCTCTCGATGGGCCATGCAACAGCCTCAGGGACCATCGCCCCTGCAAGGCTATTTCAGGTTCCCCTACGACGCTGCCACCTCCGCAGCTCTCTGCTCTCAGAATCCGATGAGAAGGCGCTTACGAAGCTCCTACCACGTGCCTAGCATTTGGCTCAGTGCTGGTGGTTTAGAGATGGAAAGATGGAGTTTCTGACCTCAAGGAGCTCACAGTGGAATCAAATACAAAGTAGGGAATTTATTATCAAGTTATACTTAATATCAAGTTATACTCAATGACATGGGGAACATCCTTCTTGGGGATGGCAAGCTTTCGGTTCCTACTTCAAAGCCAAGGGGGTTGGTCTTTATTTCCTGTTGATTTCATAACAGCGGAGTGGAAACGATGGCAATACGCTTCGTGAATCAAGATGGCCCTGCACGACCTCGGCTTCACCTGTAAGCGTCTAGCTAGTACATTAAACCTTGAAATCATTTGTCCTCTGCACCTCAAATCCATGATCTTTCTGGAAACCCTTGGTAAGAACAGCTTTGGAGGAGTTTGGTTGGGGACACGCTTTCAAATGGGATTGCGTGTGCCCAAGGAGATATAAGACCCACATCTTCTCTGGGTACCGTTGGGTATGGCTATCATTGCAGCTCTGTCAGGGGTTGAATACAGAGTTTCTCAATGAAAGGGAGGTCCAATTTTTTCCCCTGGGAATCCAGAAATGGCAGAAAGGTAGGATGAAATCTGCTATGTATAGAAGATTAAAAGCATTTCTCCCCCTTGGGTGAAGACCTAATGGAAGTACTTCACTTGTGGAATATTGTTTAAAAACCCATATACAAATACGCGAAGACGTGACAGTCAGAGAGATGAAGTACCTTGACCGTGGCAGGAAGAGCCAGCGTTGCAAAATAGGTCTGTTTGCCATGAAAGCTTCTACTCCCAAGACTGCCTGGTACCTCCGTAGGTACCAGGCGTAACCAAGCCTTACATGGCGATGGACATTGTAGTTGCTTTTATGTCATACTTGGACAAGACTGTGGACTCCTGGAGCACAAGGACTTTAGTTTACAAAATGTTTTCGAAGCATTCCACAGAGTAGAGCCCAGTGCGTAGACACAGTATCAGCCATGGGCAAACTACGGCCCGTTCGGCTGTTCTATCCGGCCCGCGGAGCCGAAAGAGCGGAGGGTTCTCTTGCTCTCCCCTCCGCTCCTTCACCAGCAGCCCAAGATGAGAGTGCCAGCATGGTCAGGTTGCTTTTGTTCCGGCCCTCCGGTCCAGTTGAAGAGCCCATTGTGGCCCTCGAGTAAAAAATTTGCCCACCCCTGCAGTAGATTCTCGAAAGCTATGTGTGGAGTGAATGAGTGCAGCAGCTTAATCATCAACAGGGTCAGTAAGAAGCTGTTAACAAAGATGCAGATTGCCTTCTAGGACCCTCGCATTTGAGTGTCATTCTGATTTTGGAGACCTGAAGAGATCACCCACCCTTAGAAATCTTTTTTGCTGTAAGTTTTAGGTCATAAGCATGCCTGCTTTTAACTATACCCATGAATAATATCTCCTTACCTCGTGTTTTCTTAAAAAAGCTACCTGTAAACAAATTATGTATTCATAATCTTGTGGCAGGCCGTTGGATTTAATAGACTCGGGAAGGCTTCCAACACATTAAGTGTTCTTGAAGGGTAATAAAAAGGAGGACTAATTATCTAACTGAAATGATTATAAGAGATGTTGGACAGCTTGGCTCGCTGGGATTTCCACAGCAGTAAAAGTGGCTAGGAAAAGTCAGCTTTGAGAAGCAGCAACGTTGATCTATTGGAACCCCGTTATTTTGTTAAATCTAGGGTGTGGGTGTATCTATCGCCTGCTGAGCGGGAGGACGGACCAAGACATGCGTGGAGTGGCAATTTGGAAGTACATGGCTGGTGTTCACAGTTGGAGCCTGTGAGATCTTTACATTTAATGACGATACCTTTCCCGTAGCCATCTGTCTCTCTCTCTTTAATAAGCAATATTCTTTATCAGGCCTGATTTGTGTATACATTTATTACACCATTATTCTTATTAAATATTAAAGCATTTCTCCCCCTTGTGTGAAGTCCAATTAGGCAAAGAGTGCCATCCAGGCCTGGCACGATCATTCAGAGAAATAGCCTGGTCATTACCTGTGACACCCCGCAGCCTCCTGGATCATCTGTCTTTCTCCCCCCCATAAGGGTCCAGTGTACCAAATCCAACGCATGAAAGTTTGATGAAGGGTTCAGCACTGTTCGGCCATTAAGGAGGGTCATGCCTCAAAGATTATGAAATCTTGTTAAAATGTGTCAAAAATTTGTTATCCGTAGTTTGCATTTTTTCATGAATCAGGTTTCTGACTAGATATAGCTGGTAAAGTCAATTTTACTAAATAAAAGCATCTTACAATGGCTTTAAAGGATGAAACTGCAAGTTGCAATGATGCTTGGGAGGAGAGCAAACCAGTCAGTAACTAGTGGCATTCTGGTAAAAAAGAATGATTTTAGATATCAAACCTTTGTCACTTAAAAGTCCACGTGGTGGTTCATTCTAACCTTTTCCACTTAGTCTGTGCAGCCTAATTAAAAAATATATTTGCATCAATGACTCAACAGCACAATTTTGTTTGCACAGGGCCAAAAAGTGAGATCATGAATCACTCTAGTATCTTTGATACGTTACCTACCATCATTGTGAGACAACCACTGTAATGAATGTTGTCCTTTTTTTGGAGTGTTCACAGTACTTTCTCATTTATTATTTACATTTCTAAAAAAATCTGTAGTCTGCCAGGAACGTACACAGACCCACAGGCATGCGCTTGCTCACGTGTTGATGGGCATGAGTCAGATTAGGAATAGGCCCAGTTTATTGCTTATGATTCTCAGGGAGAAAAGCTTTTAAGTCGTAAGTTTCATGTAATGTGATTATCGGGCCATTAGGATTTTTCCTCTCGGTGGTCCCAGCAGCTCACGTTGGGGTTTTTGAAAGAGCCTTTGTCCCTTCACAACTGCAAATAGCAACAGCATTGCTTTCCGTGGGTGCATTGCAGACAGCAGTGCATCTCCTTGGAGGGAGCTTTTATTCTGACTTGTTTTTGAATATGGTCAAATCAAAATGAGATTTGGCTTTGAATTAAAACATGGATATAAAAATCGAAGAATTGCTGAAACCGGTTTGGCTCAGTGAATAGAGTGTCCGTCTGCGGACTGAAAGGTCCTGGGTTCAATTCCGGTCAAGGGCATGTACCTTGGTTGCAGGCACATCCCCAGTAGGGGGTGTGCAAGAGGCAGCTGATTGATGATTCTCTCTCAGCAATGTTTCTAACTCTGTTCCTCTCTCTTCCTCTTTGTAAGATCAATAAAATATATTAAAAGAATTAAAATCAAAGAATGGAAGAGAGCGTATAGATCATCCTGTCTAATTTTTCTGCTCCTCAAGTGGGAAAGCTGAAGCTCAGAGAGCCCTGTGGCTCAGACAGATTCACATGGGGGTTAGCGGGTTTTCTTCAGGATGGTGGGGTTATGTTTGGATCAGCTCCCATTTTTCTGGACCCTTCACAGGGGGAGTTGGCATTTAGCTGAAGACAGAGTGGATTTAATCTGAATCTACCTGGGTTACAGAAGATTTTATGTTTTATTAGTATATTTGCTAATTGGCCTATTGCTAGAAAGTGAGAACTCAGAGTCAGGGGCCTCTCTTTGAGAATCTCTGAGTTCAGGCAGGATAGCAGACCTCTGTCCTAGGATTATTCAAGGCAAGGTTGGATGTTGAGCAGGGCTCAGCTGGGGAGTCTCGTCTCTGTTTTGAAGGCCGGGAGTCTGGCCTGCAATGGCCACCACCACCAGGCCTTGAATAAGCCACTGAATCGCCATGCCCTAAGGCCAAGGAGGACTCAGAGGGCCCAGGTGTGAATTCACCTGACAGATAACTGTTATGGTGATTAACAACAGGCATGGCGGTTAAGCACATGGGGTCCGAAGCCTCATATAGGTTAGACTAGCTTTCATGTTCTCGCTATGGAATTTAGTCAAGTGACTTTAATACTCTGAATAAAATGGGGATAATGGCAAACATTTATCTTTCTTAAAAATATATATATTTTATTGATTTCTTACAGAGAGGAAGAGAGAGGGATAGAGAGCTAGAAACATCGACGAGATAGAATCATTGATCAGCTGCCTCCTGCACAACCCCCACCGGGAATGTGCCCGAAACCAAGGTACATGCCCTTGACCAGAATCGAACCTGGGACCCTTCAGTCCGCAGGCCAACGCTCTATCCACTGAGCCAAACCAGCCTCGGCCAAACATTTATCTTGTACTCACCATGTGACAGCTGCCGCCTCAGTGCTTTAGGAATAGTAACTCATTTAATCTTCACCACAACCTTATGCAGTAGGCACTGCCATTATCCCACCTTCCTGATGGGGAAACCGAGGCCCCAAGAGCGCTTAATGCATTGCTCCAGGTTATACAGCTATTTGAGGGGTAGAGCCAGGGTCTGCATCCTGGCAGCCTGTGGCTCTTTATCGCTTTCCCATGCTGCCTTTCAGGAGGATGACGATTGTTGTGAGGATCAAGTGGGAGAAGCACGCGAGAAATATGAGCTGTCATCGTTCATGGTGATAAAGCTAACATCGCCTTAGTAACAACAATACAACCCACACGATCAGCAGCTTCTTTCCCAGCAGACAAGCTCCAAAGGAGCCAGAGCATCGTCAGAAAAGTTGGCTTGGCAATTGCAAAAGTAACGCCGAGAGGATCCAGAAAACCTTACCAATAGTGTCCCCTCAGACGGCCTTGGATGCCTCGGGTCAGCTCCCTGGAGGGTCGGGCCAAGACTCCTTTTCAGTGCTGAGTGAGCATTTGCAGACTTTTTCTACCACAGACGGGGGTTCTGAGGTGCCCGTGGTCGTCTCTGCAGCGTTTGCCCCTCGTCTGTCATCCAGCCGGTGAAGCAGGTTAGACGTGCTGAGGGCCTCGTCTCTGCCACAGAACTGACCACCACGACACAAGTCCCTAAGACCAGCACCGATCGATCTTTTGAGGAAATCCTTCAGCCACTTGTAAAAAAAGTCATTTTTTTTTTCTGACCAGTCCCTCCATTTTGTGTTGAAGTTCATAGGCTAAATTCTCAGATTGCAGTCTTATTTCCACATTGTCTTGCTCTGGAGTTTAGAGGTTATCTTCGGACTCCTCTTTTGTTGACACTTAAATTCCTAAGTGATGAATAAATATACGTTTATGTAACGTGTGTACATTTTACCATGTAATAATAAATAATAAAGTGAATAGCTACCCAGATAAGCATCTAGAACATTCCCTTTGAAGCCCCTCTCATGTGCTTACTGGTCATGTTTCCTTCCTTCCTCCCAATCCCACCCCCACCCCCCCATCCCTACCCCAGGGTAGCTGCTTTTCCAAATATTATGTGAATGGTTTCCTTGCTTTGCTTTCTAGTTTCACCACGAATGTGCATTCCCACATAATCTATTATTTTTGTGGCAGGCTGTTGAATTGGAAAATTTGACTAACACCTCAAGATACACTCGATAGCAGCTACTAAAATAAGTTGTGAGAAAGACCTGAATGGGGATGTCCAAAGGAAATCGCCGAACACTAGGTTCGCAGTTCTTGACAACCCTCCTCACTCTGAGGGTGTAAAAAAGCATTGATACAGGGTTTGTGAGGGGATTTATTTGGAGAAGCCTCTTCCTGGAGGAAATGTGAGGTGGGGGTGCTGCCCCCTCACTCCGAGGCCAGAGAGAGGCTGCCTGGAGCGCATGCTCTGTGTCCCCTCATGCTGGGAGCGAGGTGGGCTGGCAAGGTGGGATGTTTGGGTGGGGTGGCCTCGTGGGAGCAGCTGTAAGTTCGCTGGAGCGATCGTGCGTGCTCCCCGGGGACCAGATGTGGCCGGTGCAGGGATGGAGAGCCAGCCTGGGACTGGGTGACCTCTGCCCAAGAGGCATAGCAACAGAGCTTGTGGGGGTGAATCTCAGGGGTTGGGTGGTGGTGGGAGTGACCAGCAGAGGACTTGAACGCATCGCCCATATCAGGAGGACCCACAGAAGTGCCCACGAGAGACGGAGAGTTGGGTTTAAGGATCAGCTGGTCCAGAGAGTGTGAAGTTATCTGGACTGGGGAGCAGTGAGTTTGTCCGCACATGAATGAAAAAACAATGGTAACACAAAATAGACGTTTCTTTCTTTCTCACATAGAATAACGCAGGAAGTGGGCAATCCGGGGGTGAGATGGTGGCTCTACACAGTTATCAGGGACAAGCCTCCAAGGTCACCCCCATGGTCCATGAAGGGGGTCTCCATGCTCATGGTCAGAGAACTGCTAAACATCAGCCATCACATCGTGTTCCAGGCAGCGGGAGGACAGGGAGGGCTGAGGAAGGGCCTGCTCCCTCTCTTTAAAGGATGCTTTCCAGATACTGCACCCGATAGTTTTTATTACATCTCATTAACTAGAGTTGGGTCATAGAGTCACGCCCAGCTCAGAGAGGCTAGGAAATGGAACCTTGCTGCCAGATAGCAAGGGGCCCAGCTTACAATTGGGAATCCTATATAATAAAAGCATAGTATGCAAATTGTCCCCTCAACTAGTAGATCATCTGGGAGTTTGACCAAGGGGTGGGGCTGGTGGGGAAGCCAGAGAGGAGAGGGGAGGAGGGAGGGCGTACCCAGTCGGCAGCTGCTAGGGACTCTACCGGTGCACAAATTTCATGTACTGAGCCTCTAGTTCTAAAATAACACCCACCAAACTTACCTTCACAGGACGCGGTAATGCAAGGTAATGTAGACAGCAGTTCATATAGCAAGGAGGTGTATTTGGAAATGGTATAATTTATAAAGATCCACATATGTAACTCTTTGCAACTTGATCTATTGCCAAAAGTAAGGTCTGTATCTGACTACTTCTTACTTTTGGTATATGTTGTAAACTCTTGAACGGTGATATTTCCCTTGTTTATTCTTCTCGCTTATGTTCACTGACCCCCTGCTCCCTGCCATGTGCCTGGCCATTGTGCTAGTGCCGGGGAGAAGTCACATGAAGATACAGCTGCTTCTTACTCTAATTTCAGGATTGAGGAAATTTAATATCTAAGTGGAAGGTCAAGTGCTGGTGAGTCAGAATTTGTTTTCATGTTCTGGTTTTCAAGAGATTGTCCTTGAGCACAGCAACTAATTCTGGTACATGTTTTATGGCAGCTGATAAATAGAATTAACCACAATCGATATTTATTGATCTTAAATTGGTGTATCTTGTGGTAGAAATACTGTTAAAAACTCTTTAACTTTTGTATTTCAGGAAATTACAAAAAGTATTCTTGAGCGCAGATTTCTCTTATTAGTTAATATCCATCAAAAACAGTAGGAGGAATCCAATTTCGTTAACTTGAAAACATGCCGGTTTTTTTTTTGCACACTAATTTCTAGAAAAAGGGGAAATGTGATTAAAGCCAGATTGATCCAGATTGCAATATTACCTAATTCTATTAACGCGACAGATTGAGAATTGAAGGTAAGAAAGGATTAGGCAAATGACACTTCTTAAAGAAACGGTCTTGGTTTCTGTATGCTACCCATGCATTACGGACATCAAAACCAAAGATAGAATTATGATATGGCCTGGCAACTTGGTTGTCATCTGATTCAAACTTCTCAGTCTGTAGGTTGTAAGATGATGTGTCACAATCCACCCACCTTGAGAGGGCACCTCATTTCCTTCCTTAAGGGTGTCCTACTTTTCCACACTCCCAGTGGGGACCCCTGTCAAGGTTAGTTCTCCGTGATGCTTTGATGAGTCCCTCCTCCCCCTCCCTCCCCCGCCTTCTCCTAGGGCAGGAGTGGGCAAACTTTTTGACTCGAGGGCCACAATGGGTTCTTAAACTGGACCAGAGGGCCGGAACAAAAGCAACCTGACCATGCTGGCACTCTCATCTTGGGCTGCTGGTGAAGGAGCGGAGGGGAGAGCAAGAGAACCCTCCGCTCTTTCGGCTCCGAGGGCCGGATTTGGCCTGCGGGCCGTAGTTTGCCCACGGCTGTCCTAGGGGTATCTGTTCAAAGACCTTGGTGGCATAAAGAATGCAGTTGTCCCACGCTCGGTGCATGAGATCTGGTTTCAGGCTGCTGGGAGCCATGGTTCTGGCCAGTGGCAGGTGGAGTGTAGTTTGCAACGTTAATCAGAAAGATGGAACACAAGAATCCTTTCAGTGTTCCTGACAAGCGCCAGGGACCCAAAGCACACACTGCTCTAGGAATACATTCAGGGGTACAAGCAGGGATCATTGGAACTGTCTGTGACCTGTGGGCTGTCGTTCCTACTCTGGAGCCCCAGCTCCACTAGTCACTCAACGGAACTGGGAGGGACAGCTGCCCGGTGGACCCATGTCCTCAGCCCCGCAGACAAGGACAGACAGTAGTCAGCTCCGAGCGGCGACCTACTTATTCCCTCCTGTGGGTTCACTGTATGGATTCCACTTCCTGCCCCCCCTCCCTCTGTTTGGATCAAGTCCACCCAGAATAGCAGTCTCCTCCAGCATTGTCATTCCGACTTCAGCATGTACATAACACGAGTGTAACTATGCAGAACGTTTTTTATTCACCCAGCATAATCAGCCTCTCTATTTGATTGGGAGTACTTCACTATGCAAATGCTCTCAGTGACTGCATTTTAAACCTCTCCACAGCCAGCCCCGCCGGGAGCGGTGCCCGGAGCTGCATTTCCCAGCGCTTGTTCCATCTCTGCCGTCGTAAGCCTTTGGTTGGAGCGCTGGGACATGGGAGTGGTGCTGTTGAGAGTCTCCTGAAGGGAGGGCGATGACTTTGAATGCGATTCTGGCTTTGTACTTCTCAAGGAATGAGCTTTCTCCCCTTTTTTTATGCCCCACGCAGAATAGAGCTGTGATTGTAGATTGGGGGCCACTAAATATTCCATGGGCGCCATCAGAACGATTTTTAGAAATCATTGTGCTTTTCTGTTACACTTTGCATTCAACACTATTTTGTATTAGTTTCGGGTGTCCAGCACAGTCGGTAGACATTCACATAGGTGATCAAGTGTGCCCTCCAATAATTCAAGTACCCACCTGTCATCATTGATGATTGTTACACTATTGTTGACTATCTTCTCTATGTTTTACCTTACATCCCCACGACTATTTTGTAACTACCCATTAGTACTCCTTTTAAAAAAATATATTTTATTGATTTTTTACAGAGAAGAAGAGAAAAGGATAGAGTTAGAAACATTGATGAGAGAGAAACATCGATCAGCTGCCTCTTGCACACCCTCTACTGGAGATGTGCCCGCAACCAAGATACATGCCCTTGACCCAAATCGAACCTGGGGCCTTTCAGTCTGCAGGCCGACGCTCCATCCACTGAGCCAAACAGGTTTCGGCACCATGAGTACTCCTTAATCCCATCATCCTTCAGAAAGATTTGGAAGTGTTTACCTTGGAGGTCTCCAGCCTGGGGGGCTCCCCTGGCACCCCCAGTTTGAGGTCCCCACCTCTGCACATCGGGGATGGCAGATGACAGCAGCCCTGTGGCCTGATTTCTCCCCCTAAGAGCTCGCTGAGCTCCCTCCGGAGCCGGAGGTGTTAGGAGATGAAAAATGAGTGCGTGCATTAATTTTCAAAGGATGTTACTTTCCTTCCTTGCCACAGTGATGCATTTCAATGCACACTTAGTCGGAGCTGGTAAGCCTATGGTTTATACTGTTATGGAAATATCCACAGGATATTTCAGGGGAAGAAATAAGAGGAAATTTGTGTTAAAATGGTCTTGGGAAATATATCCAGCTTGAAAGAGTTAAAATTCTCCCCTCGGTAAACTCGGTTAGGGACATGGCGTTGGTGGCCCATACATAGCTCCTCCGAAAGCTGGCTCCTTGCCTGAAGAACAATTTTACTTTAATTCTTCATTTCATCTTCTGGAAAGTTTCAGGCTTCACGTTAGCTAAATCTCCTGGAAAGGGTTAACTTTTTTTTCCACAGTGCAGTCATACACACCTAAAACCATCCCAAAATTGGGGTGGGGGGTGGGGGGAGAAATTGTAAGAAAGTATTAAAACTGGAGAAATGAATTAACAAGCTACCTTTTTATGAGGCAGCAACATGCCTCTTCATGGAATGAATAGCACTTTATTCCACAACGGCATAAATCGGGGGCTGAAGTGAGGGAGCATGTGGCCTCTGAGTCAGTGTGTGTGTGTGTGTGTGTGTGTGTGTGTGTGTGTGTATGAGCTTGCGTGCGTGTGGGCGCTCAGATTAGAACAAGTGTGTGCAAACAAGGCTAAAAGCCTGACCTACACTCACAGACGTCTGAAACAGAAGAATTTAGAATAAAATCCTATCTTCAGCTCACACCCATGAGTTTAAGGTTTCTCTATTCCTGCTGCAGAAGCAAAGAAGGCTCGACACGAAACTTAGCCTTCACCCTTGCTCACTCTTCACTCTTAGGGCTGACGTCTAGATGTTAATTCCCCCCCCCCCCCAAATCAAATAGCGGAAAGATGACCATAAAATGGAGAAGACCCTTTTTAAAGTGATTGAGGAATTACAGCAGTGATTTTTTTGTGCAGACCATCTTATGTTTTACATAGACAGATTCCCTTAATCTTCGCAACAACCCCATGAGATAGGTACTGTCGTTAGCGCCATTTTGCAGATAAGGAAACCGAGGCACAGAATGGCTACATACCTTGCCCAGGCTATGTCTCTGGTAGGGGGTGAGGCCCAGGTTTAAGCTCCGGCATCTGCTTCTGAGTGTGGATTTCTAACCACCCCTTGACACAGCTGCCCAGTGCACACCTAGCGAGTAGAACTACTGTCACCCTTGTGATGCCATCTTGCTTCTGTTGTATTCGTTGGGGTAAGGCCAGATGGTTGCAGTAATTTCAACAATAGTTTGAGTGGCTTAAGGAAATGCAGGTTTGGGGCACATTACCTGGACGTCTTGAGCCTTAAGATGACTTACAAGCGTGGCTTCCCAGCTTCCAATGCCCTGAGATCCCAGGATTGTAGTAAAACCTCTTTTTGGTCAAGTTACTCAGAATTGGTCCTTGTTCTTTGAAACTAAATATCACGAATGGATGCACTTGCTATCCAGAGAAAATTTTTGCCAACATGTGATGTATTTTCCTTCTAGTCTCTTAATATATTTTACATAGTTGATATTATATTCTCACAATTTTATACTCATTCTAAAATAAAGTGCTTTCTTCTATTTCACAAAGGTAGTGGTATGATATTAGATTGGGTGGATGTTCCATATTTATTGAGCTATCTAACAATTTTTTGTGTGTCTCCAATAAACATCTTTTATGCACTGTTTTAGGACCATCGGGCGATTTTATTTATTAAAGGCCTAAATATTGTTGTATTAAAATTAAGTTTTCTCTTATCTTAAAGTTTGTAACTATTTACAATACCTTTAAAATACAAAGATGTGGAGCTCATGTGCTTTCTAATGTATATAGGCGGTTAGGGCTGAATTACCAATATTTTGTTAGGAAATTTGAGGCCCATGACTTTCTCTAGGTAATGTGACCACAGAGTTTTTGTAGAAGTTCAGGGCTCTCATTGCATTATCTTGAGCTTAGTTTGAGGAGACTGTGGGGGCACCAAGTGCATGTGGTGCTCTCTCCCTTCCACCTGACCCCCCTCCCATGACAGCCCTCTCATCTTCCTGAGAGGTCATGACCTAAGGGCACAATATACGGAGCACATACCATGTCTACATGTCCGGCCCTTAAGGCGGTGGAACCTTGATATTTGAGCAGAATACTTACATTTATGCCTTTAATATATTGATTTCAAAGAAAAAGGGAGAGGGAGAGGGAGATAGAAACATCAACGATGAGAGGGAATTATTATTATTTTTTTAAAATTTTTTATTGATATTTTACAGAGAGGAAGGGAGAGATATAGAGAGCTAGAAACGTCGACGAGAGAGAAACATCGACCAGCTGCCTCCTGCACACCCCCCACCGGGGATGTGCCCGCAGCCAAGGTACATGCCCTTGACCGGAATCGAACCCGGGACCTTTCAGTCCGCAGACCGACGCTCTACCACTGAGCCAAACCGGTTTCGGCGAGAGGGAATTATTGATTGGCTGCCTCCTGTATGCCCCACACTGGAGATAAAGCCTGCAAACCAAGCATGACTGGGAATTGAACCGTGACCTCCTGGTTCATAGGTCGATGCTCAGCCACTAAGCCACATGGGCTTGTGCCTTGTTTTGAACTCCCTGCAACTTCACTGCTTTTTGTCAATCCTTATTTATCAGTCAGTAATGTGTGGTAGATCAAATAATAGCCTCCCAAAGATGGCCACATCCGAATCTCTGCAATCTGTATGTTACTCAGCATGGAAAAGAGGGCTTTGCAGATGTGATTAGCATTAATGACTTTGAGATAGGGAGATTTTTCTGGATTATCTGAGTGGGTCAATGTAACCACAAATCTTGAAGGAGTCAAGAAGGAGATGTGGTGAAGGAAAAGGAGGACCAGACTGATGCAATGTGAGCACACTTCAGGCAGCCATTGCTGGCTTTGATGATGGAGGAAGGAGTCACCACCAAAGGAAGAAGGCAGCTTCTGGAAACCGGGAAAGATAAAGAAATGAATCCCCCCTAAATATTCTCCCCTACGCACCAGGGCCAGAAGAAACACAGCCCTGCTCACAATTTTATTTAGCCCGCTGAGACCCACTTTGGACTTCAGACCTCCAGAACTGGAAGAGAATAAATGTGTGGTGGGAGTTTGTCACAGCAGCTGCAGGAATGAATGCAAGCATGCTGCTGGATGGGTCTTGCTTCCCTGGCTAAGCCTTGCTCAGGGGATTGGAAACGGGGAAGCCAGGAGGGAGGTTTTTATGCAGAAACCCCATTTTATGGGGGGAATTTATGGGCACAAATATACCTAAGAGCCAGAAAATCCTATGGTTTTTAGAAATGGGGTATTTGAAGCCCCCTTCCTAAAAATAAATGCTAATATATTACTACTTCCATTCATAGAAAAATTCTCCTACCCTTTAAAGATAGACTCTTAGGTTAAAAGTAGAAGTATAGGTGAGAGCTCTATTTCAAGCCAGCTGTTTTTATTTTCATTTGAATTTGGGACCAGGGCTGTTTATAGATCATAATATAGCCACTTGAATTTTCCAAAGTGTTTATAGAATTTTCTCAAGTACAGTGCCATTAAGTGGTGGAGGTGTATCATTAAGCTTAATTATGAGCTTCTCAAAGGAGGCACTTTTCCCAAAAAGAAAGTCACAGCGTGGGAGGAGCTAACCACAATCTTTGTACGCTTGAACTAGAAAATAAACCTGTTGACTTACTCCCCCCCCCCCCGTCTTTATCTTCTCTTTTTATCCCAGCAACATCTACTTTTAGTGGTTAGTTTTAGAAATTCCACTTCCTGAGAACTAACAAAGTCATCAAAGCTTGAGGTTTGATATAAACATTTATTCTTTTTTCCAAATAGTGCCTAGTATTTTGATAGCATGAAAACAATGTGATATTTTCACTTTTTCTAGTATAATGTTACGTGTGTGTGTGTGTGTGTGTGTGTGTGTGTGTATGAAAATTCCTACACTGGAGGTGGGGGTATCCATCAGCCTGGCCTGGTCCTTCTCAAAGTCTGGGAGCCCTCAGGGGTGGGAGGCAACCTGGCGATCAGGGGAAGGTGATGCCCCATCACATCTCTGCTGCTGCCACAAGCCTTGGCCAGCCCTGGTTACCTGAGCCTTGGTTGGCCCTGGATAGCTGGGAAGCCACCATCTGAGGCTTGCCTGTGCCTTGGGCCAGCCCTGGGTGACTGGGGAGCTGAGGGGACTAGGAGACTCTGGAAGCAGGTGTGCAGGGTCAATTAGCATATTCCTTCCTTATTGGCTGTGGGTGCCACCATCTTTGAGGGTGGGACAGTCAATTAGCATATTCCCTCTTTATTAGGTAGGATATAGTGCTAGCATACAATGCTAATATGTAGTCCTAATGGTCAGATTTTTGTTGTTATTGGCACACTTGTCTTTTAAAATATATATATATATATATATATATATATATATATATATATATATTTATATTTGATTTTTTACAGAGAGGAAGAGAGAGGGATAGAGAGCCAGAAACATCAATGAGAGAGAAACATTGACCAGCCTCCTCCTGCACACCCCTCACCGGGGATGTGCCCCCAACCAAGGTACATGCCCTTGACTGGAATCAAACCTGGGACCCTTCAGTCACCAGACCGATGTTCTATCCACTGAGCCAAACTGGTTTCGGGGGCACACTTGTCTTTTATTAGCATGTTAAAATTTTAAACTCACACATGTATGATATAAGTCCTCCCAAATATAAGACCTTGAAAGTAAGGGAAATAAGAATTTCCCTTAAATTTTGATATTAATTTGTTGTGTCTTTAGGTCAGAATGTCTTGTCTTTAAAGAAGTGAAGGAAGAGTTCCCAGGACTTCAACCTGACTGCACCTGACAGAGTGAATTAGCATATGTAAATAGAGGAGGATTGTTCTAAGGCACAGACATTGAACATGGAAAAATCTTACAACAGACATTGAAATTGCCTCTCTACATTTTGTCCCCAGAGCAGAGATGAGTGGCAGGTAGTGTGTGTCTGTCTTCACATGGTCATCATCTTATAAGGGCACCATTCATATTGAACTGAGGGCCCACCCTACTCAAGGATGACCTCATTTTAATTAATTCTTGTGCAAAGATGCTCTTTCCAAATACAGCTACCTTCTGAGGGACTGTGGGCGAGGGCTTCAATATGTCTTTTCTTGAGTTCAACTCATAGCCATACTAAGTCTTTGTCCCTCTGTACAAAATTTTCTTCTGGGGAAATTTAACTTAGTATCTACGGCTCACTGAAATGTTACCTCTTACCTGGAGCCTTTCATGAACTTCCTTCCTTGCTGCTCTCCTTTTCCTGCTCCCCAAATAAATTACCGTATTTGCCGGCGTATAAGATGATTTTTTGGCCCTGAAAAATATGCCTCCAAGTGGGGGGTAGTCTTATACGGTGAGTATATAACAAACTCTGTATTTTGAGTGGAAATGTTAGGGGGTCGTCTTATACGCCCAGTCTCTTATACGCTGGCAAATACGGTATTTTTCAGGGCCAAAAAATTGTCTTATACGCCGGCAAATATGGTATATCTCTTACGTGGCTCGTTATCCCTTTCTGTTCACTGTGGCTCACCTTCCTGTGAGCAGAAATCACCCAACTGCTCTCTGTAATGATGTACAATCCAGGGTCACTTCTTTGTGAATCGAATAAGCCAGCACAAATAATTTTTGGGGGATATATATATATATATATATATATATATATGCCTAAATGACTGTCAGACCGGAACCTATGATGCTCAGTGACCACCAGGGGGCAGATGCTCTGACCGGTAGCTATGACACACACTGCCCGCCAGGTTGCAAACACTTAACGCAGGAGCGGCAGAGCTGCAGTGACGTGGCCGCAGCGGTTCTTGGGTGATGCACCCGGAACCAGAGAGGAGGGAGCCTAATTCCAGGGTGTCATCAGGGAACGGCCCTCTCACAATCTGGGACCCCTTGGGGGATGTCAGAGAGCCGGTTTCAGCCTGATCCACGCAGGCCAGGCCAAGGGACCTCACTGGCGCACGAATCCGTGTACTGAGCCTCTAGTTCAGTGACAAATGAGAATGTAGGAATTCAGGACAAAGGAGCTACAGAGTGGATGGAAACCAATCAGGCGAGCTTTCCTGAAAGAGGTAGAATGGTGTGTTGGGTGATTGTAAGAAAAGAGAACATTCTAGGCTGTAAGACAGCGGCAGGGTTTGGTTGGAGCAGTGAATCACAGAGTCATCTTCCTTGGCGAATGTGGAGACTGTCTTATTAATCCTTCTTTCTGTAGTATTTTTTAGTAAAAGTGTCAGAGAGACGCTTAAGGCAGTGTGATTCATTCAGTTGAATAAAAGAGGAGAATGCGAAATAGACAATTTACGAAGTATTTGATAGCACTCTCCTTAGCCCTCAAGTATAAATACAGCAGGAGCACACATGCTAATGATGAGTTCAGGAGCATTGTCTCCGAGGCTGGCAAACAGTAATGGTGAGAAATAATTACAGGGTTTCAGCCCAATTTAACACATTATGCAAGACGTGTTAAATGAAGAATTTTTACTCTTCAAACATGTTCGCATTTCCCCCCCCCCTCCTCCCACACAGAAAAGTGCAGAGAGCAATATAACAAGCACTCATGGATCACTCCCTAGAATTAATAAATGTTAACCTTGTGCCATGTTTGCTTCTGATTTTTTAAAAATGAGAGAAAGAAAATATTTCTGATAAATGTACTCTGTTCTCCTCTCTCCCTCCCCAGAGGAGAGATCATGGTGGCAAACTTGGTATGACTCCGGTCACCGGGCATGAAATCCCCCCCCCCCCCAATTGATTTTTATTTATTTACTTTTTAATTTATCAAGGTATTATTTGTGTACATAGCTTATCATTGCCTCCCCCCCACCTCCCATTCATGCCCTCCCTCCCCAGAGTTCTGTGTTCTTTGGTTGTACTTATATGCATGCATACCAGTCCTTCGGTTATTCTCTTATCTCCCCCAGATCTCCTTCCCCTCCCCGCTGTCATTTGACAATCTGCTTGTTTTATGGTGACTATCTCAGGACCACACGAATAGAATCCGCTCCTCCTCTGGTTCACACCTCCCCTCCACCCGGGTCCCACTGCTTCCCTCGGGGCACACTGCTCTCCCGGGGACACACGGTCCCCCTGGGGCACACGGCTCCCCTGGGGCAGATGGCACACGACTCACCCGGGGCACATGGCCCCCTGGGACACACGGCTCATCCGGGGCACACGGCCCCCTGGGACACAGGGCATGAAATTGTTAAGGCGACCAGCTTCTTTTGCAGGAACCATCCTTGTTGCAGATAATTCTACCGCTTTCTGGTGTGTGCCCTACAACACAGGAATAGGCCGCAGCATCTTGCCAATGAATTCTCAGCTGGTCATTATGTCATTATAAACTGTACTCACTCCCCATACATAGCCAGGCTGTATTAATGTTTTATTTTGCATTTTATAGAACGACAGAGACGATTATAATTAACTTATGCCTTTTTTTGGGGTGGGTATTTTTTTTTTTTTTTTTTACATTTTAAGTCAGAAGTTGCAGGTCATTTCCAGGCATGTGAATTGAGCTGATTTAGTTGCAAAGCAGAGAGCAGTTAATGTGTCCAAGACCACTGTGTGGTGAGCGGTAGACCTGGACACCAGGAGAGGGGGGAGAGAGGGCGTCAGGCTTCTCCAGGATTAGGGGGCACTCACCGACCCTCCCCTCAGTGCTGACTGCTTCTCTCTTGCCCTCTGACCTTCTGTGTTCTCTTAGTGTAAAATACACCATACAGGATGGTGAGTGGAAATGGAGAAAGAGTGGGGAGGTGAGGGGGCAAGTCTTCTTCCCTTCTCCCCTTTCACGTGGCACCTCCCTTGGGATGCAGCGCTGAATCTCCGCTGAGTTCCTTGAGAACGCAGCTAATTTTCAACCTTTTTCATCTCATCGCAGACAAAAACGAATTGCTAAGTTTCTGCGGCACACCAAAAAAAAAAAAAAAAAAAAAAGTAACTTTTTGCCAATCTGACAAAAACATAAGCATAATATCGATCCATTCACACCGGACCGCTGTTGTTGTGTTGGCTGCTGTCACTTTTTTAATTTGACAATGTAGGGGAAAAGAGGTCAGTGCCCCTGGCTAAAGAGTCGGGTATTGCATGTTTTGAAAAACACCAGGTGAAAATTACTGCTCTAAAGTCACAGTTCCTGCACACGTGGCGGATGTGACCATGCTACCTCGCTGGGAACGCTGGGCAGCGGGACTTCTCAGGAGAGGAGTTGGAACCAGGGGCTCCCTCCCGCTGGGCTGGCTGGTGAGGCGGCTCTCCCTCCTCAGAGCGCTGCTGGGAGTAGTAAACCCGGAGTTTCAGGAAAATACCCGAAAGCCTGCGGCTGTAAACCAGTGGACCCGTTTCAAAGCGCCCGACTTCCAGGGATTAAAATACAGGCTTTGCATGTGATGGGAGGGGATTGGCGCTGCTCAGTTCTGAGACGCGTGGTGGGCCTGTGGATGCTGAGTTTACTCGTAGGCTCCATCCCTGAGATGTGTGCGCGGATACATGCCTTTGCATGGAGGAAAGAGTGCATCGCGCAACCATTGAAGCGTAAGACTGAGAACAGGATGATGTGATTGGCGACATGGACCTCAGGACGGAAAATAACTGCCTCCCTCTGCTTCATCCCTCCTCCCGCTCCTCAGTACTCACCTCTGTCCCTGCCTCTGTTTTAGCAGGATATCTCTTCTCAGCATGGATCTCCAGTGGATTTTTGTTGTTTATATTTAATTGAGTTTTAAGGGTATTGTTGGGGGTGGATTTTAAAATCCTGTTAAACATTATTGATTTATTTACTTGCTCTTCGTTAGTGATTGGTTTGCAGGTGGCCCCTGAGCTGGGTGGCTTTACACCCTGGTGTCTGAAGGCCCCTTTTGTGTCTGTTGTCCCAGAGCAATTACTAATAAGGGACACCTTTGCTCTTAGAAATGTTCCGGTTTGGCCGAAACTGATTTGACTCAGAGGAAAGAGTGTCAGCCTGCGGACTGAAAGGTCCCAGGTTCGATTCCGGTCAAGGGCATGTACCTTGGTTGCGGGCACATCCCCGATAGGGGGTGTGCAAGAGGCAGCTGGTTGATGTTTCTCTCTCATCGACGTTTCTAGCTCTCTATCCCTCTCCCTTCCTCTCTGTAAAATATCAATAAAATATATTTAAAAAAAAAAGAAGTGTTCTGGTTTGGATGATAAACCACAGAGGTCACCTATTCCGGCATGTTCTTTGCCCCCTGACCTTCTGCGTTCTCTTAGTATAAATACTCGCAGGGAGTGGACAAATTTCCCATTTGTGGTCAATGACACTTTAAATAAAAACGGTCCCCGTCTTTGATACTGTATTACTTATATGCCGGCTTGTAGGGTTATCATTCCTGGGACCGCTGACCAATCCCACATGGATGTCATTATCTTAAATCAAGCAGCTGTAAAGTAAATAATGCGTAAATTGGTGACTGTTGTGTTATTCGGTCCTTTAGTTCACGGAGCTGTTAATTGGGATTTAAACCTTGTAATGGGCCAGGCTTAAGTAGACAGTGCTTTTGGACACAGAACTCCTTGATCTGTCAACAAACCTAGAATTTCCTGGCTTCTGTACCAGCATTTCCGTCCACACTGCTGCTGTCCTCAGATCCTGTTTAACCTCATGGCGCTTTCCTCTTGAGCTCCTGCCTGGATTTTTCTGCCTTGGCTGATTTTGGTCAGTAGATCAGAGAGACATTGGCCCCCCCTGGCTGGACCCCTTGTGCTGGTAAGAACTTTCATAGGTCTCCCTTTTCCTCACTCACACATTCTTTTTTTTTTTTTTTTTTAATATATTCTATTGATTTTTTACAGAAAGGAAGAGAGAGGAATAGAGAGTTAGAAACATCAATGAGAGAGAATCATCGATCAGCTGCCTCTTGCACACTCCCCACCGGGGATGTGCCTGCAGCCAAGGTACATGCCCCTGACTGGAATCGAACCCAGGGCCTTTCAATATGCAGGCTGACGCTCTATCCACTGAGCCAAACCGCTTTCAGCTCTCACACATTCTTATGTTTCTTTGTTGTGAAGTATTTTTTTTAACTTGAAGACTGTTTGTGATATTGATTTCACTCAGGTAAGATGTGGAGGGAAGAGAAGGCCCACCACACAAGGTCTATGGTTGGCGTCACACTCTCAGGGGGGTGGGGGAGAGGGTGGGAGGAGGGGAGTTCAGGGGTGACCTGGACCCTGACCTCAGGATGCCCTCGGTTGCAGCTGCTGCAGACATTTATCATCGCTTTTCAGTCTTCATCCATTAAAAGTATTCCTCTTCTTCCCCGTGGCAGGAGGCTAACATCTGGGTGTTGGTGGGCACCAGGCTAGGAATAGGCACGCCTCTGACCCTGATTCAGTGCATCCCAGGGTCTTACTTTAGTGCTTGCATTTTTCACGTGTTTGGTGGCCTGTGTCACGGGCAGGTTGGCTCCCAGAGGTGACAACAGCCTCCGCGGCAGTTTTCCTTTTAGGAAGTAACGCTTCCTTTGAGGATGTGGAGGAAATTCTGTTCCTGACAACACAGATGCAGACTGAGCTGGGCTTTGGTTCACATACCACAGGGACAGTGACCTTCTGCCCTGCTGTGAACCTTTGGAGCTGAGAAAGAATTATCCCAATTTAAATGAATTAAATATTAAATTGGGGGTGAATGGGCTCACTGACAGACAAAAAAGAGGGGTATACATAGGTCTCCTCCATGCTGTGGTTGTGTATATGTGCTGTGGTTGCTGTATATGATGGGGGGAGGGCCAGAGAAAAAATAGAAATCTATTTTTATTTTATTTTCTTTATTTATTTTTAAAATCTTTATTATTGAGAGTATTACAGTTTCCCTCTTCCTCCCCCATTGCTTTCCTCCAACC
Source organism: Vespertilio murinus (assembly GCA_963924515.1). Classification (NCBI taxonomy): domain Eukaryota; kingdom Metazoa; phylum Chordata; class Mammalia; order Chiroptera; family Vespertilionidae; genus Vespertilio; species Vespertilio murinus. The sequence continues at coordinate 24,804,396 of OZ004707.1, forward strand.
AGTTCCCAGGCCTTTATTATTTTGAGTCTGTGTCCATAGGTAATGGATATCCTATATAATAAAAGGGCAATATGCAAATTGACCCTAATGGTGGAACAATTAGAATGACCACTTGACTAGTCACTATGAGGTGCATTGGCCCCCTCTTGGTCCCTTTCCCTGGCTGGCAGGCTCCGATCACCTGATGGCGAATAGGGAACCGGGGATGGGGGACAGTGAGGAGTGCGCAGTTGGGAAGATGGCCCTGATCCCAGGCCAGGCCTAGGGATGGTACCTGTGCATGAATTTCATGCACCGGGACTCTAGTATGTACATAAGTGCTTTGATTAATTTCTTACCATTCCCCCTCCCCACTTCCCTCTGAGATTTGTCAGTCTGTTCCATGTCTCCATACCTCTGGTTCTATTTTATTCATCAGTTTATTTTGTTCATTAGATTCCTTGTTCATTTATTTTGATTTTTAGGTTCAATTGTTGATAGATATGTATTTATTGCCATTTTATTGTTCATATTTTTTTATTCTCCTCCTCCTCTTCCTCCTTCCCCTTCCTCCTTCTAACTGATTTTCTCTTGCTGCTTTTAGGATTCTCTCTTTGTCTTTAACCCTTGGCATTTTAATTATGATGTGTTTTGTTATGGCTCTTTTTGGGTTCCTCTTGTGTAGTAGTACTCTCTGAGCTTCCTAGACTTATAAGTCTGTTTCTTTCACCAGGTATGGGAAGTTTCCTGTTATTATTTCTTCAAATAGGTTTTCAATATCTTGCTCGATCTCTCTTCTCCTTCTGGAACCCCCATAATGTGAATTTTGGTCCACTTAAAATTGGTGGTTCCAGAGGCTCCTTACACTCTCTTCATATTTTTGGCTTCTTTTTTCTTTATGCTCTTTTCTGATTGGGTGTTTTTTGCTACCTCATATTCCAAATAGTTGATTTGATTCTCAGAATCATTTACTCTATTGTTGAATCCCTGTAAATGATTCTTTATTTCAGTTAGTGTATGCTTAATTTCTGACTGGTCCTTTTTCATGTCTTTGATGTGCTTATGAAGGTTCTTGAAATTCTCACTGAGATCCTTGAAGCTCTCATTAAGATCCTTGAGCAACCTTATAACCATTGTTTTGAACTCTGTATATAGTAGTTTGCTTGCTTTCATTTCATTTAGTTCTTTTTCTGGAGATTTCTTCTGTTCTTTCATTTGTGACATGTTTTTTTGTCTCTGCAGTTTGGCTGCTTCCCTGTGTTTGAGATATCTATTTTTAAATTAAAAAAAAATCAGTCTTAGTGCTGCTTTGGGAAAATCCACCTAACCCCCAGTTAAACCAGGGTCCAGAAGGCTGTGTGACTCAAATTTCCTGGTTCTTTTCTTTTCTCCTCTTTGGCAGCACATTCATTTATGCCTTGTTTTTCCAGGGGTTGGAGGAAGTGAGGGGAGAGGAAAGAACAGAGGGAGAATGACCAACTGACTTTCCCAATTAACCATTAAATTTGGAGTATCCTTGTGCCTCTATTCATTCAGAATTTTAAATAACTTTGCCATGTGCAGCATCATGTGTTAGTCTTACTAGGGGCTAGAAAAGTATATGAGAATAATCAAATAAAAAAAAGAGCAAATCAAAATAATCAGCAGCTGATGGGAAGATGGAACAGCCAGATTATCCACACACTGTATCTAAGGTTTCGGACACTGTGAGTTGAGGTAAGAAAAACAAGTTCATCCCGTGAATGGGCATTTTCCTAGAGAACACGGTTCACTGTAATTTACCTGGAGGAGAATTGAAATTAGTCATACCTAAGCATTCTACATTCAGACATTGTGCATGACATGGTTTACAATATGTTGTTTTAAGTAAATGAATCTGATAGCTTTGAATGAATTAGTGAGACTCACAAAACCACAAGAGGACTCTGTATTATTTAGTTAAACTTGTCTTCCCTGTGCATGAGGTTGTGTGGTTGGTCCATAGTAGTCAGTCCTCAGTTACCTGAGGGTCTTAGGAGAAGCAAGCCCCTTCTTAAGACCTAAAAACCTTGAGTGAGCCTACTTCATGGACTTCCCTGCCTCTCATGATTTGGTGACAGATTAGCAAGGTCTCATGTTGGCTGGACTTCTCAGTACTGGGGAGAGCTTTTTATGGCCTTCCTCTTTCTACTTTCTCACACGTCCTTAGGGCTACAAGTTTCTCTGTTGTGAAGTATTTTTAGCTTGAAGACTGTCCATAGTATTGATTTTGATCAGTTAAAATATGGAGGAGGTGAAAGGACACCAGGAGGGAGGCTGAGGAGGGTGCGTAGTGGAGGAAAGGGATCTGGTCTAAGTGAGAGACGCTGCATGGCTGGGTAACACTTACCCTCTGTCAGGGAGATCCTGAAGCCCAGGTCTTTTCCTCCTAAAATAGATCCATGGCAACTCAGCCTTGTCTAGGAGGAGCCAATGGTGTGGCACATGAGGCGTTTGAGTTGGGTTTTGAGGATGAAGGTCTGGTGCAGCCACATGGAGCTGGGGAAGGGATGGGAGAGGATGTGCATCCTGATTAGACTGGGCATATGGTCAAGGTACGAGATGGAAGAAATCTCAGGTGAATACATATCACATCAGCGGCTTAGTTTGGTGGGAGGGGTCGGAGGTGAGGGGGAGTGATTGGAAGGTGGGAAAGAGGTTGGAGAAGGTGCAGGCTAAAGAGTTCAGACTTTACCCAGGCAACAGGGATCCACCGAAGACTTCCGTGAAGGACTGATATGTGGTCAAAGCTCCATTTTCAGGAAATTAATCTTGCATTGGTGGATAGTGGGAAGAAAGAACTTCTATTAAGGGACTCTAGTAATGGTCCAAGCAGTATTTAATGTCACATGCAGAGCAATTATGAAACCAGCCAAATGCTTTGCCAGACCTACAGTAAACAGTTTCTCAAACAGAAGAGCAATTTAGGGATATCATGTAATAAGAATTTTCTTTAATGAATCAATTAAACTTTTTTTTAAGATTAGCATATCTGTGGAGATTAGCTTATGCAGAGTAGATTAGTTTGTTGTGTTTGATATTATTGTCGTATAGTTAAAAGTATGGAGTCTGGAGCCAGACTTTCTGGTTTCAAAGCCCAGCCAGACCACTTACTAGCCATGAGATCTTCGGTAAGTTACTTAACCTTTCCGTGCCTCAGTGCCTGCCACCTAGGATGTGTTAAAGTCATCGTCATAATAGTCATCATCCAGTAACACTTAATTATAGCAAATTAAGTGTCTTACTTCACAGAGATATAGGATCTTTTCAGTATCCTAAGTATACCCAGTTGGGAAATGCATTTGCTTGATAGTAACAGATGCTGCCCCCAACTCCACCCCGATGCTCGGTCTTAAACTCCTAAGGATTTATTTCCTTAACATAACAAGAAGACCGGAGGTAGACACTTGCTGGCATAGCTTTGGTGTCTTAAGGATGTGAGGGTAACTGAGGTTCTTTCACTCGATCTCTTTCCCCCATGGGCTCAAGATGGCTGCTACAGTTCCAGCCATCATGTCTGGCTCACTGAAGCAAGAAGAATGAAGGGTGGGAGGTCAGAAGAGTACCTGCAAGTTGATGGATAAACTCCCTTTAAAATTCCTTCCTAGAAACTCTACCAAAGGACTTCTAGTATTCATTGACTATCTCTATCTTCAAGGGATTTTGGGAAAGGTAATTTTCTCTGGGAATTTTTCCAACCTCAGAAATACAGGTGATCTTTTAATTGGGTTGTTTGCCTTCTTGATGTTGAGTTGTCTAAGTTCCTTATATATTTTGGAAACTAACCCCTTATCAGATGTGTCACTGGCAGATGTATTCTCCCATGCAGTGATTTGCCTTTTCATTTTTGTTGATGGTTTCTTCTGCTGTGCAAAAAGCTTTTTAGTTGGATGAAGTCCCATTTGTGTATATTTTTCTTTGTTTTCTGTGCCTGAGGAGATATGTCAGCAAAAATATTGCTAGGGGAGATGTTTAAGATTTTACTTGTCTATGTTTTCTTCTAGGGTTTTAAAAAATTTATTTATGATTTCACGACTTATTTGTAAGTCTTTTTTTTTCATTTTGAACTTATTACTGTGAATGGACCTGGAAATGATTATGCTAAGTGAAATAAGCTAGTCAGAAGAAAGACACATACCATACGATCTCACTTATATGTGGAATCTAATCAACAGAATAACTTAACAAACAAAATAAAAACAGAAGCATAGATACATAGAAAGCTGTCAGAGGGAGGGGTTTTGGGGGGATGGGTGAAAAAGGTGAAGGGATTAAGCAAAAAATACGTATGTGATACATAGACACAGACAACAGTATAGTGGTGGCCAGAGGGAAAGTGGGTGGGCGAGGCGGAAATGGGCAAAGAGGGCTTAGATGGGGATGGGAAGAGACTGACTTTGGGTGGTGAGTGTGTGATGCAGTGTGCAGATGATGTTTTATTGAGCTGTACACTTGAAACCTGTATGGTTTTGTTAACCAATGTCACCCCAATAAATTCAATAAAAATATGGATAACCTGTTTATTTAGGAAAAAGGGAAAGACAGGTATTATATGGGCAGCTAGCAGTCTCTGCCACAGTGGGACCTCACTTCAAGAAAGCCACCTCAAGGGCTTCAAGGAATTTTTATCTATTTTGAAGTTAGCAACTGATTGCCTCCTCCAGATGAACAGCTTCTAATAGTCCAGTCATTGATGCTTTTTAGCCTATATTAAGTTTTTTGCTTTTAAGAAGTTTGTTCAAGAAAGAAAAGACGATAGCCTGGCTGGTGTGACTCACTGGTTGAGCATCGACCTATGAACCAGGAAGTCAGGGCACATGCCTGGGTGTTAGGCTTGATCTCTAGTAGGACGCATGTAGGAGGGAGCTGTTCAATGACTTTCTCATTATTGATGTTTCTAGCTCCCCCCCCCCTTCCTCTCTGAAATCAATAAAATATATTTTGAAAAGACAATTGCAGGAAGAGATGGGAACATAGGATGTTTTAAGCTTACCTAATTGTTAGTATAGGCATAGGAGGGGTCCTTAGTTTACAGTGAAAGGTACACTCTGCATCACATAGTAGGTGCTCCCTGATTAATGGTGAGGAAGGCTTTGTCGTGTGGCCCATATCCTGTCTATCACATTTCCGTGCCTGGACAGGTTGGCAGTAATATAAAAACCACTATCAATATCAGCATGAGCTGCAGAGAAGGAAGGAAATTAGACTGATTCTGTAGATAAGAACGATTTTTAGGCAAGGTTTACACGTAAGAAAGAACCATGGCAATAAATTATGAAGACTTGTTTAGCCTCAACTCAGAGTCCAAGTTGAAAGCAAACCCATGAGCACTACCTAATAAGTCAGATACTTCTGCCCCGCCCTTCGATTTTGTGTCTTGTCATCCTGCAGGGGATATGGCCAGATGTTCCCAGTGCTAATCCGGCTCACTGTTCTGTCTGTTCTTGCTCCACGTTCATTACTGTTCCTCTGGATTCCCATCATGGAGACCAGTCCACCATTCATCTTTTACCAAGGCCAGAGTTCTGGGTGTCATTCCCGACTCCTCGTTTCTTTTCCCTGTGACCCACAGCTAAGGGTCTCTATGACTGGGAAACTGCTTCTACCTGGCTTCCAAGCCCTCACCTCCTCTGCATCTTCACCATTTTTCTTTTTCAGAGACCATGGTCATCTCTCCTTGTAGCCCTTGTCTAGTCTTTCTGGTCCTCATCTTGGCCCCCTCCTTGCCATCCTTCTCTTTAAAAACCACTGATGAGAGCTGATGCTCTCAGCTGCTTAGCACTTGGGTGTCCCCTTGTTCATGGTCTCAAGGAGCAATTCCTATGAATGGGACACACGAGCCCTCTGCGATCTGTTAACAACTTCATCTCCTGCCCTTCACTTTCGAGCTGCCCCAGACCAATCAGGGTTGCCTTTCATGCCTGTATTCATTTGCCTGTGCTGGTTTCTGCCTGGAAGGCTCCCTTTCCACCTGTCTTCCTGGGAAATTTCCACTCACCATTTGAAGAGTCACGTTGGTCAGAACCCTCTCTGTCACAGTGTGAGCAGCTAACACCTGCACATACTTCCTGTGTGCCAGTCACTGTCCCAGTGCTGCACACACGAATTCATTTGCTGAGTGCTCACAACCTGCTTGTGGTACCTGCAGGGTAAGCACCATTACTGTCACTCTCATTGTACCGTTGGGAGTTGGAGGCACAGAGAGGGTAAACGTCTTACTCAGAGTCACACAGCTGGCAAGTGGCTCATTGGCTGAGTCAGACACAGGCGACCTCTTCCTCCTCATGCTGCTCGCCCTCACCTGACTCATATCTGTCTCTTTCACAGTGTTCATGCTTCCAAGTACACAGCCCCAGGGGGGCAGGCCTGGCTGGAAGTCATACTGTATCCCTGGTGCAGGGACCCGACCTGCCCATTTCTGTATCCCCATAGTTTAATGAAGTGCCTGGTACATGGTTTATACTCATCAAGTTTTTTTTTTAAATAACTGAAAGTATATTGTCAACATTATTAGTTGGAGAAATGATCAGTGAGCACATTTTGTAAGGTGTAAAGCAGGGGTCAGCCAACTGTAGGCTGGTGTGTCCGGCTGCCTGCTTTCGCACTGCCCACGATCTAAGAATGGTCCCTACAGATGGGTATTTGCAGCCCATCTGATGATAGGGAACACTGACACTAAGCCCTGATGAAGTGAAACGTTATCCGTCCCCAGAGATTTTGCTTCTTCCTTATTAGTTGACCTGTGCTATATTCATTTGTCGGCACTATCTTTTGATTTTTGTTAGTAACAAAGTTGAGGGAATTTGTGTGTTCTCTGGTTGAAGACATACCTTCACGATACCTACAATTTTTTTTTTCTCTTGGCCTGAAAAACCATAAAATATTTACTCTTTGGCCTCTTATTAGAAAGGTTTGCTGCTCCCCCACTTAAAGTGTTATTTAAATAACAGTATAATATTTTAGTTATTTTTATGTCTAAAGTATCAAATAAAACATTAAAAATAATCTAATCCGAAAACAGCTGTTACTGTTACTGTTATCATCTACAGATATAAAAGCCCAGAGACCAGAAAGGCAGAACAACCAACAAGACTGGTGGCTATGAAGTGCACTGCGGCAGCCAACCAGCCTGATCCAGGCTCCAGTTGCACACCCCTCCCCCCCTGCCGAATCAGCCCTTGGTCAGCCCCCAACACCCTGATCAGGGGCAGTGCTGGCCACCAACTGCCCGTGGCCCCTCCCCCAAAGGGCTCCCATTTTTTTCGGGCTGGCTGGACCCCACCTGTGTACGAATTCGTGCATGAATTTATGCACTGGGCCTCTAGTGTATTAAATTGGGGGGATATTAGAAATTGTAAAATGTTTGGGGCATACTAGTCTGATTAAATAGGATAAAGTTTGTGAAGCATTGGTCAGCAAGCGCTACACAGGTGTTATTTTTTCCCTCTTTCCTGTTCCTAGACCTAATTTAGGGTAGCACATAATTGGTTGTCTTGAGGGTAGGTGACAAAAAGCACGGCACACAATATTTTGCTTCACTGGTTATACGGGGGGTTGGTTCGTAGTGTTTAGGACAGATTGTATAACATTGAAGTCAGAGACAGAATGTTTTTCACATTGTTAGGTCCCCAAATTCCTGATGGACAGTGACCTGGGCTGCAGGATGTCGAATTACTCACAATGTCTTGGAAAAAGGCAGAACTCGGCAGGAGGCAGAAGCAATACTTTGTACACATTTAAAAGAAGAGTATTTATAGGCTTATGTATTCATATATATATATTTTTGCTTCCAGACTGGCATCTTTAAAAATTTATATTTGGAGTGTTTTCCTGATCATTTTTTTTATTTTATTAAGAAGAAACTATAAATAAAACTGAACAATGCCATCATTTTTCATTAGCAGTAATGGCTTTGTGACAGGATGAAAGCTCCTGTAGTGTGATGTTTGATTTTTTTCCTTCTTCAAATGCTGTTGAGCTAGATCATTTAGAAATATTACAAAATCCTCTGTACTGAAGGAAAATGCTTTTGATTCCAAGTTAAAAAAAAAAAAAAAGCCCGTGCATTACATTATCTGAACCCTTAGTGTCTTTCGGAAACTATTCTAAATCTTTGTCTTTACATTATTGTTTCTCTTATATTCACAATCACTGCCCAAGCTGGAATGGTGCTTCCAAAATAATTTTATCCGGCTTCATATTTACCTTGACTTAAAATCTACATTTTTTTAGGTTGTTATTCTGGAGCCAATTGTACAGCCATTTAATTTATTTTTGGTGTTTCTATTGAGGTGGCGGTGGTTTATAATATTATATGTTTCATGTGTGCAACATTAGAATTTGACATCTGTATACACTTCAGCATGTGTGCCACCAAAGATCTAGTTTCAATTTATCACCACACAACTGACACCTTTTACCCTTCTCCTTTGGTAACCATTGACCTGTTGTCTGCCTCTATGAGTTCTTTTTAAAAAAAAAATTATTATTGTTTTTTTATATTCCACATATGAGTGAATTTGTATTATGGTATTCTTTTTTTTTCCTGACTTATTTCAAGGGTCATTTATATTGTTACAAATGGAAAGATTTCACTTTTGTATTCAGTAGTATTCCATTGCACATGCACACACACACATACACATACTAGAGGCCCGGTGCATGAAATTTGTGCACTGAGGCGGGGATGGGGGCAGGGTCCTTTAGTCTGGCCTGTGCCCTCTTGCAGTCCAGGACTCCTCAGGAGATGTCTGACTGCTGGCTTAGTCAGCAACCCTTGCTCCTTACCACCCGCCTACTTGCTGCTCTTTACAGGTCAGCTCGCTGCTCCTTAGTGCTGCCTCAGAGGCAGGAGAGGCTCCACCACCACCACCACTGCGCTCGCCAGCTGTGAGCCCAGCTTCTGGCTGAGCAGCACTCCCCCTGTGGGAGCACACTGGCCACCTGTGGGCAGCTCCTGCAATGAGCGTCTGCCCCCTGGTGGTCAGTGCACATCATAGCAACCAGTTGTTCTGCCATTCAGTTGATTTGCACATTAGGATTTTATTATATAGGCTATAAATACATATCCTAATATATAAAAAGCCAAAGGCTGTCACAATCGAAACAACCGGATGGAAGACCAAACAGAAGGCTGCGTGGGGCAACAAGGCTGGCAGGGGGGGGGGTAGTCTGGGGCAACCAGGCCAGCAGGAGGTGCAGTAAGGGGCGATCAGGCTGGTGGAGGAGGCAGTTAGGGGCTACCAGGCAGGCAGGGGCCAGTCAGGGGTGACCAGGCCAGCATGGGGGGGCAGTTAGGGGTGACCAGGCCAGCATGGGGGGCAGTTAGGGGCAAATCAGGCAGGGAGGCAGGTGAGCAGTTAGGAGCCAGTGGTCCTGGATTGGAGAGGGTGCAGGCTGGGCTGAGGGACCCCCCCATGCATGAATTTCATGCATCAGGCCTCGTGTGTGTGTGTGTGTGTGTGTGTGTGTGTGACATCTTCTTTACCCATTCATTCATTGACAGACACTTACTTTGTTTCCATATTTTGGCTATTGTAAATAATGCTGCAATGAACATAGGCATACATATCTTTTCGAAGTAGTAGAACAATCATTTTAATTGGGACATTTTAGGTCTGAAATGGGCCAACCACCTGTTTACAAGGAAGAAAGCAAGGCCAGGAGAGAGATTATGAAATATATTCATGGTCATGCAATGAGATAGTGGCAGAGGAAAGATGAGAACCAAGTGAGACCCCTATACTATCATTTCCTAGTTGAAATTGTTTCCTTTTGTAAATTTTCAGGGACGAAATCATCCACAAACTTGAGTGGGGGAAAAAAATAATCAAAGTCCAAATTCTTATTTTTGAAATTAAGTTATTATGATTTAAATTATTTACAACTCTGTAGAAACTTGAAATGAAGTCAGTGGTTTTAAGAAAAAAGTAACAATGTACTTTGAAAATGCAATGAATCAATGTTTCTCTAGACAGATTTTCTTAATACTTTAAGTCATTGTCCACAGTGTTAGGTGATGTTAAAATACTAGACTCTAGGACTTGGTGTGTGGTCTCTGGGGCTTGTCAGAAGGGAGGGGCTTCCACTGTTTGCAGACTGGTGCCTCTGCACGCAGTCTTTGCTGCACAGACATCATGGCACGAACTCTTGGGAAAGTTGTGGGTTTGTGCAAATAGATCGTTTTAGAAACTAATCTGAAAATCTGTGCCTGATACTTTTCTTTATTCTTTTTTTTTATTATTATTAATGTGCTTTTAAAAAGACAGTTGCCTGCGTTTGCTTAAGAGCAAACTGGAAATAGCTGAGTAACTACAAAAGGACTCAGAAGCAAACATTAAGGTAGTGATCACTTCTAGTAGTTTGCTTAACACTTAGGGGAACTCATTCCCCTTTGCATTTTATTTTATTATTATTTTAAAAATTATTATTATTATTATTATTATTCTTTTCAGAGAAGAAGGGAGAGGAAGGGAGAGAGAGAGAGAAACATCCACGATGAGAGAGAACCATGGATTGGCTGCCTTCTGCACGCCCCCTAATTGGGTTTGGAACCCACAACCCGGGTATATGCTCTGACTGGGAATCGAATCGTGACCTCCTATTCACAGGTCGATGCTCAACCACTGAGCCATGCCGGCTGGGCCCCCTTTTCATTTTAATAAGGCTCATGGACACTGTTTCCAGAAGCTGTGGTGCAGTGCAGTACGCAACATGTATAAATACAGTGCTTGTCTGCCCGGGAAAGTCACTCTGGTTGCCAGTCCTGGCGCCCATCCCAGGCCATCAGCACCGCGATCTTCGTTACAGGCAGTTATCTCTATTCTGTTGCTTTAACCTTTTGAAAAATTAAGAGAGCTGAACTTTCTATGGTTTGTCATTAAAGATAATTCAGCGATTTCTTTTTGGAATGCAAGGCTTGTAATGGGGCAGCTCTCTTCGCAAAACAAGCATCAAACAAGGATAGTCATTAATACTGTATTTACTGCACTTATGTGGGCGGCTGCCAAGAGCATCATCATTTTCTGGAACACTGTGTTCTGACTCTTATCTGTTCATTTGTTGTATCTCTCTGGCCCAAAGGAAGCAGAATGTTGTGAAAGTGTCAGGTGAATTTGGGGCCAGTTAGATAGTTATGTCAAATCATACGTTTAGCCCTAGCCGGTTTGGCTTAGTGGATAGAGATCCACCTTAGAGACTGAAGGGTCTCGGGTTTGATCCCAGTCAAGGGCATATACCTCAGTTGCAGGCTTGATCTCTGGCCTGGGTAGGAGCCCATGCAAGAGGCCACCAATCATTCTCTCTCTCTCTCTCTCTCTCTCTCTCTCTCTCTCTCTCTCTCTCTCTCTCTCATCATTGTTTCTCTCTCTCTCTCTGTCTCTCCCCCTCCTTTCCACTGTCTAAAAATCAGTGGAAACACATCCTCGGGTGAGGATGAACAAACAACAACAACAAAAAAACACAAATCACAAATTTACTTTTGCCTGATTAACTTACCCATCATGGTGTGTGGTTGCTCCTGGAAAAAGTTTACAGTGCAAAATACTTATTGAGAACCTCAATGTGCAGGCTAACTTTGTTGCTGAATTCAAGGCGGGGACAGGTGGCAAATGCCAACAGAGACTGGCCAGTCCTCACTAGAGCTGGAGTTAGATGGGGACCAAGGCTGGGTGATCAGGGCCGGGCTGGCCTCGGGGCACAGTTGCATGGGCTGGTCTCAAAACTGGTGGTCACAGACAGGGAAGCACTAAAGACCTAGAAGATAGAAGACGCTAACCCCAAGGAAAGTGCTGGATACGGAACTGAGTCAGCTGGGCAAGCATCAGGTGAGGCATGGTCAGGGCTGAAGATGTGAGAGGGGGGCTGCATTAGTCGTGGCCCACACAGTCAATAGAGACCATTTAGTGCAAAGACGTGGTTACAAAAGTCTTTGGGAGACCTGAAAGCCAAGTGGGATGATGAGGTCACCCAGAGATTAGCAACAGCAGGAAACCACTAACACCTCTGAGGCTGGTGGAAAAAAGGCAAGGGAGGGGGGTGTTGCTAATAGAGGCCAAGAACTGGACCTACCTGGAAGCTCCCAGAAGCAGCTGGGACCATGGAGGGAAGGCCTGTCTGGTGGGGATGGAGCCATGTTGCAGACAAAGCCACTCCTGGAGATACCATCCAATGCAGAGAGAGAGAGCAAAGGGAAGAGGTATTCCGGCTTCTTTCTCCCTTCTCTCCTTCAGTCTTCCACCTAAAACTAGCTGGAACCAGCTGGCAAGAGAGTCTGGAAAGGTAGTTTGCAGGGGGAGGATGGGGAGGGGGAGGGGGAAGGGAGGTAAGGGGGGGATGGGTCAAATTACAAGTAGGCAAACCACCAGCATACAGCCAGGGGTCTGGGGCGGGGTTGGAGGGAGACTAACAGGCAGGCGTGCTGACAGGAAGCCAGAGCCTAATGGGTCCTAATGGAGCAGCAGAGCAAGACTTGCACAGCGGGTTCAAGAGTCTGGAACGTTGGGCTAAGCTGATTTTCCAAAGCTTGTGCCTGTGAGCCCTTCTTGTGTCAGGTGCTTGTCCTCTGGCCCACCGGAAACGGCCACGTTTGGGGAGGTTGCGTCCTTTTCAGGAAGCAGTTTAGATTCTTTATTAGATCCCTACCCCTGTGAAGACTCAGCAGCTGGCATTTGACCAGGACTCCCAGAAACCTCCCTGTAAGTTAGGGGGTGGGGAGTGTCCGGCCCTCGGGCCATATCAGGTGCGCAGAATCATTTGGTCTGGCCGTGACAACACATTAGGGGTGAGTTCATTAAACATTTGACCAAATACAGCAGGCTAATTTTTAAATTGATAAATGTGAATGGCCCAAGAACGGTATTATAGATATCCAAGTGGTCTTTGGCAGAAAAAAGGTTCCCCACCCGTGCAGTGGTGGAAACTCTGGGTGAATGATGAAGAATTCCATGACAGTGAGCACTGAAATAAAGGAAAGTTCTGTACAGAAAGGGTCCTTCCATGCCTTTATGTCCTGGGTGGCTACAGAAGCAGCACTTCTCTGACGTAGTCACATAAATTCTCAGCCATGAATTAGGGCAATGGTTGGCAAACCGTGGCTCGCGAGCCACATGTGGCTCATAGGGCTGTGGTTTGCCACTCTGTTGACTAATGAGTTTGCCGACCACTGACTTAGACTCTTGATTCCAGTTTACAAGCTGTTGTTGTTCATGGTGATTAAGCCCCTGTCCCAGAGGTCAGCAAATTCATTAGTCAACAGAGCCGCAGTTTGCTGACCACTGAATTAGGGCATCTCCTGGTCTCTGCTCCCCTTCCATACAGTCACTCTGTAGAAAAATCACCATTTTAATCATTCTTGTCATCATGATGACCATTTCTATTGTCATCATCACAGACATTGAATAATTATCTGCCTTTCGGAGAAGGGGTGAGGTAAGTTGAGTTCAGCTATTTACATCCAAGATAATGATCATTTCTGGAACCACTAACACCTACCAGTCTCCGTGCTTTAAGAATAGCCATGCATCCAAAAGCGGTTTGGCTCAGTGGACAGAGCGTCGGCCAGAGGACTGAAAGGCCCCAGGTTCTATTCTGGTCAAGGGCATGTACATTGGTTGCAGGCACATCCCCAGTAGGGGGTGTGCAAGAGGCAGCTGGTTGATGTTTCTCTCTCATCGATATTTCTAACTCTCTATCCCTCTCTCTTCCTCTCTGTTAAAAAAAAATCAATAAAATATATTTAAAAAAAAAGAAAAGAAAAGAATAGCCATGCAGTGGTTCTCAAACCTTGGTGTGACTCAGAGTCACCTACGGGGCTTCTGAAGTGCAGATAGCTTCTCCCACATGTGGCCGCCCGCTGTGTTTCTGACTCAGCATTCTGCGGCGGGGCCGGTCATGGGCATTTCTCACTGGTTTCCAGCAGGTGCTGGTGCTGCTGGTCCTGGAACATCCTCTGGGAACCTCTGCATCGGTGTCTTGGCTCCTCACAAAGGCAGGTGGTGTGATCTCCGCCCTCCAGCCGAGGAACGGAGGCTTAAAGAGCTCAAGGAACTGGTGAAAGGCACAGGGCTGAGAAGTCACTAGGAGGTCACTGGGTCAGAGGTTGTGTCCCGACCCTCCAGGTCTTTGCCTTGGCAGGACCAATGGCTGCTATCTCCATGGGCCAAGCCAGCCGTGGGCAAACTACTGCCCGCGGGCCAGATCTGGCCCGTTCGGCTATTCTATCCGGCCCGCAGAGCTGAAAGAGCGGAGGGTTCTCTTGCTCTCCCCTCCGCTCCTTCACCAGCAGCCCAAGATGAGAGTGTCAGCATGGCCAGGTTGCTTTTGTTCCGGTCCCCCGGGTCCAGTTGAAGAACCCATTGTGGCCCTCGAGTCAAAAAGTTTGCCCACCCCTGGGCCAAGCCGTTGGCCACCTGTGGAACTTGTCCTTTGGTCTTACAGCCCTAGGGAATTTCTTTCTTACATTTTATTCTGTGCCGAAAATGAATCGGTGGGTTGCAATAAAAACGTAATACAATGGGGTCCTGTTTGGGCTGGTTAATGGACTTTCACTTTTGGGTGCAAATGCTCCTTCCCAATGGCTCAGGCTGGTGGCTTGTCTGAGGCAGGGAGACCTGGCAGCTCCACTCGGTGTGTGCCCTGAGGGGGGACCCTCTGCCTGAGCAGCTGGCCTCTGCGCTGGGGTTTTAGTGGGACGCCTGGGGCCTACCACCTGCAGTGCGGGGCATTTGCCCCTCTCTTTCTACCCCCGTGTGTGGGGCCTGTCGCCTGACATTTCATTTCACAATAAACCGAGGATAGGTTAAATGAAATCACTCTCCCAAGTTGATACACACTGCAGCCTCCCCGTCCCCCCCGCCCGCCCTGTGACCTCTCCAAGGCCACGAATTCCTCGCCTCAGACTCCTCACCAGCAAACTCCGCCTGCCTTCCCAAGCCACTCATTGGACACGACAGCCCAGGGGAAGACTCAGGGCCTGCAGGATAAAAAGGCTGAGAGTGTATGCATAACACATCACTCCTTCCCTGCTGGATTTCAATCACATATCAATTATTAATTCGGAATGGCTTTATTTTTCCATCTGCAAGCTGCAAATGTGAACTCCAGCCATGTATTTTTAAACAGCTCCATTATGATCAAGCAGATTTGAATATCTCATGTAGTTTATGACATGTGGGCTTTGCTTATCAAGGAAAAAGCTGTTGTATAGATGGTTTCAATTTTTTTTTCTTTCAGTTTGGTAAACTGCAGCCAGATTCTGATTTGGGAGAACTGGGAGCTCCTTGCCGTTGAATCCTTCTGTAGATCACACTGGCAGGAGCTTCCGTTGTGTTTCCTTTGCAGAAATGGCGAGGACCCAAAGTAGAGAAATCAATGTCCTGGAACCTGGATTCGATTAGAAAAATTGATGAATCTATAATGATATAGGAAATCTGGATAATAAAGACTTAAAAATAGCTTTCCTTGGCTATAAATTCAGTCAGTGCTGCCATCTGGAAAGGGAAAAAAAATGCAAAATTAAACTTTCTGGTACCCTAGAAATGGATTCCAAAGAGTATTCATGCATTAATTACCCAGTCGGTAGTAGGCCGTCTGTTAGAAAATAACGGCATGTGACTTTAATTTTTGAGACACAGTTTTCGGGCTCTGGTAAATCTGTACCGGTAGTTTTCCAGTTAACTCTGAAATATAGTGTTGTCTTTTATATAATGGGTTTAAAACAAAGATAATTCTCACCATATTTCTTCTAGAATTTTTACATAGAAGCCAGAGTCTTCTGTAGTCTTGCTTATCAGTTGTTGATTGCTGCATAGCAAACCTCTCCCAAACATAGTGGCTCAAAACAACAGTCATTTATTGAATTTACAAATGGGAGATTTGGGCAGAGCTTGGCACGGGAGGCTTGCACATTGTGCACATCAGCCGGGGTGGTTCAATAGAAGGGTGGGAGGGTCAGGGGATGGAGGGAAGGGGGAGGAGGAGCTAGAGAACCCTCTTCCCAGAAGGCCACTCGCATGGCTGCTAGGTTGGCTGGGAGCTCATCTTGCTTCCTCTTCATGTAGGATACTTCATGTAGGAGGTGTCCGGGCTTTCTTGTACCATGGTAGCTGGTCTCTAGAGTGCTCATCCCAAGAGAGCCCGCTGACAAACTGTGACGTGGTCTTCATGACAGCCTTGGAGTCTCATGGCATTATTTTCGCTGTGCTTTATTGGCGGGCCAGTGTTGAAGGGGTAGGGACTGTAGATGACGCTACCTGTTGAGGAGAGACATATCAAAGAATTTGGTGACATGTTTCAGAACTGCTGAACCTATGAAGAGCCTCTGATGAACATTGAACTGTGGCTTCTTCTAAACGAAAGACTCAGTCACTTGTTTGATCAGGTGAGACTGCACTGCTATCCACAAATTACAGGGCCCATTGGAATCTGACTTAGCCCATTCATTAGGTACACGCTGAATTGGACAGTGTTTTTCATGTCTGCCCTGAGCCCAGGTGAGCTGGGCAAGGGAAGTCTTGTGGGAGTGCTAGGGATGGAATCTGACTGCAGGGCTACCAGGAAAAAATTTATGATGATGATGAGGTGGAGACAGTAGGTTTAGACAGTGCTTTCAGAATGCTTAGCTGAGATATGAAAAGAGAAAGGGCAATGAAAAGAGGGTGACAGACAGCATTCATTTTCTTCTATTTTTTTTCAAAAGTGGGAGAATTTGTAAGGTGAAGAAAAGGAGCCAATATAAAATGTACGGTGGTATTTTCTTCATTCACCGATGTGACTTAATGTTTCTTCTAGATGTTCCTAAGTGCATAGTTCGTGGCCCAGGTCTGTACACAGTGGATGTGGTAAACGTTTGCTGCAGAACAAAGGAATTCCACCTGTAGAAAAAAATTGCGTGGGATTGCTCACCTCCTGTGGTAGCTAGCCCCTTTCCTCCCTCCAGGCTGTGGCCCTTTGCCTGGCCTTTTGCTTCACAATAAACCACCACGAGGATTTTAATGAAAACCCATCTCCCCCATTGATGGATGTGCAGCCAATCCCCAGTGACCTTCACTGGAATTCATAATGAGTTCTTTTCCCTGACCTCAAACCCTCACCAACAAACTCAACCTGTTTTTCCAAGTCACTCATTGAAGTACAACAACCCATAGGAAGACCCGGAGTCGTTTTGGCTCAGTAGCTCAGCGTAGACCTATGAACCAGGAGGTCAGGGTTTGATTCTGAGTCAGGGCTCATGCTTGGGTTGTGGGCTCAATCCCTAGTGTGAGGCATGCAGGAGGCAGCCAATCAGTGACTCTCTCTCTTCATTGATGTTTCTGTCTCATTTCCTCTCTCCCTTCCTCTCTGAAATCAATCGATAAAAATATATTAAAACAAAAGAAGCCCCCACAGATGGCTCCAGGGGCTAAACACTGATCTAGTCAGAGAACCATTTTCTCTCTTGAGTGTTAACTGGTCATCTGTGAAATGGAGTACGAATACCTGCTTCAGAGGGGTGTTGTGAGGGAGGGGAGATTGTGGCTCACAATTGTACAAGCACTTCTTAAACTAAGAATTGTAAAGGGCAGAGTCTATTCAAATGCAAGGAACTGATTATTTGTATTCCCGTAGGCCAGTGTGGGTGTTCACATTTTATTAGAAACCTGACTTTTTCTCCTAGGGTCATGCATAGTATCTGCTTCAGTCACTTTTCTCTTTTTTGACTTATAAAAGAAATTGGCCTGGAAATGTCAGCAATTGAAAAATTGCAGTGTTTTTTTTTTTTTTTCTTCATGAGCTACAGTTGTAATAGACACAGTAATAACAGTACTCTCTATGTGTAGTCTCTTTCTTTTTTTTTCCTAAGGAGTAAAAACCACTGACTGGAGTAAGTAATGGGAGAGTGGGGTTTCATCTGTGGAACCGCATGTCTTTGGAAGCCAAATTTTCTCTGATACATGAGAAATGGTTGAAGACATTTCAGAACTTATTCCTATTGGTTATGGTCTGAGGCACACACTGTGTAGGGAGTAATATAACCCAGTTTGTAATTTGTGCTAATTAACTGCTAGATGAAAAGAATTTCAGCTTTAGTTAATTTCATTTTTCAATAATTTGCACATCTGTACAGCGCTGTGCATTTGGATTATTGTAATGTGCAAATATATGACATTATTAGTACGGCATCTCTTTCAGGTCAGTTACACTCTAAACCAAAACTTCTAATGGGGACAAAGGATGAGGCATGAGTTGTGCATTTATATCCTAAGTTTTCCTGCTCAGCACAGGAAGCATGTGGGTTGAAACAGTCATACACAGAGATTGATGCTGAAATGTTTGGCTCAGGAATTTGTTGTTTCCGATGCCAACTAGCGGAAAGCAGGCTGGTGGTTTGAAGCCTTAGTGATGCCTACTTCATTCTGGCAGAGTGACAGTCACGAAACAGTCACACTGTGCACATTTCCTCTGCTTCACTCTGATAGGGTGACAGTCACAAATACAGTCATATTATACTTTATTCTGGTAGAGCGACAGTCACCAATACAGCCACACTGTGCACATTTCAACTTCATTCTAATAGAGGGACAGTCACAAAATAGTCATACTGTACACATTTCTACTTCATTCTGGTAGAGTAACAGTCACAAATACAGCCAGACTGTGCACATTTCTGCAGTTCTTAATGCAAACAGAGGCCCTGAGTCAGTGAATATATTATCTAAACTGCTTAATAAACACAACAATAGCAGAGAGGGCATTTGAAAAACTTATCTTGGTGTTTACATTTTCTAGTGTGAGTGCTTCTGTGTTCCACAAGGTTTTGACCCTGACAGACATTTCTGTGCCAAGTGTGAGGAGACATGTGACTGAGTTGGAAGTGTAGTCAGAGAAGGGAGGGACATGGCTGGCCACGGACCCCATGTCTCGTCCCACAATCACCATGACTCCCAGGGTTGATACTGTTCCTCTCTGGCATTGCCATCTTCCTGAAGGTTCTTGCCCAGGCCAGCTTGTCCTCTTTTGCACCAATTAGGGTAAGGATGGGTGGTGAACCACCTCAGGCTGTGGAGGAGTTCTATGTGGCCCATGTTCCCACGTGAACCGAGTGTGGCATTCAGACCACAGTGCACATTTGTTTGGGCTTTTGCTGTCTTTTCCATTTCTGGGACGTCCCTTCTGTGTGTAGTCTTGGTGGGAGGCAGGCATCCGCCCTGGGTGCTCACAGGCACGTCTCCTAGCACAGCCAACTGGACGCTCCTCCCTGAACTTTGAACCTTGAGAGAGCAGGTCAGAGAGGAAGGATGAGTGGATCGGTCTGTGGCCGTGGGGGCAGCACTCCTGTGGGCGCCTTCTGTGGAGAAAGCCAGAGTGAGCTCTTGCTCCCCTTCTGATGTCTTCCCTAAACTGGCATGTGTTAGTTTCAGCCCTGCTATCAAGAGTCCAGGCTGACATAGAGATCCCCTCCCATGGGTGGCCCCTGTGTTGTCTTTGGTTCCACACTCTCTTTTTGGTCTTCCATTTTTGTGGCATCCTTGTGGGTGGAGCATCAATCAGAATGCTGATGTTTCCCATCCTCCGTTAGCCAAGGTTGGTTTCCTGGAGGAAAAGGACCAGTGTCCTCTTGCCTTGTGTATGGCTAACGGGTGTCGTCATGTTGTTTGTACCAGTGTGGGACACCTCACAGTTCACGAGAGCATGTATGTACCTGGTCCTTTGGATGTCTCAGTATAAACTACTGTCTGAGTTGTACAGATGAGCAAGCAGCTTCAATGAAGGTGTCTCTCCCAATATCATAGGGCTGTTAAACTGGCAGAAATAGGACTTGAACCCAGGCCTCTTGACTCCAAAACCACCCTTTCTTGCTCACTCTGATACATCAAAGTTAGCCTTGTAATGAAATATCCTTCATTGAAGGACCACACCTACCAGATTCAGAAGTCTCAGCGACTAAGAATTGAGGATGAGGACCATTTGAGTAAGAATAGTTCCCAGCTCTTGTTGTGAGTTCCCTGGGCCATGTGGCTCATGTTAGGTCCCATTCATTACCTGGAAGGTCAGGGGCTGGTAGGCTGATCACCCTCTGTCGTCCTTCTCTATTGGGAGGTGATGGTCAAACACCAGCTAGGACCTATACCTAGGTCCTTCCCTCTAGTCCCAGCCTATCAACAGCTTGTTCAGCCTCACATGACAGCACGGCAGGCCAGCTTCCAGCTCTGGGTAGTTTTTTTTTGAAACTGCTCTTTTTTTTATAGAGCCTTTTTAAAAAATATATTTTTTAATTAATTTTTTTACGGAGAGGAGGAGAGAAGGATAGAGAGTTAGAAACATCGATGAGAGAGAATAATCAATCAGCTGCCTCTTGCACACACCCCCACTGGGGATGTGCCCGCAACCAAGGTACATGCCCTTGACCGGAATCGAACCCGGGACCTTTCAGTCCGCAGGCCAACACTCTATCCACTGAGCCAAACCGGTTTCAGCATTTTACAGAGCTTTTTAACACTAAGAACTGGTTAAAACTAATTAGGATCATTCCCAAATAACTCCCCCCCCCTTTCAAATAGTATGTGCTTATTGCTGATGGATTAGGACATGCAAATAAACCAAAAGAAGTAAAGAAAAATTAAAAAAATACAAACTAACAAAAGAAAATAAAGAAAAACCCTCATCTTGCCACCCAGAAATGGCCACTTTAGACATATAGTTTTTCAGACCTTCTTACTGTTAAATTTTTACTCCCCTGTATTAGGTACTACTCTTAGCATTTTTACATTCTTATCTCACCAAGTCTTCCCAACTAGCAAGATATTATTATCCACATCTTATAGAAAAGGGAACTGCGCTTAAAGGGTTCTATCTAATTTCAAAGGTTGTGCTCTTAACCATAACCATAAGTATACATGTTATAAATGTATAACTATTAAATGAATACGTATTGAGCACTTCCTCCAAAATCTGTTCATGTTGCAGCAAAGGTGGGTTGTGCAAAATGTGTGAGTGGTTGGCTGCAGCAGAAAGTGTGCGAGCAGGGATGGGTCCAGGTTTTGTGGGGCCTGATGCTTATGCAATTTTGTTTTTCATTTTAAGAGAAAAATATAAAATTTTGAATACAGAATTAGATACAAAGGGAATATCCTATATAATAAAATCCCAGTGACATAAATGGTGGAGCAATCAGAGACTGGGGTGATGAGACAGGCAGGCGAATGGTTAGGGGCAATGAGGTAGGCAGACAGAGTAGTTAGGGGTGATTGGGCAGGCAGGCGAGCAGCTAGGAGCCAGCGGTCCTGGATTGTGGATTAGGCCTAAACCAGCAGTCAGATATCCCCTGAAAGGTCCCAGATTGTGAGAGAGTGCAGGCTGGGCTGAGGGCCACCCTCCCACCTCTACCCTCGTGCATGAATTTTGTGCACTGGGCCTCTAGTTTACTTATAATGTGAAAAGGAATCACAAGAAATCCCTAAAGCTTTGGAGCTTCAAGTTCCCTTTTCCCTTCTGTGCTCTCCTTAGACAGTGGACCGGAAAAGCTTCCTCAGTAAGTGTGGACAAAAAGGGCCACATGTAAGCTGATGAGCTCAGGGAAGGCCTGCGTGGCGGCCTAGCAAACTCAGAGACCGACAGTAACCACAAGGGTGGTTTGAAGTTAAGACGTTATAAACTAAAAGGCTGTTTATGGTGAGTAGTCATGTCCCAGGCTGGTATCTTCCCTGACAAAGGCCAATCTTTACCTTAACTGAGCTTACTGTCTTTTTGCATCGATGATAACTTAACCGTTGAAATGTCAAAGCCACTTTCCTTTTCCCAGAACCTTCAAAGCACAGACACCGCTCTGCAGAGACCACAAATCCCCTCATTGTTATTGAGTTCATTGTTGACTGTTAACTCTCCTGCACCCACCTCGGTAAAAGGACGTTGTCTATCCTTCTACGTTATATCCCGTCCCAGAGGTTTCCCTACTTTGCTTTCTCCCACCTCCCTAATCTATCACCAATGGATTGAATGCAACCCACTCGAGTCTCCTCTTTCGATTGCAGTGTATAAAACAAGATGCAAAACGGCCACTCTCCAGAGCATCATCTCAATCCGTTGAGATTGTTTCCTGGCAGTTGTAAGCAGTTTGGCTCCAATAAATGCAAGGAAATTCTTCTCAGGTTTAAATGTTTCTTACGTGAACATGAAGGCTTCCTGATGGGAACCTCCTCCTGCCCAGAAAGCTCCACCTCCCAGGGCTGGTGTCCGGGAGGGGCCTGCTGCGGAAGCTTCTGTGTGCTCCAGGCTTAGTGAGTGGGAGGCAGTGTACGGGGGAGACCCTGGATCCCAGGGGAGGGGGGGGTGGTGAGGGGAGGAGACACCTCTCTTTTGAGCTGAGAGCGGTGGGGGTGGGAGCGGCACCCCAGCAGGAGTGACACAGGATTCTTGACCCATTTCAAGATGCTGTAAATATTGGCCGGCATCTTCTCCTCCTATAGTTTTATGGTTTCATGTGTTGTCTTTGTTAGATCTAGAGTTTAATTTGGTGGGTGTTTTGGAGTAGGAACCTAATTTATTATTGTTTTCCCCTCCAAATCTTAACCAGTTGCCTCAATACCATTATTGGCAAAACTGTAAATGTTCAGTTCTAGGCAGTTATTTTCATTTTTGTTATGAAAGGGGTCTTATATCCTCACCCCGAATTTTTCTAATGGGCTGTTGTCAGTATACAGGAAGATTTAAAAAAAAAAAGAATTTGACACACTAGCTTGACACTACTAAATTCTTAGTAATTCTGATAGTTTTTCCATTGTCAGGCCTTTTAAAAAATTCTTATTTCTACTTTTTGAAACCTATTTTTGGAGTGGTGTCTGATTAATAAAATGCTACAAAGACTGGCCCATAGGCCGTGGGAAGTGGCCGGGGCAAGGTGACCTGATCATTGTGACCTGACCAGGCAGGCTTGCTGATCATCATAATTATGATGGAACAAAGTAGGGTAAAGGTCAGGATACCCAGAACTTGTGGAATTTACTGCAAATCATAGAAAGTCTGACCCAGTGTGAATCACGCCACAGATCAGATCACATATCCTGACCTGACATTTAACTTGGCCACAGCCCTGCCTCGGGAACCCGGCTGCCTGTTAGGTACCCCGCCCGCCCTGCCTGACAAGGCAAATTGGTTACCCAGGGTAGTTTAAAGGGATGCTGTGCCCGCGGTGAGCTTGTTCTGCCTGCGCTTCCCTGAATAAAGGACGGCACCACACTGAACTCCCGGAGACAAGCACAGCTTTTAGGGATTTCCCGAACGTTGGCGTGTGCTGCAGTACCCTGCCTTCCAATGCACAGCAGGTCTGAGTCGTCCCCGGTCTGTGCCCACCAGAAAGGCTGCGTAGACCCAGGTCTCCAGCGTGGGCAGGCAGGCCTGGCCCAGAGCGGCAGGTTGCTCAGGCTGTGCGGTGGCATGGTCCTGGACCGCGCGGGGTGACCTGAGACCTGCATCTGTGACTCACGGGTGGTTTAGACCCATTTTTCTTCAACATTGTTTACATCCCTGTGTGCACTATGAGTGCTCCCCTTCCGGGGAACCACAAGGGGGAAGACCGCAAGGGGTCTGGCAGGGACCTTACAGGTGCAGGAGTGTGACAGAGGGAAGTGTCCCCCGTGGGAGGGAAGTTTGGGGAACCTGTTTGGGGGGGATCGGGGGCGGTGCTGGGAGCCATTTTATTTCTAACGAAGAAGAGCCCCAGGAAGGGAAGTGAGTTAGCTTGCCAGCTCGTGAGCAAACTTTCTGATCTGTTCCAAAAGCAGGGAGAGGAGAGACAGCCCGCCTCTAGCAGCTGCTGGGCCCGGGGCAGGGAGACCGATGGAGGCTTCCATTCCCCGTGTCTCAATAAATATTTCATTAACATTGTGTTTCAGTTACAATCAGCTCTCAGTGTTATTCCGTATTAGTTCCAGATGTACCGCATTGTGGTTGGACAGACATGTGCCCACCTGGCCCCTGCTGCGCTATTTCAGTGTTACTGACTCTGCTCCCTGTGCTGGACTTTACAGCCTCATGACTCATCTGTAACTACCAACGTGCACTTCTTAGTTTAGTCCCTTTGCCCTTTTCACCCAAACCGCCCCCCAATCCTTCTCCCCTGCCAACCATCAGTCTGTTCTCAGTATCTATGAGTCTGTTATTCTTTTGTTTGTTTGTTCATATTTTTCTTTAGATTCCACACATAAATGAAATCATATGATATTGTCTTTCTCTGCCTGGCTACTTGCAGCAAAAGGAAATGAATATCTCAAAGTTATAGGTCACCCTTTGTATAAATCCAGTTCTGTGCTCCTCTCTTGATAAATATACCGTCATAGCATCCTGAGCAGCCAGGTTCAGATTTAGAATTCTTGGACTCAAGTTTCTTGGCAGAATCTCCCTGCGGTACATGTTGGCATCCACGGTCACAGGTACCAAGTCTGTCTGCACCCGCTGCTGACAGCCTCTGTTGTACAAACCGGAGGAAGGGTACCACCTTTGAGAGCTTGGACCTGTGATATGGTCTAGAACAGTGGTTCTTAACCTTCCTAATGCTGCAATGCAACCCTTTAATACAGTTCCTCATATTGTGGTGAGCCCCAACCATAAAATTATTTTCGTTGCTACTTCATAACTGTAATTTTGCTACTATTATGAATTGTAATGTAAAATGTCTGTGTTTTCTGTTGGTCTTAGGCGACCCTGCTAGCGGTTCTCGGTCTGTGGCTCACGACACAGGTAGAGCCTAAGACCGTCGGAAAACACAGATATTTACATTACGATTCATAACTGTAGCAAAACTATAGTTATGAAGTAGCAACTAAAATAATTTTATGGTTGGGGCTCACTACAATATGAGGAACTGTATGAAAGGGTCGCGGCATTAGAAAGGTTGAGAACCACTGGCCTGGAAGATGGGGCGGGGTCTGGGTAGGCACATCCCTGGGGCTCTGTGGCCTCCTGGCTCCATGGGCGTGGCGTGGCTGGAGGAAGTGTGAGCAGGACCCTCTCAGCATGGTGCCCAGGGCATAGGTGCAGCCCCTTGCCCAGCCTAAGATAGACAGGGTTGGGGATGAACATGGGAGGAGCGCATGGAGCGCATGGGAGCTTGCAACCCCATCCAGAGCAGGTGAGATGCTGTGAGGTGAGATCAGGCACCCCAGGCAGAAGGGCCCTGGGATGATCCAGATTGCATTATTAGAAATGCTCTTTCCCCTTCTGCACTGTGGGTAATTCACGTGCAGAATGACCCCGCATCTGACATAGACTCGGTGCATGTGTCCTCCCCCGTCGCAGACCCCTCTCCTTTCCAGCGCCCAGGCCTTCCTTATCGGGTGGCCTTGGTGGTGGCGGTGGTAGCAGGTCTGCGGTGATGAAAGGAGCCAGTCGTGGGGGTGGAGGCAAATAGAGAGCAAATGGCTTCTCTCTCTCTGCTCTCACAGATCTGCTGGGTTGGTCCTAATTCTTTGCCCCAAACTCCCCACACCCACCCAATACTTGTCTTTCCACCTCATTTCTTTCCTCATTTTCTGTTTCTATTTTTTTTTTTTGCCTGAGAATTTCTTAGTTCCTGACGGTCGGTAGTGGTGGCTTGGCAAGGACAGCGGGGGCTGTACCAGGAGGTGGGAGACACCCCCCTTGCATCCCAGTGAGCTGTGATATCACTGTTGCAGAAATATATATATATATATATATATATATATATATATATATATACATACATACATATACCTATACATATACCTATACACACACACACACACACACACACACACACACACACACACACACACACATATATATATATATATATATATATATATATATATATATATATATATGTTCAGGCACGTTATAAGTTAATCTGGCTTCTGAAGGTTGACATGGAAACCCAACCATCTCTAATAACATTATTTCTGGGGGGAAGTACCTTCCCAGTTTCAAAGGACTGACGTGCAAATGAACTTTCAGAACAAAACGCGCTTGTCACTGTGGCTGCTATTTTTAGAAGTTTGGATCGGAAAGGGGCTCTGTGTACGTCAGTAAATGAATTGAATTAAATCTAAACTGGTGTGTGGGGCCCCTTCCGGTTCCACGGGGTCTGATTTTTGTCCATCTCCCTCATTTTGATAGGCCGGGAAACTGCTACCAGGGACAGTGAGTGGATTTATGTAAAACGAAACACAAAGCCGTGTGTGGAACCGGGCCTCGGACCCCCTTGCTTCCACCTTCCGGTACGATCAGGACGCAGGTATGCCAGCCATTCTGGTTGTCGGAGGGTCAAGCCCCAGCATCTGTTTGGGGGGAGGTGGTTCAGGGGGACATGCAGGGGAGCGTGGTGGCCTTGAACCCCGGTAGATGCTGTCGGCACCCACCTGTGTGCCCACGTGTACTGCTGGCACGTGTTAGCTTTCATACTGGTGACCATGTTAAAAGGAGGCTGTATTTGAAGAGAAGGGGCAAGAATCCTAGCTTTTTAGCGTTTAAAAGCGGCCACAGAGGTTATCTGCTCAACATTCTCAAACAGTGTCGTCCTCGGTATTAAAATGAGATTGATCTGCATGTGGAATAAATTATTGGAATTTTTTTTATGGCTTTGCAACATTCTTGAATGTTCTTACCTTTAAGAGTTCTAGTGCCTGGAATAGTAACTAGTGCCTCTTAGAGCCTGAAGGCATTTGTATTCTATGGGACCGTCTGCACAGCATCCTGAGGCTGTTTGCCATCTGTAGTCCAGGCACCGTGACCCACCAGGATGATCGAAGTGGAAAGCACGCGGCACTGGGCCTGCCCGAGCCCGTCGTCCTAACTGTGTGGTTTCCGTTCTTGCTGTCGTCCTTGTCGCTGTACACAGGAATTCCCTGTCAGGCAGGAGTCTCTTCCTATCTGGTTCCCCGTGCTTCCTGGTGCCTCCTCCTTGGTCTGAGATATTTTCTGTCGCTCCAGAGGAATCTGCTTCCTCTTCTGAAGAGCTCTTTCATGGGTCCAGAGTTGCAGAATGTCTTTTTTTTTTGTAAATGTTTTTAAGATTTTTGCTTTGGTCCATTCCAGGAATCACTTTTCATTCCTCTCTGCTGCCTGGGAGTCCTTTCAGTTATGGCCTCCTCCCCCGCTTCCCCCTCCCGTTACCTTTTCCTGTGCACAGTTAGTCTTGGGTTTCTTTTCTTAAGATGGGGACGTGGGAGTATTCCTTAAGCTTATTTGCCTTCTCTGATGGGAGCCGGACTTGCATTAATGCCAGATATCGTCAGTAATTGCTCAGCTATGAGGACAACGTAAGACAAGACTTTGCCAAGTTGAGCTGTCTTTTACACACACACACACACACACACACACACACACACACACCCCACTTCTCCTGGAACAGTCTCTGTGTTGTCACTGGTTATCTGAAGAATGACCTGTCTGGAGTCTCCCTCTCCCATCCCTGACCTTTGTCTGTTGGCTAGGTCTCAGTATTTCACACTAATTCTCATCATCTGATCTCCATTAGGCCACTAAGCAAATACACAGAGATCTCTTTCTGCCTCCTGTCCATTCCTTTGCCCCCAAATGCTGGTATTAAGATGAAAGTGATAGTCTAATATTTGGGATTAGTCCCGAGGCAATGACTTTGGACACGTGTTTTAATGTAGCTGAGCAGTGGGGTATAATGTTTTTCAGACAATTTGGAAATGTTAGTCATCGGTAACTGAACATTTCCGACAGAAGGATTTCCCCTACCTCCCTGCTGACTTGTGTTCCAATTTCCCCATCACATATTCTCTCTCACTCTTCAAAGCCACTTCTCACACCTGTTCTTCTCTCCTCAATCCTCCGGCATCTCCTCATCCTTCCTTACCAACTGGTGACCTTGCTTCTCTTTTCACTGATGATGAGAACACTTGAAGACAGTGACTCTCTGCCCTTTCAGTGCGAACACTACAAATCCACTCCACACATCCTTCTAGATTTCAGATTTCTCTCCTCCTAAGCCAACATACTCACCCCCTGTCCAAGGCCTGCCTTTCTTGCTCTGGATTTCGTCTCCTCGCGTTTACTTAAGAGTATTCCTCTAAAGTGGACCTTTTCCTCCCTGAATCATTAATTCTTCCTCTTTCCTGGGTCAGCCCCATCAGCATGGGCTGATAGAAATATCTTTTCTCTTAAAAAATGTGCTCTTGCTGAAACCAGTTTGGCTCAGTGGATAGAGCGTCGGCCTGAGGACTGAAAGGTCCCGGGTTTGATTCCGGTCAAGGGCACATCACCAGTAGGGGGTGTGCAAGAGGCAACTGATTGATGACTCCCTCTCATCGATGTTTCTAACTCTCTATCCTCTCTTTCTCTCTGTAAAAAATCAATAATATATATATATATATATATATATATATATATATATATATATTTTTTTTTTTTTTTTTTTTAAATGTGCTCTTGAACTAACTTCTCTCTGTAGCTATCACTCTTTGCTCCTCTCCTTTATTGTAGATCTTTCAAATGAGTAACTACAATCTCCCCTTCCTCCCTTCCTCCCTCCCTCCCTCCCTTATTCGTTCCAGCTTTCCCCCCACTACTTTACCAAACAGGTCTAATCAAGGTCACTAATAACTCTTATGTTGTCAGATCTAATGGTAAGTTCTCAGACCTTATCATACTTGGTCCATCCTCAGCATTTGGCACAATCCTTTACTCCTTTCTTCTTGATTTTCTTCCCTGCTTTCAGTGCTCAGCCTCTCAGGTCCCATCCTGTCTCTGTTGGTGGTTTCTCTTCTTCTTCTTCTTCTTCTTCTTCTTCTTCTTCTTCTTCTTCTTCTTCTTCTTCTTCTTCTTCTTCTTTTTAAATATACTTTATTGATTTTACACAGAGAGGAATTGAGAGGGATAGAGAGCTAGAAACGTTGATGACAGAGAAACATCGACCAGCTGCCTCTTGCACACCCCCCACCGGGGATGTGCCCGCAACCAATGTACATGCCCCTGACCGGAATCGAACCTGGGACCCCTCATTCCGCAGACTGACGCTCTATCCACTGAGCAAAACCAGTTTAGGCTGGTTTCTCTTCTTCTTGCCAATGTCTCAACTCTGGACACCCCTAGGCTCAGTTGTTGAGTCCCTTCTTTTCTCTCTTCACTTAACTTTACAGATGTTCTTATCTAGTTCCATCCGTCTGTGTCTTCAAATATTTGCTTTTGGTCTTAATTTCATTACCTGCACCTTTTTATACAACAGTGCCACCTATTAGATTTTTTTGTATTATTCCATGGTCTCTTGAGGATGTCATTTTCACAATGTTCTTTCTGTTCTTCAGATTTCGGAATTTCTATTGATCTTTACATTTCCTGGCTTTTCCCCTTCAATCTCCATTCTGCCTTTGAAATGATCCCATGAGTTTTTAATGATAGATATTCTGGTTTCCAGTTATATAATTTTCATTTGGTCCTTATTTATAGCTTCTGTTTCTCTGCTGGGAACACCTAGTTGTCCATTGATTTTGAGAACATTTACCTCATGGCACATAACTATAATAGCTGCTTTAAAGCCTTTGCTTGAAAATTCTATCATCTTGGTCATATTGAGTTGGCATCTATTGATTACTCTTTCCCTTGGGAACTGGTCACAGTTCCCTGGTTCTTTCTGCATTGAGTGATTTTACATTGTCCTGAATGTTGTGAATATTATGTTTTGTACTCCATGAGAATGTTGGTGTCAGTTTTGTTTGTTTGTTAGTTAGTTTGTTTGTTTTGATGTAGGCCACTCTCTGTCTCACCCTCTTTGAGTGGAGGTTCCAATATAGTTGAATTTTCCAAAGGCTCTGCTTTCTGTTCTAGGTCTGTCCTGACATGTGCCCCTCAAGGGCGAACTTGAGACTTGGGTGGGTCCAAGTATAGAAGTGGGGAATCCCCTTCCCTAGCTCTCTCCTCTCTGTGGTTCATTCATACCTTTTGGCTCATAGGAGAGAGACAGATGGGTTTTCTGTCTGAGATCTGTCTGACTGTGAACCTTTGATGTGAATGGGGCTCACCCTTGGGGCAAAGCAAGGGGGAAGGAGAAGAGAGGGAGAGGAGAGGAAGAAAGGGAATTAACAATTTGCAGGTTACTTTCCCCACATTTTCTTCCTTTCTACACTCTGCTCTTTTCTCCCATTTTTTTTATTGCTATAAAATACGCATAACATAAATTTACCATCTTAACCATTTTGAGCATATGACTCAGTAGTATGAAATACATTAATAATGTTGTACAGCCATCACAGCCTCCATCTCCATATCTCTCTTCATCTTGCACAACTAGAATATTTTTATCTTATAAAACTAGAATCCTATACTATTAGACAGTGACTCTGCATTCCCTCTTCTTCCCCCAGGCCTTAGAAACCACCTTTCTACTTTCTACTTCTATAAGTTTAACTATTCTAAGTATCTCATATAAGTGGAATCATGCAGTAATTGCCTTCTTTAGTGACTGGCTCATTTCAATTAGGATAATGTTTTCAAGGTTCATCCACATGTCAGAATATCCTTCCTTTAAAGGCTAAGTAATATTTTACTGTATGTATCTATCACATTTTGAATAACTCTTCATCTACCGATGGACACTTGTGTTGCTTCTACATTTTGGGCACTCTGAATAATGCTTCTATGAATGTGGATGTACAAATACCTTTTTGAGACCCTGATTTCAATTTTTATACATACATTAATAAATGCTGGATCATATGGCAATGCTAATTTTGTATTTTTAACTTTCTGAGGAACTAACATCCTCCTTCCTTCCTTCCTTCCTTCCTTCCTTCCTTCCTTCCTTCCTTTCTTCCTTCCTCCCTCCCTCCCTCCCTCCCTCCTTTCCTTTCTTCCTCCCTTCCTTCCCCTTTCTTTATTTCTATCCTTACCCAAAGATATACTGATTTTTAGAAAGAGAGGAAGGCAGAGAGAGAGAGAGAGAGAGAGAGAGAGAGAGAGAGAGAGAGAGAGAGAAACATTAATCGGTTGCCTTTTATATGCCCCCCAATTGGGTAATGAGCCTGAAACCTGGGTATGTGCCCTATCTGGAAACTGAACCAGCAACCTTCCAGTGTATGGGACAGTGCTCCAATCAGCTGAGCCACACCGGCCAGGCCAACATACTCTTTCCCAGCTGCACCATTTTATGTTCCTCCAATAGTACATAAGGATTCCAATTTCTCCACATCTTCACCAAGATGTTATTTTCTGTTTATTTTTTTTATAGGAGCCCAATGGATGTGAGGTAGTATCTCTTTGTAGTTTTGATTTGTATTTCCCTAATGATCAGTAATGTTGAGCATCTTTTCATGAGCTTATTGGCCATTTGTACATCTTCTTTAGAGAAACATTTGTTCAAGCCCTTTGCCCATTTTTGGATCAGATTTTGTTGTTGAGTTTTCAGAGTTTTCTGTATATTCTAATTATTATTTCCTTATCAGATATATGATTTACAAGTATTTTCCCCCATTCAGTGGGTGCCCTTTACTTCTATTGATATTGTTTCTGGTGCACAAAAAAAATTTTTTTTTATGAAGTCCAATTTGTTTATATTTTCTTTCGTTGCCTCTGCCTTTGGTGTCATATCCAAAAATATCGTTACTATATCTAATGTCATAAAGCTTTTGTCCTGTGTTTTCTAAGAGTTTTATAGTTTTAGGTCTTTGATCCATTTTTTGAGTTAGTTTTTGTATATGGTGTTAGGTAAACATACTTCATTCTTCTGTATGTGACTGTCCAGTTTTCCCTGCACCCTTTGTTGAAAACACTGTCCTTTCCCCATTGAATGATCTGGAATCCTTGTCAAAAATCATTAGACCATACATGTGAGGGTTTATTTCCGGGCTCTTTATTTTATTCCGTTGGCTTATATATCTGTCCTTACACTGGTATCATACTGTTTTAACTCCTGTGGGCATCATCTGCCTGCTTTTGTTTCCTTTTCATAGTCCTCAGCTTTTTGTAGTTTTTCCAGCATTTCTAGTTGTAGTCAGGAGGATGATTGTCAGAGGTATTCACCAGTAACATACCCTGTTTCCCTGAAAATAAGACAGTGTCTTATATTAATTTTTGCTCCCAAAGATGTGCTAGGTCTTATTTTCAGGGGATGTCTTATTTTTTCATGAAGAAGAATATGGTACACATTTATTGTTAAATGAAAATAAAGGAAATTTATTACCTGTATACGGTACGGTAGTACCGTAGTTGTCAACACAAACCAGACAAACTGTGAATCCTACAGTATCAAGAATTTACTCATTTGTTCAATGACAATCATGTCATCATCTTCTGGAACATCATCATAACAGTCTAATTCCTGAATTTCCTGGTGAATTTCTTGGGACTCCATTTCTTTAGAATCAGTGGACCAAATCTCTCATGTTTAGCAATAGCACTGTCTTTAAATGAGTACTTCTTGTCAAGGTAGCCTGCTCGCAGTGCATTTGCAATGCAACTGTCAGTGATTTTCTCCCATGAATTCTTCACCCAAGTCACAACTTCTTGCAGTTTAGGTCTCCGCATAATGTCACTGGTTGCTAGACGCCAGTCAGGGCAGCCCTAGTGACCAGTTTACGGTAAATTAATTTTCATTCTGAGACAGAGCCTGGGGGCCTTATTTTCAGGGGGATGCCTTATATTTCACTCAGAAGGAAACCTGTGAGTAGGTCTTATTTTCGGAGGATGTCTTATTTTTTGGGAAACATCGTATGTTTGAAATGCCTTGTTGGCAGCACCCAGATTCATATCTCTTGCCTGTACCTCTTGCCTAAACTTAACTTCTTTCAACAGTGACTTACTGCAGCTAGCATTCTCACCTTCCCTATTTCCAGCATCTCCGAAGCACAGGCAGGTTGGTTGTGAAGATACAGGAATTACGTGGCTCAAATACTGAAACTCAGAAACCCAGCGAAAACTCTGAATTCCATTTCGCCCCTGTTCCCTGTGTCCCAGTCTGTCTGCAGTGCAGTGAATGGGTGGCCACGTGGGTTGTTCCCAGGAAGGGCAGTTGTCATCCTCTGGTGTGTATTCTCACTGCTGGTAGACGTGTTTTCTGCAAGGTCTCCGTGCGCTAACTGGCATGTTATTTAGATAGTTACGAGTCCTCTTTGGCTGTCCAGGTCGTAAGTCCGTTTCCAGCATCCTAAAGTCATTAAGGGCAACGCAGCCTGTTGGGAAGATGCCCACTGTATCTGAGATATGACTCAGAAGGAGGAAGAATGTTTGCCACTTGTTCTTCCTAAGGCTACATTATAAGTCAGGAAATCTTTTGAGGTGGCCTTCTGGATTTACTTCTACCTTCTGAAAGTGGGCTTTCGGAAGGAGTATTTTGGAGGATGGTATGCTGACAGTTGAATGCAGTGCTGACGACCCAGTCTCCCGCTGCCCCAGCAGTGCACCTGTTACTGCTCAGTAGCGTCCTCCCATAATGAACCAGCTTACGTGATAAACAACCAATGTAGCCTGTTCTCTTTTTGCTCTTCTGAGTGCAGTAGTTTCTCGTTTGTCAAGTTTTATGCGTGTTAAGGCTTTTTCATCCTTCTTTACGTGACAGTGTGTTTATTTTTATTTTATTTTTATGAGAGTAGCAATTTAAAAGTGCGTGGTTGGAATTTAGGATGAATAGTGGATCATGAACTATGAAGAGATACACTTTTATGTTTTGGGCATAAAAACTTATATAATTGTCACCGTTAAGTAACTAGAAAGAGGGAAAATAGTAGAAGTATGTTCTGCATGGTCTCTTGGTGCTGGTTGGCATTTAATTTAGGTGATTACTAGTAGCCTTTAGCTGTCCAGGTCATATGGCCGTTTCCAGCATCCTAACGGCATAAGGGAAACCCGTGACAGCCATGTTGGGACGATGCCAACTGTGTCTGAGATCTGACTCAGAGGGAGGATGGATATGATTCTCTTGGTGGAAGGAAGCCTCAGGGGGAGGGATAATTTTTGATTTTTTTTTCATTTTTTAAAATATTTTGTTGATTTTTTTTTTTTTACAGAGAGGAAGGAAGAGGGATAGAGAATTAGAAACACTGATCAGCTGCCTCCTACACACCCCCTCTGGGGATGTGCCTGCAACCAAAGTACATGCCCTTGACCGGAATTCAACCTGGGACCTTTCAGTCCACAGGCTGACGCTCTATCCACTGAGCCAAACCAGTTAGGGCAAGGGAGGGATGATTTTTAAAAAATATATATTTTATTGAGTTTTTTACGGAGAGGAAGAGAGAGGGTTAGAAAGCTGGAAACATCGATCAGCTGCCTCTTGCACACCCCCTACCGGTGATATGCCCACAATCAAGGCACATGCCCTTGACCGGAATCAAACCTGGGACCTTTCAGTCCACAGGCTGATGCTCTATCCACTGAACAAACCAGTTAGGGCAAGGGAGGGATGATTTTTAAGCATCTCCCAGCTATAGGAAAGCCAGAGTGTCTTCTGAGTACTCAATTCACTTTTTGGTTCATTTATTAATCCAGTATTTATTGCATGTCCTGCTCTATACAGGTCACTGTGCTAGTGGGCAGCTAGGGAAGAGTTCCTCTCTGACACACAGAGTTGCTGCTGACATACAGAGAGATGGGGAAGCCAGAGCACCTCTGTGAGTCCGATGAAAAGATGGTCAGGTGTGGGTGGCAGGAACCTTGGCAGGAAGAGAGGAAGAAGAGTGTGAGTATGCAGCTTTAAGAGATTGCTGTCCTGTGCAGTTACAGTGTAGACCAGGCGAGGGCAAACTATGGCCCTCGGGCCGGATGGCTGTTCTAAACTATTGAAATTTTTTAAAAAAAGACCGTATCCTTTTATGTAACGATGTTTACTTTGAATTTATATTAGTTCACACAAACACTCCATCCATGCTTTTGTTCCGGCCCTCCGGTCCAGTTTAAGAACCCATTGTGGCCCTAAAGTCAAAAAGTTTGCCCACCCCTGGTGTAGACCATGAGCCTTAACACTGTTTATAGCCAATTCTTTACATTTCTTTTGAGGAAATAGAAGCAATATTTATAATAGTTTAAAAAGGGAGAAAGTCGCCGAAACTGGTTTGGCTCAGTGGATAGAGCGTTGGCCTGCAGACTGAAAGGTCCCAGGTTCGATTCCGGTCAAGGGCATGTACCTTGGTTGAGGGCACATCCCCAGTAGGGGGTGTGCAAGAGGCAGCTGATTGATGATTCTCTCTCATCGATGTTTCTAACTCTCTATCCTTCTCTTTTCCTCTCTGTAAAAAATCAATAAAAGTATATAAAAAATAAAACAAAAAGGGAGAAAGTCTAATTGCCCCACAGATCAGAATGATGAAATTAATGATGGTACCTTCTTCAGAGAGAGTTCTCTGCAGTCATTAAAGATCATATTGCAGCCTGACTGGCATGGCTCAGTGGTGGAGCATTGACCTATGAACCAGGAGGTCACGGTTCAATTCCCAGTCAGGGCACACGCCCGGGATGCAGGCTTGATCCCTAGTGATGGGCATGCAGGAGGCAGCCAATCAATGATCCTCGCCATTGATATTTCTCTTTCTCTCTTCCTCTCTGAAATGAATAAGAATATATTTAAAATACCATGTTGCACAATGATATTTAATGGCAGGGGAAATGCCATCTACTGAGTGTGTGTGTGTAAGCCTATGTAGCAGTATGGTTTCAATTTGGTAATGCTACATTCTCCATCCACACCCGCAGGGCTGCCCTCCTGAAACTGCAGCCATTCCTACCCCCACCCCACAGGCACTTCCAATGGCCTCACCATGCTCTGCTCCTGACCGCTCCATGCTACCACTTTCTAGCACCCTGTACAATGTACTTGTTCATATTAGTGCTTACTGTTTTTTTTCTTTTAAAAAAAATATATATTTTTATTGATATTTTTACAGAGAGAAAGGGAGAGAGATATAGAGCTAGAAACGTCAATGAGAGAGAAACATCGACCAGCTGCCTCTTGCACGCCCCCTACGGGGGATGTGCCCACAACCAATGTACATGCCCTTGACTGGAATCGAACCTGGGACCTTCCAGTCCACAGACCGACACTCTACCACTGAGCCAAACCGGTTTCAGCAGTGCTTACTGTTTTTCTTTCCTGATAGAATATAAGTTGCAGGAGGCCAGTTTTTTTTTTGTTTTTTGTTTTTATTTTTCTTGGTCTATTTTTTTTCTCACCGATTTATCCAAAAAGCTTAGAAAAGTGTCCGGCACATGGCAGATCCTAATTAATACTGCAGTTGTTGAGTAAATGTTGAAGGAAATGTGGTTGGATTATAATATAGGTGGTTGGCAAATTTTTTTCTTTTTCCCTTTCTGAATTTTAAGTATTTTTTTTTTAAAAAAAAATAGTAAACACAGATTGCCTCTATAATTAGAGGGGAAAATCTTTTTTTTAATATATATTTTTATTGATATTTTACAGAGAGGAAGGGAGAGAGATAGAAAGCTAGAAACGTCAATGAGAGAGAATCATTGACCAGCTGCCTCTTGCACACTCCCTACTGGGGATATGCCCACAGCCAATGTACATGCCCTTGACCGGAATCGAACCCGGGACATTTCAGTCCACAGACCCACGCTCTATCCACTGAGCCAAACCGGTTTCGGCAGAGGGGAAAATCTTTCAAAAGCGATTGTCACATAGGAATTCCTCTAATAGACCTGGCTCGTTTACCTGGGGAAATGGCTGAAGGGATGATTGGAGGGGGCAGAACCAGAGATTTCCATTGTGCGCAGAGGACGCGGTTGAGCTGACCTGGGACCTGGGTTCTGCTGGGCCCGTGGCTGGCCGCGGGGCTCTGTGCCATTTCTCCCGCTGCGCCCCGTGCTCGTGGCCGCCTGCACGTCCTGCCCCCGCCTCCTCCTTCCTATTTTCCCACTCTTTCCAAGTTCATGTTTTCTGCCAGCTCGGGCCATGTTTTGTTTCTGTGGCCTCTGTGACCCCTCTGGCCACATTGTCCTTGGGATTCCCACGGCACTTGCAGAGTGTGCCACGTACACGGGGCTCCAGGAAGGCCTGCCCGGCATTGTTAGCTCCTGGCTCTCACCGTGGGCCCTCAGGGGAGCCAGGTTTACAATGGGCATTAACCGGAGGGGCTAAAGCTACCTTTGCTGGGAGCCGAGGGGAATCTGTGCTAAGACAGGAACCATAGAGCTGCTGGAAGCACATATGCTCCACTTGCCTCACGTGTTGTCTTTTCTCTGCAAGTCAACGCGACAAGCTGCTTGGGAATAAGATTTCTATTTCCCACTTTTCTCGTCTTCAGCAGCACATAAACAGCTATGGTCTCCAAGTCGGTCTCATATATTTGTTGGTTGGTCCTTGGTTCCCCATAGAGACGATAAATGTTTCTGACCCTCCAAGAGATGGCGTAGAATAACAGAGGGGCAGGGATTCGGGCGTCTTAGAAGGCATTATGTATGTATGCACGGTAAATATTTAATGGCTTTTGGTTATTAATAATTTAGAAGGCTAATAAACTAAAGCGAAATATTCAGGATATAACTTGCCTACAGTAACCTTCTGCTGTTAAGAGTGTACAGTTTTTTATTCAGGGAACACAGATTGGATTTTTGGATGCAGTGAGACACCAGATTACTCGATTAGGTAAATGATGATTGCGATTCTGCTACTTACAAGGCCCTGCAGGAGGCGCTGCAGGGAGGTCAGGGAGAGATTCCATGTGATCTGGGGCAGGTGGGCGTGCATGTGAGGGGTGGGGGGGGGCACACTGGGATGAGCCCAGAATGGTGAGTTTTGTCAGGGGGGAGGCTGTAGACATGGGGGAAATAAAGGGTCTCAGGTGGAGGTAACAAAATCAAGGCAGAAGGGGAAGAATATTTGGAAGAGTAGCCAGTTACTCCTGGGCAGGACTGTGGGGAGCATGCAGGTGAGGGGCGTGTGAGAGGAAGGCAGCAGGTGGATTTGGGCAGCGTGGAAGCTTTCGGGCTGCAGTGAGAAGCTCTGTTAGCAGCCCCAGGCCTTTGGTTATTTCACACTAGACATGGGGGGTTTTGAGAGAAAAGGCTTACCGCTTCTATGTGGTTTGATAAACAGAAGAGTGACCATATGGTTTTGATATCTGTGATGTGTATGGTAGTGCGTTTCATCTCATACTAAAATTAATTAAGCACGGACACATAAAATCAAAGAGAACATTGTTTGCTTCCAGAAACAGGTTTTTTTCTTCTTCTTCTTTTCCTCTCTGTGGTTGCATAGCTACTGGATTGGATTAGAGCTTACATTGGCAAATTGATTCAAAGTCCTGTTGGGGAAATGAAGGTAAATTTCACATACTTAAATTATTTTCTCACAGCCACATGGCAAATTATTGAAATACTTTTGAATAGAATCCATGTGTCTGGGCTCTAAGAAGCCTGCTAAGAAACCTTGTGATTTTCAGAATGTTATCAATCTGGCTGGTGCCACGTGCATGCAGCGAGCGCTCTGCTGCAGC
Organism: Vespertilio murinus; assembly: GCA_963924515.1. Classification (NCBI taxonomy): domain Eukaryota; kingdom Metazoa; phylum Chordata; class Mammalia; order Chiroptera; family Vespertilionidae; genus Vespertilio; species Vespertilio murinus. Next base: position 24,842,786 of record OZ004707.1, read on the forward strand.
ACTGGTTCCGCCTTCTGCTTTGTGCAGAATTTGTTCCAGTCAATAGTTACCTAGAGCAGTTTTAAAAAAAAATGTGTTTTGGCCGAAACCGGTTTGGCTCAGTGGTAGAGTGTCAGCCTGCGGACTGAAAGGTCCCGGGTTCGATTCCGGTCAAGGGCATGTACATTGGTTGCGGGCACATCCCCGATAGGGGGTGTGCAGGAGGCGGCTGGTCGATGTTTCTCTCTCATCGATGTTTCTAGCTCTCTATCTCTCTCCCTTCCTCTCTGTAAAATATCAATAAAATATTTTAAAAAAAAGTGTTTTGGGGAGGACTCCAAACCATGATTACTGGAAACTCAGAAATTATTTTTCAGAGAGAGTTTCAAAAGGTCTCACAAGTATGTATTTGTAATCCTATGTGATTTATACCACTTTCTTATTTAAAATAGATGAGCATTTTAGAAGTATATAACTAAAAATCCTTAGGCTTAAGTTTACTCACAAAGTAATTGATCAGTGACTTCATTTTTATGTATGACTAAAAAATTCAACTTGATCCTTGTCTAGTTTTTAAATTCTGAAATATATTGGAAGAAAACCAGCAGACTCAGAAGTGGAACATTTGTCTATTTTTATAAAATTTTGTGTGAATATGAATGTATATGTGTATGTGTGTGTGTGTGTGGTGTGTATATGTATGTATATGTGTATGTATGTGTGTGGTGGTGTATACATTGGTGTACATGGTATGTGTGAGTGTATTTGTATATGAATGTATGAATATGTGTACATGTATATGTTGTATGCATATGTATCTGTGTGTATAAAAGTGTATGTGTGTTTATTTGTAAATGTATGTGTGAATGTGTATGTGTGTATATATAAATGTGTGTATATAAGTGTATATGTGATTGCATGTGTGTATGTATTTATGAGTGTGTATGTATGTGTGTAAGTGCGTGTATATATTGTATATATGTGTTAATGTTTGTGTGTGTACTCGTATGTGTGAGTGTATGTGTTTAAGTGTGTGTGTGAGAGTGTATGTGTGTATGCATGTGTGAATGTGTGTGTGTGAGAGAGAGAGAGAGAAAGAGAGAGAGAGAGAAAAAAAGAGAGAGGGAGAGAGAGAGAGGGAGGGAGGGAGCTGGGACTCTGTTAGTGGGGAAACAAGCTGAGGACCATCTGTTCCCACACGGTGTCCCTGAGTGGCTGCCAGGATGAGGTGGGATTACAGGAATGGAGGGGGGGACAGCCATGATTACTTTACATAAGTTAAGAAGAAATGGTGAGGGGGTGTGCGATTTTAGCTTTCCGTTTTGCATTTTTGAAAGCAAAGTAGAAAACATGCTTATCAAAACTATTTTTCATAGTGTAGATTATTACTGTGTTTTTCATTTTGGAGCCAACTTTTTCTCCCTCCCCGGGGAAGTTAAAGGCCACAGTATATGCTGCTCAGGTTTTCACTTTCATAATTCATTTCCAGCTTCTCTTAATATCTTGAGTTTTTACAGTTTTGTTCAACTTTACTATCCTCATTTTCAGAGGAGTTATAACCTGTACTTTAATTACATTTCCTTTTAAAATATTAAGGTTCAGGAAAATTCCAAGATCACTCATGGCGTTTAATACTTTTTTCATATGCTTTGTCAAATTTTTGAATTCTTACCAATATTTACTACTTTTATATGAAAATATGTGGGTGGTATAATCTTACACTCTGCTCTCTGTGGTGTGATTTACAGTGATTTATGGCCTATGCAGTGTTTCCCAAACTTTTGACATATGTGTACCCCTTCTATAATTTTTGTAACGCTGAGTACCCCTCGTCAAAAAAAGGATGTATTTTAATTACAATCAAAATATATTTAGTTTTTCTTTTTTTGGTACATACACAAAATAATAATAAATGAAAAATAAAATTATTCATAATAAAATATAAATAAAAGTTATATTATAAATAACATTTATTTGGATCAATGAGAAGGATGAAATTGACTTGACTCATGAGAATGTAGAATTAGGCACAGCTAAGCATGGTGCAGTGCATATCCCCACCAAACTCCAGTGCAACGCATACCCCCACCAGACTCTTCCCGTACATGTACCACACTTTGGGAAACACTGGCCTATGGGTTTCACATTCTCCCTGACAAAGCTGCAAGTGACCTTCTTGGCATTTTTTGAAAGTGCTCCTCCTTTGAGGGGGAGACGTTAGGTTTTGAATACCTTTCCTTACTGTCATTTTGTGGTCGTGTTTGGTTTAGGATCTTGACTTGTCCATACTATGATTGTGTGTTGTTCACAGGGATGCCATGGTTCGGACCTGTCTCTTCCATTGTTCTGTGGAGTGACAAGTCACACTTCAAGTGCTCAGGCAGAGTAGAAACTATGTCTTTCAAGAAAAAAAAAATAGAAATGATGTCTTTTGAGAAGATGTTAATAAATGACGTGAAGTAGAACAGAAAGAATTTAAGAGATGGGGTTTTCCTAGTAGGGTCTGGGGCAAGCTACCGGGTTTCTCTGGGCCTCCGTTCACTCAGCTGCAAAGTGAGGGCGGCGGATTGGATGCGTTTCATTTCCCTACGTCACTGTCACTGGCACTTGGTGGTCTGACCGCAGAAGTCCAGAAATGTGGGCTTTGGCGCTACGGGAAGAACGCTGGTAGAATATCCTGCTCCCTTTTCTCCAGCACGTGGATCAAGGCTCCGTAAGCGTTCACCGAGCGTATAACACCCTCCTTTTACTTAACATTTCACACCCTGAAAGGGGAGGGTCTTGAGAGTTACCTGGTCTTAATCTCTATAGGCAGTTGGGAATGACTTCAAAAGGATGAGAATGACCTAAACCTGAACTGCCAAGTGAAGGCTGTCATGAAGAAAATGTAAAACATCGAGGAAAGTCTGACTGGAAAGATGAAAGATGAAGCTAAATCTGGAACAGGACCAATACTGGTTAGAGGAATGGGGGCCCTCGACCCCATCCAGGGAGATGAGACCAAGAGGCTCCTCTTGGAAGTTGAAATAATTTTGAGTATAGGATATACTCTTTTATCAAGAGGATAGTACATTTTTAGTCATTCATTATCCCAAACGTAACTACCGCCCACCCTTGTGTAATGTGTGAAGTATGGGGGAAGTTCACATCCTTTGGGAGGTGAATGGGAGAGGACCACGCTGTCTGATGCTACCAGTCCACCTTGGTTCTGATGGCAGAACTGAATCCTGTGCTGGGTGGACCGTGGCTCTGCTCCGTGGTTGTCAGCGATGATGGTAGTGAGGTCGGTGGCATCCCGGGCTGGATGTCGGGAAGAGGTTGGTGAGTCATCACCGTGCAGGGAGGTTTCAACACAGGCTGTGAATGAGAGCATTCATTCCATCAAAGGTCCACTCAGAGCCAGAGGGACTCCGAGACAGTGGCCTTTTCTTGATCCTTCCTTCTGAGTGCTGGCTCCTGGGTCTTATCTTAGGAGGCCAGCTCACCCTTTTGAAACGAGTTTAAACACAATGCTCACAGCCTGAAAGAACCACGGTCTTTAACGCAGTTCAGTAGTGAGTACTTTCACAAACAAATTTGTATTTTATGGTCAGAAATGCCAAATGTACCAATGAGGGTGGTTGGGAGCTGGGTGGAAAGGCCATTTCTTCACCTAGCCATACAATGAAACCAGTAATGATTTCATTGTTCTCCTAGATGTGCAGCGTTGAAAAACGTTTTCAGCACAAATGTGAGTCTGAGGAACATTTGGGAGGAATATCTCAATGCTGGGAGCAAACCTGCTTCATGTCCAAGGGCCCATCCGGGGGGAGGGGAGAGGGAGAGGCCCTGGGTGTGGGCATGCTCTCTCCGGCTGGGAGCGCCTTTGCTGGTAATTGGAAGTCTTTGCTGTGATGAGAGTGTCATTTTGGTTTTGTATAGAAAGTGACATTTGTCTATTGTGTTGAAATTGCCGGAGTCTCATCACAGCCAGGTCTGAAAGCAATTTCAGGGTCATGCCAAACCCCGAGGAGAGAGAACTGTAGCACTAGGGAGGTGGGTGGGGGGTGGGATGGGGGGAGTGAAGAGGAGGGCTGGGTTATCTCCTCTGTTGTCTCAGCTCTCATTCCTGAGATTCCTTCTCGATGAGTTGAAACATTTTGCACAACAGAAATGTGGTATTACATTTCCCACAGGTTGTCAGGTGATGCATTTATCTCCTTAAGTGTCATATAGTGTAGACTTCCCCCTTGTTCCCTTCCCCCATGCCCAAATGGTGACTGACCTTCCTTCCTTCCTTCCTTCCTTCCTTCCTTCCTTCCTTCCTTCCTTCCTTCCTTCCTTCCTTCCTTCTTTCTTCCCTCCCTCCCTCCCTCCCTCCCTCCCTCCCTCCCTCCCTTCCTCATTCCCTCCCTTCCTTTCTTCCTTCTTTCCTTTCTTGTCCAAGGTTGGAGTTGGTGGAGCTTAAGGAACTGCTGCCATCTCTGGCCATGCCTGCCTGGCATGCCAATAAGGCCTTCTTTGCAGCCTCTACGATGGTCTGTTCCCAACTCACGAAAGCACGAATCCTGTGCTGTTTGGAAGGAAGGCCATTATCGGGACCCCATCCCCATCCCAGGCGGAGAGGCAAATGGGAATGCTAGGTCATTGGTTTTTTGAAATCTGTGATTCACTCTGGGAATATTTAGTTGTAGCAAGTGCTTTTCAACATCTTTTGCTTTTAGATTTTTTGAGGGGGCGGAAGAGAGGTTGAAAAGCAAAACAATTATCCAAAGAAAACAGGGTTTTCATACTATTTTAGTACTATTTTAGCTTTAAGCCCCGGTAACAGATAAAATAAAACAAAACAACAACAACAACCACAAAAAAACTACCATCAAGTGCAGACCTGATCTTAAGTCATGGATGATGGAAAAATACCCTCACCAGGACTGTGGTTATCTTTAAAATATACTTTATTGATTTTTTACAGAGAGGAAGGAGAGAGGGATAGAGAGTTAGAAACATCGATGAGAGACATCGACCAGCTGCCTCCTGCACACCCCCTACTGGGGATGTGCCCTCAACCAAGGTACATGCCCTTGACCGGAATCGAACCCGGGACCTTTCAGTCCGCAGGCCAACGCTCTACCACTGAGCCAAACCGGTTTCGGCCTGTGGTTATCTTTAAATATGTTGATGTTGTGCCAGGGAAGCGGCTTCCCGACTGTTGGGGGATTTGTGGCATTGCAGAGGCAGCGCCATCCTGATGGATGAGGAACAGAACAGATACGTGGGCAGAGAACATTGTGCAGTGGTTCCAGCTTATCTGCGGGAGAAAGGACCCCCAGTGGAGGTACTGAACCCTGCACAGGCTTCGCTTTCTCCTGTACATACCTACCTTTTCTCTTGAAGGAGGCGCTTGACTGCTTCTCGTTGGCATATCTGAATTGCCAGCATCACTGCTCCTGCACTTTGGGACTATCACAAAGTGAAATAAGCAAGACTTGTCCTGACTGGTTCGGCTCAGTGGATAGATCATTGGCCTGTGATCTGAGGGGTCCCAGATTCGATTCCAGTCGGGGACATGTGCCTTGGTTTCAGGCACATTCCTGGTGCAGGGTGTGCAGAACGCAGCTGATTAATGTTTCTCTCCCATCGATGTTTCTGACTCTCTATCCCTCTCCTTTCTGTCTGAAAAAAAAATCAATAAAAATACATTTAAAAAAAATAAGCAGGACTTGAACACCAGCACTGTGATAAATCCCCTCGGCAGCTACCGAGTGACCAGTGGGTGGGGAGCATACACAGTGTGGACCTGACGGACAAAGGGATGATGATGTCCCGGGACGGAGCGAGAACTGATCACGCTGCTCAGAAAGGCATGCAGTTTAAAAGTTACGAACTGTCCATTTCTGGAATTTCTCACTTAACATGTTCAGACTGCAGCTGACTATGGGCACCCAAAACTGTAGGCAGTAAAACCTCAGCTAACGGGGACTATCTCTTCTACCAGCTCTTCCAGGTCTGTGGAACACCAGCTGTTTTTTTTTTCCATGTGCCCTTGGTTGTTACAGATGCGCCTGGCGCTGCTGGCAGGTAATGCCCAGGCATTACCTTTCTGCCTGTCCGGGGGTGGGGAGCTGGAGGCAGAGGCGTTCTCTGCCGGGAGCGGCTGAGGGCAGAGCGGCTGAGGGCAGAGCGGCTGAGGGCAGAGCGGCTGGCCTCACAGGCAGCCTCCTGAGTGGGGCGAGATGGCGGCGCGGCTAACGCAGCAGAGGGTCCTGCCCTCGCCCCATTGCTCACTGTGGGGGGCAGTGATGGACCCAGGGACGCTTCCCCCAGGGTTGGCCACTGGGACCAGCCGAGGGAAGCCCCTCAAGTGCCTCTTTCTGCCATGCTTCCTGCGCATGGGCCTGCTTGGGGCCAGCTGTTGTGTTTCGCTTCAGGATGGAAAGGTTTCCGAATGGGAAAAAGGAAATAACAGAATAATAGGAGGCTTTTCCAGGGAGAGGAAATACTGTTTCCTAGCACATACACCGAGGTTAACTATGTAGATGGCATATAGTTATTGGGCGATAGAAACCTTTTTAACCAAAACATCACCTTAACATTTTCCCCTCCTGAACTGAAAATGTTTTATCTTATGTACAAGGACCTAGCATTGTTTCTGCAATAAGGTAGATGTCTTCAGTGACCCATTCGTAGAAACTCACTTAGTCCAACTTGATGAAGCCTGTGTCCTTTGCGTACTGATGGAAACACTCGGCCACACATACTGAGACCATATTTCTGGGTCAGACCAAGCCGGTCTGAGCAGAGGCGGCAAAAATGAGAACCTTGGCTGAATATTCTCCCATGTCTCCAGGGGAGCTGCTGGTGGCCCATCTTGCTTGCTCAGGTACAGTGAGGCAAAAGGTTGGGTAAACAAGTCCATATTCCATTTTAAATTTGATTTTTTAAAAGTCAGCCCAGCCAGCATGGCTCAGTGGTTACGTGTCGACCTAAGAAGCCGGAGGTCATAGTTCGGTTCCGGGTCAGGGCACATGGCCCGGATTGTGGGCTCGATCCCCAGGGTGGGGCATGCAAGAGGCAGCGGATCAATGATTCTCTCTCGTCGTTGATGTTTCTATCTCTCTCTCCCTCTCCCTTCCTCTCGAAATAATATATATATTGAAAACATCAGAGGATTGAGAACATAAACTTAGGTTGTACTTGCTTTAGTTACCGAATTGCAATAAAGAGCAGGAGAAAATGGCGGGAGGGACAACTTTAAACGACAGGCGGGAAAGGAGTTGCTGCCAGAAGGGAGAACTTAAAAACTATCTAATCTCTTCGTCAGAGAAAAGTGAAAATTAGGAAGGGAAGTAGTAGATATGGAATATGGGCTTGCTTACGAAATGTTGAAATACTGGGACGCCAGGGTCAAAGTAAGTTTAAGAGGAGACACTGTTCCCATAAGAGATAGACTGCTAAGGAGCTGGGGAGGCAGGCACAGCCGTGACCTTACGTCCATGAGGACGTCTATTGGGAGTAGAGCTGGACCCGAACTTCGAGGCCCCCGCAGAGGGATGACCACATCCTCCCGCAATGACAGAACATTCTGGGCGTCGGTCGCATTTATTTTTATAGGGGACACAACCCAGAGGAACACGAAATAGATCAGGACTGAAGGTCCTATGTCTCTTCCAATCCAGACTACATGTTGCCTATGTTACTTAAAAAAAAATCTATAGAGCCATAGTAGTTAAATTATTAAATGAATTACTGCCTCGAAAGCTCTTACTAGTAGAACAGAGTCTAGCATATGATCAGCGTTCAATAAGTGTGGGCCATTATTGTTTTTTTAAAAAATATATTTTATTGATATTTTACAGAGAGGAAGGGAGAAAGATAGAGAGATAGAAATGTCGATGGGAGAGAAACATCGACCAGCTGCCTCCCGCACACCCCCTACCGGGGATGTGCCCACAACCAAGGTACATGCCCCTGACCGGAATCGAACCCGGGACCCTTCAGTCCACAGACCGACGCTCTACCACTGAGCCAAACCGGTTTGGGCCCATTATTGGGTTTTTTTTTTGCCATAATTGGCTGCCAGCTCTTCAAGCAAGAGGAAAGGTGGGCACTTCGTGGTTAGCAGGGAGCACGGCTCTGCGCCCTGTACAGGTGCCTTGCTGGAGGGTTATGTGCTTTGATGGTCCAGGTCTGCGCTGACAACGTTGTAGGGACAGATGAAGCAAATATTGGATGGCCTGCTAGCCTTCAGCCAACAGCGGTGAACAGGGCGTATGTCCTGTCCTCTTACGTTACAGGACATCTGAAAAGTCTCAGAGGATGAGCCATGCAGCCAGCTCCCTCACACAGGCACTGTTGGTTTGGCACATTCCTTAGATTCTAGAGAGTTCTTTCACTTAATTTTTTTTTTACCTTCATTTTTATAAACAACTGTACTCATAATTGGCTCGTGACCCTGAAAGAGGACTCGGCAGCATTCCTCCGGGGCAGCGTGCTGGGTGATGATCGTATGAGGTGCTTTCTGCTCCGTGACTCATCTTCACATGCTCTGTCTGAGCGGAGCCTGGGCCCGGCTTCCGGGAATGAGGCCGAGGCTCCCCGCACCCTGCAGCTCCGGGTGGGAGGATCGGAAGGCCCTATCCTCACAGGATGAGGTCGCTCTGGAGGTTTGGGGGATGCATGTTCTACTTAAGACGTGGTGTTCCGCTCTGTGTAAGCGAGAGTGTGTTCTGAGCAAAGGAGACATTGGTTCCTGGTGCTGGCGTGCTCATCTTTGATGCTCTCGTCTTGGATGTAGGGCAGTGTTTCCCAAACTTTTGACATATGTGCACCCCTTCAATAATTTTCATAACGCTTAGTACCCCTCGTCAAAAAAAAGGATGCATTTTAATAACAATCAAAATACATTTATTTTTTCTTTTTTTGGTACATACACAGAATAATAATAAACGAAAAATAAAATTATTCATAATAAAATATAAATAAAAGTTATATGATAAATAACATTTATTTGCACACCGGACCATCTCACGCCTCACAAGACTGTCTTGACTTGACTCATGAGAACGTAGAATTAGGCACAGCTAAGCACGGTGCAGTGCATATCCCCACCAAACTCCGGTGCAACGCGCACCCCCACCAAACTCTTCCCGTACCCCTGGGGATCCGCGTACCACACTTTGGGAAACACTGATGTAGGGGGCTGCATGGGGGTGGCTCTGAGAACATTCCTTCTGCCATCGGAGCTGTTCATAAGGAAGGGGGTGGCCTCCTTTGCTATCCGGTGTGGCTTGTGTGATGGCACGCCGGTTCACTCAGAACCCCAGACTTTTTGATGTAATGGGGCAGGAGGTTCTGGCTGGAGGTACAGTTGCCTCCGAGGCAGCTGGCAGCAGGGAAGCTCTGGTATTTCCCACTATTTTGCAAGATTATAATCTTCTGGAGGATGTGGCATCATCGTGTTATAGAAAGATTATGGGGTTGAATCTGACTTCTGCCACTCATCAGCAGCGATAGAAGGTGTAATTATCCCCAATTTACAGATGAGGAAATTGGGGCTTAGGGAGATTAAGTAATTTGCCTGAGGTTGCATAGTTAGTTAAAAGAGCTGGGATGATCACTCAGGCCTGCCCGGCTCCTGTCTTAAATCTGCTGCGTTCTCTCATCTCTCTCTTTTTCTCTTTCTTTTTTTGTTTTTTGTTTTAAAATTGTGGAACAGACCTTTTTATCCTCTTTGGTCCCATGGCTAGCATAGTATGGTAGGCTCTATACAGTCACATGTATGACATCGTAGTGAGGAGTGTGAACTCCAGAGCCCAGCAGATGGACCTGGTTTAAATTAGGGCCTGGCCACATCCTAGCTGTGAGTCACTTCACTTCCCTGGGCCTCAGTTTCCCCATCTCTAGGCCAAGGACCATGATAGTACCCACCTTGTAGCTATTAGAATATTAAATGGATTACTGCCTAGAAAGCACTTAGAACAGAGTCTAGCCTATGACCAGCGTTCAGTAAGCGTGAGCCATTATTACTTTTGCCATAATTGGCTGCCAACTCTTCAGGCAAGAGGAAGGGTGGGCACCGTGTGGTTAGCAGGGAGCACGGCTCTGCGCCCTGTGCAGGTGCCTTGCTGGAGGGTTATGGGCTTTGATGGCCCAGGTCTGCGCTGACAACGTTGTAGCGACAGATGAAGCAACATTGGATGACCTGCTAGCCGTCAGCCAGCAGCCCAGGCAGCGGTGAACAGGGTGTGTTCTGTACTCTTAGTATGAAGACAAAAGAAAATAAGAACTTAAGCTAGTATCTAATTTTTTAAAAAATATTTATTTATTTATTTATTATTATTGATATTTTACAGAGAGGAAGGGAGAGAGAGAGAGAGAGCTAGAAACGTCAATGAGAGAGAAACATCGACCAGCTGCCTCTTGCACACCCCCTACCGGGGATGTGCCCACAACCAAGGTACATGCCCTTGACCGGAATGGAATCCGGGACCTTTCAGTCCGCAGACCGACGCTCTACCACTGAGCCAAACCGGTCTTGGCTGGTTATCTGATTTGATGAAAATCACTTTGATGGTAATTTATGAGATCTGGGCAGATTCCGTTGGAATACTTTTAGAGCCAGTACAGAGAGGCACATTCTGAGGGATGCCTCTGACCACTTGTCTGCTCCTGAGAAACGTTTTGTTTTGTGGGAAACACACAATTACTTGCAGAGGGCTTTGTGGAAGTGTTTGAATTGGTGATAAAGATTAATGTTTTGGGTTGATGCGGAGCGAGTGTGGAGAGCATCTAGGACTAGGGGAGGAGCCCCAGTGAAGGATTGTGATACAGTTGAGGCAAAGAAAAGGTTAGAGTTGAGAGTGATAGATGGGAAATGATGGAAGACATAGGCAAATGGGGATTGCATGATAGTATTTTGTTTTTCAGTACAAATTTAACATGAGGAGCAAAGAAATACCATTGCACATCCTTCTTCTTAATAATTAAGCTTATTCTTGGTAAGCTTGCCCAGAATATATATTACCATGAAGGAGAATTGGACATTGAAATGCCAAAGCCATCCTGCAGAAAATGTTCATGGTTAGCAGAGGTAAAAAAGTAACCTTTGCACTATCAGTGAGAATTGAACTAGTGATTCCATTGCCTAGATTAATAATAGAAAAACCATTTATGAAGCTAGTTACTCGCAACTTCCCATCAAACGTAACTAGCCATCAGATGCTGACTTTTGCGTATCACACCCCAAGGACACATTTAACATGTAGTTTTGTAGATGAGAAGGCAAATACTGTGTATTATTTTCTAGCCCCCCGATTGCCTTAAAGGAATTGAAGCTAGGTAAAATACCATGGCTGATAAAACTCTAGTGCTTGGATTTTGGAATTCCTCATGACTTTTCTTGGTGGTTACTATCTTGAAACACACCTTAATAAAGTATGGTTGGCTGAATAATAATTAGCCATAATTTTTCTATCATCGTTTTGCCTGAGTGAGCTCTCAAGGTGGAAACCAAAGAACTTACATACTTACTAGAGGCCCGATGCATGGAATAGGCCTTCCTTCCCCCGCTGCCCTCACCAGCTTCCCTCACAGCCCCGGCCCCTCCTCCGGAAGGACGGCTGGAAGGACATCCACTCTAATTAGCTTATTATGCTTTTATTATTATAGATATTCATAGCCCATGGCACAGCTAATAAATAGGGTAGTGAAGACCTGGTGCGGGGGTAGGGACAGGGAGGAGGGGAGAAAAGAGGAGGAGATAGGAGATATTGGAATACCCTCAAGAATAATAATATATTTTTAAAAAAGAAGAAGAAAGTGCCTTAAAGACAGCTGGTGCCTAAAGACTTCTCTGCCTCAGGCGTCTGACTGTGATGTCTGGACACTCAGCACTGTGGGGCTCAGCCAGTGTGCCTTATTGGACCCTCCACTGACCTCCCCCCGTGGAGAAGTTCAGGTTCTTAAAACTGGCTTTAAAGGCCCATGTAATCTGGCTCTTCGGTACTCCTCTGCCCTCATCCCCTAGCTCTCCTCCTTTACTCTGCCTCCGTCATGCAGTCCTTTCCCAAACACCCAAGCATGTGCTCACCTCCAGACATTTGTACTTTCTGTCCCCTTTGTCTAAAGTACTCTTTCCATGATGTATTTGTCTTTCCCTTGTTATTTTTTCTTAAATTTTTATTTATTGGAGAGAGAGAGAGAAAATTATCAGTTTGTTGTTCCACTTATTTATGCATTGATTGTTTCTCGTATGTGCCCTGATCAGAAATTGACCCCACAACCTTAGTGTATTGGGATGATGCTCTAACCAACTGAGCTTCCAGGCCAGGGCTGCCCTTGTTAGTAAGATGTTTCCCTAGCCTGTATTAACACTAGATGGACCTTTATTCTTCTCTCATCACAAGAAGAGTATTATTTCACTATTTTTTGAGAAATCTGCTCCTTGTTGCTCCTTTGAAGGAAATCTGTCTTTTCATTCTGGCTGCTTTTAAGATCCCTTTGTCTTTGGTGTTCTGTATTAGGTGTGGAGGTTTTTTAATGAATCTGTCCTGGATTTATTGGACCTTCTGTGTCTCTGGATGGGTGTTTTTATCAGTTCTAGAAAACACCCAGCTATTATTTCAACATATATTGCCTCTGGTACATTATCGTTCTTTTCTCATGGAAATCTAACTGGATCTGATAGACACCTCCAACATTCTCACGTCTTTAACTCTCACTAACTATGCCATTTTATGTCTTTCTCTGCTTTATTCTCAGTAATTTAAGTCAGCTTTATCTTAAGGTTCACAAAACGTTTCTTCTTCTGTGTCTAGTCTGCTAAGAAACACATCCTTTGTGTTTTATTTATTTTTTTAAAATGAAACCCATTTTTTGTTATTTTTTCCATTTTTAATTAAATTATTATCTGTGTACATATCTTACCATTGTCCCCCCACCATCCTTTGTGTTTAAAATGTCATTGATCGCAGAAACTAGTTTGGCTCAGTGGTAGAGTGTCGGTCTGTGGACTGAAGGGTCCCGGGTTCAATTCCGGTCAAGGGCATGTACATTGGTTGTGGGCACATCCCCGGTAGGGGGTGTGCAAGAGGCAGCTGGTCGATGTTTCTCTCCCATCGACATTTCTAGCTCTCTATCTCTCTCCCTTCCTCTCTGTAAAATATCAATAAAATATATTTTTAAAAAATAAAAATAAAATGTCACTGATCTTACATGCTTTCATTGCTGAAAGTTTTATTCAGCTATTTAAAAAATTGGCTTATTTTAATAGTCTCTTGTTTCATACTCAATTATCAGTTGCTACTTTTATTACTTTAAACATAATTGTTTCATATTTTGTGTTTGATAATTCCAATATCTGAAATCTTTGCTGATTTTTTTTTGTGTGTGTGTGTGTGGGGGGGGGAGGACATGTTTCAGCTCATTTTTGCTCTTGTATATTTGTGACTTTTAAGTGTAAGTTCAGTTTTTTGAATATTTATCTGTGGGGCTTCTTGGAGGTCTAGATTGAAGGTGGGTTCCTCTAGAAATGCCTTTGTTGCTGCCAGATTTATTGAGTTTCTACCAACCTGGGGCCACCTTAAAACAAATTTTTGACTTGACGTTTTCCAGGCCACCCAAGCACTATGAATTTGGACTGGAGGTCCTATGTGAGCGCTAGTTTTTGATGACAGATTTTTAGGGGAGTTTTTTTTTTCTTCTTCACATATTTATAGGGTTTGGGACAATCAAATTTTCTTGCTGTCCAGAGGAGGCAGCCAAAATAATTGTTAATATCGTGACATAAATTAGAGAAAGCCACTGGTTCATAGGTCAACGTTCAACCACTGAGCCAAACCGGCCAGGGGCAAGTTGCCCTCACTTCTTCTTGAAATGTGCCACCACCTCATTCTACCCCATTCCTGCACCGTTTTCAGTGCCTTACTCAGATTTCCATTCCCTGAAAAAAAAAAAAATCTCTAATTTCTCCTCTCTCACCTGAATGGCATCTTCTCTTCTGAATGACCATAGTAGCGCGGGTGCATTTATCATAAACTTACTAATTTTTGTCGCGTACTCTTTTTCAATCTTATCTCCATTACCAGACTGAGAACTGCATGTTTTATTCATATTTCTAAGTCCCAGAGTCCTCAGTGGAGGGCCCTCAGCAGATAGTTAGAATATTTTTATTCAATAATTAAAGGAAAGAATTTAATTAAATAACAGGATGCAAACCTGCTAAACAAAGGATTACAAAAGGCTAGCAATTTGGATGGCGCATGAAGATCCCTGAAATCTCACATGCATAGTTCAGAAAGGCTGTCAGAGTGGGCGCAAGTCTTCTCTGGGGAATGGCGTCCATGTGATAAAGAGCTTAGATTCCCCCCCCCACCCCCCCAGTGTCTCGATGTTTGAAGTTTAGAGTGGTTTGGAAAAACTTCTGTCTGCTCATAATAGAGCAGAGGTCTGTCTCAGAGGAAAATCTGTGTTCTCTTTCGGGAAAATGATTTTTGCCAGTCATTGTTTTTTTTTTCTTCTTTTTCCCCCCAAGAGAGATTAGGCCATACTGTTCTAAAAAAATTACCGTCCTAAAATTTATTTGATTATTACTCAATTTGCTAAGTGAGTGAAGGCATGTCTCCATTTCTCTTCCTTTTCAATTATTTTCCATCATGAGGTGATTTTTGAACTTTTAAGAAATTATATTTTAGTGGAAATGGAAATTGCTTTCTTTTAAATCTCGACTTTGCTTTATCTCAGGGATTTTCAATGGGCATGCTGCAAGAATTTTTAAGACATGCCATTCCTGACTATTTAGTCTGGGGCACTGACTTCTTTTCTCTTAGTCTAGACTGTCAAATTTTAAAAAATGGCGACAGTGAACACAACAATGTAAATGACTAAAAATTATGCCCTTTTTTTTTTTGTTGTTGTTGTTAGATGGCTGTAAAGTATACTATACTTTTAGGTGTGCTGCAGAATTTTAGTAATTAGTTTATGTGTGCCATGAGATGGAAAAGGTTGAAAATCGTTACTTTATCTGATACTTCTGGAAAATTTACTTTGTCCTGGGCACTTTTTTAAAATAAATGTCCTGATCTAAAACCTTTAAAGATCCCACAAGATTTTCATTTTAAAGATGGGGAAACCGAGGCAAAAATAACTTGTTCTGATGAGGCAATCATAGGGGACGGGGCTGTTATGATTTGGGTCCAGCTTCCCCTGACGACAAGCTCTGCCCCTCTGGTCTGTCACACAGCCACAGAGGCAGCCTCACAGTGTGATCCGGTCAGGTTTTACATGTTAACCAGGAGACTGGTTTAAAGCTCATTATGATATTAACAGGGTGTGACCTGGTAGGAAAGTGATTGAGTATTTCTAATTCTTGTTTATTTCGTACTTGGAGGAACAGCTGGAAAATATTATGCCCCATGGCTAGGACTGCCTTGATGACTAATATTTGCACCCTCATGTGGAGGTTCCCAGGCACTCTCAAAGTAGGCAGTAGGTGTGTTTTCGGTGACGGTGGAACAAGGCACTCTTGTGCAGCGGGCACGCTGAGAGGAGTGCACTGGGCCCTGCTTTTGGTGGGACACCACCTAGGATGGCTTCCTCACAAGGAAGATGAGTTCCATTGTTCCATGGGGGGGGGGATGGCTCGAGGAGGGGAACGTGTGGAGGTGTGCTGGGCAGTCTAAACCTACAGCCACCGTGCACTTTAGCATGACTAAGCAGATCTGCTTAGTCATGCACGTTAGCATGCACCATGCACTTTAGCATGACTAAGCAGGCCGGATGCTCAGGAGAAATGTCTGGCTAAAGGAGCGGGCTGAGTACTAAAGGCATGTAGACAGACGCATTTGAAGCCAGGGGGCTTGACTGGGGCTAGGGTCCTGAGGCTTACAGCAGGCCATCCGAGGGAGCCTCCAGGTGGTAGTGATAGCACGTGCCCGAGAAGCAGGAGTGGGGGGACCTCTGCAGTCAGAGAGGCAGGGTTGCCATCCCTCAGAGCATCAACAGGGTCAACCCTGCCCAGAGCTAAGCTCGTAGTCACACGGAGACGTCTTCACTGGAGTCCTTTGGCAGCATGTGAGAACCATGAGAAATTAAAACCGACGGGAGATGACCATCAGATGACCGTGGGTTGAAGGAGCAGAGAAAAACAGAGAAGCAGAAATGTTCTGAGTTGGGTAACGAGGTGGATGTTGGCTCCACCGAGGGGCCAGTGAAGCCGGGAGGGTGGAGCAGGTCTGAAGAGAGGGGGTACGATTCACTGTTCATCGGTTCAGAACTCACTTCTAAGGCTTTAATACGAATACATTGATGACTCTCAAACCTATATTCCACAAATCATTACATAGAGAGGGGTTCAAAGCAGAGACCTGGTGAATGGAAATACTTGGAGGAGGAGGAGGAGGAGGAGGAGGAGGAGGAGGAGGAGGAGGAGGAGGAGGAGAAACATGTGAAGAAGACCAGAGGCCAGAGAGGCCTCCAGCTGTAGAAGCTGGTGTGGTCTCTTAAGCCAAAGAGGGGGAGGGGAAAGAGTTTAAAGGAAGGGGTGACTGTCAGTAGTTTCCATTGCTAGAAGGGGATCAAGTGAGTTAAGGACTGAGATGTGCCCATTGATTTTGGGAAAGTCTCTTACAGAAAAAGTAGCGGGGCCAAAATCCCATTAATACAGGGATTTTAAATGGACATGCTGGGAAGTGGCGGAAGCCAGTACAGTTTGCTGTTTCCCGAGGTTGACTGTGAAAAGAGTGGCAGATATAAAGGGACACAGCCAAAGAAAAGAGGGGTTATTATTTTGGGGAGCTGAATAGATTTGTGCTGTTTGTAAAGTGATGGAGAGAGGCAATAGAGAGAGGGAGGCTGAAGATTCTAGACAGGAGACATTTAAGGAGTGAGGCCCCAGAGGAGGAGGGTGGATGAGTGGAGACTCTTCAACCCGTGAGTTAGGAGGGACGGCGGTAACAGTGACAGGGAGTGATAGAGAGCAAATGCGTCTAGATGTACGTAGATGTTACAGTCAATGAATATCTGAATCGATGTCAGTGTGACTCATTAGTTTTATCAACTTCCCCTCCTGATATTGATCCAGAAATATTTGATACTAGAGGCCCGGTGCACAAAATTGTGCACTCAGGGGATAATCCCTCAGCCAGGCCTGAGCCCTCTCACAGTTCGGGAGACCTAGGGCAATGCTCAACTGCCGCAGAGGTGGAGAGGCTTTCGCCACCGCCCCTGTGCTTGCCAGCCATGAGCCTGGTTTCTGGCTGAGTGGCCCTCCTCCTGTGGGAGCACACTGACCACCAGGGGGCAGCTCTTGTGTTGAGCATCTGCCCCCTGGTGGTCAGTGTGTGCCATAGCAACTGGTTGTTCTGCTGTTCCATCAATTTGCATATTAGCCTTTTATTATATAGGATTAGGAAAGTTATCTTCACCATTTTTACAATCCAGGGCATTAGAAAATCCAGCTTACCTGCTGCCCATTCTGTAAAATAAAGTTTTATTCAAACATGGCCTTATTCCTTTTCACTCATTTACATATCACCTATGGCTGTTTTTTCATGCAAAGGCAAAGTCTGAAATTAATTCACGGCCTGGCCCTTTTCAGAAAAGTTTGCTGACCTCTGTACAGTTGACAAAACCGAGGCCCAGAGAATGTTGACTTTGAAGACTGGTCCCTCCTGTCCACTCTGAGACCACTTTTTCTTCTGTGTTACCTGGTGTTCTCCAGATGCTGCATCCTCGTAGAATTATCTGGTAACTCCCGAGTCAGGAACTTTCCAGTTACCATTGTAAATTAGATCAAATGGAAACCTCACATGGCCTCACCTTAGAAACACTATGTGTCTCGGTTCTTCATAGATATCTACGCTCGACAGGGCGTGCCTCGTGGCTCTGCCTGGGCTCTGATTCTGGCTGTGACCTGGGTGTACTGCTCGCTTCTGCTTCCCTTGGGTTGCTTTTCTTCTCCTTGTCCAAGAAGCCAACTCACTTCCTCTCTCAAATCATTACCAAAAAGCAGCCCGGATATATTCCTTACCCCAGTGGTTTTGTTTCTTTGCTGTGGATTTCGTCAGCAATTAAGTGTTTGCACTCACACATCCCCTTTTCCTCCCCCCCCATCACACACACACACACACACACACACACACACACACACACACACACACACATTTTCTAGTACCGCTCCGTGAGAGACCCTCCTGTGATGCGGGCATCTGTCTAACCTGCTGGGGGACAGGGACCATATTGCTCTTGTCATCAGCACCTGAGAGTTATTGGTGCTCCTACGATGAATTGTCCTTAAGCTGAAAACACGTAAGTGCTTGGAAATTGCCCACTTATGTAAACAAGGCTGTGCTAATTACTAGCCTTCCTCAGCCACTCCTGGAACCAGATCCCCCCCTGATTCTTTTGAAATCCACTGCGAGTTTGCTGACCACATTTGAAAGCAGCCTATTTGCAGGTACCTCTTCCCTCTTTATGGCACCCTGCTCCGTTTCCGAGAGAAATTACAAATCTATTCAAATCTATTTCTTGGCTGAATTTTCAGAAGTTTCAGAAGGGGCTAAGATTTTAATAGCTGCAATTTAGTTCTGAAACGTAATTTATCAAATTATAGTTGTTTTACACATATTGTCTGGCACCTTGCTACCCACAATGCAGTGTGCCCCCGCAGTACAGGCATTGTCTGGGAGCTCATTAGCAATGTGGGAGTTTTGGGTTCAGCCCCAGACTCTCTGAGGCAGAATCTGCGTATCACAAGGCCTCTCTGAGATGGACCCACATTCGGGGTTGAGGAGTCCTGCTCTGGGTATTGACCTGTATTTCAGATAAACACACAAAGCACAGGGGCCTACCTCACAGATATTTTATACCTCTTATACGTTAGGATGGTGTGATTTTATATTTTGTGATGAATGTTTTCTCTGTTGGAAAAGAAAAGATGGGTGGGTTTCTCTCTTACTGTTTGCGCTAGGTCATAATTAAGAGATAGATCAAGTATGCCTTTGTTCTTTTCTGCTACCTTGGAATGCATTTAATTTGTCTCTTTATCCAGAAATAACAAAGCCCAAAAACTTCTGTCTTTGATGTGAGTCTGGGATAATCTGTAGTAAGTGAACAACCTCAGACCTCCCCTGTAGCAATAGAGTTCATGCTATTTTATTTTGGTATGTGTATTTTATTATTCCCCTTTATTACCTTAGAAATTGTTTGTATGCATAATTGTGAATTCTGTACTGGGTGACGCTTTATTTCCCATTTTTAAAAAATCTTTAAAAACAAGTAAATATATGAATAAAACTATATTTATTCAAAAATATCTATTTCATTCATAACAATAATTTATATTGTCCTTGCCAATTAATCCAAGCAGGTAAAAAAATTACTACATATATTTATTTATTTTTGGAAAGGTCACACACATGTACAGAGTTCAGAAGTTTCAGTGAAAAATTAACCTCCTTCCCCTCCCCAACCTCTAGCCAGGCCATTCCCTTCTTGGGGACAACTCATCACACCAGTTTTTTTTTTTTTTTTTAAACCAACATATTTTTTAATTTCAGAGTAGAAGGAGAGGGAGTGAGAGAGAGAGAGAGAGATGGAAATATCAATGATGAAAGAGAATCATTGATTGGCTGCCTCCTATACCACCCTCTCCCCCTCCCCCACTGGGGATTGAACCTGCAACCTAGGCTTATGCCCTCCTGGTTCACAGGTGGACACTCAACCACTGAGCCACCTTGGCTGGACCCTTACCAGTTTTCTATGAACACTTTCAGAGATAATACCATATTTGCCGGCGTATAAGACGATTTTTTGGCCCTGAAAAATATGCCTCCAAGTGGGGGGTAGTCTTATACGGCGAGTATATAACAAACTCTGTATTTTGAGTGGAAATGTTAGGGGGTCGTCTTATACGCCCAGTCGTCTTATACGCCGGCAAATACGGTATTTTCAGGGCCAAAAAATCGTCTTATACGCCGGCAAATACGGTATATGAACTAGAAAGTTCAAATAGTTATGGCTAAGAAGGTGAGCTCTGGGGCCAGATAGAGTTTGAACCTTGGCCACTAACTTCATGACTTTAACCTCACTGTGCCTCAACTTTCTCATCTGTAAGATGTGTATATTAATAGCATATCTCTCAAGAAAAAAATATTATATTTCAAGAGTTGCTGAGAAGAACTAATGAGATAACTCATATAAAACACTAAGAGCAATTCTTGGCATGCAGAATACCTTCAACAAATATTAACTGCTAATATTATATGTGAGCATTTCTTTGTCTTTCTCATTTCCATACACAAACATTAGCATATTCTATAAACGTCCACACCTTACTTTAAAACAAAACAAAAAAAAGAACAACAAAACAAAACAAAAAAACAAAAACAAAAGACAACCACCTTAACACTGTGAGATTTCCATGTGGCTATTGGTTCAATTTATTATGTATTTTTGTATTATTATGTATTTATGTATTATTCTTTTTGGTGAATCCACACTATTCTGTTTTATGGATGTAATTCATTTATCCAGTTCCCAGTTGGTGGGTATTTAGGTTTTTCCATTCTTATGATACTATAAGAAGCTGTGGTAAAATGGCGTGTGTACATGTGATGGTGTGTCTGCAGGGTAAATTTATAGAAATGGAATCTAGAAATGGTCAAAGTATAGGTTTTGGTCTTGCTAGACTGCCCTCCAATAAAATGATACATTCCTGCCAACAAAGAATTCTCATACTTGTTTTCACAGTCAGGTTTTAACTTTAATTTTTTAAAATACAATTTTATGCATGAGTATGTTAAAAACCCATACCTATTTGGACATTTGATTAAGATTGCTGGGTGCTTTGCAGCAGGCTCGTGGGCAGGAGGAGGATGAGAATACTTTGTTCTGACAGAGTAGAGTAGTGAGTTGTTTACAAAGAGGAACTGTCTAATATGCAACAAGCTGTCATTATATTCACTTACTTCTAAAGTATTTTTGAGATACTGAAACAAAACCAAGTGTTTGGAAAACCCCCCAAAAACATGTATTTCATGTTTTCGTTTGCCTGGCCTCTTGAATGCTCTGTGAAGTGTCTTGTCTATTGCGTCTGTTTTCTGAGATGGGCACCACATAGAGAACCTCTTCCTTTTACTCCAACGTCTCATTATACAAATTCTTGCTGCTAACCGAGCTGACCATACAGCTTTTTTTTTAATAGGATGTAGGCAAGACAGTTTCTTCTAAAGACGTTTAAATATTAATTTACTTTCTGAAGTAAATAGGACAGGATTCTAGTATCCTCTAACATGTGACCTTCACTTAGTAATTTCGAGCGATCCTAAATATTTACAGCCCTCTTCTTCCCCGTGTTACACTCGGCAAACAACCCAGCCATTGAATTTTACAGAGGGCATTCTCTGCTCTCCCGAAACACAGCTCTAGTCTGTGGTGAGAATTATGATTAGCGCTGAGCTACACATTTTTAATTCATTTAGCAGAAGATCACTGGGTTCTTTTTTGGATATTCAGATGAGCTGGGGAAATGAAAGAGAAGCAAACATAGCTTTACATTCCAAGAGGCATGTAAAAAAAAAAAAGCACGTGGCCATTTTTAGTCACTGGCATCAATCAGAAAATACTTGTCTCTTATCCAGGGTGTTGAACATGGCGCCCAGTCAAGGTGATACACTGCATGTGGCCACTCAGTTGACCTCTCCCAACCTGGTAGCCATGCCCTTGTTGCTGTGGGACTCCTAGAAATGACCTTCAGTGTGGCCTGTAAAGCCCAAGGTTGGCGGCTGTGCAACTGTGAGGCCCACTGTGGGGGATGCCACGGGGGCCACAGAAGGTTGGCTCTCATTTAAGGGACCAGTAGACAGACGGGCTCCCGGATGCTGTGTGGTGGGCTGGATCACTGAGCCATGCATTTATAACCTTGTTGCTAGGACAAAGGAGATAAGGTACGTCTTCTCTGAGGAGCTGAGCGTCAGACACCAGACTCTTTATCAACGTGGCTGTCATTCCTCTTAGCAACTTGACAAGGGCTTGACATTGAAGAAGTGTGCCTTTTCCCTCCTCTTTAAAACATAGCTCCGCACAATAGATGCTCTTCAGCTTCACAGTAGGCACCATGTATGCGGCTCTTACGACATGCTAGGTCTTCCTGTCAATTATTTGTTAAATGAAACGAGAAAGAGGAGAAATTCAGGCTTGGAGAGTCTAAGTAACACGGGCACACCAGTAAGGGGACAGAACTGCGACTCGCAACCAGGTCTTCCTCACACTGGATTTTCTTTACCCATCATGCTCTTCTGCCAGCTAAAAAGAAAAGTGCCCATAACAGTGTGAGGAGCTGTCACATTTGTCTGACATAATTGTTTTTATTTTCTAAAGAAGGGTTCGTTATTACATTATTTAACTAGCCGTAAAGTAATTACAGTCCATTTTAATGTTGCTAATGATTTTCCGGTATCTCCTCAAATTATGTTACTTCTCTGAAAACTGAGGCCTTAATCCATTGGCACGTTGTTAGAATCGCCCTTTAACTTTTCAATGATCAGCCATTCCACCTGGGATCCTTCATCAGCTTCTGGTGATGGCCGGAGCTTTGCAAGGCTGCCCCTCCACCCCCCAAGGTCATTGTCTACTTCTCTTAGGGTCCTGATTGCACAGCAGGCAGCATTCTTATTTTACCCGTACTTACGGTGTATTTCTAGTATTTTTTCTCTTGGCTTTCTACTGAGTTACATTGATTTTTGTCTTCATTAATTCCTCCCCTCACTGCCAATTTTCTTCATCCTTTGTTCAACCTCTTTTTTGAAAGTGTTATTCAATAGGCTTATTCTAGAGTTGTTGGTTTCTCGTTCCCAATTTATTTCTTGTTATTTTTCTTGTAATTATAAGGCTTATTGTATTTCCTCTAATTTTCATCTCCCCTCCCTCACCTTCTGTAGTTATTTTGTTCCTTCTCCGGGGATTATTTTGCTGTTTTATTTTGTTTTCTTCCCCATCTCCTTGTCCTCAGTTCTGTCCCAGGCAGTTAGGAATCTGGGTGGAGGTACAGTGGAGCAGAGCCTGGGCCAGCTGCCTGGGGAACCCACAGAGACCGACAGAGCCTGGGTTTGTATAATTACTCAGGGTTACTGCCGATTTATTCTCTTCTTCCCTGTCTCAGCCCCCCTCCCTGCCAGCCCAAGCAAGGCTTCTCCCCAAGTCGGCCAGGGAAGGGACAAGCAGTGCCCACAGCATCAGCAATGCATGGTTGACCTCCATGGCCCTTGGTTTTCATAGAAGAGTAATGGGCTCCATTCATTGTTAGACACACCAGGCTTTTAACGAGGCATCTCGTAGTCACTGTCTCAGCCCCTACACCCACCCTGCAGGGTTAATTATGATTATGTTTGATGGTGGGCGAGGAGACCGGTGCTCTGAGAGGTGGAGAATCTGGCTAAAGAGCACACAGTTTGTATGTGGTAGGTACAGTGGGGATTTCAACCCCTGCGAGTGTGGCTGCACCATCTACAGTTTCTACCCCATCATATCCTCTCCGCTCAAATGAACTTGACTCGTGAGCATGCGGGTTAGAGCCTTCGTGTCCTCATTAGAGGGTGCCTTAGGTTCTGTTGCATCATGCTCCCCGGCGTGACTCATTTCTCCCTATTTGATTCATTAGTAATCCCAGGACGTTGTTTCCTCTGTTCATTGTATTCGAATCAAGTAACTGGTGAGTCTTGTTCCCAGCTTCCTGTCACAGTGAGAGCAGGCCTACATTAAGGTGTTACTCTGATCTAATATAGAATCAAGGTTATTGATTATTTTCCTTTTAATGAATTCAGCGTTGCTGCTTACAGGGTTTTTATACACTGATCCTTGCCTTTTATTGATACTGGTGTTTTTACTCTTAGACCTGTGTCTTGCCTATAGAGTGTTTTGTTATTAATATAGGGCTGACTGCAGGTTGGGATGAGACCTTGATAAATTTAGGATATGTCTTCATTTTATAAAACAGTGATAATGGTTTTAAACCTGCAATACAAGCTCTTAGTTTAGATGCCTGAGATCATTTTAGTTGTGTGATTATAATTTAGAATAAGTTTCGGCTTTATGAGTATTAGAGAGGTTGTGGCCTGTCCTCAAGTTATATATTTTTTCTATGAAATGAAAATATATTAATTGTGGAAAATGTAGAAATATACAAAGAATAAAATAACAACCTTTAATTTTAATTTCTAGTGATGAATGCTATTGGCCATTTTGGCATTTTTATTTTTATTTTTGGTATTTGTGTATGTGTGTGTCTGTTTGTATGTGCATGTTATCATATCTTACATTCCAACACATACACAGTTTTGTATTCTCCTTTCTTATTTAATGTAGATCATAATAAATTCTCCATTATTAAAACATTTCATGAGCCTAATTTTAAAGGCAATATAATATTTCATAGTATGTGTATGCTATAACTTATTAATCATTCCCCAGTGTGAGGACTTTAAAATTGCCTCCAGCTTTATGTGTATATCTTTTAAAAATATATTTCTTTATTGATTTCAGAGAGGAAGGGAGAGGGGGAGAGAGATAGAAACGTCAATGATGAAAAAGAATCATTGATCAGCGTCCTCTTGCATGGCCCCAACTGATGATCCAACACTCAACCTGGGCACATTCCCTGACAGGGAATCGAACCGTGACCTCCTGGTTCATAGATTGATGCTCAAACATTGAGCAACACTCCCTGGGTAATAATTACTCTTGATAAACAGGAAGCAGCCAAGTCTGGCACAGAGGAAACAAGTATTAGCAAAGTGAAGTTTCATAGGTTGGCGCTCAACCACCTGAGCCTTGCTGGCTAGACTATGTGGGTACCGCAGTGCATCCATCTTTGTCCAGATTTATGATGATTTCATTTAGATTGATCCTCTAAGTGAAATTAATAGGTTAAAAAGTTTGGCCACTTTAAAGATACATGATACATAATGCTTGCCAAATTATTTACCAGAGTGAATATCCATTTCAGACAGCAGTAAGTGGGAACCTGGGACCCATTACTCCCAGCTGGCATTGTGTGTTAGCGTGGCGAATTTGATAACCAAAAACTAATGATGCTGTTTCAATTTGCATTTCTTTTATTACCAGTGAGGTTGAAAATTTTTAAATCTGTATATTAACTCTTTTACTCCTTTTGTTTGGTGGGGATATGCACTGCACCGTGCTTAGCTGTGCCTAATTCTACGTTCTCATGAGTCAAGTCAAGACAGTCTTGTGAGGCGTGAGATGGTCTGGTGTGCAAATGAATGTTATTTATAATATAGCTTTTATTTATATTTTATTATGAATAATATTATTTTTCATTTATTATTATTTTGTGTATGTACCAAAAAAATAAATATATTTTGATTGTTATTAAAATACATCCATTTTTTACACATATAATACCTTAATAAATTTTAAAAAAATACATCCATTTTTTTTGACGAGGGGTACTCAGCATTACGAAAATTATAGAAGGGGTACACATATGTCAAAAGTTTGGGGAACACTGTTAAGGGAACAGTCCCTCCTGTAGCAGAAAGATCCCTCCTCACTCTCCGTCTGCCACCCTGGAAGCTGGGTCAGCTCCTCTCGAGACCCCCCCCCTTCCTATTGGTCTCCAGGTATTATCTGTCCTTCCTTCCTATGTCTCCAGCTCAGCGGGGCCTCAGTGGATAATTCTGGGTGTATGTTCCCCACTTCAGTTTTATTTCCAGTCTAGGCCTGGGAGGGGATGCAAGAAAGATCTGCTTATTTGGGCTGCCATTTTCTCCCTATCCTCTCTCTATACATTGTAAAAAATGCCTTGAGTATGTGTTGTGAAACTAAAAACAAACAGACCATGTACTTATTTTTGGAAGAGCATGTCTGCTGGTGGGAACATCTCATTTTAATGACCTATCCCCTGCAGGGAGGCTGGTGCAGACAGCAACTGTCCATGCAGGAATACTTGAAGGACTCCAAGTGGAGTCCCCAGTGCTCCAAACCTTAGCAGCAGTATTATTTTATAGTCATCTTCCTAATAGATGAAGGCATTTTATTAACCTGCAGTGGTGGGGTTTACTATCTGATTAACTTCTGCTAACCTAAAAATAAAAAGCCAAAATGAGAGGCAAAAAAGTACTTACTTGGTAAAAATAAGTTGCAGTTCTGGGAACACCGATTCAGACCAAAACCCAAATTGTGTTCCGAACACAGGGTGAAGGCAAGGAGTTGTGTGAGAAAAGGAAAGGAAATGATTACACGCGTAGAAGAAGTTTCTATTGGTGCTAACAAGTTGAATTATTCGGTAGCTAAACATGCCTGATTACTGATTCTGTCTTCAGAAAGAATCTATAAACATCAGTCCTTGTGGTCAGGATTATCTGCTTTCCTGTCAGCTTTGCAAACAGCTGTTTGAGGACAGTGTTGCTTTGGTCCAGGCCAAAGGTTTTTTTTTGCCCGGTTCAAACATTCCAAAGGTTCAAGGAATTCTTCTGGAATGGCTGCTCTGGTTCCTTTTTAAAATGGCTCACTTGTGTCATTCTTCACATCTTCCCATCTATTATCACTGGTGAAACAGTGATTATCACTGGTGAAAAAGATCTATTATCACAGATGTGAAACTTCTCATCTTCCCATCTATTATCACTGGTAAAACCCTAAATTCCCCTGGGGGTTGGCCATGGAGTGTGTCTTGCAGGCTGACTTCAGGACGCAGCACAGTGGAGGCATTTGAGTTTTCTGAAGGAGCTCGAAGACATTGGCAAAGAAGAGAATGATTGTTGGAGAAAGAGCTGAGTAGGTCATTGTTACTTGTGACGCAGGTAGAGTCTATATTAAAAGGAGACAGGAAAATCTCGAGGAAGGAGAGACTTCAGATAGATGAGCCAGAAAAATGATACTGATTCTGCCTCTGTTCCAGATGTGTCCATGGTTGCAGAAGAAAAGGCAGGAGAGGATCAAGCAGGAGACCTGGTGTTATATTTACGCAGCCTTAGTCTCACAGGGTGGGTGCAACCTAGTGGGTATCATTATGGTTTCTTGCTTTATTTCTTGGAAAATATAATTGTTCAAGCATTGAATCCAGCCTTTTGGATAATCTGAAAGGATTAAAAAAGACACCATAGTTTAAGTCTTAAACTCATAAGTTTACTTTCTGAAATAACGAAGGTGTTTGCTAGAGTTTTCATATCTCGCCCTCCCAGCCCTAAGTTTAGAATTATTCAAGAATAGCATAAGGCCCTGCAGAGTTTGGTTAATAGAATTTACAGCAGGCAAGTCAGACAAAGACCAAATTTCATGGGAAAACTTCTAAAGCAAAGCTGTTGGAAATTTAAATTAGACTTGAGTGTGACAGATCGACTACTGAGCAATGCTATAGTGCCTCACTGTTAAGTCCTACAGGAATTGTCTAGAATTTATAGTGTTGTGTGTATTTTTCTGTTGCAGCGGGGTGCTGATTTTGCGTTGGGAGTCCAAGTATATACATCTTCCAGATGTAATCATTTTGTCCAAGTAAATGAAAATATGGCTGTATCAAGGACTCAAAGCTATTACACTGAGACCATGTCTAGCAGAAGTTTGGTGTTCTGTCAAGAATATTCTAGCAGCTGTACTCTAGGAATCTTTGGAGAAACTCCTACTTCAGAAAAGGAGAGTTTTAAGAATCAAGGAGAAAGCACTGAGATTAAAATAGTGGGAGATTGTCCTAGCCAGTTTGGCTCAGTGGATAGGAAAGGATCCCGGTTCCATTCTGGTCAAGGGCACATACAGATCAGTTGCAGGCTTGATCCCTAACCCTTCTTGGGGCCCCTGTGGGAGGCAACCAATCGAGGTGTCTCACATCAATGTTTCAATCTTTCTGTCTCTCCCCCTTCCTTCTACTCACTCTAAAAATAAAAAAATAAATAAAAAATCAGTAGAAAAATATCCTCAGGTGAGAATTAGAAACAAAAACCATAACAACATATTAGGAGATTTAGATGTGTATGTATGTTTATAAATACAAATATGTATATTTCATAAAATGAGTTTGATATACAAATATTTCTTATTACAGGGATGCCATGCCTGGCCCGTGTTATATAGGATGTGATGTGAGACTTTAATACTAATAAGATACAGGGTGGGGCAAAAGTAGGTTTTTCAGGTGTTTGTATGGAAAATAATACCCTAATTAATAAATAATAATATAAGAATAAACTCTGTGTTTTGTGTATTCACAACTGGAGACCTACTTTGCCCCACCCTGGATTTGCTCACTACATGATCTTTGATGGGAATCAGAAGTATTTCACTGGGGATCTTTGTCATTTCCACTAGCTGCATTGGACATTTAGAGCTCTCAGCAGCAGCCAGGATAGTTAGTGAGCCCTGTGTTCAGGCTGAGTTGAGGCCTGGGGAGCTTCTCAAATGGGTGCTCTCAGACATCAAATCCTTGCCAGGGCAGGCCTTCATTGCTTTCCAAGTCACTGGAATACACTTATACACACTTATGAAGAATTGGATAACCTCTCTCGGAAAGGGGTCTATAGATAATTTTTAAAGACTGATTGTTTCCTTGGGGCTGTCTGAGCTACAGTGTCTTTCTTGTTCAACACTATATATTCACCTTGTCTATAATGCCTTGCACATTGTAGACAGTCAATAAAATATTTGTTGAGAGAATAAATGAACTCTAAATTAGGCATCTGGAGATTATGATTCTGGTTCTCACATTTTGCTACTGTACAATTATAACAGTGGAGCTGACTTTTATTAATCGGTGATTGTACAAGGCACTTGTGTCATGAACTTCCTCTAAATTTCATTTGAACTTCTCCCAAAACTGTAAAGAATGTATTAATCGCCATATGCTAGATAATTCTGTGGTCACAACCCCACCGTTTTAGTGGCTTCAGTCAACAGGGCAACAGCACTCTACGGGGTGACTCAGTGATCCAGGCTGCTTTAATCCCAGTGTGACTCTGCCATCTCAGCCTGAGGCCGGGCAAGAGAAAGGCTGCAGCATCATGCATGGGCTTTTCATTGTTCAAACCTGGAGGTGACATGCCATCCATCTGTTCACATTTTATTGGTCAGAACTAGGCACATGGCACCATCTACGTGCGGGGGGGGGGGGGGTGAGAACTGCAGACTATGCTGGAAAGGGAAGGAAAACCAGAAATTCTTATAATGATAATGGCTATTGTAGGTCCATTACACAACTATCCCCATGTTACAGATAATAAAACTGAGGCCAGAGAGGACATGTTACTTGTCTAAAGTTAACAGCTAATCTGTGTCAGAACAAGGTCTGGAATGTACATTTGTTAGTTTTCAAAGCCCACACTCCACTTCCATGCAATACTACCTTTATCAAGGAAATTAATTTTTTCCCTTAACGAGTGAGAGAATAATAAAAGCATCAGATTTAGGGTTTAGGAACCTGGTTTTATAGGATGGATTCCATCACAGACTCTCTTTTACATGTAGCTAAGCCACTTCCCTGGGCTGATTTCTACACACGAGAATAATGATTACTTTTACAATAATATGAAGTAATGCATAAAACAGCACCTTTATACATGCTGTATAAAGGTATGATGGTGTTTCTACTGGCACCTGCTTTCTTTAGCATTGGTCTTTTGCAGGTTTTCCCACATGAAGCAAACAACAAGATTATTTAAAATATATATATTTTATTGATTTTTTACAGAGAGAAAGGAGAGAGGAATAGAGAGTTAGAAACATCGATGAGAGAGAGACATCAATCAGCTGACTCCTGCACACCCCCTACTGGGGATGTGCCCTCAACCAAGGTACATGCCCTTGACCTGAATCCAACATGGGACCTTTCAGTCTGCAGGCTGACACTCTAT
This sequence comes from Vespertilio murinus, assembly GCA_963924515.1. Taxonomy (NCBI): domain Eukaryota; kingdom Metazoa; phylum Chordata; class Mammalia; order Chiroptera; family Vespertilionidae; genus Vespertilio; species Vespertilio murinus. Next base: position 24,872,596 of record OZ004707.1, read on the forward strand.
CCACTGAGCCAAACCAGTTTCAGCTCGACAAGATTCTTACAAGAAAACAAATCCTTTATATAATCTTGGTATATTTAGTTGGTTTCCTTACTCAGGAATATATTACATGTTACAATATAAAGCTTAACGTCATTGGTCTAATCTTGTCGGCATTTTATTAGACTGAAGTGATGTTCAGTTTAAATTCATTAATTTTGACCTTCTAATCACCCTTCCCCTCCATCTTTTTATTCCATATTTCTAAAAACTATTCTTTTAAAAGTGAGTATTTCCAAAGAACATTTCTAGATAAGGCATATGGATATGTCACTGTAAATTCAGAAACTCTTTTACTATTCTGCCATCTGTTCATGGCGACATGGAGTGGGTCAGAGCAGTTACACCTTGTCTGCGGCCTAATTGAGAAAAGCAGCTCTGGCCTGGCCGGGTATCTCAGTTGATTAGTGTCCTGATACACCAAGGTTGCAGGTTCCATCCCTAGTCAGGGCACATAGATGAAACAACCAATGAATGCATAATTAAGTGGAACAACAAATAGATGTTTCCCTCCATCTCTTTCGCTTTCACTTTACTTTCCCTTTTGCTTTCCCTCTCTCTCTCTCTCTCTCTCTCTCTCTCTCTCTCTCTCTCTCTTTCTCTCTCTCTTTTTCTCTCTCCCTCTCCCTCCCTCCCTCCTACTCTCTCTAAATCAGTGGTTCTCAACATTTCTAGTGCCTTGACCCTTTAATACAGTTCCTCAAGTTGTGGTGACCCTCAACCATAAAATTATTTTCGTTGCCACTTCATAACTGTAATTTTGCTACTTTTAATGAATCGTAATGTAAATATCTGTGTTTTCCGATGGTCTTAGGCTCTACAGCAGCGGTTCGAGACCAACAGGTTGAGAACCACTAGCAAGGTCGCCTAAGACCATCAGAAAACACAGATATTTACATTACGATTCATAACAGTAGCAAAATTACAGTTATGAAGTAGCAATGAAAATCATTTTATGGTTGGGGATCACCACAACATGAGGAACTGTATTAAAGGGTCCCGGCATTAGAAAGGTTGAGAACCACTGCTCTAAATCAATGAGGAAAAAAGAAAAGCAGCCAGGCTGGTATGACTCAGTGGTTGAGCGTCAACCCATGAACCTAAAGGTTGCTGGTTTGGTTCCTGGCCAGGGCACATGCCCAGGTTGTCGCTTAATCCCCGGTAGGGGGCATGCAGGAGGCAGCAGATCGATGATGTTCCTCCCTCAATGATGTTTCTATCTCTTTATCCATCTCCCTTTCTCTCTCTCTCTCTCTCTCTCTTTCTAAAAATCAATAAATATGTATTAAAAACAAAAAGCAGCCTTCTTTGTTTGCAGCTGTGGGAAGAGAGGGAAACTTTTTGTCGAAATGTGTTAAATTACTTGACCGATATCCCTGTCTCTCAAAGCTTGGGGTAATGTACTTCTCAGTCTTCAGTTGTGAGATTCTCCCAAGCTTGGTGTTTTTTTTTATGCATCTCTCCTGGCATGGCCAACTATGCCAGGCCATGTAGGTCCTGGGGTATCCTGAGTTTGTGTCAGGCCTGCCCCACATTGCTTCAGATGCAATTGACAGAGTTTTGCAGCTCTTTGACTTCTTCCTGGCAGTGGTTCATAGTGCAGTGAGTAATCACATTAGAAAAGAAAAAGGTTTCTGTGGAAATTTGGGGGACAAAATTTCCATTAGTTGAAAAGAAAAAATAGCCAGCATATTTTTCTCAGACCCCATCTTATAGCCATGTTTATCCCTCATTGTTTAAATACAACCCTTCTTAACCTAGGGGCAAGCATGCTATGCCTTTCTCCTCCTCTCCCTTCTGGGCATAAAGCCTGTTATTGTTGACTGTTCTGCAGTTGGATCACTTGGAAATGAGATTTCATTTGAGTAGAATGTTTTCCTTCCAGGATAACGGGCCTCTTTAATTCTGTACTTGTCGAGAGCCTAGCAAAACATTTACATTTACTCCCGATTTTCCCTTTTCAGAGTCCTTAAGAGACAGGGAGGATTCATTAGCAAATAGATCATCAAGACACATCTAGTTATTGGTGAGCCATAAAAGATCAGAAAAAGAACACAGAAGGTAGATGTTTAGAGCATTAAAAGCCTTTGGCAAATGATATATGTGGTGGTTTTAACTGACCTTGGAAGTTATGTAAGTCTTTGTGTGTGCTTTCACATTAGAACTAGAGGCCCAGTGCATGAATTCATGCATGTCTGGGATAAGGGGCTGCGGGTGATTGGCCAGCATGTCCCACCCCTGATTGGGGTAAGGGGTGCCAATCAGGGAGCCAGCAGCCTGGGGGGGGGCATGGGTCATTGGCCAGCTGGCCCTACCCTTGATGGGGTGGGAGGCCAGTCTGGGGTAGGGCTGGGTGGGGGAGGGACTGCAGAAGGTTGGGAGCTGGCTCTGCCCCCTATTGGGGTGAGGGTCAATCAGGGCCAGGCTGGCCAGGGAGGAGGGGCTGCAGGCTTATCGTGGTGGGGCGGGTTGACCGGGATGGGGCTAGTCTGGGGGAAGGGAGGGAGCATTGGGCCAGTTTGCTGGCCACAGTGGGCATCATGGTGACTTGTCGTTATGGTCGTTATGGCTTTTACGGTTGCTGGCTTTATATATATATATATATATATTATAGATGTGGTCTATAAAAAACCATAATCATCTATTGAATTTATAAAATATCTTCATAGAGGCCTAGTTCAGCTGGTCCAAGGTGGTGAGCAGTGAATTGAGGGTGGATTTCTTAGCTTTGGGAAGTGACCTCTCCGTGGCCTTTCTTCCTGTTCCTGTTCTTTTAGCCCCATTTACATAACTACTTGCAAAAACCTCCTGAAACTGTTTAATATTCCAGTCTTTGAGCATCTCCATTTCATTCAATTATAATACATTTCAAATACCTCTTTCTGCTTTCTCCTTTGCTTTTTCCATGGTTCCCTTTCCAGTTCCTCCAGTTTCTCTTACTTCACTTGGGGACAACCTATTTGATGCTGCTGAGACCCTAATTAATTAGAAAGAGTCCAGTGAGATTAAACGTCTTACAGGGCAGAAAGAAGAAGGGTGGTTCAGGGTTGGGTTGAGCCCGAAGACAAGTAGGCATCGATGGGGTGTGGCTCTCACTCCAGGCAGCTTCATGCCCATTTCTTCCCTGAAGGTTGACCTGGTCTGTCTCTCATTGTCTGCACTGCCTTCCGCGGCAGCAAACACCATTGTGGCAGGGGCTGGTCACGGTTGGCCTCTCTTAGGAGCTGACATTTGAGCTGAGGCCTGAAAGACAGGAAGGGAATTGGAGGCATGGAGAATGTTTCAGCGTAGGCGAGGGGCTGGGACACCAGAGATAAATCTTACTTAGTGCTCATTCTCAAGGAACTGACAGTTGGGTTGTCAAGCCACTAAGCTTGATCCACTGCCACCTTCCTGCCTCCCCGAAACTGACAGTTCCTGTAACCCGTCCTCTGATTTCAGTTAAAGGAGTTATCCCTCTCAACCTGCAGGTTGGCTCCAGATAACCTTACAGGCTGGTGCACCAATTCCTGCAGCCAATTTCAGCTACTGTCTTGAAGAGGCACCTGTTCTCATTTGTTTGTGAAAAAGTAACAACAACAACAATAACAACAACAACAAAAACGGGTCAGGTGAATTTAAAGTTAAACTCTCATAACATGGGTCTAATGCTTAGGCTGCAATTCTCCACGTCAGATGAAAATGATACTCAGAAGTCAGTTCTGCAACAGCAGTGACACACGGATTCCCAGTTACGTGCCCTCCCAGTCTTTATTTATTGCCTTTTAAAAAACCTCAGCCTCAGTTTTACAATCGGATCAGCCCCGAAGGGAAGCTGCTTCCTACATGTGCTGCATCGGACTTAATTTGCATGGAATGATATTACCAGTGTCTATAGCTTATTTCCCCATAAATGCATGTGACCACATAATCGTTCCGCAAACATTAACTTTTAAATGCTTTCATTTTAAAAATCAGCCTTTGGGGGGGGGGAATAATCAAGACCTAACAGAAGGGAAAATTAGGCTTATGACATTATCATACAAAAAAAAATGCAAGAAGCAGCACATTACTCTAAAGCAAAAAGAAAAACAGTAAAATAAAAACCTTACCAATTGCCTATGGTAAATGAAAAAAAAATGATTGCTGCTATTAAATTTAAATACAAAAATCACCAACTCTAACTTGAGAAAACAAAGGTTTTTCTTGGAAAAGAACAGGGTGGTTTGGTTGCATATCAACTAGGAGAGCGAGAGAGAGCGAGAGCCTTTAAAGGCAGAACAATTTTCTTAAGACATTTAAATGAAAATAGACGACACATCATAAGTCTTTGCTTTCTTGAATGAATGATGCATTTGAAACCATTGTCCCAAGGATTCTGATTGCCTTAGGAAAGCATCCATATTCAAATGGTATAAAATGATGCATTACATAATTAGGTTAAGAAAAACCTCTGAGGAGAAAGACGTATGCTACTTTTGTTGGATAGAAAATTCTAGAAGGATGTTAGGAAGATCTCTCTAAAGTTGTGTAAAGCGCTACTGGTTGTGTATGTGGCCCCTGCGAACCTTGGTGGCTGTGAATGCTGATTTTGGCCAGAGGAGTTGTGTTGTTCAGGTGCATAAACAAATAATTAACCAGCTGTGTCCCTATGGGACATATCCATACTTTTCCGAGACAAATAAACACAGACTGTCAACAAAGTCAGCCCTTCTCTACGAAGGGACCCCAATGCTGCCAAAGTGGTGCTGATTTCAGAAGTATTTTAAAAAATATATATTTTATTGACTTTTTTACAGAGAGGAAGGGAGAGGGATAGAGAGTTAGAAACATGGATGAGAGAGAAACATCCATCAGCTGCCTCCTGCACACGCCCCACTGGGGATGTGCCCGCAACCAAGCTACATGCCCTTGACCGGAATCGAACCTGGGACCCTTCAGTCTGCAAGCTGATGCTCTATCCATTGAGCCAAACTGGTTTTGGCTCAACAGTATTTTTTTCCCTGGAATTCTGGGGCTTCTCTTATATATTGTTTCTAGGAACACTACCTTGAAATTGGAGAAATTGTGTGAGAAGCATTCTAAAAGGCTTGAAAGGCTGAGCATGGGAGTGAAAAGGTGAAGAGGAAAGTGGGAAGACTTCCTAAATGCCCCCCTCTGGATGCCTCCTATCTGTTCCCTCCTTCCCATCCCTTTCTGAAGCGACCCCAGTCAACCCAGGAAGTAGGGTGAGAGATGCGTGGGGGCTGGTGCTGGGAGGAGCAGTAGACACGTGACTGCTATAGACAAGAAGTAAGCATCAGGGAGGCTGGACAGCACAGCAGCCTGGATTCGCCCGGGTCCTTGACTCTAATATGCATGGCCTTGTGTGGTCATCACTGACCAACGCAGGAGGCTAGCCACAGGCCAGGCATTTTTAAACAGTGTGTGCTCAGGAGAGCCCTCTTCTCCCACTCCCCTCCTTCCCACAGCCAACCTCGTGGCACAGGGCAGTGAAATAAAACGTATCTTATTTACGGTTGAAGACAAAGGGATGCAGAAACTTAGCCACAATCACTTAGACATTTCTTATACTATGATGTCCAAAGAAGGGGTTCTTACCCCATTGATACCTGATTACCACAACTGAGTGTCTGAGGTGTTTCCATCATTTTATTAAATTGTGTTCTTACTTACAGGACAACTGTCTTAGTGAACACATGCTCCCATTAGCAAATATTGCAGACTGGGACATTTACTTAAACAACAGAGCAAAACCTGATAGCTTTGGCTAGGACGTAGTACTATGGTGAACAGAAGTGGTGAGAGTGGGCGCCCTTCTCTTGTTCCTGATCTTGAAGGAAAAGCTTTCAACCTTCCACCATTGAGTGCAGTGTTGGCTATGTGTGTCTCATATATGACTGTTACTATATTGAGGCATGTTACCTCTGTAACCGGTCTGGTAAGCACTTTTTACCATGAAAATATGTTGTATTTTGTCAAATGTTCTTTCTGCATCTTTTGAGATGAACATGTGATTTTCATTTTTCATTATATTAGTGTGGTGTAGGCACCTCGATTGTTTTGTGTATGCTGAACAATTCTTGCATCTCGGGGACAAAACCCACTTGATCATGGTGTGTATTAGCTTCCTAAGGCTGCTACGACAAATTACCACAAACTGAGTGACTTAAAAACAACAGAAATGTATTCTCTCACACACCTGGAGGCTAGAAATCTGAAATCTGTAAGTCTGAAAGGTGTGAACAGGGCAGTGCTCCCTCTGAAGCCTGCAGAGGGAAGTTCTTCCTTCCCACCTCCCAGCTGCTGGCGGTGGCTGTGGAATCTTGGCCGTTCTTGGCTTGTGGCTGTTTCTCTCAATCTCTGTCTCTGTGTGCACATTCTCTCCCTGGGTCTTCATGTCATCTATATATTATAAAAGCACGGTGGCCAGAATGGTGGAACAACTGGAACAACTGGTGGCTGTTATGTGCACTGTGGCAGCCAACCAGCCTGATCCGGGCTCCAATCAGTCCCACCTCCTGACCTGCCTGGCCCCTGACTGCCCCGGCCCTGGCTGGCCCCCAACACCCTGATCAAGGGTGGGGCTGGCTGGCCAATGGCCTGCTACCCCTCCCCCTGTTTGGCCCCACCCCTGGTTGCCCCTCCCCCCCTCAGGGGCAGGGCCAGCTGGCCAACCACTTGTGGCTCCTCCCCACCGCTGACCGGCTTGATGGGCCCCCATTGGTGCCAGCCGGCCAGACCCTACCCATGCACGAATTTGTGCACTGGGCCTCTAGTCTTCTTATAAGGACTCCAGCCATATAGGACTAGAGACTCACCCTACGCCAGTATGACCTCACTACATCTTCAAAAATACTATTTCCAAATAAGGTCACATACTTAGGTAGTGGGGGTTTGGACTTCAACATACCTTTTAGGGAGTGGGGAGGACACAGTTCTATCCATGGAAGTATACCAGAGAAATTTCCACGTTTGGTGTGGAGGGGAGTGGTATGTTCGTCAAGCTGTAGGGTGAAAAAGGAAAGAAATGGATTACAAAAATCTTCTAGCTACTTGTACTCTATTAAACATCTTCACCTCTCCTGTCTGGGAGACCTCACCACGCAGTTAGTAGGGATATACGGCCGACCTGGTGAAGATACCTTCCGTTCAGCAATGAAAATCAAGTATTCTCTGGGCCAGAAGTACCGCACTGGAAATTTTTAAAAAGTTACACTGTTTTATTTTTACTGGCCCCAAAACTACCTTGAAAAAATAAAAGCTCTCAGCAGAATGCCGAGTCACTCTGCTCAGGTTGACAGCAAAATAATGGGGAGAATTTTCTTAGCTCTACTGAAGTGCGGGTATTTCAGCTTTCTATTTGAAGTTTTGTAGCCTAGAGGATGCTGCCATATAAAATATGGGGACTCCTAGCACCAATTCTTTATGTAGGCAGTGGTTAAGAACAGAAGCATTTGAATGTGGCCTCTAAAATGCAGTGATAAGAACACAAAAGAAAAGGTATTACAGATGTTATGCTTATTCCTGGCAAATGCCTTTTTTTTTTTTTGGATGCTTCTCTTAAATGCTTTGCCATTTGGTTTGGAGACGTTTTCAGCCATCTTTGCCACCTAATTATGGCCTATTTCCAAGACTTTTGAGGAGTTTCCATAAACAGCAGGTCCATGGTTGAGGAGAAAGCACCTGTTTTATATGGTTATATCTTGCTTGTCAGGAATGAGACCATAAAATGAGCTTTAAACCTTTAAGACGCTTGCCAATGATTTTCAAGGTAGATGTGTTATATGACTTTTGAATATGTTAAGTTTCCTAATCATAAAGTCATAACCATGCCAAGTTCACTTGTTTGCAATAAATATGAAATGGGATAATTTCTCTTTGTTGAAGAACGTTTTTTTGCCCTTTGTTACCTGACTCTTTGTGAAGATAATGAGCATGCAGGAGTGAAATGCTGCTTTGAAAGAAATACAGTATGAAAATAACTTTCAACTATTTGAGAATTCAAGCCATAACAGGTGTAATAATACACAGCAAAAACTTTCCCGCCATTCTTCTGTTGCTCCAGTCTCCATAAAATGTATGAGAGAACATCTGGATAAGCTATAAAAGAAGGAAAAACCTCTCTCCCTTAACCTATCCACCACCTTGAGTGTCAGAAATAGTACAAAGCAATTTGGGGGTGCACAGTGTTTGTTTAAATCTGAGAAGAACCTTTGTTAAACAAAGCCAAATCCAGCAATATCAAAGAAAATGACTTACCTGGCCAGTGAACAACAGAAGACAATTTTTTTCCCTCTTTACACTGCAGGTGTCCTCGTGCCTTTGAAAGTTTATTCTGGTATATTAGTGATGAAGGGACAGTTTTTGCTTTGGCATTTTAAAGCTCAGTATATTTCAGGTGCCAAGTAATGGAAGCCCTGCCTTCAGAATAGGAATTATTTGAAATATTTTTTTTCTCTATCAAAAAAGCCTTCTTGTTGGGTTGGAATTTCTGAGGATCACAATTATGGGCTGAATCCTGGCAGTTTATTATGCAGTTTATTCTGACTTGCTTTTTCATTTCATTGAACTGAGCAGTGTGCTTTAAACAGCATACACCTGGGTTGAAACAATACCACTGCCCACGGTTAGAATGGGTGAAGTCTAAAACTCTGACAACACCGAATGTTGGCACGGCTGTGGAGCAGCAGGCACTCTCATGCATTGCTGGTGGCAATGAAAAATGGCACAGCCACTTTGAAAGACTTTGCAGTTTCTTACAAAACTAAACGCATTCTCACCACATGACCCATTGGTTGTGTTCCTAGGTGTTTAGTTAAATGAATTGAAAACTATCTTTACACAAAAACCTGCACATAAATATTTATGGCATTTTTATTCATAATTGCCCAGAATTGGAAACAAGGAAAGTAGCCTTCCATAGTTAATGGATAAACAAACTATGGTACGGTACATCCAAATTACGAAATACTGGAGGCCCAGTGCATGAAATTTGTGCACTCAGCAGAGGGTTTCCCCTCAGCCCGACCTATACCTTTTCACAGTTCAAGAGCCCTCGGGGGATGTCTGACTGATGGCTTAGGCCTAAGCCACCAGTTGGGACACCCTTAGCTCTGCTGTAGAGATGGTAGAGGCTTCCGCCCCCACCGCTCACCAGCGTGAGCCCAACTTCTGGCTGAGCAGCGCTCCCCCTGTGTGGGTGCACTGACCACCAGGGGGAAGCTCCTGCATTGTGTCTGCCCTGGTGGTCAGTGCATGTCACAGTGGCCAGTCATTCTGCTGGTCATTCCGCCATTCAGTCGATTTGCATATTCGCCTTTTATTGCATATGATTACTCAGTGATAAAAAGGAAATGAACTAATGATGGGTACATGTCATTATGTATTTGTGAAAATTCAGTGAACCCTAATGTTAACGTGTGAATTTTAGTTAATAATAATGTATCAATGCTGGTTCAGTGGTAACAAATGCATCACACTACTAGAGATTAGGGGAAACCGTGTATGTGTGAGAGGCAGTATGTGGGAACTCTCTGTACTTTCTGATTCGTTTTTCTATAAACCTAACACTGGTCTAGGAAAAAAGTTTCTACCAAGCCACAAAAAGACCCGGAGGAACTTAAGTGCATATTGCTAAGTGAAGGAAGCCGGTCTGAAAAGGCCGCATTCCCTGTGGTTCCATATATGACGTTCTGGAGAAGTAAAACTATGGAGACAGTAAAAAGATCAGTGGTTGCCAGGGGTGGGGAGGGCTGAGCAGGAAAAACATACCAATTTTTAGGTATTTAAAAAAATAGATTTTATTGATTTTTTAGAGAGAGGAAGGAAGAGGGATAGAAAGTCAGAAACATCGACCAGCTGCCTCCTGCACACCTCCCACTGGGGATGTGTCTGCAACCCAGGTACATGCCTTTGACCAGAATTGAACCTGGACCTTTCAGTCCACAGGCTGATGCTCTATCCACCGAGCCAAACCGGTCAGGGCCGATTTTTAGGTATTTTTAAGAGAATAACGAAACTATTTATTCTATGTATGATACTGCAATGGCAGCTACGTGTCATTATGCATTTGGTAGAACCCATGAAACTACCTTTAGTTCAAAACAGCGATTTTCAAATGGTGTGCTGCAAGGATTTTTAAAACATGCAACACTGACTATGTAGTCAGGGGCTCTGACATCTGTTCCTTTGGACTATAAAATAAAAAAATGACGACAGCCAACACAATAACTGTTTGGTGTGAATGAATCAAAATTATACCTATTTCTTTGTTGGCCAAAAATATAATTTTTTGTGTGTGTGTGCTACAGAATTTTAGTAATGAGTTTATGTGTGTCATGAGACAGGAAAAGGTTGAAAATTGCTGGTTTATAATAATGTGAATATAATGGTTTCATTACTTGTAATGAATGTACCTCTCTAATGTAAGACATTAATAATAGGGGAAGCTGAGGAGGGTGGTTGGGAATAGATGGGAACTCTGTACTTCCTTCTCAATTTTTTTTTGTAAACCTAAAACTTCCCTGAAAAATAGTCTTTAATTTTTTAATTTTTTAATTTTTATTTTTTATAAGCTTTTTTTTTAAATATATTTTTTATTGATTTTATATTGATTTTACACAGAGAGGAATTGAGAGGGATAGAGAGTTAGAAACGTCGATGAGAGAGATACATCAACCAGCTGCCTCTTGCACACTCCCCACCGGGGATGTACCCGCAACCAAGGTACATGCCCTTGACCGGAACCGAACCTGGGACCTTTCAGTCCGCAGACCGACGCTCTATCCACTGAGCCAAACCGGTCTCAGCTTTAATTTAAAAAAAAAAAATTAGTAAAAAATTATAGGAAATTCCAATTTCAGTCTCCATAAATAAAGTTTTATTGGAACACACACACACACACACACACACACACACACACACACACACCTGGGGAACTTTGGTGGCACGCCTTTTCGACATCTTAACCATGGCCAGTGTCCTTGACCGCACAGGGCGGAGACTGGGAAGCCGGTGACTGCCATGGCCCCTGTTGGCTGGATGAGAAGAGTTCTTGCAGTGGGGCCTTTGCTCTGGGGTGGCTTCTATTTTGAAATCTTCAGGAGATTGCATCCTCCAGTCCCCCCCCCCCACCCCCCCAGTCTCCTTCCATCCATACACAATTTTGATTCTATGCCTGACTCACTGGGCAGCTCAGTTTCTTGTCTGTAAAATAGGAGTCGTTGTGCTTACTCTTTCTCTTTAGTTTCTTCTAATTCAATTTGTCATACCCCACAGGGATGGAGTGAGGAGAATGCTAATCAGAAGCATAGGTTAACTTACACCGTTACAAATTTCGTTCCCCAAAGAAGAGCTGGAGGGAGAGGGAGCAGATGTGAAACCAGGTAGCCAACGTCTGAGGGATAGATGCTTTTGCAGCGGGAATCAACCTTCACTGATGATTTGATCCAGGTTTAGGCTGGCAGTCAGGGGCTCCCCGAGTCCTTACGTCTCCAAGCTTGCAATGTGTGGATAGGTCTGGGCTCTGAAGGCAAAGAAACCTGGGTTGAACCTCACATGTTCCTCTCTGGCCAGCTGGAGGGCCTCTCGGAAGCTCAGTCTCCTCACCTATAAAGTGGGAATGCATGGCCACCCCGACTTTATAATTAGCTGATTAAAACAGGTCGTATGTCTGATGTGCCCTCTTTGGGGCGTGCACCAGGCAGCCTGCCCCGTCCATACAGGTTTAATTTTCTGAAGAATGAACTGTCAGTTGCATTTTTCTCCTTGAAGGTCCCAAAAAAGTCACCTGCCTTCTTATCTGCTTTAGCTTTATCCCTCCTCAGATGGTCAGGAAAAGGTTTTTTAATGTCACACTATCCCCACCCCCCCCTTTTTTCTTCCCATTTAAGTCTCCTTCCATCTGTCCTGTAGGCTCTGGACACTCTCAGAAGCCTTCAGAATTGGTCATTAAGCCACTTCGTGGTTTCCTCTAGATTGAATAACCCTGGTGGCTCTGACCGGTTCTATTTTCCTTTGAAGATGCTCCTTGCCCTTCTGCAGCTTTTCCGCCAATCAACACAGAGGTGTGCTTTCTTAACGATCACTCCGGGCCTTTGCATGCCTTGGGCGTTTTATTTTGCGTCTTGTGTTCTTGTTTTTTCCTTTGTAGTATTACCTTTTTTTTTCTGACTTTTCCTTTTCCCTATCTCTTTTTTTTTTTTTTAAAGGTATTGCTTATTGGCTAAGATTGAGGGCTCTGGAACTGGGCTTCCCAATCTGTGTCCATCTGAATTACTTTCCAACCAGGTCCTTACCCAAATGACTTAACTTTCCTGAAACTCAGTTTCCTCATCTGTAAAATATGGCGGATGCAAAGATTTGAGTATTTAATATGCAGAATGACATATATAGTTCCCATAACAACATGGCTACATAGAGAATACTCAACAAATAGTAGCTATTTTTAACTTTTTATTTTGAAATCATCTAGACTCACAAGACGCTGAAAACATAGTGCAGAAAGTTCCCATTATCCTTCCGCCAGCTGCCTCCAATGAAAACATCCTCCATAATGAAAATACTTCTTTCAAAAACAGGAAATCAATGTTGGTACTACACTATAACTGAACGATAAGCTTGTCCAGATCTCACCAGTTTGTTATGCTTTCTTTTTGTGTGTTCATGTGTGTGTCTAGTTCTGTAAATTTTATTCCATGTCTGGATCCGTGCAACCACCACCACAAAAGTTAGGGTACAGAATTGTTCTGTTTTTACAAAGGCTGTTCCTTTATAGCTGCCTCCCTCCACCCCTAGCCTATGACAGCCACGGGTCTGTTCCTCACATTTTGAGAATGTCACACCATTGGAATCATACCTTTTAAGGCTGGTCTTTGTCACTCAATGCAGTGACCTTGAGACGCGTCCAACCTGTTCATGCATTAGTAGTTTTTTTCCTTTTTTATTTTTTATTACTGGTTACTATCCCACTGTGTAGCTATACCACAGCTTGTTAACCCACTTACTCCCTGAAAGACAGTTGGGTTGCTATCTGTGTTTTGGACCTTACAAATAAACTGTTCTGAAAATTCATGGATATTTTGTGTGAACATGTTTTCATTTTTCAAGTGTAAATACATAAAAATGGTGATTGTTGCCGAAACCGGTTTGGCTCAGTGGATAGAGCGTTAGTCTGCGGACGGAAAGGTCCCAGGTTCGATTCCGGTCAAGGGCATGTACATTGGTTCCGGGCACATCCCCTGTAGGGGGTGTGCAAGAGGCAGTTGGTCGATGTTTCTCTCTCATCGATGTTTCTAACTCTCTCTGTGAAAAATCAATAAAATATATTTAAAAAGAAAAAAAACTTTTAAAAAAATGGTGATTGCTGAGTTTTATGTTACAGTGCATATTTAACTTTTTGAGGAACTATCAAACATGTTTTTCTCTGGCGGCCGTACCACTTTCCATTTCCACCAGGAATGGGTGAGAGAGCGCTGTCTCTGCATCCTTGCCAGAATTTGGTGTTACCACCATTTTTTATTTTTGTTGCCCTAATGGATGTGACAAGGCATCCTATTCTATTGTGGCTTTAATGTGTATCTCCCTAATGGCTAGTGAAGTTGCACGTCTCTTCAGGTACTCACTGGCAATCCATATATTCTCTTGGGTGAAAGTCTGTTTGAGTCTTTTTAAAGTTGGATTCTTTGTGTTCTTACAGTTGAGTTGAGAAGGTTCTGTATATGTTCAGAATACAAATCCTCTGTCAGATGTGTGGTTTGCACATATTTTCTCCCTTCTTGTGGCTTTGTCTTTTCATCTTTTTCACATGATCTTCTGCAGAGGAAATAATTTTAATTTATTTTTTCTCTTATTGATCATGCTTTTGGTATTATGTCTCCTGTTTTTACCCCTAAAAGATTTATATTTTAACATTTTACATTCAGATGTACAAATGGGGCCATTTTGATTTAGTATTTGTTTAAGGTGTAAGGCTGAGATTAATTTCTTTTTGCATATAGATAATTCCAACACCATTTGTTAGAAACACTATCCTTCCCATCAGCTGTTTTTCTAACTTTCTGCTTGCCATATTTATGCAGAGCTGTTTCTGGGGTCTTAAATATGTTCTGTTGAGCTGTGTATCTATTCCTCTGCCAATAGCACATGGTCTTGATTACTATAGTTATACAGTTAAGTCTTAAAATTGGGTATTGTGATTCCTCTAACTATATTCTTCTTTCTCAAAATTGTTTCAGCTGCTTTAGGTCTTTTGCCTTCCTGGATACGTTTTAGAAAAAGCTTGTCTGTACCTTCAAACCCTTTTTGGGATTAACTATTATTTTAAACAAATTTGTGCAACAGTGGGGTCTCTCGGCCTGGCCTGCAGGGATCAGGCCGAAATCGGCTCTCTGACATCACCGGAGGGGTCCTGGGTTGTGAGAGGGCGCAGGCCACGCTGAGGGACCCCACCAGTGCACAATCAGGGCCAGGGAGGGGCCTCGGGAGGGCTCCAGGGCATGTGTGACCTGTCTTACCCAGTCCTGATTGGTTGGACCCTAGCAGCAAGCTAACTTACCAGTTGGAGCCTCTGCCCCCTGGTGGTCAGCGTGTGTCATAGTGACTGGTCGAATGGTCAGACACTTAGCATATTAAGCTTTTATTATATAGGAAGTTACCATTGCTACTTCCTTCATTCTATATTTGTTTTGTTGCTTCACTTTACACTTCTCACCTTATCAAAAGCCAGAGGGGATTTAGAGATCATTTCAACTGATGCTAACATCTTCCAGTGGGGAAAAAATGTAATCTTCCTTTGAAACAGATTCAGTGAGGATAGGCTACTTCCTGAGGTCACGCAGGAGGTTAATTGATCTAGGACCAATGTCCACACCTTCTAAGTCCTTGATCTGAGGCTTTTTTTCAGTTTGCTACAAGGACCCTCTCTTAAATCTACTGAATCTTACCTGTTTTTCATACATTTTTTCTTCTTTCTTAAAAAGAATAATTTAGAACTTCACTGGCATAGTTCAGAGAGTGCATGATCAAGTATAGTAGAAAATCCCCTAGGAAATGTGTTACAAGCATAGGTTCTTATGTCCTGGACATTCTTATTCAGTAAGTGTGGTGTGGGAGCCACGGTTTGAAGAGGCAATTCGAGTGGGCTATTGGCTATGGTCGGAACAAGCTGACACAATCACGAAAAGAAATGCAGGCCTTGGAGTCAGACAGATCTGGGTTCAACCCCTTAGTTACTTGTTTAGTGACTCTATGCTTCAGTTTCTTCATCCGTAAAATGGGGATCAAGGCATCTGGTTCATACGTTTTCTTTCTGTTTAGACACAGTGTGTGCAAAGTTCTTGGCATTAAACTTGGTACCCCAAATCAGTGCATGCTGCTTCCTTTCCTTCCTCCTTCCTCCTTTACAGCCTATGAGGTTTGATCTGTTTTTGAGGCAGAGACAGTGTTACGTGTTTAACAAAACCATTTCACGTTCCTCCCAATCACTGCGAAGATCATACTTATCAGCCCCATCAATTCAGTAGGAGACTATAGCATGAGGAGATATTCATTTGTAGTGAATCAGAAATTTATTTTCAAGCCAGAATATTTTTTGTGGCTTTTTTTTTTTATAATTTGGGTGTAGTTGTAATTCCCAACATCACAAGGCAGGTCCCTTATTAAGATATTAGTCCCTTTAGGGTAAGAGCCATCAGGAAACAGAGTGGCATCTACAGAACCTCGACACTGTTGAGTGGGTGGTTCAAATAGTCTAGATGGGGGTGGCCATTCTGCCAATGGGAGAGTAATGCTGAGTGCTGGGAGGAAGGATGGAGGGGCTTTAGTACATCATTAGCTACATCACCTCTCACTGTAAAATAGAAGAAGATTCTGTGTTCCATGGGGTGGCTACACAGGGTCCAGATTCAAGGTATTTCACTAACTGCCTCAAATGACCTCCACCCTCTAGGATGGGGTGAAGGCCCCTTTTTAGTCGTAGGCTCAATGTATGTCCATTAGTAAAAAGGGCAGATACCTCTGGCCAGTGTATCATTGAAAGGGAGCAGATATCCATCACTTTTAGTGGGTGGATCAAAAGACCCTGCTTGGCTGAGAGGTTTTCCCCTGGAAGGATTTATATTTTCATTATCATTTAGTTCTAAGTAAAGTTGGGGTTTTTTTTTTTTGATTCATGAATTATTTAAAAGTTTATTGGTTCATATCCAAACACCTGGGGATTTTCCAGCTCTTTCTGTTACTGATTTCTGGTTACTGTGATTAGTGAATCCGCTCAATGTAATTTCAATCTTTATAGGTTTGTTGAGACATGCTTTCTGGCACAGCATGTAGACAATTGCTACAAACAGTCTATTTACTCTGGAAAAATGACGCATATTCTACAGTTGTTGGGGATGGTGTTTAAGAGTGTTAATAGTGGTGTTCAATTAAAGAATGTGTCAGACCAACATTATGCTGCTTATAATGGACTAAATTAAGGCTATAAAGAGGTTAAAATTAAAAGGCTAGGAGAATGATTTTTTCCCCTTCTGTTTATTCTATTAACTCCTGAGAGAAGTGTGTTAAAATGTCATTATGATTATGGATTTTTGCTTATGGTTATTTCTCTCTTTCATTCCCTCACTTTTTGATTTATAGATTTCTAGGCTATTTTATTACATTATTATATTAGTTGGTGATGGTAGTTTTTCCCTTAACGTCTACTTTGATTACCATAGCTCTTACAGCTGTTAGTTTTACACAGTATATATATTTTTTAAAAAAATCCCATTACTGTCAAACATTCTGTATCCTTATATTTAAATTATGTCTCTTAGGAACAGTATTTGGCTTTTAATTGGATCATTTAGTCTGCTTGCCTTGCATGAAATCTATTTGCATTTCAGTCTACCTTCTTACTGTTTGATTTCTCTTTGTCCCACCTGTTCTTGTGCATTTTCCTTTCCTTTCTTGCCTTATTTTTAATTAAGTATTTTAAAACTTTCCTTTTTTTCTTCTATTGCTTTCTTTAGTTGCACATTCTTTTAGTGGCTACCTTAGAAAGCATACAACACTCCATGTTTGACTTCTTTTTAAAAAAATATATTTTATTGATATTTTACAGAGAGGAAGGGAGAGAGAGATAGAGAGCTAGAAACATCGACCAGCTGCCTCTTGCACACCCCCTACCGGGGATGTGCCTGCATCCAATGTACATGCCCTAGACCGGAATCGAACCCGGGACCTTTCAATCCGCAGACCGACGCTCTACCACTGAGCCAAACCGGTTTCGGCCATGTTTGACTTCTTAAAGACTAATACAAATGGATACTTTTATCATTCCCTGGACAATACAAGGACTTCAGAATACTTCAGTTCTTTTTACATCCCTCTCACACTCACATATGCTACTGTTTTCATGTATTTAGAATAACTTCAAGAACATAGATAATCGTTAATAAAAGGCAGTAAAATCAAGAGGAAGTGATGAATCTTGAATAGTTAATATTTTTGTTTTTCACTTTTAAATGTAATTTAATTATACCATTACATAATTTACTTTTAACATCCAGCTTGCAAACTTTCTAAATATTTAATAATTATCTCTTGGGAGTCAATAGGAGCTGGCTCAAGTATACCACTGTGTGAGGTCATATCTTAGAATGGAGGCCAAGTATAATAAAGATAATCCTTGGAATTCCAACTATCTCAGCATGGATATATGTGATTCCCAAATAGTAAAACAACCACCATGTTTTATGAATTCCACCAAAAAGGGGCACATTTTTACTGATGACCTGGATGAAGAAATTGAGAAGGGCTGAAACCAGTTTGGCTCAGTGGATAGAGTGTAGGCCTGCAGACCAGGTTTGATTCTGGTCAAGGGCATGTACCTTGATTGCGGGCACATCCCCAGTAGGGGGTGTGCAAGAGGCAGCTGATCGATGATTCTCTTTCATCGATGTTTCTAACTCTCCCTCTCTCTTCCTCTCTGTAAAAAAAAAAATCAATAAAATATATTAAAAAAAAAAAAAAGAAATTGTGAAGGGGTTAGTGCATGTGCAACCATGAGGTACAAAGATAGAAATACTATATAACAATGTTATGGTATGCTACTGCGCATTCCTTCAGTGGTCGTCTTGTTGCAGCTTGAAATTGGCCATGTTGGACTATGTACTTCATGGGAGTATTGCCTCTATGTCAGGACATGATTTATTATTTTGTTTTCTAGATCTTGAAAAGAATAACCTTTTAATTAAAAATATTAGCTTTTATTGTTAAGATATCCCAAGTTCGGGGTATTGGGCAAAAGAGAGCCTCAACACCCTGGTAGGTAGCAGTTGTTCTAAAGCTACTGTCAGATGCTCCTTCTCAGTTTTGTGAGAATCAACAAGTAATCTTTTCTGTCAAAGAAAGGAGTTTCTTAAGATCTATAAATGCTAATATTTTTAATTAAGAGGTTATTCTTTTCAAGCCATAGGAACTCCTCTGTCTGTATAATATGGTAATTTAATGAGTACTCATTGTATTAGGTGCTGCATTTTGCACTTTCAATCTCCTGATTCACCTCCGTAGGTAGGACTCGTCATTGTCCTTATTTTTTTAGACACGAGGAAACTGAGATTTATAAAGGATAACTTGCCAGAGTTTCAAGTGGCCAGGTTGGGATTTGAACCCAAGTTCATCTGGCCTCATAACTACTGTATTATTCTGTGACTTGTCAGCAGGTCTGTTCTGTTTCTTCTTGGTTTCTCAAGCAACTCATTGGCTCCTGCTCCCCTTTGGTTGTCAGAATTTAGTTGTATTTCTTAAAATTTAAAGTCTGAGGACAGGGCCACTTTGTTATTGTGACACGAATGTGTAACTGATTCAAAATGTGTTTGTTTTTTTTGAAAAAGAAGAAACTTGAAACTTTGGGTAGATCCCTCCTCTTCCCTCACCCCATGTGGAAATGATCACCAAGTCTGGATTCCACGTCTAGATATTTCTGAAAGCTGTCCCTCGTCTGGCACCTGCTGCCAGTTCTCAGCTGGGGAACTTCTGGAGCCTTCTGGTTTGTTCCATGTCTGAGTCCTCACCTTTCCCGCTCAACAATGAGCATTTAAAACAGAAATATGACCATTTCAGTTTCTCGCTTCAATTCCTTTAGTGGCTTTGTTGGCTTTAGCACATGATTCTTTCACTAAGGAGGCCCCCCGCCTTCTCTAAGCACCTGACCTGCTTTCCCTTTCCCATGGGCATCTGGGGTTCCAGTCCTGGTTGAGCTCCTTGCAGGTCCCAAACTCGGCCATACTTCCACATGTCTGTGCTTCTTCCCGCCTACAGTGCTATTTTCCTACCTCCCGTGTATTCCCTCATCTGCATGCCTACCTGTATTTCAGATGTGAGTCTGAAATAGCCTAACGGAGGATGTTTCACCCATTCACATTTATTGTCGTTTTTGATAGGTTCTGAAGATCAGAATCACATTCTCTATGATATTGTTATATGGATTGCTGTTGTTGTTTTTTCCCCTAGTGATTTAAAAGGAACACATTGTTTTTATTCTGCTGTTGCTAATTTTGTAGTTTGTAAAAAGTAAAACTGGTTTATTTGTTTCACTCAAATTAGCTCTGAAAGTTCATTTAAAAGGAGGCATTCAAAAGGAGTCACCAGCAGTGGTGTGTCATTGGAATAAGTGTCCCTCCTCATAAGTAGACTATGCTGAAGGGCAAACTTATTTTATGTTAAGTGTGATTCTTTTAGGTTAAAAAAACACAGTGTTTTATAGTCAGGTCAGTTTAAAGAGCCTCTGTCCATCAATCTGACCTTTTGGGTACTTCAAGACTAATCTTACCTAATAATAGAGAAACATGTAAATTGACCATTCCTTTTCTACACTCACAGCCAATCAGAGTGAGTATGCAAATTAACCCAACAAAGATGGCGGTTAATTTGCATACATACCTGGGTCCAGGGAACCTCCTCCGAAACTAGGTCACTCACAGCCGGCCATCAGGCAGAGGCTTTAAGCTTAGGAAGGGGCCAAGCCTACGATGGCAGGTGTGAGGGGTGGGGAATCCCTTCCCAAGCCTAAACCTTTAGGCAGAGCCTGGGATCAGAGGGAAGGGGAAAATATCAATGGAAACATCTCCTCAGGTGAGGGGATAAAAATAAAAATAAAGAAAGAAATGTCGCTGAAACCGGTTTGGCTCAGGGGATAGAGCATTGGCCTGCAGACTCAAGGTTCCTGGGTTCGATTCCGGTCAAGGGCATGTACCTTGGTTGCATGGGACATCCCCAGTAGGGGGTATGCAAGAGGCAGCTGATCGATGTGATTCTCTCTCATGGATGTTTCTAACTCTCCATCCCTCTCTCTTCCTCCCTGTAAAAAATCAATAAAATATATTTTTTTTAAAAAAGAAAGAAATGTTATATCCTATCAAAGACACATCTTGAAAATACTTTTAAAAAGTTGTCATTTTTTCATGGTGAAGGGACTGGAGTCCGTGTTGATGAAAATACCTTGGCAGCTGTAGCAGCAGGGTGATGGGGCTGGCGCCTTCCCCTGATAAGCCTGGTGGCCATCAGTAGGACATCCCCTGAGGGCTCTCAGTATGTGAGAGGGAGCAGGCTGGGCTGAGGGACCCCCCTCTAGTGCACGAATTTTGTGCACCAGGCCCCTAGTTTAAAATATATATATATTTTTATTGATATTTTACAGAGAGGAAGGGAGAGAGATAGAGAGCTAGAAACGTCGATGAGAGAGAAACATCGACCAGCTGCCTCTTGCACACCCCCTACTGGGGATGTGCCCGCAACCAATGTACATGCCCTTGACCGGAATCGAACCTGGGACCTTTCAGTCCGCAGACCGACGCTCTACCGCTGAGCTAAACCGGCTTCGGCAGGCCCCTAGTTTAAAATAAAAATAATGATAACAATGAAAAAATCTTTATTTAGGCCCTCTTTTCTCTGCTACGTACCCTGTATTCTTTGTCACCACTCACTGTGTCTTTACTATAAGGAGTGGAGAGCAACCAGCCATTGGAAGTGGGAGCAGTATGGTTTGGCAGAAACAGCTCTGAATTGTTAGAACCTGGATAGGCCACTTTCCTTCTGGGCTTCAGTTTCCATATCTGGAGGAAGTTTAAGAGGTGGGAACACATGATATCTGAGGTCACTTCCCATTTTGACCTTCAACAATTAAACAGAGTTTATTAAGGACCAACTTGCATAGCTTCAATACTAGGTCCTATATAGAATGAGAAGCACAAAGCCAATCTTTGTATTAAAAGGAAAGAAAAAAGAGAAAAGATCCTAAGCTGATAAAAGATTCTGTACCTTGATCCGAGTGGTGCTTACACTGTGATGGTATGTAAAAACTCACTGGGCTGTATGTACCTTTAAGATGCAGGTAATTTACTCCCTTTAGAGTATTTTATACCTTAATACAGTGTTTCCCAAAGTGTGGTACGTGTACCCCCAGGGGTACGGGAAGAGTTTGGTGGGGGTACGTGTTGCACCGGAGTTTGGTGGGGATATGCACTGCACCATGCTTAGCTGCACCTAATTCTACGTTCTCATGAGTCAAGTCAAGACAGTCTTGTGAGGCATGAGATGGTCTGGTGTGCAAATAAATGTTATTTATAATATAACTTTTATTTATATTTTATTATGAATAATTTTATTTTTTGTGTATTATTATTTTGTGTATGTACCAAAAAAATAAAAAATAAATATATTTTGATATTAAAATACATCCTTTTTTTTGGCGAGGGGTACTCAGTGTTATGAAAATTAGAAGGGGTACACATATGTCAAAAGTTTGGGAAACACTGCCTTAATAGATAGGAATACTAAACAAAAAAGAAAGAGACAGGAAGGGAGGGAGGGTGGGAGGGAGGGAAGAAGGGAGGAAGAAAAGGCAAACTGTTAAGATGTTTGAGAAGAAAAGAACAACTAGCCAGATGTTTAAAGGTTGTGATTTTGAGACAAGATGATGTAATGGAGACCCACAGGAAGTAGATAGTGAGTGTGAATCCTGACTGCATCAAATATTAGCCTTGAAATCTTGTGCACATTATTTAACCTTTTGAGATTCAGTTTCCTTAGTAAAAATGACATTTGTAGTTTCTACTTTATGAGAAAGTCAGGGGTATTGAATGAATTATAAGGCACATTAAGCACCTGGCAGGCAGTAGGTGATCAATACGTGCTTTTCAAAAGATGCAGTAAGAGAGTATTAAACAAACATATGACCGATTCAAAGAAGAAAAGGGTTTTACATCATTCTTTTGAAATTACCCCAACATAAACCGAACCCAGAAAGCCCGGGGTTCACTATGAAGGAAAGCTAGGCTCATATATTTCTGGTGACATTACAAATTTGTAATATCTCCTTTGGAGAGCCACCTGGCAATTTATAATAAAAATCACCTATCCGATGATGGTCTTTAAGCTGTTAATCCCATTTTTTCAGATCATAGCCTAAGAAAATAGCTCAAAAAGGAAAACCAAAATTTATGCATTTAAAAATGCTCTGTGACAGCATGATGGACCCAGAGAGCATTATGCTAAGTGAAATAAGCCAGTAAGAGAAAGACAAAGACCGTATGATTTCACTCATAGGTGGAATCTAATGAGCAAAAGCTAACAAACAAAAATAAAAACAGACTCACAGATAGAGAACAGACTGGCAGCTGTCAGAGGGAAGGGGTGGTGCAGGGCTGGGGGAAAAGGTAAAGGGATTAAGCAACAAAACAAAATTCCTAGACACAGACAGCAGCATGGTGCTTATCCGAGGGAAAGAGGAGTGGGAAGGGAGAAGAGGGCATGAGGGATAAATGGCGACTGAAGAAAAACAATGGTGGCTGAAGGAGACTTGATTTGGGGTGGTGAACACATAATACAATGCCAGGCATACAGATGATGTATTACAGAATTGTACACCTGAAACCTATATAATTTTATTAACCAGTGTCACCCCAATAAATTCAGTAAAAAAGAAAAAAATGCTTGACTAGGTTATAATGTGTGGAAACAACTACCTGGACGATGATTAGTTAAACCATTTAGCAAAACGGTGGAATATTGCTGATCTAAAATGACAGATATATGGATTAAGTAGATATATGGGGAATTCAGCAAGAAATTAGAAAACTGTGTTCATAGTGAACACAAACACTCAAAACCTATGTTTGTGCAATGACAAAAACTGGAATGAATTTAGTAAATTTCTGGCTGTTGTGGGTCATCTATATTTTAACTTTTGGGTTATTATATCGTCAGTTCCTCCTTATTCACAGGGAATACTTTCCAAGACCCCCAGTGGATGCCTAAAACCATGAGTAATGCAGAGCTCTACATATGCTATGTTTTTCCTATACATACATACCTATGGAAAAGTTTAAGTTCTGAGTTAGGCACAGTAAGAGATTAACAACAATAGCAACATTCATGATAAAAATAGAGTGCTTATGACAGTATACTGTAATAAAAGTTGTGTGAATGGCTTTGGGGCCATTGCATAGTGAGAAAAGAGTTCCTTGAACCTAAGACTGCAATGCCAGAGCTGTCAACCTGATAACCAAGATGGCTTTATTTTCTTGAACATAGTTTTTGAAGTTTGCCTCCCCAGTGTATTTTGGAAAGTAGTTTTTTTTTTTTTTAATGTATCCTTACTGTTGAAAGTCTTACAGATGTCTCCTGTTCCCCATTGACCCCCTCCACCCTGCACCTCTCCCAGGCCTTCACCACACTGTTTTTTGTGTCCATGGGTTATGCATATAGGCATATAAGTTCTTTGGTTAAGCTCTCCCCTCCAACTCCCCCACTCTCACCTTCTATCGTACTTGAGAAATGCTTAGCTCAGAAATAATTGTCAGCTAAAACCAGAAATAATGGTCAGCTGAATACGGAGACAAAAATCCATGAGAGCAATTATTCTTTTTTTTTAATTAAAAAATTATTTATTGAATGTATTGGGGTGACACTGGTTAATAAGGTTATATAGGTTTCAGGTGTACAATTCTATAATGCATCTCCTGTATATTCCATTGTGTGCTCACTACCCCCGTGCAGTCTTCTTCCATCACCATTTACCCTCTTCTACCTGCCCCCTCCCTCCTTTCCTTTTGGTAAACACAATACTGTTATCTGTATCTGAGTTTTGTTTTCTGTTTTTTTTCTCCAAAAGGTGAAGGGAGAAGTTGTTCTTAAAGATTTCAAGTCCCCTGTTGACTACATTTCTCTCCACCCTCTCACTGCCCCCCCCCCCCCCAAGCTACTGTTGTTTCTTTTCTTTTGTGATAAAGGAGAAGGTTTTATGGATTCTCAAATGGTTTAAAATTGCCTTATTTAGTCGCGCTTATCTCTTATGCCTCCCAGAGGGTCACAAAATCTATCATGTAAAAGGAGGAAATGGTGTGTCTTTAGTGCGAGGAGAATAGCCACTTTAGAGAACCAACAGGAATGGACTGAAAGGAGCCTGGCACCCATCGCCACGACATCCTAAGTACTTGGGGTCATCTCAGGTGTCAGAAGCATCACGGAGAAAATAGAATGAGCTGCTGGGCGGTGGGGTGCCTCCTTTTCACCACCTGAAAGTCCAAGCCAACTCTTCAGTGGTTCTGAAGGGAAGAGATTGCCCGAGGGCATGGGAGAACATGGCGGGCCCTGGCTGAGAAACCTTCCTTGGCCTTCCTTTAGGGCTGGCTCTTGGGAAGAGACTACCTTAGGGAAAAAATTAAGGAATTGGCCAGGTGTGGAGGGGGCATCCAGGTGTTTGAGGGGGTGGAGGAAGCTTTGTGTCTGAAGTATGTTTGTTGCCATGGAGGAAATGTTTTTAAAATTATATTTTATTGATCTCTGAGGAAAAAGGAGAGGGAAAGAGCAATAGAAACATCAACAATGAGAGAGAATCATGGATTGGCTGCCTCCTGCACGCCTCCCACTGGGGATCGAACCTGCAACCCGGGCATGTGCCCTGACCAGAAATCCAACTGGGACCTGCTGGTTCCTAGGTCAGCACTCAACTGCTGACCCACACTGGCTGGGATAACATGGAAAAATTTTGAGCCCAGTTACAAAATATAAGGAGTGCTCCCCAAAAGTGGCCTGGCAGAATCACAGAGTTGGAAGGAGTCTTAGAATTTGAACTAGTCCAAACCCTTAATTTTACCAAAGAGGAAACAGATTGAAGGAGCAATGGCTTGCCCAAGTTTACAGTCACGGGCAAAATCAAGTCTGTTGCCGTGTGGCCATTTCTGTTCTTGCTCTACCTGGCTGTCATCCCCCACCTTCCACCATCTCTTCATGAACGACCTTCTCTGCTGCTCCCATGCGAAAGATCAGCCTTCAGACTTATAAATGCAGCTGTTCGACGCGCAGTTTCTTTAAGCCATCAGAGGTCTGAGTCAGCAAATCATGATCTACAGCATCATGCCATCGATGTATAAACTCAGTATACAAGACAGTTAGATTAGTTTTGATATACACGCGAAACCATCACCAAAATCAAGGCAATGAACACATATATCACCAGGAAAATTTCATGTCCCTCTTGGGAATCTTGCCATCCTACCACTTCTGATCCCCCTTGGCCCCTCCCAACCCTCCACTCCCATTCATAGGCAAAACCGATTTGCTAGAATTTTATATAAATGAAATCATACAGTATGTTTGCTATTTGTCTGTCTTCTTTCACTCAGCATAATTATCATCCATGTTGATCTGTTTACAAATAGTTCATTTCTTTTTATTGTTCAGTACTGCAAAACTGGCCATAGTATGGAGTGAAATTAATTTTTAAATAATTAAAAATATTTGTTGATTAAATATCTGTGTTTTCTGTACTTACCCCTTACCCCATTTCATTGTTATTGTGCATACATAGTAAAGAGTATACAGCAATTGTAGGTTCCCTGAGAATAATGCCCATTTATATTCCATATGTATATTTTTAAAATGGTGTCTATAAGCAGTATTACTATTTATTTATTTGAATGTTGAGATTAAATTTTTCTCCTGTCTTGTTGGCTCTCCGTATAAAGAAAGCCTCCTTCCACTGGCCTCATCCAATGAATTGACTTAAATTCAATTGTATAAATATTTACACATAGTTTTCATTTTCATGGTGAAATAGTTATTCTGTTCAGTCCTTTATTTGAAAATGTAGACAGTGTGTTCCCAATTCCCTCTCAGCTGGAGCATAACATAATATAAACTAAAAAATTGATACAGCAAAAGTAATACATTTGCAAGATAATGAGAGATCATTTGGGAGGCAAGTCCATTTTTGTAATGATTTTTTTTTTTTTTGCCAACATCATAGTATCACTCAACTATTGACATTCCTGCACCTGGGAAGGAAGAGGATAGAAATCCCCATTCAAAATTGCCCGTTCAAGTTTGGCGAAAGATTTAATTTCTTCATCTATCACCATGTCACCAATCCTATGAATACTATAGATCATGCCTCGGTGACAGAAGTACGGAGACTTGGCAGTGTAGAGGGTAGCCTTTAGCCAGAGGGAATCATAAAGAAGCCAGAGAAAACAAACGTTATCCATTCTGCATCTCAAGCTTGCGTCCTGGGCAATTGTCCTGAGTGCACTCTTCCCGAGAAGCCGGGGAATGCAGGAATTGAAAAATGGCCAGTAATGGAGATGTGTATACTGACCTTAAAGATGCTGCAAGTATTCTAGTGGCAATAGATATTTATGGAGAACAATAAAAAGGAAGTGCAGTCTCTGTATTGGAAGATAACTTGGAGATTATTTGGTCCACACTTTTATGTTGCAGGTGACTTGCCCAAGGTCAAACAATAACTCACTGGCAGGACTGGGACTTGATCTGGTATTTATGAACCACACACTTGCGCCCTCTCCTCGTGGCTACTTCTGTTCTATTGGGGCTGGTCTGTTGGTGTGTGGGGTGTTGGGATACATGCTTTGTTCTTGTTGAGCTGCCCCATGTAAAGGCCCCTTTTGCCTGGGACATTGTATCCTTGATGAGCTGTTCTTGAGATTATGTCTTCTTTGGGGGTGAGTTTACTTCGCTGAATGGAGAGTTGTGCATGTTTGATTCTACCAGCCAGCTATGTGTCAGAAAGGCCGTGACAAGTTGCCACGCTTGTTTAATGGATAAACTCATGGTTTTGATTGTCAAATGATTCCTATCATCAAGTAGTCTGGTAAAATCTTTCTGTTCAGAAAGCCATAATTTTAATTCTTACAAGAGCTTGTGCTATTTTAAAGCTTCCCTTTCCAAGTCTTAACATCTAAGTCTAAATGCTGTAACATATCCCATCTGTAACATAACACAGGGATTATCGATGGGGGTGGGAAGACAACAGATAAAGATCATCTTCTTTTACTGAAATCACTGAATTAGTCCAACGCCTTTATTTTTCAGATCTGAAAGTGGAAACTCAAGTTATTGATTATCTAAAGTCTTATAGTAAAGCATTTATGACGATGTCTTAGTCAGTTTGGGCTGCTATAACAAAACACCATACACTGATAAACTGGGTAGCACAAACTTATTTCTCACAGTTCTGGAGACTGGAAGTCCAAGACCATGGTGTGAGCATGGCCGGTTCTGGCGAGAGCCCTCTTCGGGGTTACAGACAGCTAACATCCTCACATGGTAAAAAAAGAACTAGCTAGCCCTCTGGCCTCTTCTTCGAAGGCCACTAATCCCACTCCTGGGGGCTCCACCCTCATGACAGAATTAGATTCCCAAATACCCTTCCCTCCAAATATCATCACATTGTGTCTGGAATTTCAACATGTGAGCTTGGAGGGGACCCAGTCAGTCCACAACAGATGAACACCCAATATCTTGTTCTGCACAGGATTACTTGTAGCAGGCCTCTCTGAAACACTGTTCATGCCTCATTAGCATCTGTGATGACACCAAACATGTGTGGAGCAGCTGCAGTATCTAATCGGAGCAGGGCTGGCCAGAAGAATTTATTGGGAGAGGGTATCTCATAAACGGAACAATTGCATGTGAGTATAATTTGACACTGCAGACGGTGTCCTGGGAAACAGCTCTCTTTTTATGGAGGAACATCAATTGTCTGTCTGTATCTTAACTGATTTAGGAAAAACAATTGGGTTATTGGTCTCACAACCAATGGCAAACAGAGCAATTTAGTTTCTCTCCAAGAGACTAGATATTACTCTGTTCCTCTCCAATCCAAATCAGGCTGTCTAACAGCATATAATTTGTATCTCTATTTAGCAGGTGAGTCATTTCCTCCTACATCATGTTAGTGGTTCCCATGTTGATAATGTGGAGATGATTCAAAGAGGAAACTCACAGAAGCAACTCCCCCCTCCCTTCCCCTGCATTACCTAGCTTGGGGGGCCCTGGATAAATCTTTGGAGTATAAGGAAACATTATTTGATACCTTTAAAGGTAATAAACCCATACATTTTAAAAGAGACTTCAGGTAATTTAGTAGTAAGATAATTTTGTTCATAGTCTTGATAGTTCTGCTAAATAGTTTCTGAGATTATCCCCATTCATCAGAGTAAGAAATTGAAGTGAAGAAAGCAATAGTTACCTGCACTGGAAGGATTAGGAATAAAAAACAGATACCTTGCCAGAACCAGTTTGGCCCAGCAGAAGGGTCCCAGGTTCGATTCCAGTCAAGGGCACGTACCCTGATTGCGGGCACATCCCCAGTGGGGGGGTGTGCAGGAGGCAGCTGATCGATGTTTCTCTTTCATCGATGTTTCTAACCCTCTAACCATCTATCTTCCTCTCTGTAAAAAATCAATAAAATATATTAAAAACAAACAAACAAACAAAAAACATATACCTTCTCATTTGGTCTGCTTCTGTACACATGAGCCTAGGACACAAGAGATCCCGTTTTTCATTTCACAGAATAACAGAGAACAACGTTTTGGGGGAAGAGCTCGTGGCTTTTAAAGTTAGTTGTGCCCCCAAACCTACTATTTTTCAGTCATATTATTTAATGTGGAAGGAACGTGGACAAGAACATAATAACACGTGATTTGTAATGTGTAGCATCCGAGAGCATGCTCTTTCTGGAAACATACTCTTGAGAAAGATAATTTTAGAAGTTGGCTACACAGTTCCTGACCCTAACCCTGTTCTGTCTTCCAGAACCATAACAAAGAGGACGCCATTGATTTACACAAATGAGAGAACATTGCCATCAAGATTTAAAAAGTGCTTTTTAAATTTAGTGCTTTTCACTTATTATTTGAGACACACTGATGATGAAAGGGCTTTTTTGGTTTTCCCTTCTTATTTTTCACATTTCAGGAATCAATGTGTCTGGTTTAGATTAAATAAAGATTTAAAGATTTACATTGATGGAGGTGAGGGAGCTTTGGAACTTACAAGGCACATGGATGGGTATTGTCGCACCATTGGGCCAATTGTGTTTTTGAAGTTCTTTGGAGATGAAAATGCTGGGAACTTTCCTTTATTCGTTGTACAGTGAGTAAAGCTAGTTCCTAGACTGTTAAAATATCGTTGGTCTCAGTGTCCTCATTTTCAACTGCTCTTTTCAACAGTTGGCTTTTGGTAGTCTTCTTTTAGCACGATGAAAAGCTGACTTATGTATGGAATACTGCTAGTAGATGTATGACAAACTCTGTTACTGTGGGGTGGGGCAGACTTCCTGACCTTTAGAATCCCAACTGGGACATTTCCAAAACCCAAGGATGCGATGTTTCCATGGACATTCTCCAAGTCACTCTCATGCACATCTTGCTTCCTCTTGTTACTATAACTAAAACCCCCGAAGCCACTACAGTAGTTCCTCCATAATCCTCACTCTCTGTGCCAATCTCTCAAGAACACATTGGGCATCAATTGACAGGAGAGGGGACCTCAGACCTGGATACAAGTATTTAGACCAAGGGAATGTTATTGAGAACTATTTTTTTTTTTTTGAGTTGGACAAAGCAAGGTACTAGATCTACTCTGTGTACCTTCAGTTGGTTTGCTGGATTTAGTTTTCATTTTTAGCACATTCTTGTTGTCTGTTTCTTTGATACTCAGAAAGACTTGTCCAAGAGTGTGCCTTTATCACTGTGATTTCTTATGAAGAATGAGGGATTCAGGAGAGTGGGGAGGGTCTTTGTTCCCACAGCCTCAGTGGCAGTCTCTGCCAGGTTACCACCTTAATGAAGCAAATACCTACCTCTGTTAGGGG
Organism: Vespertilio murinus; assembly: GCA_963924515.1. Lineage (NCBI taxonomy): Eukaryota > Metazoa > Chordata > Mammalia > Chiroptera > Vespertilionidae > Vespertilio > Vespertilio murinus. Next base: position 24,902,771 of record OZ004707.1, read on the forward strand.
ATCTAAGGACTAGCACCTGTAGATAAGGCAATGTTGCATAATATAAAAAAGGAGAGGCTTGTTTTTCTTTTTCTTTTTAGAGTTTAGGCTTATTTACTCACTAGAGGCCTGGTGCATGGGTTCATGCACCGGTGGGATCCCTCAGCCTGGCCTGTGCCTTCTCACAATCTGGGACCCCTTGGGGGATGTCGGACTGCTGGTTTTGGCCTGATCCCCAGAGGCCTGTTGGAGTCAGCTAAAACCCATAGTCCAACATCCCCTTAGGGATGTAGTAGTGCACCAAGCAGCAGGTGGCTGGGGAGGAGCCCAGGTTCCAGCGCCATGCTGCTCCTGCTCATCCTTCCCCGCTGCACCTGTCGTTGCTGGGCTGCTCCGTAGCACTAATGCTGCACTCATCAGCCATGAGCCTGGCAATTCTTCCACTGTGGGAGTGCACTGACCTCCAGGGGGAAGCTCCTGCTCTGAGCATCTGCCCCCTGGTGGTCAGTGTGTATCATAGCAACTGGTCGTTAGGTCACATAGGCTTTTATATAGATTTATTTATCTTCATTGTTGAAAATATTAGATGTCCCCCTTGCCCCCTCCATTGACTCTCTCCACCCTATACCCGCCCTTCTCACCCATTCACCGTACTATTGTCTGTGTCCATTTTCTATGCATATCTGCATATACATTCCCCAGTTAATCTCTTCCCAACCACCTTCCCTCTGAGATTCGTCAGTATGTTCTATGCTTCTTTGTCTTTTGTTTATGAGCTTACATTAGATTCCACATATGAGTGAAATCATGTGATACTTTTCTTTCTATGACTGGTTTATTTAGCTTAGCATAATGCTCTCCAGGTCCCTCCAGGTTGTCTCAAAGGATAAGAGATCTTTCTTTGTTACAGCTGCATAGTATTCCATGGCATAAAGTACCACAGCTTTGTTATCCACTCATCTGTTGATGGGAGCTTAGGTTTTGAAGTCAGAAGAGTCCCAGTTTTACCATAGACTAGTTAGGAAGGTTTCCTAACACCTTTGAGCCTCACTTTCCCCATTTGTAAGATGGGAATATTATGCATGTATCCATAGCATTGCTGTGGGGGTCAAACAAGTTCATGTGTAATGCAGCTGGCACAGTGTATGGAACATGATAGGTGTGTAGTTGAGATTTCATCCCTTTCTTCTAATGGGGGATGTGTCTAGTTGAATACACCCACGTTTCCTTAACATGTGGTGCACCTTCAGTAATCCTCCCACAGTGATCTCTAAGGGAGTCTTGTCAGTGGTTCTGCCTTCCTGTCTTTTTCCTTTTCCATCTCTAGCTTGAATGACTACCTTCTTGGGGAACATGATGTGTGTAACCGCTAAGGAGACAATGTACTTCCCAGAGCCAAGGATCACACTTTTAGTAAGTTCTTTAGTGGGAAAAGAGGGAGGAGCTGAGCCATCCTGTGGCTCTTCACCTGCAGTTTGGCATTCCTAGGACCAGAGGCGGGATGAATGTAAACTACAGTGTGTGGATGAGAAACTAAACCTTTCTCTTCAAGTTTTTGGTGTGAGAAGAACAAATTGGATTATTAATAATCACATGGAAGTATGAGCTAAAAGTCTACTAAGTCTCATTATTAAGACAAGAGTGCTTTGGACAAGCATCCTTTTGGCTTCTCAAATCTCTGTCTGGTTCAGCCTTCTCGCCTCCACTCCAGCCTCCACCATGTCCACCAGGGTGGCCCAGAAGACCTATAAGGTGCCCACCGCTGGACCCCGGGCCTCCAGCAGCCGCTCCTACTCCAGTGGTCAGGGTACGTGGATCAGCTCCTCAACTGTCCTTTTCCCATGTGGGCAGCAGCTACCGCGGTGGCCTGGGCACCAGCATGAGTCTGGCTGGTAGTTAAGGTGGGACTAGGGGTTTGGGGAGCATCACGGCTGTCCACGTGAACCAGAGCCTGCTGAGCCCCCTGAAGCTGGAGGTGGACCCCAACATCCAGGCCGTGTATGTACAACCAGGAGAAGGAGCACATCAAGACCCTCAACAACAAGCTTGCTTCCTTCAACAATAAGGTGTGGAGCCTGGAGCAGCAGAATAAGATTCTGAAGACCAAATGGAATCTCCTGCAGCAGCAGCCAGATGACTCGCAGTAACATGGACAACAGGTTTGAGAGCCTCATCAGCAACCTTCGGCGGCAGCTGGACACGCTGGGTCCGGAGAAGCTGAGACCGGAAGCAGAGTTTGGCAACATGCAGTGGCTGGTGGAGGACTTGAAGAATAAGTACGAGGAGGAGGAGGAGATCAACAAGCACACAGAGATGGAGAATGAATTTGTCCTCATCAAGAAGGATGTGGTTGAAGCTTACATGGACAAGGTAGAGCTGGAGTCTCGCCTGGAAGGGCTGACCGATGACATCAACTTCTACAGGCAGCTGTGTGAGGAGGAGATTTGTGAACTGCAGTCCCAGACCTCCGACACATCTGTGGAGCTGTCCATGGACAACACCTGCTCTCTGGACCTTGATGACATCATCGCTGAGGTCAAGGACCCGTATGAGGACATCGCCAACCGCATCTGGGCTGAAGCTGAGACCATGTACCAGATCAAGTATGAGGAGCTGCAGAGGCTGGCTGGGAAGCATGGGAATGACCTGCATCGCACGAAGACTGAGATTTCTGAGGTCAGCCGACTCCAGGCTGAGATCGAGGGTTCAAAGGCCAGAGGGCCTCCCTGGAGGCTGCCATCGCTGATGCTGAGCAACGTGGGGGAGCTGCCCATCAAGGATGCTCAGTCCAAAATGGCTGAGCTGGAGGCGGTTCTGAGAAACACCACGCTGGACATGGCTCGGCAGCTGCATGAGTACCAGGAGCTCATGAACATCAAGCTGGCCCTGGATGTGGAGATCGCCACCTACTGCAAGCTGCTGAGGCCGAGGAGAACCGGCTGGAATCTGGGATGCAGGACGTGAGTATCCACACCAAGACCACCAGCTGCTACTCGGGTGGGCTGATGACCCCTCTATGGGAACCTCAACTATGGCCGGGGCTTCCAGGCCAACTTGGGCTCTGGCAGGAGCTCTGGCCGCTTCAGCTGCACCAACTCCTCCAAGACAGTGGTTGTGAAGAAGAGACCCGCGATGGGAAGCTGGTTTCTGAATCCTCTGATGTCCCTCCCAAGTGAATGATGACTGTGGGCCCTCCTGCCCTCCAAGCCTTGGGAAAGGAGCTGTGGGCACAGGAAGCCCTGCCTGAGGCTCACCCCGAGTCCTCGGCTCACCTTTGGGGAGTTTATTGCCTGGGGGACCGCCTCTTTCCTGTGCCCCCAACTAAAAGCCAAATTAAGTGTTTCTCCACCCCCTCACCCCCCAAATAAAGTCTCAACTGGCTCTGCCAACTCTAAAAAGGAAGGAGGGAAGGAAGGAAGAAAGAAAGGAAGGAAGGAAGGAAAGAAGGAAGGAAAGAAGGAAGGAAGGAAGGAAGGAAGGAAGGAAGGAAGGAAGGAAAGACGAAAGGAAGGAAGGAAGGAAGAAAGAAAACAAAAAACAAGAGTGGGTTAGAATAATGGGGATTTCACCCTGCTTTTATTTAGGTGGCAAAGACAATTTATTAAGGATATCCAGAAAGACCTTGCTGGTGACTTAGCCTCCAAAGCTGCCCCCTGCATGCTAAAAGACAGAGAAGAAAATTTAAGCGGCTGAGAATAAGACTATGAGATGGAGAGCCAAATTATAAACTCATTTCCACTCTTGGCCTGCAGGCTCCGGGGCAACATTTGTTGTCAAGGATGGAAAACAACTCAGATCCGGGTCCATGCGATTATTCCACGCGGGCATGGCTGCCTTTCTGCCAACTGCAATTCCATTTAGACATAGATTAATTAGCCAGGCAGCGGGGAGGGGAGTACACTCCCGGAGATCAAAGCCAGAAGGGGCCGGGCTGCCGCTGCCGCCTCTAGAGGGCGCTGCCAGGGGGCCGGAGAGAAGCCACCGGACCGGCCGCTGGAACGGGAAACCCACTGACAGCAGCGTGTGGATGGATACACATGGATTCCAAACCTGCATAGCGATGCACCTCATCCTCCTACTGACCTTGTTACTGTCCGTGCCTCAGGGAAAACCTTCAGACCGAGGTGAAGGAAGACACGCAATTGTGACAGATGGGCTTCAGCCTCCAGCAGGCTGTCCCCATGGAGAGGGGGTGCAGGCCTGAGTGGGTTAAGTCTCTCCCTTTGGGCACCTTTTTAAAATTCTTGCAGCAAAACGGGCACAATAGCACTTTTTTTTCTTTCTTTCTTTCTTTCTTTCTTTCTTTCTTTCTTTCTTCTTCTTCTTCTTTTTTTTTTTTTTACTTTTCGCTATTACTTTATAAAGACAGGTGAGATAAAATCTGAAAACTCCTGGGAAAGACCCGCTCTGCGGCAACTAACTGAAGACAGCATTATGAACACACCGAGCAGGAGGGCGGAGTCCCTTCTTCTCCAGGATAGCTCCTTAGCTTTTGCTTCCAGAGTGCCTGGCCTGCTATCTCTGTTCCATCTGTCTTTTATCTTCCCGGACACATCTCTGTCCTCCAGTGGAATTCCTTCGGGGCAGGGCTGCTGTGGGGGTTCGTGGTGTGTTCCAATCTCTCCGGCCTCATTCTGCTGGGCAGACGGCGGGGTCGGAGGGCGGGCGGGCGGGGCTGGGGCTGCTGCCCGCTGTCCCGAGGGGGCCGGCGGCGAGCACGCCCACCCAGCCCGGGCTGAGCGGGGCTGAGCTGAGCGGAGCTGAGCGGGCTGAGCTGAGCTGAGCTGGGCTGAGTTGAGCTGAGCTGGGCTGGGCTGAGCGGGGCTGGGCTGAGTTGAGCTGAGCTGAGCTGAGCTGAGCTGAGCTGAGCGGGGCTGGGCTGAGCGGACTGAGCTGGGCTGAGCTGAGCTGAGCTCCTCCGCAGCGTCAGAGCGGCGCGGGCAGCCGTGGCTGCGCCCTGCTGGCTGGTCCTGGGAATCTGGCTCTCCTGCCCCCCTCCGGATTCTTTCGAAACGTGCGATCCCTTCCCCTCCCTCGTGGAAAACTTCCAGGAGGATTTGCTATTTTTTAAATCATTGCATAGAGCCATCAGACAACCTGGTGGCGCTGAGCGCGGTCCTTTCGGAGCGGGCGGCACTCCGGCTCCTGCCCCACCTGGCAGCCCGCGGCTCAGGGCCGCTCCGCCGCTGCCGAGCCCAGCGCGGGGCCGCCAGTTAGGTAGGACGGGAGCGGGCAGCGGGCACCTTTCTTTCTTTTTCTTTTTTCCCTTTTTTTTCATTTCTCTCTCTCTCTCTCTCTCTCTCTCTCTCTCTCTCTCTCTCTCTCTCTCTCTCGTTTTTATCAATTTAAGTCTTCCTCTTTGCTTTTACATACACTTCTTCATGGCTTTCACTATTTATTAAACCTTGATTCTCTGATTTTAAAAAAAACCCACCACACCACACACACACACACACACACACACGGTTTTTTATTGTACCCCTTAAGATAGGGAAGGGGAAAATGCCATTCTGATTTGGGGGGCAATACTTTAGATGCATTGCATTTTAAATCCTAAGCCACTGAAGAGGTTACCACGTACATTTAAGACGTGGAAATTCACGGGGGCTATCGCTTCCTATTTTTCTTTTCTTTATTTTCTTTTTTCTTTTGTGTATTTTAGAGTCCTTTCCGCGTCAGGCAGAGAAGCCGAAGTGTTTTTTACCCGGTAGAGGAATGATGTAGCTCCATCCACATGCTTCCAGGTAAGTGAGCCTGTTCCTCATTAATTACCTAAGAAATGAGCTTAGTCTGGTTTGCTTGAACTCGGTATTCTGGCTTTGTTTGAAATACGTTAATTTCACTTCACTCTCTAGAGTTGGATTAATAGCAAGCTATTATTTTAAAGATATGAATACTGTTTCAAAGTAATGAAATTACTTGGGTGCTTTGAATCCTTTTTATTCATCTTGTAAAGGCTTGTAATCTACATTTGACTTTACCAACTTCTTTGGAATTTCTCTCTTCCCAAAGTGGCAAATGACTTAAACCAATCATGTACTTAGAAGAACGGCATGATTCTTTTAAAAAATCAACAAACAAAAACAAAATTGTTCACTTGAATAGGAGCATTTGTTCTCCTTTTGGAAGTTGTGACAGAATATTAAGTTTTCTCAAATATGTAGCTCATAATTTTTGACCATGCCCCCAAATAAGTATTCCAATAAAATGGCTTAGGAAACTGAAGAGGGATCACCCTTTCTAACTTATAACAAGGAAGGGGTATACTTTCTAGAACTCCGGGAGACTCGTCCTCCAATGGATTACATGGTTGGTTTTAGTGTGGGGACCAATGTTAAATCTCTGGAACGTTGCTTTAGTTCTGCTCTTGTAACCAGTAATTTTGTGTTTCTCCGCAATAAGATATTTATTACCTCTGGCAAAACTGAACTTTTTATTTTTTTTATTTTTAAAAAGAACCTTGGGGACATCACAGATGTTGAAATGCAGCGGTATGAATTGGGAAGTTATAAATACGGTTCTTATCTTCAGCAGAGCAAACCTTCCTCGGTTTTCTTTAGAAATTAGTCAATAGACATCATAATGAAAATAGGTAAGCTGTGCTCAGCTTATCACCAAGAAAACTCCCTTCGCTCTTCCTCTTCGTTTAACACGCTTCTATGGAGGTTTTGTTCACGATTTTGTGTTTTTTTAGTTTTCACTTTGGTTACACTGGTTATGATTGAGGAGTGGAAGTCTACCATTTGCTTTTGTGTTAATGAAGTGCTTTGTACTAAAACAATAGAGTATGAGGAGTTCAAAAGGGCTTGTGTCCGAGTTGCTAAAAATAGAAAAAATAAAAACAACCCTGGCCAGAGGTTAATAATACACGCAAAAACAACCAAGGAATAAGTTTTCACAAATTCTTTCCTGAGTAGAAGGTTGAGAGGTTAAGAGGACTGAGTGATTTAGGGCCAACCTGTGGGGCATACGAAACTGTTCTAATTTTAGGTTTTGTGACCTTTTGATGTTTTTGTGAATGGCTTGGATGATGTAGAAGAGAACAATGTCATTGGAATACAATGTAGACTATAATTATTAAAACCCTGAGATAACTGTATGAAAGAACCAAAGTAAACGATTGAGGAGGTCTACTTGGGCCAATGCAAAGTGATAGGATGTTTGTGCTCTAATATGAAGCTATTAGGGTAGCGAGACAGGAAGTGCTTGGAGTGGGGGGTGGGAAGCAGGAAGTAAAAGGGCAGGCTGGACATCACTGGGTGGGTTTTAGTGATGGTCACAGTGCTGTGGACCACCCTTCCCCCAGGGGACGCAGAGAAATAGAATGTTACCAAGTCTCCACCGGGGCAGTATTAGCTTGGGAGAGTCAGTTTTCCAGGAGTTGCTCCTATTGACTGAGTCTTTTATAGACTCAGAGTGTGGTCCTTCAGCAGACCTGCAAGAAATAAAGGATACATTGGGAAAAGTGTCAGGATTGTTTCTCCCTCTGGCGGGCAGAAAATCCATACCAACGCATGGAGGTCATGGAATGCGATCAAGGACAGGCTTGATTGGGAAACGAAATTTTTGGACTGGAATCTGGATTCTTTGTCCGAGGGAATCGAAGAATGAATCCACGGACAGAAGGTAGTACAGCTAAGGTGGAGATTTGTCGAAGAACAAGTACAGACCCCCATGTGGGGAGAGGGAAAGAGTCCCAGAGGCCAAAACCGGTTTGGCTCAGTGGATAGAGTGTTGGCCTGTGGACTGAAAGGTCCCAGGTTTGATTCTGGTCAAGGCTTGTACCTCAATTGTGGGCATATCCCCAGTAGGGGATGTGCAAGAGGCAGCTGATGGATGATTCTCTCTCATTGATGATGTTTCTAACTCTCTATCCCTCTCTCTTCCTCTCTGTAAAAAAATCAATTAAAAAAAAAAAAGAGTCTCACAGAATGGACTCCCAAGTAGGGAGGTGGGGAAAAGTCCCACTGAGTTGGTTTTCCCTATGGCTTATACAGGCTGCAGATCCTGGTGCTTTGATATCCCCTCTGATTGGTCACTATTCCCTTGGACTGGTTACTATAGTAACTCCTGGGCTAAAAGGTTGAACCTCACCTGGGACCTGTGAGGTTTTCCTCCCCTCCTTCCTTATTGTTTCCCTTTTCCCTTTGGGATTTCTTCTTCTCCTTCTGGGTGAAGGGCTTCCTTCTCTTTATTTTGTAAATAAAGACCTTTTGCTCCCAGCTCCCTCATTCAATGGAAATGAACCTGTTGTAGCTTTTCAGCTTCCCTGTTCTACGGAAATACACCTTCTGCTCTCCAGCCCTGTGCTTTCCTTTATGGTCCCCTTAATTTCCAAAATTTCCTATTTTATCCCCAAAATTCCTGTTTCAGTTGTTTGATCCAAATATTTAATAACATTAGGCCATAAAAAGTTTGCAATACATACATCAAGCATGTCAAACTTGTGGCCCACAATGAATATTTTTGCGGTCCAGCTAATATAATAGTATGTAAGAAACGTTTTAATAAAAATTTCGTCACTTGATTTTACAATGTTCTGTCATACATAATTATTAATAATGAACTACAACGTTCACTATTGACTGATTACAATAATTGTGTTGCATTCATTTCCCTTAACGTGTATGTGCACCATGTAGGTGCACCATTTCTCTCCACTAATACTAGCAGCGAGTATTGTAGCAGCCAGTTGCCGCGTCATCAGTCTTGGACTGACTTGTTTGGTGTGGGCAACAGGAAATACTTCACTTTTGGAGAACAAGAAAAATAGGTGTATTTGTGTTACGCTTATTAATTTGTGCTGTTATTCGGTGTCTGGTAAGTTAATGTTCAAGAAAAAAATACTAATTTTTATTAAGATGTTCTATTATTTTATGTTAATGTTTATATTTATTTCAGCCCTTTGTATTCAGCATGTCTCTATAGAAATAAACCTACATTTCTATGAAAATTGAAGCTTTTGCTTTTTTGCGGCCCACATAAACTTAAACCTTGTTTATTTGGCCTGTGTTAGCCTTTTAGTTTGACATGCTTCACGTACGTCCTTGTGTCCTATACAAGTCCTTCACAGAGTCTGTTCAACCGTGGTTCCTTCTCAGTGAATTGCTTCTCATCATGTTTTTACCCCATTTTGTTGGTGTATTTCTTTAAAAAAAAATTAAATATATATATATATATATTTGTTGATTTTTAGAGACGAAGAGAGAGGGGCAGATAGAAACATCAGTGGTGAAAGAGAATCATTTATTGGCTGTCTCCTGTACACTCCCTACCAGGGATCGAGCACGCAACCTGGGCATGGAACCATGACTTCCTGGTTCATAGGTCGACGCTCACCACTGAGCAACATTGGTGGGCATGTTGATGTTTTGTCTTTCCCTATCCTGAAATGCATCCACATTTCCACACATCCTTAAGCCAGATCCTCCTGTTAAGGTTGTTTTGCAACCTGTGCTCCTAATTACACCCTTTCACATGTCCCACCTTCCATCTCTCTCTCTCTCTTGCCTGTCCCTCCCCCCTCATTGTGACTGCTGGAAGCTGTGTTGGTCCCCAAACTCTTTTTTTCTACCTGGAATACTTTCTTCTTTCCCATCCTCCCACCCCCAACCCGAGAAACTTTTACTCATCCTTCAGCAGCCATCTGTGGAGCATTCCTGTACAGGCATCTCAACACTTAGAACAGTGGTCGCCAATTCATGGTGGTACAGACCACTGGTCCATGAGGGCTGAAAGGTTGGTGACCACTGACTTAGAAAAAGCTCCTGGCGCCCATGAGACACTGAAGAAAGGAATGAATGGGTGTCAGGGTGAGTGAGTGACTGGAAAAGTGAACAAAGGTATGCCCTGGACCTGAAGGTGCCTCTTTTTATTCCGTTAGCCCCTTCCACATCCTTCTGTACTGGCTTGTGTCATTGCATTATCATCGCTGTTTGCAGGATGGTCTCTTGGACTCAAACCTGAGCAGGTCACAGATCTTGGTCTTCTTGTTTTCATGGCCTAGTTCAGTGGTCGGCAAACCATGGCTTAGAGCCACATGCAGCTGTTTGGCCCCGTGAGTGTGGCTCTTCCACAAAATACTACGGCCTGGGTGAGTCTATTTTGAAGAAGTGGCATTAGAAGAAGTTTAAGTTTAAAAAATTTGGCTCTCAAAAGAAATTTCAATCGTTGTACTGTTGATATTTTTCTCTGTTGACTAATGAGTTTGCCAACCTCTGGTCTAATTAGTTCCTGTGTAGTTCCTGGGGAATAGAAACTCTGTAGACAATAACCTTATAGGTCTTCGCAGTTCTGTGAGCCCCTGTGATACAACTACCAGATAAAATAAAACAGAAGTGGATTCAATATTTTCTGGAACGAAGCAGGTGTTGTAAGCAAATACTAATACAAAACTATAATGTAGTAACTTGGCAAGTTGCTCATATTTGAAAAGGTAGAGACTTGAGTAGTTCACTTTGTATTTGATAAGTTGGCCTTCTTTTGGACATGTTGTAGCCTTTAAGAGTGTCCCATTTAATAAAGAGGAAATATGCAAATTAACTGTCACGCTCTCACAGATGGCGCCCACAGCAGATGTGTGGTTTCCGTAACACAATATGGCTGCACCCACAGCAGAGGTCAAGTTCCCATAATAAGCCTTAATGAGCAATCAGCAGGGACCTGAGGCTGTGTGGAGCCAGGCTGGGGCAGGGGACCTCAGGCCATGTACCTTGCCTGGTGGGGCTTAACAGGGTTCCTCAAGGCACACCCCTGCCCCGGTGCTGGCCTGGGGGACCTTAGGCTACGCCCTACACCCTGGGTTGGGGGACCTGAGGCTGCACCCCCGCACCTGGTGGAGCTTGACGGGGATGGGGCTGGCTGGGTCTGGATCTCTCCCAATGGGGGTGGGTCTGGCTGGGTCTGGGTCTCGGGTGATTTTGAGGCATGTGTGGGTGGGCAGGGACTTGACTCTGGGTCCTGTAGCATGCCCCAGACTCTGACAGGAGGAAGGTTTTCATATACATTTTACTAGTTTTATTTCATCTCTGACACTTCCATTATAGAGAAAGGGCAAATAGCAATATTAAAATATTCCTCTAATTTCCTTTTAATGTGCACGAATTTCGTGCACGGGGCCACTAGTTTCCATATAATGGAATGTGTGACATCAGGCCTGTGAGCTTTTAATGAATTTCTGCTTTTGCTGCTAGGCTTTTAATGTGCACCTCTGAGTCATGATTTGTTTTCAGCTACTCCAGCCAAGGGCCAGGAGATTCAGATTGGCACCAGAATGGGTATGCAGCGATGCCTGACTTCTGGTGGATTTTCATTTCTTCCTAGTGATTGACACTTAATTAGGCCTTGTGTGTGTTTTTTTTTTTTTTTTCCTTTTCTGTTCATTTGAGGCCCTGCATATTGAGATCTCCTTTTCATCAAGTTAGTATCTCCACTCCGAGGCTGTGCTTCACCCTCTCATGTCCATGTCTTAGTCTGCTGTCCCGTCTTGGCAGTGCCTCTCCTTCCTCTGTGTCCTCTGGACTGCTCCTTCTCTGGGACTCAGCTCTGGGAAGCCTTTCTAGAGCTTTGGCCTTGGATGGGACTGGGCCATTGTGTCCCTCTTGCACCTATTTTCCCTGTTACTTATCTGTTAGTGATTTGTCCTTTGGCCATCACTGCCCTCAAAGGAGGCACTGTCTCTGCATGGTCAGCAGGTAGCATACGTTTGTTCATATTCATATTGGAAAACAAATGTTCCGGTATTTGAAAGCCCTCATCAGAGCCTAGCAGTGTCAGTATTTTAACTTGCTGAGTGCTTGCTTCACAGTGTTACCCTTCTTTCCTCTGCCTTCTTTCTTTCTAGCATTTGTGTTTTCTGTGCTGCCATGGAGGGGTGGGAGTTGAACCCAGGTGGTCTGGCTCCGGCCCAGTGCCTGCTTACTTAAATAAATTGTTTAAAAAGTAAGTCAAAGAAGGCTTGGAAGCAAACCAAATTTCCATCAATTAATGGGTGGATAAAGAAATGTGGTGTGTGCATACAATGAAATAGCATTCTACCTTAAACAGGAAGGATATTCTGACACATGCTGCAACACAGACAAATCTTGAGGACATTTTGCTAAGTGAAAGAAGCCAGTCACAAAAGGACTTGATTCCACTTATATGAAGTGGTAGTCAGATTCTTAAAGACAGAGTAGAATGGTGGTTGCCAGAGGCTGAGGGCAGGATGGAGTGTTGTTTAGTTGGTAAAGAGTTTTAGTTTTTTGCAAGATGAAAACTTATGGAGATTGGTGGCACAACAATGTGAATGTACTTAACAGTATATTGAGCCATATATTTAAAAATTGCTGAGAAGGTAAATTTTAATGTGGTGTGTATTTTACCATAGTTAAAAACATAGTTAAAGACGTTACTTTAAAAAATATAATTAATCTTTTTGTCAACTAATGATTATTGGTGCCAATTCAACACCAGCAGGCATCCTCAATTGGGGGTGCAGCGAAGAAGGAAACTTTTTTCAGTGCAAACAGCTCAATTGTGATACAGCTTGGCCCTGAGGCAGCCCTGGGGCGAGGCAGCCAGGGCCAAGCCCCTCTCGGTTAGATTGCTCTTCTCTGAGCAGGTCTGCTCTGTTCTGCTGAGACATTCTCCCGTTTTCCAGCTCAGCCAGGGAGACAGTCTTCAGTCTTAGGTGGGAAGGGAAAGTGTGCTCTCAGAGCCAGAAGGGAGCTGGCTTACATGGACAGAAGTCCCCATCCCTGGTCCCCTATTCGTCGGTCCTCATGCAAATAAGGACTACAAATCCTCACAACTTGATTGGTCCAAAAGGCACTCAGTCTTGATTGTTCATAATAGGTTTGTTCTGGTTGGCTGAGCTGAGCAGTTCTGATTGGATGGGGAAAGTCTCAGTCCTATTGGTTGAAAAAGGGTGTCAGGAACTCACTTATAAATTTGAAGTAGGATCCTAGACCAGTGCAGGCAGGCGGTTCAGTGCAGAGGCTGGTCCTTCCGTGCAGCCTTCTCCACGAAGTGCAGTCTGCCCGAGAGGGAGGCCCCTGTGTAGAAATGGCTATGAGGCTTTTTTTTTTTTTAATTGATTCCAATTAGCCACTAGGAGTCCTTCTTAGTAGGTGTCTTTTTTTTTTTCTGGAGGTTCACACTTAAATAAATAAATCCATCAAAAGGGATTTATTTTGTTTGGAGACTTTTCTTTCCCTGAGCGTTATTTTTCATTTGCTCACATTTTAAAATCATTTTTTTTTTTTTTTTTTTACTTTTCAAGTATGTTGTGTAATAAAACAAACTGTCTTTACACTGATAAGATCTTGGGAATTTAATTTTAGACCTCGTTATTTCTTTTCTTAATTTGCTTATATTTGCAGTTCAACTCTGATTCAAAATTACCCACTTCCTCACTTGTTTTTCTTTCAACAAATAGGATCTTATTGCTCATCCAGAAACGCTTGTATGACACTTAAAAATTTATTTTTATGATTAAGAGCAGAAATGTTTGGTCTGACGCAGCAAGAGGGCATGACAAACTCCAGGCTTTGATTTGACTGTTCTAAAAGAGCCAGCTATTTTTCTTTCTTTTTTTTTTTCTTCTTCTCATCACACTAATGGACCTTTCATGTGGAAAATCATGACTCTGAAACTGTAAATTACACTCTGGTGCTTGAAAGAGCACCATTTCAAAATGTTTAGCTGACACTTAGGAAGAGTTCTCTGTTCACGGAGAGGCCCTGACCTGCTATGTAATAGCTTTCCTGAAGAATTGAGAGCGAACCTTGAATCCGGACAGCCTAGGTTTGTGTAGAAGGGAAGGCAAGGAGCGGATGGGGCTGTGTGTGAGGGTTGGAGGGCACGTGGGGATGGAAATCAGAGATGAAAAGTGGACAAACTGAATAATTTTAACTTTCTAGAAACTTGCAGCTCAATTGTTATAGCATTACAAACATGATCATATGGTCAAGGTCACCAGAAAAAAAAAATTCAATCCAAGTGGATGTTTTAATTTTTTTCCTGAGTTCTTTAAAAATATATATGTGGTAATTAGGAATATTAAGGTTTACATGTAAATATTTTCATAAAGCTTTGCATATTTTCGCCCGGCCGGAGTGGCTCTGTTGGCTGAGTATTGTCAAGTGCACCAAAAGGTTGCTGGTTCTATTCCAGTCAAGGTACATACCAAGGTTATGGGTTTGATCCCCATTTGGGGTACCAGTGGAAGGCAACCAATTGGTACTTCCCTCTCACATCTCTCCCTCTTCTCTCTTTTCCTCTCTCTAAACATGTCCTTGGGTGAGGATTTAAAATAAAAAAAGAGTTGCATATTTTCAATTCAAGCAACATGTATTGAGACTCACTATGTGTTAGGGTTTGAATATACTTTGTGGTTCCCAAATGCCAGTTCTTGGATTGGAATCCAGTCTCTGGTGAAGGTGTCAGTCATCTGCAGAGAAAGGAGAAAAATACAGTGAAGTTTTCAAAGCGGTAACATTCACTTTTAAAGGAATAACCTTTACTTTGAAGTTCTGGTGTTTTTTTCTTACCGACTAAAATTTGAAATACCTATTTAAAGAATATAATGGCAGTTAATCTTTAAAATTCTATTTGTTGGCAAATTAAAGTGTGGGATATAATTTAATAGGATTCTTAGTTCCAAGAAACAGAAATCAATTAGACTCACTTACACAGGAAGATGATCTATTGGGAAAATTTCCCAGAGGATTGATAGGAGAACCAGGATCTCATATATAGTATAATGAACACTGGCAGCCAGGGCTGCTTGTACCTTTATTTTTTTATTTTTTATTTTTAAATATATTTCATTGATTTTTTTACAAAGAGGAAGAGAGAGGGATAGAGAGTTCGAAACATCAATGAGAGAGAAACATCCATCAGTTGCCTCCTGCATACCCCCTACTGGGGATGTGCCCACAACCAAGGTATATGCCCTTGACCGGAATCAAACCTGGGACCCTTCAGTCCGCAGACCGACGCTCTATCCACTGAGCCAAACCTGTTTTGGCTGCTTGTACCTTTAAATATGTTTTCTAAGTTTATAATATGTGCAAATAGCCCACTTTGTCCCAAGCCTGTGAGATATATGCCAAGAAATAGAGGTCTTGATAGGGAGAGAAAAATCGATTAAGGACCATCATACAATTTATGACATGTGACTTTTATAATAATTTATTGCAACAAAGCGAAATAAAATACTTACCTATAGCCTTGTCCTAATTTGGGTTCTGACCTACAGTTGGAGTGAGAACCGAACTTGGGTGTAGATTAGCTCATTTACATATGAGCTGGTTGAATGGAACTTTTTGAAGTTTTGATAAGGAAGGTGATAAAACGGCAAAGGATTTAAGTTTTCAGTTCATTTCAAACAGTATTTTTCTTCTAATCCCTTTTCTTAGTCTATACCTTCCCCCTCAAGGAAGGTCTCTAAATTTTCCTCGAGTAAAATCAGGGAGAAAGTTCAGACAAAAAAGTAGATGAATGAAAGAAGATAACTGAAAATGTTTAAACATATACTTTTACTGATTTCAGAGAGGAAGGGAGAGTGATAGAGAGATAGAAACATCAATGATGAGAGAGAATCATTGACTGGCTGCCTCCTGCATGCCCCCTACTGCGGGGGGGGGGGGGGAGGATCAAACCCACAACCCAGGCTTGTGCCCGTGGCCGGAATCGAACCTGGGACCCGTTAGTCCACAGGCCGGCACTCTATCCACTGAGCCAAACTGGCTAGGGGCAAGAAGATAATTGAATTTGAGGAAGAGTCAAAAGTGCATCAGGAAAGTAGCTCCTTGGTTACCCTATTTGCTACACTTCTAATGTCCAGTTACCCGTTGTCTTATTTTGGTTTGGGGAACAAAATCAAAAGTGTGCAACCACCAACCTGATATTTATATGCAATGTGCTAGATGTTTTACTTCCCTTTGAAGCAGAATGAAGGTGATAGCTAGACATTCCCTTATTACCGGGTTTCTTTAAGTTAGGGGTGCACATGGCTATCGAGCAGATTGGTGGTGGAATCATTCTTGCGTGTTTCTGGAGGAGAGGAACCTTGGTAGTAGCAACGTGAGTCAGTACCAATTACTTGTCCCCTCTGCCCTTCCTTTTCTGCCTCTGGAAAATGGAATGAATGGTATTTTTTAGAGTTGTTTTAAGGATTGAGATTAATGTTTGTGAAGAACGTGGCACATAGTAGGTACAAAATAAATGCTTATCAACCTTAGCATTATATGCATTTTCTCATTCTGAAACGGGGGAGGGGATCTCTGTTCACTGATTCCTCCCTTTTCTTCCCCTTATTATATAATTGAGATAATTCATTTGTTTGTTGGTTCATTAATCAGTTAATTGGATATCAACCATGAGTCAGCCATTGCAAGGTGTGGGAGATTCCGGGAGGAGGGAGACATCCTTGTCCTCACAGAGCGCATAGAGTGGTCCTTGAGCCGCTGCAGCTGAGTTCCGGGATGCAGATCCCTCCGTATCTGAACCCTCCACGAAGTTGGCAGCGACCAACGTGACATGGGGAGCTGGGACCTGGCGGTGCTGGCCCTTCCACAGGGCCACTGTGGCTGTTGCTGCCACTGTGACTGCTCAGAGAAGGTGGCCTAGGAGCTGATGTCTGTTTTTCCAAATAGCTGATCTTTGAAAAAGAAACTTCCCTTTTTCCACCGTCTTTTGCAGCTTGACCAAAACGTTTAGGTCAGAGGTTTAACGTTCTCGGTTCATGATGCCATTAGTGTCTCATGAATGTTTCTGACACCCTTGACTAAAATAAATGGCTAGCCGTGTTTTGTTTTTGTTTATCATTAATTAGTTAGGTCCACTAGTTTATGCGTGTGTCCTAACACCTTAGTAGCTGTGTGTGGGAAAAAAAATACAATAAATTGAAAGAAAAATAGTTGGATCTCCTTCGTAAGCCCAATTACTTAATAACGGGCTGTGTGCATCTCTTGGGCACTGCGCAGCTTCTCAAACGTCGGAATCAGATTACAAACTGCCGCTTCATTTTGCGCAGCAGTTGCTTTTTATCACAGTAACTGCTGCAATGTCGTTTCGCAAAGCGGTCATATCATCAGAAGGAATGTAGCTTCTCTCTAATGTTGAAATGTGAGCTACCTTGAGCTAGGAGTTTGCATGATGTCCAACAGGTGTCTAGTAACACCGTGCTTTGCTTAGAAACTTAAACTATTCTGAAGCGCACTGAATTCTCTTTGGTGCCCTTGGGGTGCCTCGGTGCACAGTTTGAGAACCATCAATTTAGGGATAAGTATCTTCTGGAGACGTTTTGCAATCTTTCTGTAGCCATCAGCCTCCCAAATGTATGCCTTAAGGGCAGGTTAGAGGTTAAATAACTGTAAGGATTTTAATTTCACCACACACGGACAGGAGGCAGAGATGACATTTCAACCTAAAGATGCAAATGCCTCCTTTCATTTATGATACATACCAGGGAAAGGTCTGATTTTCTGCATCTCAGCCCTTTTCCCAGAGAATCAAAAGATTAGCTGTTTAACTACATTGCTTATTTGATAAGACGTTTTTACTTAAGGTTTTTGCTTGGCTCCCTTACTATTCTCCCCACAGTGATTATATTCCATGGAGTGAGAATTTGCTTGTAAAATATTTCAGCGTTATCCCCTTCGGGCTTTGGAAGAAAACCAGGGTTATAATAAGGTTTATATCTTTGTGTAACAAGATACAATAGCTGTGCAAATGAGCTAGATCCTAGTAGAAATTAGATCGAGGTGACATAATAATTTTAGTTTTGGTGAGCTTCAGCTGTGAAAAGACTTTTCCTGATAGGAATGAGGAGATGTTTCAAAAATCGAGCTAGTCTTGGAACAATAACCAGAGGTGACCTGCTCTAGCCAGTCCGAGGATTTCAGAGCAGAGGATCTTGGCAGACAGCGTTTCCATCAGAGGCACCTTCACAATCTTGCCTGGCTTATTTTCAAATGAATGGAAATCAGGGAATATGTCACTTATTATTATTATTTTTAAAATATATTTTATTGATTTTTTTACAGAGAGGAAGAGAAAGGGATAGAGAGCCAGAAACATCGATGAGAGAGAATCATCAATCAGCTGCCTCTTGCACACCCCCCACTGGAGATGTGCCCGCAACCAAGATACATGCCCTTGACCGGAATCGAACCCGGGACCTTTCAGTCTGCAGGCTGACGCTCTATCCAGCCAAACTGGTTTCGGCGGAATATGTCACTTTAGATAATCCTTAAAAGAATGGACTGGCATGGTGTCCTGAAAAGGCCCCCAAACTGGGTGTAGCAGATCTTGGTCCTGCTCCCAGCTCAGCTCTCACCAGCTCAGTGACCTGGGCCAGGCTTGTCCTATGACGGGCAGGATGCTCAGCATTCCTGGGCCTACTCAGCCATCATGTCAGACAGAAGGTTGCGTGCCTCCCTGCCTCCCGTCCCCCAAATATATTTTGGAACATCCTAGACTACTGTGCTTGAGTCAGACTTGAATCCAGTCCTCATTTAGCAGATGTAGAAATTAAGGCTCAGATGAGTATCTACGGTCAGACATACAAGCACAGTTAGGATCCAGATCCCCTGCCTGCCTGCCTAGAATTCATGCCATGCACAGAGCTGCCAAAGACATTTCTTTCAGCTCTGACAATTCAGAAATTTGGGGGAATCAAAGGGAGATTGGATTTATAATCATGAGTAAACCTTGAAAGAAAATGGAAATGGACAAAAATCCAGTTAACTTGCTAAAAATGTAGATTCCTAGATCTAGAATAAAAGCTTCATTGATGGCAACTTTTTAAAATCTCTTGTTCATGGCTGTTTCCAACTCCTAGAAGTCTGCCAGGTTCAGAGGAGACACTCAGCAAATTTGTTGATTGCCTGGGTGCACTCTAATTTATGGGTAATATTTACACTTAGGTGATTAGTATTCCCGGAAGGATATACATTACTGGATTCTTCCGAAGTCTGCTTAGCTGAACTTCATTTCCTGTTGCTCAGAACCAAATAATGGCCTACAGAAAAAACAGTGTCTGTGATGAATTCTCACTGGCTAGAATATGATATTGAGGGTGGTATTACGATATTGATATCATTGTCATCACCCTGCATGTGGCTTTTTGTTGTTGTTATGTATTTGAAATGTTGGTCACAAAAGAGAGTAGGTAATTGATTGTAGCCGGATGTCTGTTGCTTGCGTTGAGAGTTTACATGTCTGATTCCCAAGGTGGGGAAATCAGAGAAGGAAGCCATGCCTTTGACTGATAACTGGCATTACCTGACCCAAAGTTGGAAGGCAGCTCTCTCTCTGAAGGATCTCTCTTGCAATGCAGAGGCATTTATGCCCCTAGCACCAGCTCCCAGGATCACAGCATATGGGGCTTCTTCTATTGCATCATCTTTATAGAAGGAGGTTTACTGAAATGTGAATGCGCTTGGCAACTTTATTCCAAGAAGTTGGGTGATGTGGATACACAGTCTTCTTGTCACTCACAGCTTTGTAGATTTTATTTTTCCTTGTGTTCAGACCAAGATGGAGAAGGAGTGAGTGGTTTAGAGTAGCCTCCCAGGTGGGGAGACATGGGAAACAGGAACCTCATCACCCAAGTGGAGTCAGTTCCACGCTCATCTCCAAGTGGAGTCAGTTTTCAACCATTGCAGCTCTTTGCACTCCAGCCCTGAGGGTGGGAAGGTTTGAAATGAATTTTTTCAATACACTGTCCTTTTCAGGAAACCTCTAGAGACAGTTAATGGACCCAAAGTATTTTCCAGAGACGGTAAGTGCTATGGATGCTTTTCAAAGGGAGGTTTGGGTGGTCAGACACATTTGGGAAAGGTCCTCTACCTGGTAGGGTACGAGGCACCTCGGCCTCGTAAAGGTCTGGGAGTTCTAAAGTGAAAACACGTGCTGGCTGAACCTCACACTTCCCAGCTTTCTTCTTCCAAGGCTCCTTTCCCAGCATGCCATGTCTTTGCCCCTTTAAGAGCAGTGTGCCACCTGCCGGCCTTTGAAAATACCGCCCAGAATCCAAAACCTGATTCTGAGTTTGCTTTGCACCCACTCGTGGTCCTCGTGGTCCTCGACCCAGCCAGCGTTTCTCAACCTTTGATTTGCAGCCTCCAGAAAACGCACATTTCCCAGCCAGTCCCCCGAGTTTCTGATTCTGTGTGTCTGGGCCGGTGCCAAGTGGTCTACATTTTTGAGAAGCTCTGTGCGTGGTCCTTATGTTTCTAGAGGTTGAAAACCACTCTACCTGGAAAAGGCTTCTCCGTTCCATTTCTTGTCTCTAAGGCTGCCGCAGGTGTGTCCACCTTCTAATTCTTTTTTGATGTTGAGCATGCTTCCGAAAGGGACTGGGTTTCCTGTTGAGAGAACACGATGTGACGACGTGATGGCTCAGCCTCTGGGCCTCTCCCCGGGGGCATGCCTGGGCCTGGCACCGCTCCTTGCGTGGTCCGGGATGTTTCTGGAAGGGCGTAAATGGTAAAGAGGAAGACTGCTATCAGGGTTCTGTTCCTGAGCCCCTCACGTGGCTGCTTCAAGGATCAGGAGCTCTGTGGGTCAATAAGTGAGGATTTGGTAATGTGGTGTTGACCTGATGTTCTCTGCTACGGTTCTTCCCATCTTATATCTCCTGGCCCAACGTCTTCTGGAATCTCTGCTATTCCCCATTAGACCGTGAGAAACCAGGCAGGAAATAGCTCAGTAAGATTAGTGGTTTTAGAGTAACCACTCTGGGAATTAACACAGGGAGAGAGAAGTGACGTGGTGCAGCCACAGGCGGCTTGGGTGGATTTCTCTAAGAAAGGGCCCAGGTGGGAACGCAGGGCACTGAAACGAAGTCAGAATCCACCCGGCCTACCCACGCCGCAAAGGCTGTGTGATAGGTTGTGGGAAAGGCCCCGGTAGCTACGTGTGTCATCGGAAGCCGGAAAATCAAGCTTGTGGTGGATGAGGTGCCTCGATGAGGATCCTTTTTGCTTTTCCTTCTCCATTTCCATGTGGTCATTAGTCTTGCCGGGAAAAAAAAAAATTGCACCGCTAGTTTGCTCAAACGGAAAGCTGCCCCCTTCCTGTTCACTTAGGGCTGGAGGAGAGACCGGGGGCTGGCCTGCATTCTCTCTGCGGGGCTGGGAGGGACTCGCCTAAATGTGGGCCAGAGGAAAACAACCGGGAACCAATTTCTGCAGAGTGTTCCAAGCACAATGTTATTTACTTTACCTATGCAATGCCCTTATTTATTCCCTAGAACAGCCCCTGGAGCTATTATTCCTTATTAGTTTTTTAAAGTAAAGATGAGACATGGCAGCTCAGAGAGAGAAGCTGTCCAGCGGTACCCAGATAGAGGGTGATGGGGCCGGGATTAAAATTTAAACCCACTCAAGTCTGAAGCCCACGCTGAGCTCCCCCGGCCCGTGGAGCTGTCTGGTGCCCGTTCACATGGCAGTGGTGCCAGCACTTGCATCTGAGTATCTTCTTTGCAGTTGAGCAGGTTAACAAGCTCTTAATAAAAAATAAAGAGAGAGCTTACAATGCTTTATTGCTTATTCTCCAGTGCTACAGCCATGAACCGAAAATGCTTCCTGTTACCAGCCATTCTGGGACAGACTCTGAAAGAAAATAATATGGCTGCAGAAGGATCAATTTATTTTTCTCTGCTGAGTCTATTTAGGTTACGCGTCTTTTGATTTTATAAATAAGCATTTGGTTTTTGAATAAGCAATTAATCGTGCTCGCTAGCAGCGGGTCCCCCGTCTAGAATTTAGTGGCGTTAGCCTAGAACTTCATAATGGCATAAACATTTTCCTGGAGGAAGTAGAGTATCACCAGGTGATGTAAAGCTAACATTAGCAAAATAAACATTAATCCAAGGTTAACTGTTAGCTTAAGCTTTCTCTTAATTCAAAATCCAAGCTAAGCCTTACTTTGTAAAAAAAAAAAATAATACTTTATTACTGCTCAGTTTGAAATTCTAATGGGAAAATCACCGTAGACTTGCAAAACTGCAGTATGAGTAATATTAACTGTCTCCATAATTTAATTACAGAATACCCAATACTGTTGCCCGGGAGGCACATGACTGTAAGCTTCCAGGTTTAAGGATCACAGATTTCTCAAATATTAGCTCTGGCTGGCGATCATTTAGTTTGACTCTTATGTTCTACAGGTGAAAAAAAAGTGTAGAGGTGAGAGACCTCTCCAGAGTCCCAAGGCTGGCGTCGCCTTAGGCAGTGTTGCCTTTAACTGTGGAGTATTTTTAAAGAAACACTCCAGCCAAGGCTATTCGTGTAGCAGACTATTAGGCTTGGCTCACTTTGTGCTTCTAATGTGTCATTTAATCATAACCGAGCAACACAAACACATCCCAGAGCTGCCGACTGCACAGAGTGACAGTTGTCGGTGTTCAGCCTCATTGAGTTGTGTCCTGTCAAACCCAAAGTAAAAGCAGGTGGCCAGCAGAATTTGTGAATCTTTGATATTTTATTCCAGTTGCTCGGCTACTGCAAGAGCGATCACTGGGTTTTTGTTGGCAGTGTCCACCTACATGTGGAGGCTTTGTGGCTTGCCTAGTGCAAGGTGGCGGGAAGGCGACCGGAGAATTTAAAGAAGCTGAAACCGAATACCGACCGGCAAGTGAGCATAATCCAAAGCAAGACCTATAATTGAAGTAATTGGATTTGTAGTGGTTTGACAATTGTAATGAAAATCGAATGTAGTTCTCTGCTGTTACGTTGTTCTGAACACTTGCTTCTTGTTAACAGAATGGACCGAGACATTCAGAGCCTGATACGTTTTGAGAAAAGGCCACTTAGCATGAGATCGAACGACCTTGCTTTTATTGTAATGTCAGAGGCTGGTTTGATATCATATACACTTCGTAGGGTTGCATTGGGTTCAGTGCATCTTAGATTGTTTTTTTCTCTCTTCAAAGTATGTGTGCCCTTGTCAGCGTCTGCCCTCTGAGGTCTAATTTGGCTATTGGTCCACTCTATTCACTAAGACTTCCAGCTGAAAATCTTTTGAGGCATCTCACAATGGCACCTGTTAAAATGTTTCTTTCAGCCGAGTTTAGCATATTAGTAGAAACTCTACTACAAGATATAAAAAAACCCAGTTCATAATGGCTCAAGCAAAAAAAGGGAATGCATTGGTTTATATAAACATCTAAAGGTGCAACTGGATTCTGGGATTCCTTGATTCAGGGACTGAGAGCTTTTGGCTCTACTCTTTATGTTGGCTTCATTTTAGCAAAAGTTACAGCATCTCTAGATCTAAGAATAGCTGAAGGGTGAGCATGCTGCTTCTTAACATTCCAGCAAATCCCAAGAAGGACTCTCATAGGCTTTGATTGGATTATGTTTCCATCTCTAAACCAATCACTAGGCTTTGGGGGGAGGGTCGAGGGGGATTACTCAGTTGACCAGGTCTTGGTCAGGTACATCACTCTTGAAGCTGGATGATTTCCTTCAGCGTGAGCTAGAGAAAATGTTGCTTTTAGTAGATGCTCTCAGGATCTTTAAATTAAAATATCAGGACTTTAAGGGAAGTGCATAGCAGGGGTCTTTCCCTCAGCCTGCACACTACACTGTCATTAATGTGCATTACAGGTTTTGAATGGTCTAAGGAGTCATATTCTTCTATTATGCTCTCATTCACCAGGACAATCTCTAAAAATCTCAGTCAACGGGGACACATAGTCAGCTGTAGTGCCTAGCAGCAGTGATGGGCTTTTTGAGAAAGGGCCAAGTGACAGGACACTTGTGTTTTCAAGCCTCATTATCTTGTCCCAGCATTTCCAGGACTCGTTTGGATAAGTTACATCACTCCTACAGAACCCAAGCTGGTAGATTATTATCATAAAAGT
Source organism: Vespertilio murinus (assembly GCA_963924515.1). Taxonomy (NCBI): domain Eukaryota; kingdom Metazoa; phylum Chordata; class Mammalia; order Chiroptera; family Vespertilionidae; genus Vespertilio; species Vespertilio murinus. The sequence goes on from OZ004707.1 coordinate 24,926,610, forward strand.
GTCTTTAAGCTTTTCCATCTGATTTTTTTTTCTGTTAACTAAGATGGATAATTTTCCAAGTTGTTGGAAAATCAGAATAAATTTCGGAGTCTTCTGAAATTATGATGAGCTCGCCACTCTTAAATATCCACAATAGCAGCTCTCTGTCTACATGTTAAAAGATCAATCTCACCACACCAGAATAATAACTCATTTTTATTCTCTACTTAATGGGCCTTGATTTCCTAGAAAGTCAAATTATGAGAATATATTGGTATACTGATGATACTTAGTAGTTGATGTATTTTTATATTCACTTTAGGACTTAGAGATGCATCAGACTTCAAATCTTTTTATCTTTATAAAGTATACTAGAGGCCCAGTGCACAAAATTCATGCACGGGTAGGGTCTCTAGGCCTGGTCGGCAATCAGGGCCGATCTGTGGGGCAAGCAGTGGGGCGGTTGGAGGGCCCCCAACTGGCACCTGCCTTGGCCAGCCTGGCCCCGCCCGCTCGCTGGCTCCGCTCCCGCTGACAGTCGCCTCCCTTTTCCGGGGCAATCAGGGGGCCCCTGCTGGTACCTCTGGCGGGCCTGGGGCCTGAGGGCTGGGGGCAGCTCCTCTGTTGAGCATCCGCCCCCTGATGGTCAGTGTGCATCATATTGATCGGTTGTTCCGCTGATCATTCCATCATTTGGTCAATTTGCATATTAGGCTTTTATTATATAGGTTGACAGGTTTTTAAAACTAAAAAAAAGAGCTTGCCAGTATGGTTCAGTTGGCTGGGCATCATCCCATGCACCAAAAGGTTTCTGGTTACATTCCCTATCAGGGCACTTGCCCAGGTTGCGGGTTTGGTCCCAATGGGGAATGGGGGTGGGTGGGCAGGGCTGCAAGAGGCAGCTGATTAATGTTTCTCTCTCTCTCTCTCTCTCTCTCTCTCTCTCTCTCTCTCTCTTCCTCCCTTCTCCCCCCCCCCTTTTTTTGGCTCTAAAAAGCAATTTAAAAATCTTTTAGAAAAACTAAAAAAAAGAAACAAAGAAAATAATTTATATGCTATAGTTAATAATATTGCAAAATTTTGCCCCAAACTAATAAAAAAATTAACATTGAGATTTTAAGAGAGCATGATCTGACCTTTAATCCTTAGTTTCAATTAAGGGGAAGTGAGTGAGAGATGTTATCAACAATTCATAATTGAACATGAAACTATTAAGTCAGGCCTAAATATGCTTTAAAAAATTTATTTTTTATGTCTGCTATGCCTACCTCTCCACACTCCCCTCCAGTCCTGGATTCTTCTATGACTTTCTGTTTGTAATTGGTTTTTAGAAGTTTTGCTGTGAGGGGCTTTCAGTGTGTTTTCTTTATATTTCCTTTAATTATGGTTCATGGAGCCTTTTGTATCTATTGCTCGATATCTTTAATCAGTTTTGGAAAACACTTGGTGACTATTTTTACAGCTATTGCTTTTTTCTCCTTTCTCCTTTTGATATTCCAATTATATGTATGTTAGTTCTTTTATCCATATCTCATGTGCCACTTGAACCATTTTCTATGTTTTGAATTTTTTTCTTTCTGTGTTCCTATTTGGATATTTTCTGCTGACACCTTTTCCATTTTATTTTATTTTTTATTTTTTTTTATTTTTTTTTAAATTCCCGTTTATTGTGGACAACATTGTTTCACACATACATCAAACAGGCCAAAAAAAATAAACAGCAATTTCATAGACAAAAAAAGGGAAAAAAGAAACTTTTATCTTTGGCCTTTTTAACCATCTCATACAAACCAACTACTTATAGTACAGCTAAGTACATACACAGTTACTGGAATGCTCGGAATAAGATTGTTTTTTTGTTGTTGTTTTTGCTTTTTTTACAAGGTTTTTTTTCTCCTTTGAGATTATAATGAACATGGTCACACCACAAGTAAAGTCAGAAGTAGGACAGAGAATGCTCCAAAGGCTGGTTTGGTCATCCCAAGATCATTAAAAATGGCTGACCCCTAACAATATGTACAAAAATATAAAATGTAAATAAAAAATACAAACAAATTTTCCTTTTTAAAGTACTTTTAAGAAAAAAAGCAGGGCCTTGGAAGTTTTGGTTCTTTTTTCTCCCCTGTTGCAAATTCACGATGTGGTTTTGGTTGGGCGGTGAAGAGCGCGTGTCATCTGCAGGTGGCGCTGCCCGGTGGGTGGGGGCAGGCGGGCGGGAGTCTCTACTCGAAGGTGACCACGTTTAGATTCTGAGACGGGAAGTGGAGGGTGAATAGGTCACGGAGGCCTTAACTTTTCCTTTTTTTGCTGTCTAGTCATCCTCATCAGTCTTCTGCTTCTTGGTGTCAACATCGTCATCCTCATCATCTTCAGCTGCCCGTTTGCCTGTAGCTGCTTCAGCCTCCTCATCTTCATCTCCATCCTCTTCCTCACCATCTCCTTCCTCTTCCTCTTCCTCCTCCTCCCCTCCTTCTTCCTCTTCTTCATCTACCTCATTGTCAGCCTCCTGCTCCCCATTCTCCTCATTCGCAGCATTTCCATTCGCAGGTGCATCTCTTCCGTTCTCTGCCTCCTCCACAACTTCCTTCTTCTCCTTTAAGTCCTTGGTGGTGATCTCGGAGCTGGTGTCCACGGCCGTGTCTGACATGGTGGGGCACGCCGGTGATCCTTCGCGGAGGATTCTCCTTAAAAAAACGGGAGAGTTGGAGGACTCTGGCGCAGGAGCTGCCGGAGTCCGCGGCGTTGGAGGAGGCGCGCGGCGGAGGTGGTTGCAGCGAGCGGAGAGGAAGCCACAGGAACAATGCAAAGATGGCTTTTCAGAGCAGCCAGTGGGGGACCTTTTCCATTTTAGAAAACCCCTCTGGACTATTTCTAATCTGCTGTTAAACTCAACCATTGGGTTTTTATTTCAATTATTATATCTCCATTTGATTCTTTCACATAGATTCCAGATATCTAATAAAATTCTCCATCTATAATCTATTTTCTAAACATATTTCTATGAAAATGTCTTGTTATTGCAATGTCTAGATTGCCTAAATATTATATCTGGAGTCTGTATATTATCCTTTTTTTCCCTCTCTTAGTTTTTGATCATTGTTGTCATGCTTTGTAATTTTTTGTTAAGTACTTGACTTTGTATAGAAAAATGTGCAGTATCTCTGAATGCTGTTATCTTTCTCTACAGAAGATTTAATGTTTTCTGGTGGGTAGCAGAACGCAGATATTCATTTAGGTACTGTCAACACATAGCGATTCAAGTGGAGTTTCAGGCTGGTGTATTTTTGTTAACCTGACTGCTAAGGCATTGGACAGTCAAGGCTTTGGAAAAGAAATCAGCGGTGACTTCAGGAAGAATAGCTTGAGTGGAGTGGAGGAGGTGGAAGCCAGACTGAGGAACTGAGAGATGAGAAAATGGAGACAACTAGGGTTGACACTGTTTTGAGAACTTGGCTGTGCAGGGCTAGAGGAGGATGTGTAACACAGCTTTAAGTCAATATCTCTCTGTCTAAAGCTCTCTCCTCTTCCTCCTCTTCCTTCTTCTCCTTCTCCTCCTCCTCCTCCTTCTTCTCTCTCCCCTCTCTCTCTGTCTCAGGTAAGTTTATAAGTAATACAGAGGTAATATGGTCTGCAGTTCTGTAGAACTGAAAGTCTTCATTTTGGTTATGTTTTAGAGTATGGGCTAAGCTACCCCCAAATACAGTGACTTAAATAAAAGCTAATATGTTTTTACTTAAAGTCAGAGAGGTAATGTTTCGCCCTAAATGCAAGAGAGGCTGAGAAGCTAAATGCCTCTTTTTTGGTGCAAGAGGTTCATAGGCAGTTGATTCCTAAGTACAGGAAGGGTGTACACAAAGTCTCAGAGCACGACAAATGCCCACTGCAATGGCTTATCTCAAAGTCCTTTCAGCTGGTTGTGTGCTGGCCTAGCTCACATCAAGGGGTTGGCTTTTGAGAGAGATAATGTCAGAAATTATGATAAATAATTATTCTAAATACCGTGGCAGAGTGACTAGCTGGGGGAATAGAATTTAAGGATGGTATCTGCAGTCTGCATGCTGCCTTATGCCTCCGGGATGGCTAGTGCACACCACCTGCTCCTGAACCGGGAGGGATGTGGCTGATGTGGACCTGCACCAGCTGGGCATGGCATACTTTTTTCCTATTGCTCCATTCAGTGCACAACAGGATCCACTTACCGTGCATGGCAACCAGCTCTTTATTTCACTTTCGAATGAACCGTGGTGGAAGTTGGGACTCATGTTGTCAGTAGTTTTGTTCATCGTTAGTTGAGAGTACTCCGGGATCTGGGAGTCATCTCAGCCACCTCTCATTTTCTGGTTTCAGACACAAAGTCTTACTCCACCAGCAGCTCCAGTTTCTTACTTCAGTCAGACATCTAACAAGTAGCAGATCCTGTATCCAGATTAATTCCGTGTGATTTCAAGGCCAGTGGAGATGTGTCTTATTTTCCTTTATATTTTCATTGCCTGGCAAGGTATTATGATACCTAACGATGCAGCAGAGCAGTAGGAGGGGCTAATTGAAATATTTTATGCTATGTCCTCCAGCTCCAACAGTAGAGCTAGTATCCTGTTGAGAACAAAATTTTAAGTTCTTCATGGCCCGATACAACCTCCAGTCCAATTATAAGTGCAAGGGGCACTAACTTGTAGGATTTATACAGCGATAAGTGGAGGTGTGGGACAGAGAGGGAGGGGTGTTTCTGAGTACAGCCTTCGTGAATAACAGTCACCCTTCTCTCATCCCCCAAAGGAGGGCAGAGAAGCTAAGGGGGTTTGGAGGGAGCAAGAGGATTGCTCAAGAAATTCTTGGGGTCTCCAAGAAGTGAAGACTGTGTCTTCTCTTATTGGTTCTCATAGGACTTGCCGACCTGCCCCAGTGCTAATATAGAGAGTGGAGAGCGTTGGTGAGAGAAGGTGTGATGATATAACCCGTTGCAGAAGAAGCAAGACAACCTCCTCAAACGTATGGTCTCTGAGAGAGATGCAAGTAGGATTCCACTCAAGAGCAGGCCCAAGTAGTGGTCTTGGCCTACAGAGGGAAGACTACCTTGAGCTATCACCTGGGGCGTAAAAAGGCTCTCATGTCAATGAGAAAGGCCGTCTGTTGGGGGTCAGCTGGAGGATGCAATCAGATCTAACAAGGGACCATCCATGCCCAGAGTTGCCGTTCCAAATGGAAATGGCTGCCAGCAGGGCTTTTTGGGTCCTGCACCTGTCCACCTCTGTCAAGCTGCAATAGGTGTCAGTCACGTGAGAGAGCAGGGTTCCAACAAAGGAAATGAAACTGATTGCCAAGGAAGAAGTCTCCCCCGGGAGTTCGTGAGAGAAGATGCGATGGAATAACCAGTTTCTCTGTTTTGTTGTCCGATGAGTGAGCACAGGGAAAAGGGAGGTGCAGAGCAGACAGCACCCCTACATTTGCCTCTACCAACCTACCTACCTCTTCTCTTCTGAGCCAGTAGAACCACCAGCGTGGCCTGCTCTGCAGAGAGGGAGGGATCTTAGAATTGAACATGAGTTTGAAATGCTGCATGAACTTAAATATATTTTTAATTGTGAAAATCTTCAAATATACACAAAAGTAGACTACAATGAATTCCCATGCACTCATTACCCAGCCTCAACAATGATCAATAATTTGCCAATCTTATTTCATCTACCCTTCTCCAACTTTTATTTTATTAAACTTTTTATGGGAACATTTTAAAATCCTAACCATTATGCTATTTTACGTGGAAAATGACAGATAAGGGCTTTCATTTTTTCCCCCCAAAACCAGTATGCCATTATTAATTAATATCATATAGCACCTAATCACATTCAAATTTCCCTAATTGTTTCAAAGGTATCTTTTTTAGTTTCTTTTCAAATTTGTATGTAATTCAAGCACACATTGTGCATTTGGTTACTATGTTTTGTAAGTCTCTTTTATTATATAGTTGTTGTCCTATTTCACTCTCTTTTTTTCTTCATGACATTGATTTGATGGAGAAGCTTCATTTGTCCTAAAGAAAGTTTCACCCCTTACTGGTTGCTTCCTACCGGTGACACTTAACTTGTTTCACTGTTCCTGGTCTTCCCTGTAAGGTAGACTTAGAAACTTGGTTAGGTTCAGATCCAATTATTTTTAGACACAAATACTTCATAGTTAGTACTGTATATACTAGACTATTTTAATAACTAAAAGGGACTAAAACATTTTAGGATGGACAGAGAGCAAAAACTACTCAACTTTCCAAGGGGAAAGGCAACACACAGTATGTAGCAAATGGTAGTAGTTATTGGAAAAAATAAAACCACTGGCTTTATTACCCAATAAGTCGAGCCTCTTTGGCCATTCTGATTATAATGGAGAGGTGTAATAGAATTTTAAAATTGCATTTTCCACTAGGGATCCAAATTCAATAGACCGAGTTGGCAGGCAAGGCCGTTCTGAAAACCAGCCTCGCAGCTCCAAACTGTCAGACCGTGGAAAGGAGAAAGAATTTCAGCCACAGCCTGCCTTTTTACTCCCACCTCGTGGGAGGGGGCAGGGCTCCTTGGAGCAGCTGTGGCCCAGCAGCTGGCGGGTACTGTGCCGTGGGGCTCCTAAACCTCAGATGCCAGGAACGGGCTGGCTGTGACTTTGGCCTTTGACATTTCGACAGACCGCCTGCCCCAGTGGCATTACTGGAGCCAAGAGAAGCTTAAGGGATTGTTGTCTGTGCACCAGAAGTAAGACACACACACACACACACACACACACACACACACACACACACGAGCGGTGTGACTGCTGAGAAGGTGGGTCATGAAGAGGTCCCCCAAGAGCAAGGGGATGGAAGTAGATGCTATATTCCAAGGCCTGTGGAGGTTGACAGCACTGAGATGTGCTTGTCCGGGTCAGGGCACCTGGAGGAGAGAGGTTTCTGGCAATGATGTCCCTTAAGAACCCGCTAAAGCTGATCACAGGGAAGGATGTGCTTTGGGTATTTGACAGGCCCGGGGAACGGGATGCCAGCTTATGCTGGAATCGGGCTTGTGAGAACTTTCTCCTTCCTTTGCCCTTCTTCTCACTTCTGTCTCCAGTCCTGAGGGGGTCAGCAGCTGTAAGGAGGAAAGCCTGATCCACCCCTTCCCCAAGACTATGAGTCTGAAACCAGCCTGGTCCTGGAAGGGAGGCTGGATCTCAAAAACAGAGCTGAAGTATTGATTATTAAAAGGATCTGGGAAGGAAGTAATCTCCAAATTAAGATTGTTTTATGACTTTAAGTGACTCTCGGCTACGTAGGAGTGAACAGAAAGGACCTGGCACCGGCCCAAGTTTTTATCTGGAGCGAGGGAAGGTCCCCTCCCACTGACCGATGTTTGAAAGGGCAGAGGGAGAATGTGTTTTGATCACATTCTCTAGTTGTGATTGCTCAGACAGTGTTTGAGTGAAGGAATAGTGGATACGGGTTAATTTGCTGGGTATTGGCTAGGTGAGAAGAGGATGAAGCAAACTGACTTCATTTTTTTTTTTATGTCCTGAAATAAAAGTAAAACTTCAGATTGCTACAGCCGTGGGGCTGTATCCCTTTAAATGATTTGTTAGTGGGAGATTCAAACCCCACCCTTTATTCATTCCATCCTTTGTCCTCTATGTATTTGTCATTTTTGTGTCATTTCCACGGGTTTTAACAAGTACAGTTTTGAAACAAAACCCCTTGTATTGCCTTCTTGCTTTCTAAATATGATTTTTCGGATCATGGTCGTTTTCTAGAGAAAGTACCCAACAACTATATCTCATTCCAGGTTATTTATCTTAACTGGGACAGAATGAAACATATTATCTTTTGACTTTTAGGGACTGACATGAAAAACTTGAGTATGGGTTTGTCATAAGTGGCCCCAAATAATAAAACATGAAGTTTTATAAACACTTAGTAGTCCTTATAAAATTCCACTTTTAGAGTTGCTATTCAGTTTCTTTTTGCACAGGATGTATGCCTTGCCACATTACCCACCAAAGGGTAAAATTATTTGTAGTTGATAAATAGAATTAGTTTGAACTAATGGAATGTTTTATTATACTGCTGAATTAAAACTTTTTCTTTGTGAGTGGTATATACGCATGAAGTGTTCCTTTTGCTGCCACAGGGGACTTTGTCCATTTGTTGGTCTTTGAGCCTTTATATCAGTAAGGCTAGCTTCCCAGAAGGGACTCTTTTTTTTTTCTCAATATTATTTTATATTAGTTTCAGGTGTATGCATAGTGGTTAGACAATTATATAATATACAAAGTGATTCTCCCTTCCCTAAAAGGGACTCTTGAATCGTGTTGCTTTTTGTTCTCTTTGTGTTAACCTGTGCTAAAAATTGCTGTGATTTTTCTCCTAGAGTTATTGTAACCCTGAGATACTACTATTCTTTTGCTGCATTATAACCATAAAGAATGACCAGGAAGGGAGAACATGAATGGCGGGAATTTGAAAGTTTTCATCCCCTTTATCAGAGGAGATGGATTTTCTTTTTTATTTACTTTTTAATATATTTTTATTGGTTTCAGAGAAGAAGGGAAAGGGAGAAAGAGATAGAAACATCAGTGATGAGAGAGAATCATTGATTGGCTGCCTCCTGCACACCCCACTACTGGGGATGGAGCCTGCAACCTGGGCATGTGCCCTGACCGAGAATTGAACCGTGACCTCCTGGTTCAACCATTGAGCCACACCAACTGAGCCAGAGGAGATGAATTTTATATGTAAACATTTAGGCCTTCTGGGGAAGTGGATCCTTGATGCTATGGGGATGGAGAGATGGAGCTCTAAAATTAAAAGAACATGGAAACAATTGTTATTTTAAGGGGAAATGTTCACATTTCTTTGTTGTTGCTGCGGCAGTTTTACTAGTCGATTGGCTGATTTTACTGCATTTTTTTGGTTTTTGTTGATCCTCGCCTGAGAGAGAGTGGAGGGAAGAGGGGGAGACAAGAGAGAAACATCAATGTAAGAGAGTCACATCACACACTGGAGATCTAGCCTGCAACTGAGGTATCGAACCCAGGTTCCGTCCGTTTGAGGGCCGATGCTCTGTCCACTGAGCCAAACTAGCTAGGGTACAGTTTTCAACCTGAGAACAACACTTGTTGGTGGATGGTTTTTATCTAGTCATTTAAAATACAAAACTATTATGTGACATAAGATGAGTTTCATTCATGTCGGGAGTCAGCTACAGGGGAAAATAATATGATCACTTGTTTGTTGGTGAAAATGGCCCACAGTTTGAATTGAAAGATTTTTCAACTGAATCTAACTTACCTATCTCAGCCCAGAATGTACAGCACTTTCTTCTAAGACTTTCAGATATATCACACATTAGCTTTTCAGATGGCCACTGTCTGGTAGCAAAAAGGGCAAAGGTTTCGGTTCCCATTTTGCTGATGGACTGTAGGTCGCTTTAAAGTTCTCTGAAAAGCCAGGGGCTCAAGTAGCTGAGGCTGTTTGCCATGAGCCTTGGCCGTGAGAGCTGGAGTTAATGCCCTGCTCTGTGGCTTTTCCACAGCATTGTCTCAAATATTGCTAATTTTCATCTGGAGTTCATCTCAAAAATCTCTTTTCTGTCTTATGCATTAACTTAAAATATGTTTAGCGTCCTTTTGGTGCAGATGCCATATTGGCCATATTCGTCCGCAGAGAAAGAGGTGGCAACTCTTCCCCCGGCTGTGATTGCTGACTGCTCCCCATTGCCTTTTGTACTTCCAGACTGTGTCAGTAACAATTCGCGAGTGCCTCCCACTCGAGGTTTCTATGACTTCCTGACTAACAGGTCTGTAGCTAGGGAAGGGCTTACATAAGAAAGAGGGTTTAGCAGATGGGTGTTCCACGCGTGTCAGATGGAGAGCTTCCAGAATCAGAGACATCTCTGGACCTGTCTCACTAAGTTGGTAGGACCCTCAGGGATAGCATGAGCTGCTTACTGCCGTTAGCCCTAAGGGGGCCCTTCAGTCATGAAGCTGAGGGCGCCGCTCATTTCTGTGCCTATCCTCACGACCTCTTACTCTCTGCTTATGTCTGGGTTTTGATTAGGGCTGTTTTTATATGTTAATGAAGAGCAAACTATTGAGATTGAACAGCTTCTGTATCTGTGTAGGAGAGAGAATATTATTCTTTATTTCATTGGCTGAAAGGTCCTATCCAGTGTGCATAGCCTAGAGCAAACATAGATTTTTTAAAAATTGGCTTCTATTAATTAAGGTGATTAAAACATATGTTATGCATTGGAAAACAGCAAACATTTTTTCTTATTTACCTTTTTAATGAGGTATAATTTACATTAAGTATGCAAATGTTAAATGTGCAGCTCAGGGAAGTTTTACATATGAATATACCTGTGTGATCTCCACAGAAATCAAGATCTACAACATATCTAGACACAAAAAAGGTCCATCCCTTCACTGTCAGTCTGTGTGAGTCCTTTTTTCTGAGGTGGGTCTCTTGTAGACAGCTCATATATATGGGAAAGGTTTTCTTATCCATTCAGCTACCCTATGTCTTTTGATGGTTGCATTTAATCCATTTACATTTAAGGTTATTATTGATAGGTACTTGTTTTATGCCTGTGTTCCTTCTTTTCCCCTACTATTCTTTTCACAGCAGTCCCTTCAGCATTTCTTGTATTGCTTGGTGGTAATATATTCCCTTAGCCTAGGGATATATACCTGGAAATCAGAAACACCAATAAGGAAGAATACATGCACCGCTATGTATAATTTACCATAGCTAAGATTTGAAACAACCTAAGTACCCATGAGCAAATGAGTGGATTAAAAAACTGGTACATCTGCACAATGGAGTACTGAGCTGCTATAAAAAAGAGAGAATGCTTATCATTTGCAGCCACGTGGATGGACCTACAGAGCATAATGCTAAGCGAAATAAGCCAATTGGAGAAAGAGAAGTATCACATGATACCACTCATTTGTGGAACATAATGAGAAACATAAACTGATGAACAAAAGTAGATCCAGAGACATAGAAGCATCAAACAGACCATCAGAACTACCTCAAAGGGAAGACAGGAAAGGGTGTGAAGGTGGGAGGTAAGAGAGCAACCAAAAGACTTGTGTGCATGCTTAAAAGCATAACCAATGGACACAGACAGTAGGTGAGGTGAGTGCCTGCGCTGAGAGGCAGGATCGGCCTGGGAGAGGTTAATGGGGGAAAAAGGAGACATATGTCATACTTTCAACAATAAAGAATTTTAAAAAGGTTCTCTATTCACTCCTCTCTCACACTTAATATTCCCTCTCCCAAAGATAACCATTATTCTGACTTCTAATCTAACACTTCTTGGATTAGTTTTGCCTATTTTTGAACTTCATGTAAATTGCATCATATGATATGTATTCCTTCGTGTCTGGCTTCTTTCGCTGTGTGTGTGAGATTGATCGACGTTGCTGCACATAGCAGTAGTTTGTTCTTTTTGTTGTTGTGTAATATTCCATCGTGTGAATATTCTAAAATGTATATATCTATTCTCTTGCTGATGGACAATTTGTGTTTTCTGGTTTTGGGATATTACACATAAAGCTGCTCTGAATATCCTTGTAGATGTTTTCTGGTGGACATATGTGTTCTTGGTTTTTCTGGGTCACAGAGTAGATCTATGCTTATCTTTAGAACGCACTAATAGACAATTTACAAATTGATTGTGTCAATTTAGACTCCTACCAGCAATCATCGAAGGTTCCAGTTGTTCCACCACTTTGTCTACACTTGGTGTTGTAAACAACCAGCCTTTTAACATTAAAGAAAAATGCTAGCTCTCATTTAAAAATACACATTTTATATTCCTAGACCTTGTTTTTAAATGAATTTTAATCCATCGAGTGGTATTATTGAGTGCCTATTGGGTTCAAAGTGCTTTATTGTGCTGTGGCATCTCTAAGAGGATAAAATAACCCTTGCTTTCATGGGTTTACCACGTTCCACTAGGGTGCTACAGGGAATAGGCCATCAGCAGTGCCAGTCAGGATATGACAAAGTGCCATAATCAATAATCTCTCAAACACATTGTGACAGCAGGAATGCTTCCTCAGCTGAACTGTCAAGTGCATTATGCTTGTCTCTAGCATCTTCCCACTTTTCCTTCAGCACTGTAATGTCATGTGTTTTCCAGGCTACCTCACTGTGCCAACCCATCTGCCTAATGGAAGCAGCAGGCACTCCAGATCTGTCCCTAAAAGTGCTCTGCTTTTTTTTTTTTTTTCCTACAATGTCAGTTGACTCCCCAGAATCTTGCCTTCTGAGTTGGGTAAATTAAATTTGGTATTAAAATTGGATAGTGACTCATTGTTATTTCTTCCAAGGAATATTTTTCTTTTAAAAATGGACTGCAGGACCCAGAGCATCTTAGCTCAAAGGAATTAGCCATTGATGCTTGGCTGTTTGATGCTTTTAGGCTAATGGATAATTTTGAGAAGATTACTTTATAAATACCACATTAAACGAAGCTGTTCATTCCACCTGTATTTAAAGGTAGCCTTAACAGGGACTGACTAAAACATAAGGCAGAAATTTCAGATATTTCTCATGCAAGGATGAGTTTACCCAAATGTATATCCATTGTTTAAGGCCACTTATTCTAAATAGATTCACTGAGTAGATTCTCAGATGTGTTAAAGTTTAATATATATCCATAAAATTCCCCTTTAGATAGTATATTCCAACAAACTTTTAAAAAAGACATTATAAAAATTAAAGGACTTAAAGTCTTTTTGTTTACAATTAATATAATGCCTAATGTGGAAACTCAAATACTTTTTCAATGTTTAGTTAAAGTATAGAATAATAGCAAAAATTCTGGTCTATCATAAGAACATACATTGCTCCTGTCTGATCAGAATTCTTATAAAGCACATCAAGAAACATCTAGTTTTCAAAAAGCAATGTTTGAATGAGAAGATCTGATGATAGTTACATTAAATTTATTTTTCTTTCAATTATTATCACTAAAACCTATGCACGAACCTGAGTTGCTTTAAGAGAACTCAGTAAAGTTGTATAATTTTCCTAGTATAGGATTTGCAAATCTTTTGTTAAATTCATTTGTAGGTACTTTATATTTTTAATGATATAATTGTTGGAATCTTTTAAAAATATTTTATTTTTTAACTCTGTGTGCTGATATATTGAAATACAGTTGATATCATATGGCATTTGTCTATTTCTGTCTGGCTTATTTCACACAACACAACAATCCTCTAGGAAGGTTATTCTTTTTCATGGCTGAGTTATATTCCATTGTATATATGTACCACTTCTTTTTTTAAAAAAAATATATTTTATTGAGTTTCTACAGAGAGAAAGAGAGAGGGATAGAGAGTTAGAAACATCGATGAGAGAGAAACATTGACCAGCTGCCTCCTGCACATCCCCCACTGGGGATGTGCCTGCAACCAAGGTACATGCCCCTGACCGGAATTGAACCTGGGACCCTTCAGCCCGCAGGCCGATGCTCTATCCACTGAATCTAACCAGTTTTGGCTGCACCACTTCTTTATTCATTCATCTATTGATGAACACTTAGGTTGCTTCCGTATCTTGGCTATTGTAAATAATGCTGCAATAAACATGGATGCATATGTCTTTCGAATGGAAGAACTTTTAACATTTCATCAATAAGTATGATGCCTGTTTGGGATTTGTGCAAATATTCTTCATCAGATTAAGAAAGTTGCCTCCTAGTCCCAGTTATTAAGTTTTTGTCCTTATTAGATGATAAACTTCATCCCACACTTTACCTTTGGATATCACCCTGTCTCTTTAATGGGAAGATGGCAGTATTGATCCTTATTCCCTAAAATGTGGTCTTTTAGATTGTTTGTTATTACCTGGGATGGTTTCCAGACAGAGCAGTTCACTCATTCTTGGCTGATTGATGCTGGAAGAATTGATGTTTATAGTTGCCTAAGGCTTCCTTTATGGGCTGCTGGAGATTGGTTCTGAGCAAGGACCGCTCATTATCATCACAGTACACCTTAGGGTTTGGTTTTGTTATTTTTTTCTTCTATCAAGCCTAGGCTTGAGTCTTTTCAGTTGAAACAGTCTGTATCCCAAACCCACATATTGCCATTATCCCTAAAGGTGACCAGGTATATGCATGGAATCAGAGAAAACTCACCCCTGTTCCTGCAGGAAGAAAGCAGTTTGGTTGAGTTGGGAATATCATCCTCATGCTCCCAGAGGCAGCGCATTGCTGTGCAAGGGGCTCTGAGCCAGAATCCAGATACCTGGCATCTCGCTAACGCTCTCCTGGCAAAGACTTCACTCTCGTGAGCCTTTGTGCTCCTTTCCCTAGAATGAGGATTAGCGTTCAGTGCTCTTCAAGGGATAGTTTAGCTCCAAGACTCCACGAGTCTTTGAGGGCAAGCCATTATCATCCTTTTTCACATTATCCCTACCACCCTGAGGGAGTCAAGGGTTTTAATCTTATGTTTTCAGAAGGGGAACTACCTTACAGAGACTCCCAAGTGTGTGGCTTCAAATCACAAAGAGAACAGAGCACTAGATTCTAGATCTGTCCTTCAAAATGGGAATTGAATATTTTCAATTTGTACTTATTTAAAAATGTAAATATTAAAGAAATGTATTTACTTTGAAACAAAACTTTTTTTGATACCTGTTAAATTTCTTGTATTGTGCTTTTCATAATGTTCAGTACATATTAATAATCAATTTAGTGTGTATTAGTTTCCTGTGGTGGTAGTAACACATGACCACAAACTGGGAGACTTAAAATAAATGTATTCTCGCTGAAACCGGTTTGGCTCAGTGGTAGAGCGTCGGTCTGTGGAATGAAAGGTCCCGGGTTCGATTCCGGTCAAGGGCATGTACCTTGGTTGCGGGCACATCCCTGGTAGGGGGTGTGCAAGAGGCAGCTGATTGATGTTTCTATCTCATCGACGTTTCTAGCTCTCTATCTCTCTCCCTTCCTCTCTGTAAAATATCAATAAAATATATTTTAAAAAAAATAAATGTATTCTCTCCCCGTCCTGGAGGCTGGAGTCTAAAATCAAGGTGCTGGCAGGGCTGTGTTTCCTCAAAGGCTCTAGGGGAGGATCCCTTTTTTGCATATTGAAGCATCTGGAAATTCCAGGCATTTGTTGGCTCTGGGCCACATGGCTTCCGGCTCTTCTTCCATGACCACATTGCCTTCTCCTCTGTGTCAGAATCCTCTATGTTCCTCTATTCTGAAGATACAAGGGGATGCATTTGGGCCTCTTTGGATAATCCTCCTCTCAAGAATATTAAGTAATCACATCTTTCGCCATATAATGTAACAATCACTCTTTTGCCCTATAAAATAATATTCACAGGTGTTTTAGGGATTAGGATGTAGATGGATCTTTTTGGAGACCACCCTTCAGCCCCCTAAAAAGTAGAAGCTACTTTTTGATGATGACGATTTTCATAATATATTTAGAAATGGGCACTTAAAAATGAATTTTTTTAAACTTATGAATAGAGGTGCCTCTGCTTTTGATCCCAGCTAAAGAATATAATATTTGAATCTCTCTCTCTCATTTAACCTTGGACTTCCTATTTTATTTTCACTAAAATTGATTACTAGAGGATCTTGAGTTTGAAAGGTATCTCTAACAACTTGATTACAGATATGAATGAATATTGTAAATATAGGTTGAAAGATTTAATTGAGAAGATTTACAGCCTAGGAAGTGGGAGAGGTACTTTACATTGGATCACTCTGGGATTCAGATAGACTGATAATTTTTTGTAAGATGTCTCTCAATTTTAGAACTTTTCTGAAAGTTGGATTTTAGTCTTTATTTTTTTCCAATTACAGTTTATAGTCAATAGTATTTTGTATTAGTTCCAGGTGTATAGCATAATGGTTAGACAATCATATGCTTATATTTAGTGTTTAAAGTAACACTGAATTATATTCTGTATACAGGATGGGAAAAGGATATTTTTCAGCAAGGATGACTATAACCTGTAACATTTGGTCAAACGTATAGCATAATGGTTCTTTTCAGTTCCTGAAACGGAATGCACTCTGAGGCCCTTCTCGGTGCTAGGCACATCGTGGCAGTAGAGGTGACCTGGATTGTCCACATGCTTATCACTCATTTATCCAACTCATGTTTACGAGATCCCTGTTCCAGGCACTGCTCCAGCAGCTGGGGAAGCTATGACGAACAACATAGATAAAGGCTTTGCTTTCATGGACCTTCCCTTCTAGTGGAGAGAACAGACAATAAGCAAACAAAAATAAATTGGGAATAAGTGCTATGTAGAAAATTAAAGTAAGGTATGCTGCAGGTAATCCAGGAAGGCCCATTGAAGTGCATGATGGGCAGGCAGATAAAGTACAGAACATATAAGGCAAGGAGAGCAACTCTTGCAAAAGCCCCGAGGCCAGAATGAGCTTGACCTCTTTGAGGAGCCAGACAACAAAGGGAGTGGCTGAGGGGTCAGTGGGGATTAATGAGTTTGGAGAGGGGGTTAGGGCCAGTCACCTGGTTCTGTGGTTCTCTGCCCAGGGTTCACATTAGAAACATCTGCAGGAACTTAGAAAACTTACCTGGATCTCAACGCAGACAAATTAAATCTAAATCTCTGAGGGTGGGACCTGGCATCCATTTTTGTTACTGCGGTTTACATTAAAAAAAAAAAACACAAAACCTTTATTTTTGAATGTATTATAAATGTCCCTCCATTTGCCCCACCCCACATTGCCCTCTTTCACCGCCACTGGCTCTACCCCAAGGCCTTCACCACACTATAGTGTCTGTGTCCAAGGGTTGTGCGTATATGCATGTAAGTTCTTTGGTTAATCTCTTCCTGCTCCCCTCCCACCTTCCCTCTGAGATTTGTGAGTGATATTTTCTACCTCTGTGAATATCACATATCATTATGAGTATAAGTCTCTTTCTGAGCATTCAGTTTGTTTTATTGGTCTATTCTATGCCTAGACCACACTTGTTTAATTAAAAAAAAGTCTTGATATCTAAAAGTATATATATATATATATATATATATATATATATATATATATGAATATATTTGATTCCCTGTCAGGACACATATATACATATACATATACATATACATATACATATACATATACATATACATATACGTGTGTATGTGTATATATATATATATATATATATATATATATACACATATATAATATTGATTTCGGAAAGAGGAGAAGGATAGAGAGAAACATCAATGAGAGACAAACATCATCTATTGGTTGCCTCCTGAACACTCCCTACTGGGGATTGAGCCCACAACCCGGGCATGTACCCTGACAGGGAATCAAACTGACATTCTTGTTCATAGGTTGACACTCAACCATTGAGCAACACCAGCTGGGCTGAGAAGACATTCTTGCTCTTAAAGAGAGTCTTAACTTATCTTGGCCCTTAACATTTCTATATACAATTTTAGAATCAACTTGTTTTAGTTCTACACCCTCATAAAGTTTTGGGATTTAGAGTTAGGATTGCGTTGCATCTATGAATTAATTTGAGGTAAACTGATATCTTTACAATATTGAGTCTTCCTCTATTTGTTTTTTAAAATGGCTTAATATATTCTTCTCTCAGAAGTCTTACATATCTTTTGTTAGATTTATTGTTAGGTATGTCATATTTTTTAGGATTTAATTTTGTTTGCTGTTATATAGAAACTGAGTTGTCTTTTCTACATTGCTAATTGATTTTTTACATCCAGCTTATCTGTAAGTACATTTGGATATTTTACAAACATAATCATATCATTTGTGAATAATGATAGCTTTGTTTCTTCTTTTCTAGTCTTTACACCATGTACGTATGCCTACTACACTGGCTAGGCCTTTGGTTCACTGTTATCTATAAGATCTGTTGGTGGGCTTTCTTTTCCTCCTAATTACAATAAGAAATTTTCTGCATTTAAGCATTAAGTATACTGTTTCCTATAGCTTTTTTTTTTTTTTGAGAGAGAGAGAGAGTAGATAATTTAATAAAGAAGAAAGAGGTGATTTTCTATTCCATCTTTTCTAAGGGGTTTTAAATTATGAATATTGTATTTTATTAGATATATTTTCTGCATTTATTGAGATTATATAATTTTTCTGCTTTAGACTGTTAATATGAGAAATTAAATTCATGATTTCAACACGTTAAACCAACTTAGTACCTGAGATAAAATCATCTTGGTATTTTATATATTACCAGATGCAGTTTGGTAAAATTTTTAGTGGGGTGTTTTATATCTATGTTCATGAGAGGTATTAGTTTTCCTTTCTTGTACCATATTTGTTAAAATAAGACATTGAAATATTTCATTTCACTCTGAAGTTCCCTGAGGAATAAAAGTTAAGCTTTTTGATGTGAAAGGCACAGTTGCATTGAAATAGAACTATTTATCCAACCATGCAGTTCAAGAAATATCAAATATTTGGAAACTGGTCTCCTTTCAAATCATGCTCAGAATGTTTCAGTTTGGCTTATGATGAGAAAATTCCTTTATATAAGTTGTTTCATGGATTTATCCTTTGAGAAAACATTTTAAAAAGACAATTAGATTTAAAATTTGTTTATTATTCCATTTCAGTTTCTAAATTAAGTGTCAGTATGGAAAGAATTTTTCTTATTTTGGATAACTTGTGACACTAATGATTTGAGTATTGAGTCAGTAGTTGAGTAGTGTATATTCTAAAACTAGTTTTCATTTCTGGAAGCAAAGGACAAGTGTTATAAGTTTAAAAAGTAAAATCTAGCCGAAATTGGTTTGGCTCAGTGGTAGAGCATCGGTCTGCGGACTGAAAGGTCCCGAGTTCGATTCCAGTCAAGGGCATGTACACTGGTTGCGGGCACATCCCCGGTGGGGGGTGTGCAGGAGGTGGCTGGTCAATGTTTCTCTCTCATCGATGTTTCTAGCTCTGTTATCTCTCTCCTTTCCTCTCTGTAAAATATCAATAAAATATATTTTTTTTAAAAAGTAAAATCTAGACAAAAGCAATATGATGTAAAATATATGACAGTTTTGATTGATGTTAATTAACTTTCCAGATCATCTATATTTATGTTTCTATATTAACATATTCTTTTTCAAGCATATTTAGAAACTACCTGAAAATCCTGATGGTATAATGTGGTCTGTTATAGGGAACATTGGATTCCAAATTATTAAATAAATAGTAATTCTGAAATTGTGTTGGCAAGAACAAAGAGCCAAGTAGCCAGTCTGAGGGAAGGCTTCCTATCTCACAGGAGTGGCTCTGGAGTTGAGTGTGTGTGTGTGTGTGTGTGTGTGTGTGTGTACATAATATATATAATGATACTACTGATAATAGAAATAAATGGGTCTGTTAAAGAACCATAAATCCATAAGAAAGGAAAGTTAAGTGTGCTAAGAGGTAGTTTTAATGAACACTTGAGCTATCAATGTTTACAGCAGCCCTACTTGGTTTGGCTCAATGGATAGAATGTCGGCCTGTGGACTGAGGGGTCCCAGGTTTGAATCCAGTCAAGGGCCCATGCCCAGGTTGCAGGCTCAATCCTTAGTAGGAGGCATGCAGGAGGCAGCCAAACAATGATCCTCTCTCATTATTGATGTTTCTATCTCTCTCTCTTCTCCCTTCCTCTCTCTGGAAACGATAAAAATATTTTAAAAAATATTTACAGAAAACCTAATATAAAATTATCACATGGTAACTTACACTGTTTTGTGGTGGTGATAAACTGACTAAGGAAATTTGGGAGTTTTAGAATGCACATTAGACATTAACACCCATTAATTTCCTTATCCCAGAGATAAGACTGGTGATTTGCCTAAAATCAGAAAGATATTTCTTATTATAGTTAGGACTAAATTTCTTTCTTCCTTCATTCCTCTATTCAGCACAAACTTATCGAGAACTTATTATCGTGAGAAATTATTCTACATACTGGGGATATATGGTGAACAGAGATTTTTCCCCTCATTGGGTTTATATTCCAAAATAGGAAGCTGACGGCAAACAAAGGACTGGGTAGTAAAACGAGGGGCATTGAGAAGCAGTGAGAGGGAAACAAAACAGGGAGGGAGACAGGCGGCAGGGAATGCTGATTTGGGTGGGATGTTCTTTCAGAAAGTCTCACTGAGGAGATGACCTTCAAGCAAAACCTGGATGATAATCTTGGGGAAGAATGTTCTAGGCAAAGAGAACAGGAAGTGCAAATGCTTAGTGTGTTTCTAGAACAGCAAGGAGATCAGTGTGTGTTGGTGAGCACATGAGACTGGGTTGGGAAGTTTGTAAGGAGGACATTCTGAGGAAAGGGAAGTGTGCGGAAGGCCGCCTGCCCTGTTTATCAGCATTCCGACTTAGGCGGTGCCCCTACTCATTCCTTGACCTTTCCAAGCAAGTCTGTGCACCTGCAGACCTCCGGGTGTTTACTGGAATCCTTACGCTTAATCTTTGTGTGTCCTTGCTTAAAGGACATTACAAACACACGTGCCTCCCGATTACTTCCCTTATTGATTGTATCCTGAAGATAAACTTTATCTCAAACTGCTATTACAGTAAAAGGCTAATGAGGCAGGCAATTGAGGCTGCGGGGCTCCTTTGGCCAGGCTGCCCCTTAGCCTTTCTTTCGCAGCAAACGTGTCAGAGTAATCCATTCACCTGTTGCTCAGGGGCTGCTGGTCAATCCCGGCAAGTGTGGCTCAAGCAGGTCAGCAATTGGGGTGCCGGTGGTGGGCCATGCACTGGGACATGAGGCTTGGAGGCCAT
Source organism: Vespertilio murinus (assembly GCA_963924515.1). Lineage (NCBI taxonomy): Eukaryota > Metazoa > Chordata > Mammalia > Chiroptera > Vespertilionidae > Vespertilio > Vespertilio murinus. The sequence continues at coordinate 24,947,366 of OZ004707.1, forward strand.
GGTAAGTACAGTCAACCTTTCACAACACAGTTTGAACTGAGTGGATCCAGTCATATGTAGATCTTCTCAATAAATACATAGAGTATTATAAATGTATTTTCTCTTCTTTATGAATTTTTAAGTAATATTTTCCTTTCCTTTAAATAATATTCTTACTTTATTATAAGAATGCAGAACATAATACACATGTTAATGTAAAAACATTCAAACCTATTAAGAATTTTTGTGCGTTTATTTGGTCCAAGCTGTTGACAATTGCCGGGAAGCAGAATCTCAACCGATTGGGATAATGCTCGGGAAAATGGCGGTTTTTCACCTATTTTTATACATTAGAATCCAAGGAGGAAATGTTGGTTGGTTACATGTAATCCACTGATAATAGATTAGAGACCCGGGAGAAAGCAAGGGCGGGATAGGGGTGGGAGGGCTCTAGGATTGGATAAAGAGTAAAATGACAGACACGTACTTCTTTTACTTAGGTGGGTACAGTACAGTCACCAATGTGGTAACAACAATGAAGGAATGTGTGCTATCTGTCCTGGCACCCAGAGCATTTGGTTACGCCCAGAAGGGTCTGGAAAAAAGAGAAATTACAAGTTGCTGTGACATTTCAATGATTTGTTATAGATGCAAAAGGACAATCAGCTCAGCCAAGGTAAAGATGGACCTTGTCAGGGAAGATACCACCTAGGAGGTGACTACTCACCACAACTGCTTTTAGTTAAAGTTTCATTTCAGACCATCCTTTGTGGTTACTTTAGGTCTTTGAGTTCGCAAGACTGCCATGCAGGCCTTCCCTGAGCTTGTCAGGTTAGCATGTGGCTCCCTTCGTTAACATTTAGAGCATACAAAATATGTGTTATTTGACTTTTATATTATTGGTCAATAGTAAGCTATTAGTAGTTGGGTGGAGTCAAAAGTTATATGCTATTTTTCTTTTAAAAAATATATTTTATTGATTTTTCACAGAGAGGAAGGGAGAGGGCTAGAGAGCTAGAAACATCAATGAGAGAGATACATCGACCAGCTGCCTCCTGCACGCCCCGCACCGGGGATGTGCCTGCAACCAATGTACATGCCCTTGACCGGAATCGAACCAGGGACCTTTCAGTCCGCAGACCGACGCTCTACCACTGAGCCAAACCGGTTTCAGCTATATGCTATTTTTCAACTGCTTGGTGGTAGGCTGCCCTAACCTGCATGCTGTTCAAGAGTCAAGTGTACTTTGGGATTCATTTTAAGTGTGCAGGGCAGACATGGGAGAGTTTGTGTGGGGAAACCTCACAGTCTGACTTCAGATTTGAAAGGGACACTCTGGCTTCTGTAGAGCCATTTGCAGAGAGACAAGGAGGGAAGCGACATGGAGGTGAACAGGCTTCTGCAGTTCTATGGTGAGAGGCCAAGAGGATGGCAGTTGGGAGCAGGGAGTGAGATAGTGACAGCTTGGTGACTTCTTGATATATCTTAAAGGTAGAGCAACAAGCTTTGCAGAAGAATGGAATGTGGGATATAAGAGATATCCAGGCTCCTCAACCGTTTTTTGCCTTCCCTTCCACCTGACGAGGCCTTATTACAATGCTTTTCCAGGGTTTAATTTTGCTCTTCTTTTCTGAAGGACGTTCAGGTCAGGGCTTAAGACTGTTTGCCGGCTGGGTGGTCCTTCACATCTGCAGTGGTATAAGATCTGTTTGCGGCACATCTGCCTGCACGTGCCAGTGACTTTGTATCTGACTTGCCTAGCCGTCTGCACCTGGTTCCGTTTGTAGTTTACATTCGGAAACTCCATAATATCCTACTTTAATTTCTGCACTGACCTAAACATTGCTAAGTCTCTAGGTGAGATTTGCTTCAAGATAGATAGAGCATTCATATGATTACTGTAGCTCTGCCTATTGGCACTAAAGAGGTGATCCTGGGGGGGGGGGGGGGAAGAGAATCTATTAGTTTGTGCCTGTTTGCAGCAGACAAAGCTTGCATACAGAATAGCCCCAACACGCAGAGTTCTGATTGTGCCAGCTCATTAGCTGGACTAGAGAACACACCGCTGGGGAGCAGTCTCCTTCGCTGCCGTGCAGGGACAGAACCTTGACGCTGAATTGATGCCAAAGGCAGATCCTTCGGATGCGCGAACACCGATTGCCGTCTGTATCTTCTCCCTTCCAGGACGAAAGGAACACAGGTTACATCAGGATTTCACCCACTAATAAAATACGTTTCATGTCGTTCGTTAATGCAGGATGTCGCACGTGCTTGTCCTCACAGCCTTCCGGTGCTATTGTTCTTTTTCTTTGAGGGAACAATACACGCACTCCAGATGGATTTCATAAGCTCTACAATGGGGCTCCGGAGGCAAGTCGAAGATAAGCATTTTACTTCTTCCCCGTCCGTGACTCTCCCCCACGGCTGAGCTTCCAAGGGGAGGAGGAGTGTGTGCAGTGGAGGTGTTTCCACAAAGCGGCATGTTGAGTCGTTTACACATCAGGCTGAATGTTTCCCACGAAGCAGATACACCATCTCTTTAGGCAGAGTCTCTAAGGGTGACAATCAACTTCGTTTCTGAAGGAAATATGAGCGGAAACGGGCGTCTTAATTCCCCTGGAACCTAGCCGTCTGGAACATGCCAAGCGCAGTCCACAAGTGTATGGTTTGGAGCACCGCGCAGCCAGCGCCTTAGCTACAGAGATGCGTTTGAATGCTTGCAGATGTGTCCGGCTGAGCCAGTGTCGGGTCTTGCTTTAGTTCCTTATAAGTTCTGTGGGAATGATGCTTCAGTCGATTGGACAGACTTCAAATACTTAGGTCAGAGAGGACTTATGGGAAGCATATGAAATCTTGAAAGGTTCGGGAGTTATGGCTCTTGAAAGCGGACCTCTCTATTGCAGCTGATAGTTTGTTACTTTTCTTCTTCAAACTCCAGCCCTTTGGCTTCCATTTGCCAAACATTCCTGCTTCTCTTTTGCAGGCTTCTCCGTCCACGGGACATTGATGTTCTTTCTCTAGGGTTTCGCCCTTGGCCCACTCCACGCGTCCCACCACATGTTCTTCCTGGATGGTCTCTCTCACACGCTTGGCTTTCCCTAGCCTGTAGACAGACTACTGTCAAACTGTCATCTCCAGCCCAGACCTCTCCCTGAGCCTTTGATCTGCACATCCCAAGCCTGGTTAGTCATTTCTTTCTGGGCGTGCCAGAGGTACCTCAAACTATAGCTTCTCAACCGGACTCTTCATTGTGCTGCATAGTCTCATCTTCTGTCTAAGTGCTGTCTCTGTTGGTGGCCCCACCATCTATTCCTTAGTCACTCACAGCTTCCCTTGCAACAGCAGATCAATAGCCAAGTTATAAATATGTCTTCTACCAATGCTTCATTTTAATTTTTTGTCAAAGTAACTCATGTCCATAGTTTAAAAAGTCAAATAGTGCAGAATGGCTTAGAATAAAAAACAACAACAACAATGGTTTCTTTGCCTCACTTCTTTCCCACCCCCATTTCTTCTTGCCAAAAGGGACCACTGTTAACTCTGTGACTGCTTTTTATGATAGCTATCCTATCTAATAAAGAGGGAATACGCTAATTAACCCTCATGCCATCGCAAAGAGGGCAACACCCACAGCCAATAAGGAGGGAATATGCTAATTGACTGCCACACCCTCCAATATGGCGGTGCCCACAACCACAAGATGGTGGTGCCCAGTCCCTTCAGCCCCGTTGGGGCGGCAGGCACATGGCAAGGCTGGGCCACCCTAGGCAGGCCAGGTCGCTCCATGTGCCTGCCTCCAAAGTTCCCCAGTTCCCACATACCCCCAGGCGCCCAGGGCTGGCCTGAGGTGTAGGCAAGCCTCGGATGGTGGTTGCTCAGCTGCCCAGGGCCATCCGAGACTCAGGTAACCTGGGCCGGCCAAGGCTTGCGCTGCTGGCAGTGGCAGTAGCAGAGGTGTGATGGGGTATCACCTTCTAATCGCTGGGTTTCCTCCCACCCCTGAGGGCTCCTGGACTGTGAGAGAGGGCAGGCTGGATTGAGGGATCCCCCTTCCAGTGCATGAATTTTCATGCACCCGGCCTCTAGTTATATATCAAAGTGCTACATTTAACAGTTATTTCCCCATTTGTCAATTTAGACAATGTCTACTGGTTTCCTGCCACACTTCTATCTCACCTCCATCCTTTACTCAGCATAGTGATATCACAATTTTTTGTTCCTCTCTTTAAGTAATTTAAGTAACATTTTATATCTTGCTCATCACCTTTAGATGGGATCACTTGGTCCCTGACTTACCTGGTGAGGGTCTTGCACCTCCACCCTTACCTTCAGCTCCTCTCTTTCCGATTTCCCATCCCCTCCTGTCATGGGAACTGACTTTCCAGTTACCAAAATTGATACTGTGTATTTGATAAATGAATAAATGGATTTTTCTGAGAGCGTTGAGATATTGCTCCCTTTTGATATCCAATGTTGATGATAAGTCTTACACCAATCTGACTGCAAATGATCTACACTTTCTCTTTGGAAAACTTTAGGATATTTTCTTTTACTTTGGGTTTCTGAAATTTCTCCATTTGTGTTTCATTCATTCTCCAGTTTTCTCTTAACTAGTTTTCTCCCGCTTTTTCTGTTCACTTTTTCTAGGATTCCTATTAGATGATGCACAATTGGACAAACTGGAAATTTTTAGATGCCTATATTTTCTTCTTTTGCTGTATTATGAAACGTTTTCTTTGATTTTTCTGTATCATCCTACACTTATTTTATGAATGCAATATTTTATCAGCTTTGAGAATAATAATTACATTTTTAAAATTTCTTTTAAAGGTGCAGACATCTCCCAAATACCGTCTGTTCCCACATATCCATAGCCTTCTCCATCATCAACATTCCCTACCAAAGTAAATGGTATAATTGATGAACGTACATTGACACGTCATAATCTCCCCAAATCCATACTTTATATTAGGATTCACTCCTGGTGCTGTGCATTCTGTGGGTTTGGGCATATGCATAATGACATGTGTCCCTCTTTATAGTATCACCTAGAGTATTTTCACACGGAACATTTTTCCATTTATTTAGTTCAGCTATGATTTTGTTAATTTGAATTTTGTAATTTTCCTCACATAGATATTTTCCATATTTTGCTAAGTTGTGTTTTGTGGCACTAAAGTAATATTTTTAATTTCAAATTCAATTTATTTATAGGAAACTGATTGACTTTTGTATATTAACTTCCTATCCTGAGACCTTGCTATAATTGTTTATAAGTTCCAAGAGTCTCAGTGAAATTTTGATTGCCTCTTATGAGAAGGAGGTACAGCGACATCTCCCTGTAAACCCCCTGCAGTGAATTTGGTATTGCATTATTCCATTTTGGATTTCTTCGCAGTAGTTTTTTTTTTAAGTTATAAAAAAAGCATGCAGGCACATCTGGAAGGATACACACCAAATGGCTAACAGTAGTTACTTTGTTAGTATGGGCTAAGGAGCTAGAGTATTTACTTTATGTAATACTGTATTTGCTAATCTTTACTATTTAAAATTTGAAATATAACCTAGTAAAGAAAAGTACATAGAAACATAAAATACTGTCAAAATAATTATTTAGCCACTGTCTTGATTAAGGAGCAAGACACCACCAGTCCCACAGAAGCTTGATTGTGGTCTTTCCCAGTTACAATGCCCTCTCTAAACCCAGAGCAATCACTGTGAAGATTTGTATAACTATTAGTTCCTTGGATTTATTTATAGTTTTACCTCTTAAATATGGACTTCAAATGGCTACTTTGAAATTAATTTAAGTAGAATCATAATGAAGAATCATTTAAATGGAGTCATTTGTGTCTGGCTTCTTTTGCTTAACTTTATTTTTGTGAGGTTCATTCCATGGTTACCTGTAGCTGTAGTCCATTCATTTTTATTGCTGAAAAATATCCCATTTTATGAATACTAGAGGCCCAGTGCACAGATTTGTTCACTGGTGGGGTCCCTCAGCCTGGCCTGTGCCCTCTCGCAATCCAGGACCCCTTGGGAGATATCAAACTGCCAGTGGTGTATTTTGGATTTTAGTTGTAGTTATATGTATTACAAACATCTTCCTTCCACTATCTGACTTACCTTTTTCCTTCTTTTAGGGTATCTGTTAATAAATAGTTTTTTAAAATTTTATTGTGATCCAATTGATCAGTATTTTGTGGTTAGCACTTTTTGTCTCTTCATCAGAGGTCACAAAGGCAATTTGAATATTTTTTCCCCCTAAAAGCTTTGTTTTGTCTCTCACATTTAGGTCTTCAGCCTACCTGGAATAGATTTCTGAGAGGCATGAGGCGAGGCCCAGATTTCTGAACCAAAACCAAATAGACACAAAACTGTATTTCTTTAGCAGCAACGTAAACATCAAGCATGTGATGGAGGCAGGGCTCCATGTAGCTGAGCCTTTGCGAGTCCTCAAAGGCTCACCTATCCTAAGCACATCTTCTGCTGCCCCTGTCCCTCCTAGTGACCCCTTATTAGCCATTGTCCTGCTCTGGTCAGTGCATTCTTAAAGGCGAATGGGAAGGAGAAATAACTTACCTTCTAATCTTATAAGCATTCTATTTAACTGAACTTTGAGTTTATTTTCATTATTCGTTTACACAGGAAACTAATATTTTTTTAAAAGTGCAACTTATTGCAAAGCAAAATCTAAAACTTGAACAATAATGCTTGGCTGGCGTGGCTCAGTGATTGAGCACCTACCTGTGAACCAGGAGGTCAGGGCTCGATTCCCAGTCAGGGCACATGCCCAGGTTGAGGACTTGATCCCCTGTGTGGGGAGTATAGGAGGTAGCCCATCAATGATTCTCTCTCATCATTGATGTTTCTATCTCTCCCTCTCCCTTCCTCCAAAAAATTATATATATACATACATATATATAATTGAGCTATGCTAATTTTTGTCTCAATATTGAAGTGCTACCCACATTTTGAGTGTAGTGATGCTTCTAACATGTAGATCTTTAATTTTGTTAAAAAAATTATTGAAACTTGCCAGTGTGAATCTTAAAATAGAACTGAACTTGCTTTTGAAATAATCTTCCTTATCCTCAGAAAAGAGTGTTTCTATTAAAAAAGAAAAGAAAAGAAAAGAAACTTGGAATAGCAGTGATTATTTTCTGCATACAGGTCTATTGGAAAGAAAGGAAATATGCAGCTGGAAGGAATTTAAATGTCATGTAGTGCAGGATTTCACCTTGTAGGAGTGGACTCTTCTCACTTTTAATATGATCCAGAAAAGAAAATTCCACTCTCTCTCCTGCTAATATTTAATACACTTTCACTGTCAAATGATTTTCCTTACGCTATGTCTTAAGTCTATTTTCTTATTCTGTTTTAAATGGAAACAGAGAGATGGGCCAACCATCTGTGTCTATTGTAATTCTTCATCTACTTGATGGTCATTACTAAATCCATATGCCTCCTCTATATAGTATAACCTAATGTTTGTTTAGCTCTTTCTTTTGTTTGTTTAGCTCTTTCTTTTAACCCAGTTTCTGAATCATCTATTTAATGTTTTTGTTCCATCTGAATTCTTCCCACGTCATCTATAAATCATGATTTATAGAATCAAAAATTGAACACAGTACTTCTGCCAACATTTGGCCAAATGTTAGTAAATCATTAGGGATGATTTTCTATTTTGGATAGTCTTCTAAGACTTCTAACCTGATTTTTTTTTTAATGATAAAAAGATTTTTGGACTTATGGCTCTATATGGCAGTCTCAACATACTTATTTATCTCTGCTTCCTGAGACTACCCAAAATGGTAGGTAACAGATATTTAAAAAAGGCATAAATCCACATGGACAAAGAAAATGGGAGGCTCAGCTCGGTGGATAAGGGATGCCAACACATTTTTTTAGCAGGTAGAAAGCAAATGGATGAATGGGAATTGGATTAGCAAAGTGTGGAAAATTGAAAGCCGGTTGCCCACCGAGAGGGAAGTCAGTCTGAAGGGATGGGTCTGTGGTCAGGACACGGAAGTCTCTGCACTGGGAACCACAAGCTGTGCTGGAAAGACAGGTTTGAAGGGGGACGTTGAAAATGGGTGATATTAGTTAGACCCCTTCCTATTCCAGGTGGCTGGACAGGTATCCCCGGTAGGCATAGTTTCTAGAGAAATTAGAGAGGCTTTGGACTTGGAAACAAGATACAGATTAGGTATCTTTTGGGTATCCAAACCTCTGACAACCAGGCTTCTATTTCTCTATCCCTGGATTAGAGAATGAGAAGATCCTTGTCTGGGAAACTGACCAATTGAATAAAAAAAAGATATTTGGAGGTCTCCCATAAAATAGCTGGGCCCCTCACCCAATACCACAGAAGTTCAACTTTGTAGGTCGGTCTCACAGTGGACTGCCAAAGATCATCACATATTTAAGGATAATGAATGAATGAGATCAAAACAATCAGAGGAAACAGGGCAAAGCAAGGAGGAAAAACCTCCAAAAATTATAATTGCTATTCTTTGAGAGATTAGAGAAGACATTGCATTCATGAAAGAGGGTTTGGAAATTAAAATATAATAACAGAGATGAAAAATTCAGCAAAGAGTTGGAATGTGGTTGGCACTGTCCAGAAATTGAATGCAAAAGCAGAGACAGCAAAAAGAGAGAAAAGAGGAAATAAGAAGCTCCATTTAGGGAGTTCAAAATCTGATTAATAATAGAGTTTTAGAAAGGAAATAAAGGAAATGCAGGGGAGAAAGCGATAGAAGAATTATATGAATGCTTTTCCAAAATTGAAGGGCATTAATTTTCATATGGAAAGGGTACATTGTGTTCCAAGCACAACACATTTTTTTAAAAAAAGCCAATTCCAAGACACATCTGATAAAGTCTGCGAATAAGATAAATTTTTCCTAAAAGTTTTAACAGCAAAAAAAGTAGGTTACATACAAAGATTCAGGAAGCCGGCTGGTGTCTGACTTCTCAACTGCAATGGTGAAATCTAGAAGAAATAGAGCTATGCCTTCCAAATCAGAGGGAAAATAATTGCCGATTTGGGATCTTGTATCTGGCCAAACTGTCAACCAAATGCAAGGGCAAAATAAGGCTATTTCCAGACAGACAGGAAAGGTTTAAAAAATTAGCCTCCCATGCACTCTTTCTTGGGTAGTTCTTGGAGGAAGTGCTCTACCAACATGAGAGAATAAGTCAAAAATGTCACAGCAAGTAGGGCAAAGTGAGGGAAGATCACTGATAGGAAGCGAAGGGCGGGTCAGGTGACACCTGGAGGGCTGGAGAACGACCTTTCCAGGTCAGATCAGAGGCTAATAGGCCAGGGAATAAGGAAACAAACAAATCCAAAAGATCACCTAATGTGTTTGTCTTTGACGAAATGAATCTTCTAGTTCTGTACTAGAGTTTGGGGAAAATTAACATTAAATACATAAGCAAAGAAAATGAAGCAAATGGAAAATTGAGGTAACTATTCACGTTAGGCAAAACAAAAGATTGTACAAGAAAAGAAATGTAATCATGGAATACTATAGGGCTCAGTTATGAACAGTATTTGAACAGACATAATAATGTAATACAAGTACTAAATATTATGGTCACCAAGATGATGATATAGTTAAATTGAGAGGATTTTGGTGGGATGCAGGAAAGTATGGGTAGAAGATAAGAGAGCTATATTTTCAATCTATCACAGCAGGAAGCCAATAAACATTAAAAATGAAGAAGAAATAACAGTTGAAGAATATTTGTTAAAATATGCATGCGCATACTAAGAGAAACAGCTAAAAGAGTTGAAAGCAATTGTCTTTGGTCCCTGGGTCTCCAGAATATACAAATTGGGTGAAAATACTAGTTACTTTATTGAATTTATGGACATACATTGATTATGTACATACATCTAGTTGAATTAAGGATGTAAGACATATTGAACCTTTCCTTGTAAAAATTATTTTTCCCTTGTGGTAAAACAATGAAAAGTACTATAGTCATTTGATTCAATACTATGGCAACCACATGTCCTGAATTGTTCTGGCTCATTTGGATTTCAAACTTTATCAGTCCTAAAACTACAGTTGCCATTTACAGACTGTGTGCCTTGCTTATTAGTTTATTTTGGCATTGTGCTTGGTAGTTTTGGAAAAATGGGCTTGCCATAGCCGATCCTCGTGATTTCCTCCCAGAATCTTCCATCTTGGGCTGCCTAGAGACTTTGGAAGGAAAAGCATATTGTGGTTTTGTCGGATACTTTAACTTATTCTTCAACGTTTTTTTCTTTCCCATGTTATTTTTACTACCTACGTCTTTAATATACTAATTTCACTCACCCAGAAACATGTATTGATTGCCCGTTTTGTTTACAGCCCCGCTCTAGGCATCGGGAAGGAATAATACAAGGCAGAGTCCTTGCTGTCAGCAAACTTTCCATCCACTAATTCATCTGACAAAAATCAATGATGGCATTTCATACTTTCTCAGCATTAGTTGTTAATTAAAAGAGAAAAGTCAGAGGCAGAAGGTTGCTATTCCAGGAAAAGTCTGTGAGAAAACCCTCAAAATCTTGTTCTCCACGAAAGTCTTATGTATGAATTTAAACCTTCAATTGAATGCTACGTGTTCTATAGAGAAATATTTTTCTTTTAAATATTTCTATTGATTTCCAAGAGGAAGGTAGAAGGAGAGAGAGATAGAAACATCAGGGATGAGAAAGAATCATGGGTGGGCTGCTTCCTGCCTTGTACCCCTACTGGGGGTCAAGTCCACAACCTGGGCATGCGCCCTGACCAGGAATTGAACCGTCACCTCCAAGTTCATGAGTTGATGCTCAACCACTGAATCACACTGGCCGGGCCATAGAAAAATCTTTATTGGGGAATTTAAGTTGTTTTACCTCTGTTCAGCCAAGAGGCTAGCCTACATCCTGTGACAGAGGAAATACCAAATATGGCAGCTGTTTCACTGCTGTGAATGGGCCTTCCTGCCCAGGTGAGATTTGGCTTTTAGTCAGTCAAGTCCAGAAATATGACTTTAGTAGGTTCCTTGGAGAGCGATGTATTTCTGGCCTCGGGAACGAGGTGAGCATGGCCTTGCTGTGTTCCAGTCCCACCCCCGGGAAATCTCTGGGCACCTGTGGTTTCACCCTTGTCCTAGGACCATGGTGAACTGCGGCTTGCAAGCCACATGGGGCTTTTTGGCCCCTTGAGTGTGTGGCTCTTCCACAAAATACCACGGCCTGGCGAGTCTGTTTTGAAGAAGTGGCGTTAGAAGAAGCTTAAGTTTAAGACATTGGGCTCTCAAAAGAAACTTCAGTGGTTGTACTGTTGATATTTGGCTCCGTTGACTAATGAGTTTGCGGACGGCTGCCCTAGGAGCTAAGTTATTGAACATGGAAAGTGTCAGAAAGAAAGGGCTGGCTCCGTTCATGGTTTTCACTCTTTGTCTTTTAAAAGGAGGTTTTCTTTTGAAAAGGAACGAGGCCTAACTTTTTTTCTGTAATCTATAGTTTATTTGTTTATTGTCTCCTCAGAGGGCTTTTCTTGTTTCTTGGATAAGAGTACAAGGTAGTGTGTCCATGATTTTTTTAGCAGGATGGCTGAAGATCAACCCTACTACATAAAACTCTGTGCAAGAATTGTTTCAGCTTTTAGCCAACAGAGTTTATTATTCTACTATCTCCCTGCACAGCTATGGGGCCATATTCCCTATTTCTCTGGAAATAAAGTGAAATATTTGGGTAAACCAGTTTTAGAACCTCTCTAGGATTTTTAACAACAGAGTTTTTTAAAAAGCAGGTCATTCAAACGGTGCATATTTATTTGCGGTCAGGTTTGGTTTAGTTTAGTGTATTCCTAAAGGACTAAAAACCAGAGTTTTCTTCTTTCTGAGCGATCAGGAAGCTCTCCAGAGTTTCTTTCTTCACCACTGCAGAAAAAAATCTGAGGTTGCACGTTCTTATTTTAAACATCTGTATCTTCATGTTTATCAGGTTCACTATTTCAGTAGTAAGAGTTACTCAGAGATCATTGGTAACCAATATCTCTTTAACTGGATATTTAAAGGGTAGTGGAGAGGAATCCTATTAAATTATAATTTTTATAAGATTGAATTAGAGGAATAAAGCCCAAGTCTAGGTGCTGGCAGCACACATTCCAGCCATCTTCCCTGCTTTACATTGTTGCCTCTGGCAAGGAGCAGGCTTACTATTGGGGCTCTGTCTAAATCTATAGTTTGATAGTCATGTATGTCCTTGCGGTCATCAAACTGCTCTTTTCCTGTCAACTAAATAGCAGCAGACAACCTGTAAAAAGTTATAGTCATGTCTCCATAATAGAAACCTGCTACATTAGCAGCATGAGGTTGTCATGTAGGCCGGATGTAATGATGGCATCATTTTTCCCCATTAGGAAAATTAACAAACGCAAAGTATTTACACAGGAAAAGCTAATGTTTTGTTTTAAGCCATGTTTTTGAAGGTCCTCCAAACCATCAGCCAGCACATTGGGTGATTTGCTAGATGGACTCACAGAATCAGCATGTAGCCAGACTGTGGTCAGGATGGATGACAATGATACAGCAGGATGCACAGCCAGGTGTAAGGGGGAAGACACAGATGGCACCTGGAGGAGTCCATGTACCGTCTTCCCCTGTGTGCTGTGTGAAAGGTCCCACAGAGTGCACACTCCCTAAGATAAGGTGACCAGATGTCCCGCTTTGGGCGGGACAGTCCCGATTTTTAACAATTTGTCCTGTGTCCTGTGGTGTTTTAGCAGGATGCAGGATAAATTGTTAAAAATTGGACTGTCCCGCCAAAAGTGGGACGTCTGGTCACCTAGTGAAAACACAGCCCACAGTCTCTGGTGTTTCTGCCCAGAAAAGCCCATTTGAGACTGAGTGTAGTGCTGTTATTGGGGTCATGTAGGCATTTTCTGCCTAGCAACCCCTACTAGAGCATTCCATGCTCTCAGAATGAAAGCAGGTGTTGACCATAAATAACTTTGTTTATACCAACAGCTGAGGCACAGCAAACAACCTTATCAGTTAGGGAACTCTTCCTATTGGCCTAGGGAACTTTCTAGAAGTAGACTTTCCTGACTCCAGTCAGGGGCCAGCCTGGTAGGCAGGCCTTTCTCAGGACAGCAGCCGCGGGCCTGTGGTGTTTACGAAAATACTCTGAATGAGGTGGTAGTGATGGCGAAAGGCAATGTGTTTGTTTCTCTGAACTGTCATCAGGATCAGACTTTGCCTTGGATAAGTGTATCTGGAGCCAAAGATGAGAAAATGTGAGTATTCTTTGTATAAATAAACTTCTATTTTTAGAATTCTTAGGAGCCTAATATTTTATTTAATTTCTTATTTGTTGATTTTAGAGAGAAAGAGAGAGAGAAACATCAATTTGTTGTTCCACTTATTTATGTATTTATTGGTTGATTCTTGTATGTGCCCTGACCAGACATGAAACCCACAACCTTGGAGTATCAGGATGATGCTCTAACCAAGTGAGAAGCCTAATATTTTAAAAATTACAATTCAGCCACGATATGGGTTACCATTTGCATGTGCAGGCGATGGCTTCTCAGGCTCTTGGACATGGATGTCACACAGTTTAAATTGGATATAGTGCCAGTGGCTCTGCTTAGACCACGCTCTCTGCCACTGAACAGTCACACCAGCAGGCGAATAGTCTAGGACACGCTCTCCCCTCTTTGATATTTCATTACTGAAGCATGAAGCCGAAATTGCATTTGTCAGGAAACGGAATTGGAATCTAGGGTTGGGCTTCATGAGGTCTTACAATGTTATTTTTATGAAATGCACCCCATCGTTTTTTAGTAACAGCTAGGCAATTAAAACAATTAAGAAATTATATTGTCTCCTTTATTGGTTTTGTTTTGAACAGCAACTATTCTAAAGAAATAAAATGACGGGAGTGGCTTCCAATAAACAAGAACGATGGAATGGCGAGGAAATGGCTGGCCGCAGAGGCTGCCTGTGTGTCCTGATGCTAATGTGGGAGCCAGGAGGTGTTTTGCACCTCCACCCGCACAGATTTTGAAAGCTCCCCCACACAAATTAATCATCATCTCTTGTCTCTGTAACTCCATTAGGATTTCACCAGGTGTCATTCTGAACCTGAGGAGGTTGCTAAGTGGGAGGGCAGAAAGCACTTGTGGAGGCAAGGAGAAAAATAAGTTGAGAGATCTGGGACTTGGGAGACTGTCATAAGGGTCCACACCATGGAACCCGCTGTTTAAAATATTTAATGATCCCTTTGCCACTAACACAGTTTCAATCTTCTGTGAAAGGAACGTTCTTCCCTTCTTGTTATGGCTTACATGACACAGCTCTGGTTTGACTGACAGTGTTTTCTTTAGAGGGAATTGAAATGGCTTTCCTTTGGGCTTGCCTAATAGACTTCAGTGAATAATAAATGAGAGGAGAGAGGAGAGAGAGAGAGAGAGAAGAGAGGAGAAAGAAAGAGAGAGACTTTCTTTGCTCTTTCACTGTTCTTTCTGGGGGTATATTTAGAGAATGATTCCTTTTCATTTAAATACTTTTATTTCCATAAAACACTTGACAATCTCCTTGGACTGGAAATATTTTCCATAATAAAATCTACCCATGCCTAAGTTGCCTCTTCTTTTTTAATAAACGTGTCTTGTCTCCATTCCAGTGTTTGTTGCTAACTGAAGACCTTTTCTGTCAAACGCTATGAGATTCAAATGAGAACTGCCAAAAGCAATGTTTGACATGAGCCTAACGGGACTTCATTTAAAAGTGGCCCTTCATTCTGCCATTTCAGACACTCATTTCAAGGAATGGGGAACATGGAAACATTCCAGAATTATATTTATTTCCCACTACAAAACACATTTTTATGAAAATAAATACTGAAAACCTCTAAGGACCAAGCTAACAACAGTAAAAAAATTCTTTATTGCCCTATTTCCCAAAGAAAATATGTGTGATTGCTTCATGGATAGGGATACATGCATGACTTACAGTGGAGGCACCGGCGAAGAAGACATGGGGGTGGGTGGGTGGGTGAAGAGGGTGGAGTGAACAGGCGACCACAGTGCAATGTGAGGTGTGCTGTTCTAGGTGAGCGCATGGGGTCGGGGAGGCTTTCTGGATGCTGAAGGATGCATGGGGATCATTCAGGCAAAGGTGCTGGAGGGAGAGGAAGACTTCCCAGGTAAAGGAGAAACAGAACTCTGTGAGGAGAAGGTGTGGAACATGGAGAAATCGGCGGCATCAGTCAGTGTGGCTGAAGCATGGGGTCTGCGAAGTGAGGGCTGAGGGTTGGGACTGGATCACAAGGAACCCGGCTCACCCTGTGTAAGAAGTTTGGGAATGATCATCTCTGTGTTTTCCCTCCCAGTCTCTTATGCATCACAGTGTTTCTCTAGTTATGATGACAATGCAAACATTTATTTATTTACAGAGACTTCTAAGCATTTACTGTGTGCCAGAGACCTGAACCCAAATTTAGTCATTTTCGTATCTGAAAGTGAGCCACTGTGGTGGGAGCAAGGGGAGCAAGGGGACAGGGAGAGTGGAAGACCTGCTTTATATTCCTGACACGGGGGACCCGATAGCACCACTGTTTCCCCCATGTTACCACACAGCCCTTTGAACAGTCGTTTTAAGCATCCATATGATAACCCGACAGATGGAAGGACCATAATTAACTGGATAGGACCTGATTTTCTGGCTGCATATGTAGGTGTTAAACTATATTGATAGGGACAAACTTCCAAATAATGCATGAAGCTAAGAAATTGTCAAGAAACACACGAGGGATATAGGAATCTCATGGGAACCAGGAATGTTCAGTTTTCAGAACCTGGGACCATTGTAGAGATGTTATCTTAGAGTTTAGTATCAGGGATTTATGACCTTTAATCTAGTGTTTTCCAGCCCTGCTGCTCTCCCTGTGACTCTAACTTCCACCAACCAGTCGACCAGTTCTGTCCATATTTCTTCATTTCAGAAGAATGAATGTGATGGGCCCAGCTACTCACCCCCACTTTGAGTCAGACCTTTCTTCCAGTCTACCTCATATCCCCTTCTCTCCCTCCCACTGAGGTCATCTCACTGGCCACCTGTGTTCAGTAGCCTAAGATTGTCCTCATTAGGGGGTACAGGAGGTACCTCACATTTATAGAATGGGTCAGGGAGAAGCACAGTCTCTATGGCTAATATTTCCAGTATCAGTCATTTTGATTTTCTTTTCTCAAGGGCCAATATTGCTGTGATGTCCCTCACTATGCATATTTCCCGTATGGTCTGGATAGTTCAGTTTTTAGTGGGACAACTAGTACCTCCTTTGATCTGGAAAGCATATATTTATCAGACAGTCTTGTTTGCAATATATTAAGAGGCGATTTTTTTCTACTTAACAGCCTTTCTATACAAGAGTTATAGAAAACTCAGGCTAAATTCCCTCACTTTCAGTCAAAAAGCGCTTATTGAGTGCCTTCTATATGCCATGCTCTATTGTAGACACTAAGATTATGGCAGAGACTAAGACATCAAAGATCCCTAGTCTAATGGGCTTAAATTTCTTGGAGGGAAGGCAAACAATAAGTAAGAAAATTAATAATGATATAATTTTTGCCATGGGCAGTTAGCTCAGTTGGTTAGAGCATTGTCCTGACATGCCAAGATTTTGGGTTTGATCCTTGGTCAGGGCAGGTTGTATACAAGAATCAACCAATGAATGCCTAAATAAATGGAACAAGAATTGATTCTCTCTCTCTGTCTCTCTCTCTCTCATTAATAAATAACAAAAATGATAATTTCTGATAGCTGCTCCTGTGAAGAAAATTAAACAAAACGTGATAGAGTGATTGGAAGTCAAGTACTACTTTCTGGTGTTTGATCAGCATGGGGCCTTTCAGGAGAAAATGTCTCGGCTGAGACCTGACAGAGAGAAGGAGCCCTTAGGCAAAGGTCTCCAGAAGAATGTTCCAGACAGAGAGAAGATATATTTACCAGCACGGGGGCAAGTGTGAGCTTGGAGGACTCAGAGAGGAGACAGCAAATCATTGTGGGGCATTGTAGGAGCAGTTGGACAGGGTAGAAGGCCTACTTTATAACCTAGACCCAGTGTATGTAGAGAATGATGTAAAACCTGCCATTTCCACTCTTCTCATAGTCATCTTCAACTTGCCTTGCCCAAAGCACAACTGGTTGTGTTTTTTTTTTTCTCCTAGCCTGAACCTTTTCCAGTCTCCTTTACTTCAGGAAATTAAACCTCCAAAGGCCCATGTTATCCATAACACCTCCCTTTTCCCATTTTCCAGTCCAAATTCGCCAGTCCTTCAATTCTACATCCAATAGAGCGCTCAAGTTCTTTCACTTCTGCGCATTCCATTGCCCTTATCCTCATCCAAACCATCATTATCTTTTGTTTGGATCATTGCCGTGGCCTCCTGGCTCATTTCCACTATTGCAAAATGTCTGTTTATGCCATTTTGCCCTTTTTTGTAATTGGATTGTGTTTTGTTTTTTTACTGTTGAATTTTGAGAGTTCTTTATATATTCTAGATACCAGTCCTTCCTTAAATCTGTATTTAGTAAATGTTCCCTCCCAATCTATAGCTTGTCTTTTCATCCTTTTAACAAAGCTTTTTTGCAGAGCAAAATTTTTTAATTTTGATGAAGTGCATGGAATTCGTGCACTTGGCGGTGGGGAGGGGTCCCTTAGGCTGGCCTGGATCATCTTGCAGTCTGGGACTCCTAGCTCCTTACTGCCTACCTGGTTACTGCTCCTTACTGCTTGGCTCACTGCATCTGCCCCCGGGTGGGGAGGGACCTGGAGGGACCTCCAGGGCATGTCTCGCTCAGTCCCTATTGGCCAGACCAGAGCAGCAAGCTAACCCTACTGGTTGGAGCATCTGCCCCCTGGTGGTCAGTGCATATCGTAGTGAGCAGTTGAGCATCCTTAGCATATCATTAGCATATTATACTTTGATTGATTGGTTGAACAGCTGACTGGATGACCATACACAATGTATTAGGCTTTTATTATATAGGAATATTTTTAGTGCTAAATCAAAGATCCTCTTTATCTAGCCTTAGATCCCAAAGATTTTGTCCCATTGTGGCTTTTTTTCTTTTCTGAAAGCTCTATAGTTTAACATCTTATATTTGAATCTGTGATCCATTTTGAGTTAATTTTTGGGTAAGGTGTGATATTTAGGCTCAGGTTGTTTTGTTGAGGTAGGAGGCTATAGATGTTTAATTTGATTGGTTGAAAAGGCTATTTGTCCTCCATTGAATTTCTTTTGCACTTGTGCAAAAAATTAGCTGGGCATATTACTGGGGTCTATTTCAATTTTTCTATTTCCTTTTATTAGTCTGTGTGTCTGTCCTTCTGACAGTATCACATACGTAATCACTGTAGCTATATAATCATTCTTGAAATGGGTAGAATAATTACTCTAATTTCCTTCTTTTAAAAATTGTTTTAGCTATTCTAGTTCCTTCACCTTCTCATGTAAATTTTAGAATAATATTGTCTATATGTATATGTCAGTTTTGCTGAGCTTTTAATCAGGGTTGCATTAGATTATGCCAATTTGGGGAGAATTTGTATCTTTCCTACATTGAGTCTTCCAATCCATGAATATGTTTTCTGATCCCTAAATTCTTTTATTTAGACCTTTGAATTCTTATTACTGTTTTGTAGTTTTTGGGACTTAGATCATATATGTTTTCTTAGATTTATACTTGAGTATTCTAATTTTTTGAGAAATTGTAAACATTATTTTTTTAATTCTAGTGTCCACATGTTCATTGATAGTATGTGTAAATACAATTGACTTCTATATTTTCTACTTAATCATGTCATCAGCAAATAAGGGCATTTTACTTCTTTACATCCAATCTATATGTCTTTTATTTTCTTGACTATTGTATTAGCTATAACTCTCAGTACTATATCTAATGAAAGCTGTGAAATGGATATCCTTGCTTTGTTCTAAAATCAGTATTTTACCAGTAGGTATAATTTGAATTATAGGGTGTGTTTTTTGTTTTGTTTTGTTTTGTTTTGTTTTGTTTGTTTGTTTGGTAGATACATTTTATCAAGTTAAGGAAGTTCTCTCTAGTTTTAGTTGTCTGAGAGTTTTTATTATGAATGGATGTTCAATTTTGTCAAGTGCTTTTTTGTACCAACTTGATAAGATCATGTGATTTTTCTCCTACACTATGTTAATATGGTGTATTACATTAGCTTAAGTGCATGGTTCAAGTCACCATCTTGCAATTGGAATCATGATTAGTTTTTAAATTTCCAGAAATTGAATTGGAACATGATGTTTAGTTCAGTTATAAGAAACAAAATCTTAATTTTCAGTTGTTAATCTGGGGCTATTAATCATTGCTTAATGATTGCACATGTTTAAAATGTTATTGCTGTTACTATCAATGGACATTTAATTGAACTGGTCATTTTGAGATTGAGTATATTTTTTTCCCTAAACCTTTTAATCAGGAGAGTTCAGTTGATGGATCACCCATTACAAGGGGATCTATTTTACATAGCAATCTCTCTCTCTCTCTCTCTCTCTCTCTCTCTCTCTCTCTCTCTCTCTCTCCCACTGTCATTGGAACAGAAGTTGTAAATTATGAAGTTATCTTAGAGCATCAGTTTAGGGAGCAGCTTGGATGATGAATTCTTTAAGGCACGATGAACTCCCTTAAAATTTTTTTTAACAGGCCTGTACAGAGCTATAAAGCTTCACTAATTATTCCATAAGATTAAATGTGTGAGAGACTGTTTCTTATTTATTGTGTGATGTCAGCTATTTTTGGATAATAGTCACAGGGCTTATAATTTGGAAATAGGTTTAAAATTTTTAAATTTGTTAGAAACCCATCTGTTGGTACAGTCTTTCTCTTGTCTCGGATGGTTTTAAGCCTTCACTGTTCTTTGTAAACACTTTTTTGGTCCCCTCGGCTACCTCTGTGCCCTCACCCACTTTACCCAGCAGCAGCGTTGGCTGTGTCAGTCACCACGGCTCTGTGGGCAGCTTTCTGGGGTTTGAAGCTTCTCTTGGAAGGAACTGTGGTGAAGTGCAATGGATATACACAAAGTATATGTTATAATCAGCACAACAGTGTGGATCACAATCACCACTTGACTTGAAAAAGAAAAAAATCTTGCTACGTGAAAGATTAGTACTAATAAGATGTTATTTATTCCAGGCACTTTTTATGCCTCTTTAAACTGTCATTCCCTGTGAATTTTATTTTTTTAAATATATTTTATTGATATTTTACAGAGAGGAAGGAAGAGAGATAGTTAGAAACGTCAATGAGAGAGAAACATCGACCAGCCACCTCTTGCACACCCCCTACCGGGGATGTGCCCGCAACCAATGTACATGCCCTTGACTGGAATCAAACCTGGGACCCTTCAGTCTGCAGACTGATGCTCTACCACTGAGCCAAACCGGTTTCAGCTCCCTGTGCATTTTATTTTATTTATTTATTTTTAAAATATATTTTATTGATATTTCACAGAGAGGAAGGGAGAGAGATAGAGAGCTAGAAACGTCAATGAGAGAGAAACATCGACCAGCTGCCTCTTGCACACCCCCTAACGGGGTTGTGCCTGCAACCAATGTACATTCCCTTGACTGGAATCGAACCCGGGACCCTTCAGTCCACAGACCGACGCTCTACCACTGAGCCAAACCGGTTTCTACTCCCTGTTCATTTTAAATACACAGGAGTTAAGTTTAGGTCACTTGGGGCTCTTCCACTTCTGATTCAATTTTCTACTCCTTTTGCCTTCAGTTCTGCTAAGAAATAGTTGTTGGTGGATTTCATTTCATCTTTTCTGGCCCCTGGCTTAATGGCTTCTGCAGTTTTGGTGATTGTTGTTCTGTCCTGTTTACACACCACCATCCCAGCAGAGCGAGGGATGGGCATTTGATTTCCCTGCAGTGTGCTTCTTTATTACATAACCACTCTTATGCAGCTGAATACTATATCCAGATATGAGATTTCCAGTATCAAGTGGGATTTTTTCCTAACTTTATTCTATTTTTCACATATCACTGGACAGGATATCATTTCCCTACTATACTTATTTTAAATTTGGACCTTTAGGAAAGAAGACCAAATGCTGGATCTTAGTACCCAAAACAATTGATCTGGTGTTGGAAGAGGGTGAGGGAGACTTGCCGGAAAGATTTACCTAATACTAAACATTCTTTTTTGCCTGCCCTAGTGGTTTTAGGTATCTTATTATGCTGGCATTTTTAAGAAGTTCTATTTAAGCTTGTTTTTTATATCTCTAATTTTTCGTTCCTCAATTAGACTGCACATTCTTGAAGAAAGGAATCTTTACAAATGTATCCTATATTCCCACAGCAAGAGGCATTAAAAATATATATGTCCCACGAATTGAAACAGCATGCTATTCTCTGCCCTTTATACTGTTCGTTTATAAAAGGGGTTTAGTCTTTGTTTTCAGAGAGCTTAAATCTGTTGGGAGGATGTGAGGTATAAAAATATATTATTGGAGACAGAATATGATAATGAGCCACAAGAAATATGCAATCAAAATGTTTGAAACAAGCCGGATAGAGTGTATAACAGTTGTCAACTGATGGTCGTTGGCACCAATTTGTCACCAATAGGAATTTTCAATTTGGTGTGCGGTGAAAGAGGAAACTGTATGCACTGCAAAACAGCTCAATTGTGCTACAGCACATCGGTGAAACAGCCCTGGGGCAGGTGGCCCTGGGGGCGAGGCACCTCCCTGGCTAGACAGCTCCGCACCTCAGTGCTCTATGCTGGTCTGCTTTGTGCTGCCCTCATCTGCTCTGCTCTGTTCTGGGGAGACATTCGTGGTTCAGCTCAGCTAGGGAGACAAAGTCTTCAGTCTTAGGTGGGAAGGGAAAGTGTGCTCTCAGAGCCAGAGGGGAGCTGGTTTATATGGACAGAAGTCCCTGGCCCCTTATCCCTGAGTGTTCTGCCCCCATGCAAATGAGGACTCCAAATCCTCACAGTTTGATTGGTCCAAGAGGCATTGCCCTGATTGGTCGGAATAGAGCTTCTCTGGTAATAGAGCTTCTCTGGTTGGTTGGTGCTGCATAACTCTGATTGGATGGGGAAAGCTTCAGTCCTATTGGTTAAAACAGGACTCCAGAAACTCCTTTATAAGGCCTGGCTCAGATGGCAGAATCACAGGGCAGGCGGGCAGTTCAGTGCAGAGGCAGGTGGCTCAGTGCAGCCTTCCCTGTGAAGTGCAGCTTGCAGGAGAGGCCCCTGTGTGGAGAGAGCGCACGCCTTGGCTTATTGGAACAATGCTCTAACCCAGTGGTCGGCAAACTCATTAGTCAACAGAGCCAAGTATCAACAGTACATTGATTGAAATTTCTTTTGAGGGCCACATTTTTTAAACTTCAACTATATATAGGTAGGTACATTGTTATTAACTGAATTAGGGTACTCCTCACCTGGCCTTTGCTAAAAACTCGAGAGGCCAGAGAGCCGCAGTTTGCCGACCCCTGCTCTAACCAACCAAGCTTTCCAACCAGCAGTAGGGTCTGTTTCTTCCTCAGGGTTTACACAGTAAAGAAAAGCTTCATGAGCAATTAGGCTTTTAAGGGTATACTCAAAGAAGGAGTAGGATGTGGAAAGGGGTAAATTAAAAGTAGGAAATGAAAAAGAGAATATTGTTACAAAGACGACAATGTGAATGAAGGTATGACAATGGGAAAGCACTGAGCACGATTGACAAGCAGCTTGTTTTCTGGTTGAACTATAGAACAGAGAGATGGGGGTATGTGCAAACACTGTCCTCAGGGCTGGATGGATCCCAACCAGGCATGTCAGCCCATACCTAGCTCTCTATCCATCTCTGTCCAGGGCATGATCAGCCTGAACATGCACTTCGATGGGGCAGGAGGAGGGGGAGACTCACTACCCTTTCTAGCACCATTGGCCATCTGAGCACTTCCACCATTGGATTATGGAACAAGGCAGGGCTGGGAACTGGGGTGGGGAGATGGTTAGGGAGCTCTTCTGTAGTGATCAGAACCTAATGTAGAGAGCGGTTTCAAGAATCCAAAAGAGAAGACATGTACAAAAGGCTTTTGTAACATGGGTAATAGCTCTGAAAACACCCAGCTCATGTATTCTTGTTCCCAGTAATCCCTAATCATTCCTCATTGCCCCGCAGCGTTCCTTCCGTTGACACTAGGGTCTTCTTTGTCTCTGGAGGAGGTGGCTACTGCCCGGACAAAGGAGCCATGGCTGGGCTTCCAGGGTCCAAAGGAGAGTTTGTGCTGAGGTCCCTGGTGAGACAATAATCTGAAAGCAAGCAGTTTCTGGTTCCAAAAACTAGGCTTTGTTGGGAGAGAGAAAGAAGGGAACAATGCAACACCCGAAAAGGATCTGTGCTTTCTTATAAACCAAAGCTGGCAGCCTAAGCATAGAATTTACAGCAACCATAGTATTGATGCAGGATATGACATCAAGACTGTTTTTTCTTGAGCATGGAAAAGAAAAACTCAGGCAGCCGAAACCGGTTTGGCTCAGTGGTAGAGCATTGGTCTGTGGACTGAAAGGTCTCGGGTTTGATTCCGGTCAAGGGCATGTACCTTGGTTGTGGGCACATTCCCCGGTAGGGGGTGTGCAAGAGGCAGCTGGTCGATGTTTCTCTCTCATCCATGTTTCTAGCTCTCTATCTCTCTCCCTTCCTCTCTGTAAAATATCAATAAAATATATTTTAAAAAAAACAAAAAACTCAGGCAACCAGCCAGCAGGAGGTCAAGAGAGACCCAGGAGCCGGTGCTCCCAGTGAGAAGGCAGCAGAAGCTTTAGGCTCTGTCTCCTGGAAAGGGATTGAGCTCCGGACTGACGCAGTAACACTTGAATCCAACAGGAAAAAATCCCTGCATTGCAGTGAGCACACCCACATGGGGTAGCAGAGGCAATTTAAGGATGTGAAGCCAAGTCGAATTCACTCGTAGAAAATAAAGTTCTTTCCTTCCATGGAAGTCACAGTTGATAAAAAAAAATTTTACCTTGGCTACCCTCTGAGGAAATGAGACATTCAGATCTGCTGCTTAGAAGTGGGTAAATTACTACCTCCCTTTTACACTTGAGAAACTTGGGCCCAGAAAAGGTATCGATTGGCCCAGAGAAGTTTAGTGATTGGCCAAGGTTGTTTAGTTGATAAGAGGCGGAGAGATACCATTGAATGATACATTTTTTGATTGAGAGCCAAAGGGTCATCTGAACTGATCTAGTCCAACTCTAGAATGTTTTTTTGAATAAGGGAATGTCAATAAATGAAGTGATTCACTCAAAGTCGTATATTTAATTAGGGTTGGGTTGGGCATTCTGCAGTTTCTTCACCAGTCCAGTATGTGTCTGATCAACATGGCAAAATTAATATCTATTTTATTTGACATACATATTCTTTCTTAATTATGTGTAGATATGAATGGACATTATGGCAGGCTGGTTAATTATGTTACATTCATCTAGAAAGGTGGTGCTTTTGGGATTTAAGTTTTTCCATGTCTTAAAAAAAAAAAAAAGAAAGATAGATCCTTGATCCCTTAGTAGCATGTCATGAGGATTTAGGTCATCATCTTATCTATGAAGAGTTTTCAGCCCCCGGAATTCATCTGAAGTTTTTAATTTAGCACCATCATATTTTCATTTACTAGTAAATGGCAGCTTTACCAAGTAACTTAGTAGTCAGTGATGGGGAAGGACGGTTGCCGTGGTGATCAATTAAATGTCATTCAGAGCCCAAATCCCAAGGTCAAATGCACCAGCAGGATACAGGGTCCTCTTCTTGATTTATCTCCCAGCCACTTGTCACCTGACTGGAGCTGGAGCCAGAGGTCTCACCACTTCTGAGGAAGTCATGGGCTTCTCTCCTATTTGCGTACCTTTCCAACTACTAATCTCTCTCTCACTCTTCTCTTGCAACTGAACTTTTGGAAAAAAAAATTTTCTGTTGTCTCGATTTTCTTCCCACACTTAGATCCACTCTGATCGGCCAATTACACCCATCCATCCACTAAGCGTTTTTCACTAGGTTACCAATGACCTCCGTGTTCAACCCTGGTGTTTTCTCAGTTCTTAGCTAACTTGATTTCTCAGCGGCATCTGCTGTTATTGTTTATTTTGCATCCTTCTTCTTAAAGGTATATTGTTAAGCATTTTCAGACTTAAACACTTTATTAAAAATGTGACAACCCCGTATGTTGGAGAAATAACATCTTAATGTTATCACCTATTTCCTTAGAGTTTCCCAAAACTCTGTACTTTTCCCCTTCTAACAGATGGCTACCACCCTGACCTTGATTTTTGTGGGGCTGTAGGGGTTCAATATATTTATCTTCCACAGATGAGTTCCATCTCTTCCCTCTAACCAGAAACCACCAGGAACACAGTATTTGTACGTGCTCGGTTCATTCCTCATTGCTGCGAGGCAGAACACACACCTTGGCGAATCACAGGGTATCTCAGTGAGGATGTGAGAGAGAACCTATTGTTCGGATCTGGGTCTTGTTGGATAATAATGCAGGAGGGGCTTAGGAAGGGGAGATTTCTTCTAGATCGGATGTTGTCTGAAAGCAGGGTCAATTCTCTGAGTAGGTTGTCAATCTATCTTATGTAGGGCGGAGGGCTAGGATGAGGATAAAGTTATAACTGGGAAAGAAATAACAGTCAATCATTTTGGCCAAGAAAGGAGGTATTTGTTATTTTGGGGGTGACACACTGACTTTGTTTTTGTGTTGATGAGATAAAGTTATGACATGCCCTTATTTTGTCCCTTTTTTATCGTGGTCTCAGATACCCTTGTTGGAGGCTGTGTTCTTTCAGATAGTTATAATGTCTAACAGGATGTATGTCCTTGCTGTGGATGTCACAGCAGTTTCTGAATGTCAGGGGTTGCTTTCTTCTTCTTTCTTTCTTTATAGTTCTGAACAAGACTGAGGAACTGTATTCAGGCAGAGGAGACCAAAATATCAGGTTTGTTACCAGATTAGTGTGGAGTCCCTCCGGGAGAGGGAGAGGAGACGCTCTGGCCTCACCCTCTGGCGCTGACAGGCGCTCAGGCTGTGGACCTGTGGCTCTGGGCCTTCCTGTGACTCGGCTGCTCCCAGGGCTGGCTGCTCTGGCCCTGCTCCCACTTGGCATCTTCCCACTGAGCCAGTTACTGCACCTCCGTGAGCTAGGCTCAGGGTCTCTGCTCACCTCTGTGGGCTGGACCACACACTGAGCAGCCTCTGCCAGCTGCCCGCCCTGTCTCTGAGGGAGGCTGAGTGCAGCAGCCTGGGCAGGGCTCCGCGGGGAGGGCCTCAGAACACACCTGGCGCCAGGTGGGGATGGGCAGTGTGCGTGTGCGTGCGCGTGCGTGTGTGTGGGGGGGGGGTGGTGTGTGTGTGTGTGTGTGTGTGTGTGGAGGGGGCGCTGCCATGGGGGAGCCGGCAGGAAAAAGCTGGGAGGGAGACGCAGGTGTCCATGGTCTGAGACCGGACACTCGGGCTTGAACTGCAATTCTTTTTGTAAACAAGGATTTATTTTTCTTGATTCTCGCCTCCTAATTTGGTTACCTCAAGTGATATCCCTTTGGAAGGTCTGCATGTTCTTAATGAAGATAAAAGCAGTGATAATACCGCCCCCTCCGGCGACCCCCCTGCCTCCCCCACATTGTGAGGGTTGTAGTTTTTACTCTGTAAAGCATTTATTTTCACATTTGTTTAAAGAAAACTGACGTTACTTTTTTGGTCAGCTTTGCAACTGAGATTGTATGCCCCGGAAGGAGACCTTGGCCTGGCAAAGAAATGAGGCAAACAGCATAAACGGAAGGGCCTCGCCTGCTTCTCTGACTTGCCAGAGAAAAAGGAGGCAATGCATTGCCCTCCGTGCTGAGGCCCGAAGGTGTGGTTCCTTTGTGTTTCCCGCCGTTTCCAGATTCCCATGGTCGCTTCTCAGAGCGGTGTGCTGGTTTATAAGTGACTGCGGTGGAAATGGCCTTCTTTTTTTCTTTTCAGCCTCGTTGGTCTGATCCTTAAGCTGAGATTGTGGGATGTTTGACAAAGGTATTATCCTCTGCGTTGTTTTGTTACGATTTTGCTTATGTCAAGCCTATCACTGAGCCAGAACGTTGGCAATAAACATCTGCTAAGGGTTGGCAAGGGACAGTATTAGCCCCTCTGTAGCGCAGGCAACTCCTTAAAAATCTTATCTCATTATAGGCTTTTAATAGAGATAAAGCAATGCTCATTACAGGCTCAGCCCTCCTTAGATGCACTACTCCAAGGATAATTGCCTTTACATCAATCTTGAGACCCATTATCTTGATTTCAAGGAAAAAAATAAAAAACCCACAAAACTCCAATTCTTCTTTCTATATAGAGGGAGCTAATATTAAAATAATTAAAGAGGACTGTGACAAGGTCTGTTGCATTTTCACCCTGCCATGGGGCATAAGAAAAAGGTTTGACTACTAACCGACACAGACCAGAAACACATCTAGGGGGGAGAAATAGACACCGTCAATAAAATGGTGACTTTTTAGAGTTCTCTATTTCCCTTTTGTAGTAAGACAGTATGCATCCTTAGTAGTGGAATTGGAGTCAGAGTGGAAAAACCTTAATTAGGTCTGCTGCATATTTTATATCATCATCATTTAGGGCTTCATCCAAGTGTCCCCATTGCTACCTCATAAAGAAGACCCACCTTGAAAGATTCCCCTGAAACTTCTGTGTCCTTCCAACCGCAGCAGTCATTTTCTTCTCTGAACTACAGCAGCCTTTTGTTTATATTCCTTTTTTTAATATATATTTTATTGATATTTTACAGAGAGGAAGGGAGAGAGATAGAGAGCTAGAAACGTCGATGAGAGAGAAACATCGGCCAGCTGCCTCCTGCACACCCACTACCGGGGATGTGCCCGCAGCCAAGGTACATGCTCTTGACCGGAATTGAACCCGGGACCTTTCAGTCCGCAGAAACAACCTCTACCCCTGAGCCAAACCGGTTTCGGCTTGTTTGTATTCCTAATGATTGATCACGTTCCCCTGGCACCATAGTTCTTTCATACCCATCCCTCCCGCTGCCCGCCGCTACCTTTGTGAGGACAGGGCCTGTGACCCTTCTCTTTGTCCCCTACCGAAACTGACGGGGTCCCCTTCATACGGTAAGCATTCAGTACGTATTTGGTGACGGGGTGGATAAAGTCACGTTCATTGTAATACCATTGCTGCGTGTCAGAAAAGCTGTTTCCCGTGTTCGTGTTACTGTGGAACATGTACTTCTCAGGTGAGTCCGCCCCCTGTGCCACGTTGGCGGTGGGGCAGAGGGGTGGTCTCGAACCCCTGCTCCTCTTCCACAGGGGCTGCTGCAGGGGGGCCCTCGGCCTTGTGGCCTGGCATGGAACCTGTGTTTGTGTGGTTCCTTGCAGACTGTCTAGGGCCGTGGTTGCCAAACTGCGGCTCGTGAGCCACATGCGGCCCTTTGGCCCCTTGAGTGTGGCTCTTCCACAAAACGCCACGGCCTGGGCGAGTCTATTTTGAAGAAGTGGCGTTAGGAGAAGCTTAAGTTTAAAAAAATTTGGCTCTCCAAAGAAATTTCAATCGTTGTCCTGTTGATAATTGGCTCTGTTGACTAATGAGTTTGCCGACCACTGGTCTAGTACAGTTGTAGTAACTTTAGCAATTATTGCAGTTTCAATTTGGAGTATCCCAAAGGATGCTATTCCGATTTATCGTTCAGGAAGAGGCATCTTATCCTCAGCTTTGAACTGAGAGCTGTTCTGTATCCGGATAATGAGGTGCAGACAAAAGAGGAGCTGAGGGAACGCCTCTTACCGGAGACGTCTCGAAGCCTTATTTTGGGAAGCAGCTTCTCTTGTTGTTTTAACTTTTCTTTTGCACCCCGGGAATATCTCTAGTGCCTGCCGCTGAAATTAGAACACTGTTGTTCTGGGAAATGCATTTCAGAAAGACCTTAGGAGGTTCTGAGCTTCTCACGGTGACTTGGCAGGGACTGAGGGGTCGGTGCTCTGGTCACAAAAGTTTGCTTACTGCTTGCAGTCTCCCCATCTACAGCTGTGAAATACAGCATCCCGAAACCACAATGGTGTCGAGTACACATACAGAAAGCCATCCCTGTACCCTTCTGCTGTTTGGGGGGCACTGAGCGGAGCCTCTTACACGCGATTGTCTTTTAAAGCTCTCCCGGCATCGCCCGTGAGACCCGTCCCACTTTGTTTAAAGGGCAGCGTGGGGAGAACATTCCAGTACACGGCCATTTTCTTGTAAGAAATAAACTGGGCTTTGTGGGATGATAAGGATATGAGAGCTACGTTGGTTTAAAATGAGAGGCAAGAGCCTGGGAGTGTGGAGGTGTGGGTTCTGGTTCTGGTTCTGATTGCTCTCTGAACCAGCTTCGGAACTTCGTCTGCACATCCGCTGTTTCTTCGTGGTTAATTTTCCTCATCAGTAAAACAACGTGAATGCCAGGCTTGTCTCTCGGGGACAGTTTTGGCTCACGTTGGTTGCATGTCACCTTTGTGTCGGACACCGAGCACCGCGAACACCATCTCATTTACTGGTCACAGGGACCCTCTGAGCTAGGCCTCCGTCGTCCCTGTGATCGGGACACAAAAGGTGTCCAATGACTGTGGGATTCAAATGGGTTGAACCCAGAACCCGTGCTCTCAGCCACTGAACTATGAACATACCAATAGGACAGTGGGATATACGAGCCGGGAAAGCCCTACAGAGAGTGAAAGCAGATCTGAAGGTGAAGTCTCACCAAGGTGCAGGCACTGGCAGAGCCGGCGCTTGCCTGTGCAGAGGTGAGGACTGCAGACAGAGCCTTCCTTCCAAAGTCTCTCCCTCCCCCCCGCCCGCCCCCCTCGCCATTCCCACAGGCAGCGCCAAGTTGGCGTGTCTGAAACCAAACTCATCTTTCAGCTAAACCCTCTCTTGTGTATGTCCCTTTCAATGTAGCTCTTCCTCTGAGTCACACAAGCTACACCGGGGCCTCATGCTCAATGGAGGCTCTCTTCCTCCCCTCATCTGAACGGTCTCCAAGTCCAGAAATAGTTTGAACGCACCCTCCAGTGAGCACTGTGGCTCTATATCCCTTACTTAGAGCATGGAGGTGGTGTGGTGGCCTCATACGTGGCTCCCTCCTGCTGGTCGTTCCCTCTCCAATCCACCTTAGCACGGAACATGCGAACATTAATTCCTGGTCCTGTGACTCTCTTCTTTCAAAACTTAGAGGGCTGGCTAGCCATCACCTAGTGCAGTGGTCGGCAAACTCATTAGTCAACGGAGCCAAGTATCAGCAGTACAAGGACTGGAATTTCTTTTGAGAGCCAAATTTTTTAGACTTCAACTTCTAACGCCACTTCTTCAAAATAGACTCGCCCAGGCCGTGTTATTTTGTGGAAGAGCCACACTCAAGGGGCCAAGGAGCTGCATGTGGCTCGTGAGCCTCAGTTTGCCGACCATGGACCTAGAGAGTAAAATTTAAATTCCCTGCCATGATGTAAAGGCCTGATGTAGTCAGCGCAGGATGCTAATATAAAATGGCATCGACTGGTGGCTTAAATAACAAACATTTATTTCTCGTGGTTCTGGAAGCTGGAAGTCTGAGGTCAGTGCCAGCATTGGCTGGGTTCTGGTGAGAGCTGTCTTCCCTACAGGGCCCTTTGCTGTAAAACCTGCCCCAGTTCCCCTCCTGCCCGTACACCCTGACCTGTGCATCCCCAGGTCAGCCTCCCCTACCTCTGTGCTTTCCCTTTACAACGAGCACGCCGCTGTTTAAGCTCATAGAAACTGCCAGAGAGCCGAAACCGGTTTGGCTCAGGGGATAGAGCTTTGGCCTGCAGACTGGAAGGTCCCAGGTTCGATTCCGGTCAAGGGCATGTACCTTGGTTGCGGGCACATCCCCAGTAGGAGGTGTGCAGGGGGCAGCTGATCAATGTTTCTCTCTCATCGATGTTTCTGACTCTATCCCTCTCCCTTCCTCTCTGTAAAAAATCAATAAAATATATTTTAAAAAGAAAAAAGAAAATGCCAGAGAGATAGGCCGGCATAGTGATTCAGAGCAGAGACAATGCCTGCATTAGAAACCCAGTGCTGTCATTTCGTTACTGGGTGACTTGGGCAGGTGACTAATACCTGCCTAAATATCCTTATCTGCAAGATATTAATAGGACCTGCCTCATGGGAGGCACCGGAGAAGCAGGAGGAATATGCAGGGAGAGTAGGGTCATAGACAGGAAGGTGAAAATTTACAGATATTTTAAGAGTGGTGCAGAGTGAACATGTTGGTGGACTATTAAATGGCATTAAACTATAAAACAAACTTGGATTAAATAAGTACTCAGTGCTATCTATTTTGTGCAGAAATAGGACAATGTCTATTGCAGATAAATTTTTTAAAATCCTTACGAGAATATGTTTATTGATTTTTAGAATGAGAGGGAGGGAGGGGGGGAGAGAGAGAGAGAGAGAGAAACATCAAACAGTTGCCTGCTATGCACACCCCAACTAGGGATCTAACTTGCAATGTAGGTATGTACCCTGACCCAGAATCGAACCCACAACGTTTTGGTGCATGGGACGATGCTCCAATCAACTGGGCCACCAGGCCAGGGCTGCAGATAAATTTCTCTTTAGGAGCAATCTCTTAAAATGTTTCCAGTGAATCCTTTAATAATCAGTTAACCACCTCGCAGGGGTAGCTGACTGCAGGCAGGCGCTGGAAGGGGGGGCCTGAGGAAAGGGTAGGGAGCACGGGGAGGGGCTGGGGGCGTGATGGGCCAGAACCAGAGCCTCCACGATATGGCCTGCAACCAGCTTTAGCTTTTTGTGTGAAAAATAATGACGAGATAATGTTTATTCACATAACAGGGGCATCTTGCCTTTACGTAACAGCGGGCGACCCCGCTAATTTTGTCTGTGGTACTGGTTCTGTTTCCGCACGCAGAGAGACGGCACAAGGAGAGGAGGCTTCACGGGGTTTCTAAAATAACCTGCACAACCCGTGCTTTCTCTGGGCCTGAGGTCTAATAACCACTTTCTAGAGAAAGCCCCTGTCCGCGTGCCCACGTCTTCCTTGTGGGTGGGGAAGGAAAAGGGGAGTGAGAGCAGCTACGCCATGTATTTTCGTCTGGACTCAAAGCAGCAGCTTCCTTCTTAGCCCTCCTCACTTCAAACAGGCCGGCAACACGCACAAAGGCTCGCGAGCGGCGTGGGCGTCACCACCTCTCGAGTCCAGATGTTCCCAGGGGTTGGTCCTTTGGCCTCGCTGCTGGGGATGGCGATTCAGCTGTGCTCGCTCTCTTCTTTCATGATGTCTGGGGCGGGACAACTCATGCAGCGGGCTGACGGATGCCCAGGGTTGGGGTGGAGGGGCCAGAGTGACACCCCTGGGAGAGGGCAGCACAGGCCAGCACGAGGTGACAGGTGTGAGAGATAACAGCTTTGACCGGCTCCGTGGACTCACCCGGGGCCACGATGGAGAGGGCGAGAGTGCTGACCCACCCCCCACCTCTCGCCTGCAAGCTGGACCCCCATTTTGCACTTATTAAAAAAAGACAGGTGTCTGCAATCTGGTTCTCGAGGGGCTGTTTTGTCCTTTTTCCAAGGCGTCCCCTGCTTTATCTCTTCTCAGCTGTCCTGCTCTTTTTCTGTGGCTCTGCTTGTGGGCGCTGCCTCCCTGGTTTGAATTGTGCTCACGTTGTGTGGCTCTGTCTCCCCTCTGAAATGTCGGGCTGACCGAGTAGATGACTGCAGTAGTGTTTGGGGCTGCGGAGGGCTGAGACCCTCCCTACCTGTGTGGGCAGGTCCCCCGGCCTCCCCAAACCCGAGCGCCCTCCTCTTGGAGAACAGGGATCAGCCACTCACAGGGGGTTTGGGTGCCACAGCAGGTAATGCACGAGGTCTAGGGATTTCCTCAAGGTCCTCGGGGGAGCCCCCTCTTTTGGGTGATCTGTCCCAAAGGACACCAGGTGACTGACTGACTCTGACCCCAAGTGACCTCTAGCGGTGGCTGAATTAGGCTTTCCCTAATGCTTTGTTCTGGGAGTTCCGTGTTTAGAGATTTTAAAAAATATATATATATTTTATTGATATTTTACAGAGAGGAAGGAAGAGAGTAGAGAGCTAGAAACATCGACCAGCTGCCTCTTGCACACTCCCTACTGGGGATGTGCCCGCAACCAAGGTACATGCCCTTGACCGGAATCGAACCCGGGACCTTTCAGTCCACAGACCGACGCTCTACCACTGAGCCAAACCGGTTTCGGCTAGAGATGTTTTAAAACCATTGCTTTGGCACATGGCAGACACATGTGGTCAACGTTATTTTCTCTTCTTCTCCCCCTCTGTCTGCTAATAAGGGGAATGGGTCATCCTACGAGGACGGAGGAGACTCGGTTAGTCCTCCCTGTGCCGCCTTTGCTACAATGAAGTCGAGGCCCTCTCACCTGGAGCCACCTCCGCCTGGACGCACAGTGTGCTGGCATTCATTCTTACATCTGCCCTCACCTCGGAGCTGGCACTTGCCACTCAGCACTCCACCTGGCCTCTGCCCAGGGCCCCGTGCGTTTTGCTTAGCCAGAAGGCGCTTGGCTGCAGAGCATTGCTCACTTTTAAGTAGTCCTCTCCTTGCTCATTAGCAGCGTGCGTTTCCCTAGACGCTGCGTTGGGCTGCGGGACCAGGACCTGCTCTCCCCGGGGGCGCGCCTCCCCGAGGTGGCATGACGTCAGGGCTGAGCTGCCTGCACTTGAGCGTGACCTGTGAGCGGACATGTGGGGCCAGCCAGTGCACGGGCATCTCATTCGTCACGCTCTGGAGGGAAGGGCGAGGGCTCAGCGTTTGGCAAGAGAATTCACGGTGATGTCAGCCAGCACCTTCACCGACCTAGAGGCGTTCTCTCTTTCCCTTTCCGAGAAGACCATCTCTCAGGGGGTTGAAGATTTCGTTTGCCAGGACGAGTTTCAGTTGCGCCGTCTTCAGCCTGAGATGTGGGGGGAAGCTCCTGGCATCGGCTCAGAAGCCCAGGACCGCTGAGAGGAGCTCTGCCCCCGCCCCACGGAGGGGCCACAGCAAGGCCTGCCCAGGGCACAGCGGGAGCAGCGTTCTTTCCAGGAACAGGGCGAGGGCGCCCAGCTGGGAGGGCTGTGGGACTGCAGAGCGCAGCTCGCTGGGCAGGCAAAAGGTTATAGAGAAACGGTGCTTCGTGCCACATCTGAGGGGCCCGGCCGGCTCGTAAGTGGGAGGACTCCCGGTGAGTTCAGAAGCAAGAAAAATTGGACACGGTGGGTGCAGAATGAGGCGTCAGCTTCTATCAGGATCGTTAAGGGTGATGAACAGTAAAGCCTCCTGGGTAAGACCAGGGCTTTGGCAGCAGACTGAGCTGGATTTAAACCCAGGCCTGGCTCCTGGCCAGCTGTCAGCCGCGGGCAAATTACTTCACTGCGCTAAGCCTCGGTTTCCTTATCTCTAATGGGGATAATGGGACTTAGGCCCTGGGACTGTTGGGGGGATTAGATGAGATAATGTTTGTAAGTGCTTACTGTGATGTCAGGCCTAGAGCAAAGGCCCACTAAGTGGTTGTGACTGTGGGCTACGGGAGGGTGTTGGAAGGCTGGTTTCGAGGGGTTCTCACTTGGCCACGCAGGGCGGCGCCCCAGCCACAGAGAGCCAGAGCCCCGTGGGACCGAGCCCCTGTCTCTGTGGACTTCCGGCAGCTGACTCAGCCCCACGGCTTGTGTGCCTGAGACCCCTTCCTGCTTTGGAAGGGTTCACGATGCTCCGTATTCTAAGCTGATTTTTTTTTTGTTTGGTTAATCCTCACTCGAGGATATTTTTTCCATCAGTTTTTAGGGAGAGTGGAAGAGAGAGAGAAAGACAGAGAGAAACATCGATGTGAGAGAAACACATCGATTGGTTGCCTCCTGCCGCACCCTGACCAGGGCTGGGCCAGGGAGGAGCCAGCAACCGAGGTATGTACCCTGGACCGGAAATGAACCTGAGACCCTTCAGTGGGCAGGCTGACGCTCTCTATCCACTGAGCCAACCTGGCTAGGGCCTAAGTCGCTTTGAGTGTCTTCTCTTTTCACTCCACCTGCAGGCCCACCTATGCCGCCGGCCTGCCTGAGATCCTCCCTGACACAGGTTAGAGGTGGCAGTGGGAGGAAGGGGATGCAGAGGGGGAAGGGGGTGCAGGGAGGTGTGGGGTGGATGGGAAATCTGTGCGTATTCAGGAAGACCCTCCCTAGCAAGTCTTCCCTACAGAAGTTGGCCCACAATTAAGGACCAAAATAAAAACAAAGGAGGGTTTGGAGCTGTTTCCTGCCTTTGGGGCATATGGGGCTGTAATTCATTTCTGTGTCTTCGAGTTCTGACTAGCGGATCCCAGTTTCCTTTTGCCACCTTTCCCTTTTCCTGCTGCAAAGTGAAGAGAAAGGAATCAGAATGATCCCTTCAGGAGGCCAGGGTGGATCGGAGGGGGTGGAGGGGCACCTCTCAATCAGGGCATTCCCGACAGAGAAGTGATCAGGCTGGTTTTGGGGGGTTGCTCCAAGCTGGTCCCTGGAGCTCAGAGCCCAGGTAGAGGGAGGACCTCACAGGGAAGACCCTCGGGGGCCGTCTTGAAGCCAAGGCCAAGTCCTCTGGGTTAGGAAGGGAGGGAAGCATGTTCTGCAGGGGCCTGGCAGGGTCTGGACGAGTGGCCTGGCCACGGGTGTTGGGGACCCTGGCATGGCGGCAGAGGGGTCCAGAGGCGGGAGAGTCACCCTGAGGAGCAGGCAGCGAGGCAGGAGCTGGTGCCAGGGCTCCGGAATCGCTGTGGCTGCGTCTGTCCCCTGGAAACCTGGGGCACAGTCAGGGAGGTCAGGTTCGTGGGAGCCTGGGGCAGGGTCCCTGGGGTTCCCAGGCTGGTCCTCAGGGTGAGAAAACATTTACAAAATGTGCACATCATCATTACAGGGCATTGTTCTGTGAATACGTGATACAACCATACTGTAAAACTTGTGTGTGACTTGTACATGAATAGATTCCTTATAGGAACTTGTTCAAAAGCTGTGTAGTGCCTGGCATGTGCTGTTGATGTTGAACATACTTGACCTTGAGTGCCAGGGCCAGAGGAGGGAAGCAGCGAAACTGCCGGGCTGTCCTGGGCTGCACCCCACCCGCGTGGACCCCCTTCTGTGTGAGGCTGAGCCTAGGGTCCGGCCAGGTCACCTGGGGTCAGCGCTGGGGGCAGTCGGGGGATGATGCTTCAGCCTCTTCCAGCCAACCCGACATGCTGGATGTTTGCTGACTGTGGGTGACAGCCCTGTCCCTTCTGTGGGGCGTGGCTTTAGCACCTCTTCATGTGTAGACCGTGACACTGAGCTGCTAACCTTGCTTCGGCTTTGCAGTTGCCACGAGGACACTCTTGAGGATGAAGCTCTTGGCACATGAGTACAAGCTGACGAAAGACTTCAGTGGGAAAAGGAAAGATGACGATAGAGAAGACAGATACCGTATTGTAAAGTTGTGTATTTAGTGTAATTAACCAGCGTTACCCCGATTGATTTAACAAAATAATGATTATAAGAAGAAAGGAACCTGAGTTCCAGGAAGAGCTGTGACAGCTGGGAAACCCTGCTCCTAATGCTCCTGGTGGATGTGGCTAAGGGAGATGGACAGCTCTGGTCATACCCATGTTCCAGCTATTTTTACTTCTCTGCAAGTACTCAGCCCTGAACTACTAACGTGTGTCCAAGAGGCAGATTACTGCGAACTCCACAAAGCCGTGGCAGGAGTGGGTTGTATATACTCATTGCCTTTAAGAGAAGGCAGATGGAAAAGAAAATTGGAAAGAAAAGTCTGTACACATGATGTGTGCTGGGAGTAGGGCCTAGACCAGCCGTGGGCAAACTACGGCCCGCGGGCCGGATGTGGCCTGTTTGGTTGTTCTATCCGGCCCGCGGAGCCGAAAGAGCGGAGGGTTCTCTTGCTCTCCCCTCCGCTCCTTCACCAGCAGCCCAAGAGGAGAGTGCCAGCATGGTCAGGTTGCTTTTGTTCCAGCCCTCCAGTCCGGTTTAAGAACCCATAGTGGCCCTCCAGTCAAAAAGTTTGCCCACCCCTGGCCTAGACGTTCAGGATCTTGAAGCTCTCACGGTTCCTTTGGTCTGTCTTCTGTTACCCTTGCAGCATTTTCCCCACTTCTGCCTTCTGATGTTGGTTGCTCCCCTCACCTCCCCCTCTCTCCCCCCCAGTGTGGGAGGCAAACACAGTGTTGTGAAGACCAGGAGGCGGGGATCCTTGAGGGCCCTCGCGGAGGCTGGCCACCACACCCTGCACCCAGGAGTTAAACTGTGGTGCAGGGAATTCTAAATGAAGCTGTATGTTGGAGTCAAGAGTACAATGTTAGCTTTATGTACATTTCTGAGAGCATTTAAAAACTCTCTGAGTAAGGATCCTAGAATCCTTGCACGATGCCTTCTCCACACACATTCGGGATGGTATATTTATTCAGGAGATATGACCTCAGCTTACGTTCTGTTAGTACAGCTCCCCCTTTGACTGAAGGTGAGCTTGTGCCCTTGTCATCAAAGGGCCGATTGTGTGGGGCAGGCTCCCGTGGCCGCCCCGGGGCTTTGGTCTATCACATCCTGGCCCAGGGGACACTGCTTGGCTCTTTTCCCCATCAGCCCTTGGGCTGGGCCTGCGCACTGGGTGGAGGTGTCTTGTAGATTTTATTGCCATTCCTTGAATCATCTTCTTTATCGCTCACAAGGCCTGTCCTTGTGGTCTGTGCTGCTGCCTGACCTGGTCTTACCCCGAGACCACCGTCCCTCCTGCCTGCTGCTTCCCTGCCAGCATTCCGTCAGCGGGGATTGTCCTGGGACCCTTCAGATCTCTGAGCATCTCGTGGACATTAATGGACACGCCTGGTGCTCTCCACCACGGCATGCAGCTCTCATGATCTAAACGTCCACCAAGACCTATAGAATGAAATGCATACACCCATGCTTCTGGCTGCTTCTGTTCTGGCCACAGAAATTCTCATTTCCACTGTCCCCATCTGGGGTAAGTGTTAGACTCTGGGACAAACTTAGAGCGTCTTAGTCTCACGCTCTGAAGAGCTTCTACTCTAAGATGAGATGATACACGGTACCCACAGCCACTTGCCTGCTTTATTTTAGCACATAGTGTTGTTGCCTAACATTCATTTTAAGCTTATGTGACTTTAAAATGTATTTGTTTGAACGTCTCAACCCTCCTCCTCCCTCAACACACCTCCGTTTAGTAGGGAGGAGCACTGGCCTTACCACCTGCTATCTATTCTAATGGCATTTGACTCTCCGGGCTCATAGCTATGGGTGAGGCCTTGATTCCCCAGTAAGCTTATGAACTTGCTGATGCTGGGGTTTGGTTTTGGTTCATCGTTTTGTCTGCTGTACTTCCTTATGCATCACATAGAACATAGTGGGAGCTAATAAGGATGAGTAACGGCAGCATCCCAGACGGAGCAGACTGTGACGTGACCCGTCGGTGAGTCACTGCTGTGTGATGCGGAGAGCAGGGGGACGGTCCGGGACACTTCCTGGCCTGGGCAGGATGTCAGGGCCGTGAGACGACTTCCACCTGGAGTCCCTTGCTGGACCCCTGGGCATTTGAGGCTTGGAGACTGTCTGCCTTAAAGCTTCACGAAGTGCTGTGACCTCCTTGGGGCAACCCCTGGCCTGGATTGTAAGGACGGCAGCTGCTGGAAACCAATCATTGTCTCACTAATAGAAAGAGGCTGGTCAACCTTGAAGCTCTGAACTGTCAGAGCCAACCACTCCCTGTCTAGTTGAGACAATGGTAACGGAGGCAACTTCCCCATCTTGTAATCATGTAAATCCTTACTGATAGGATAATCCGCTTATTACCTGCTCAAGGGCTATGGGTGTTTCCCAAAGCTGCTTAAGGGTAATGGGTGTATAAGGTAAATAAAACACTGTATATCATATTCAACTGATGGCAAATTCTACTTATTC
Source organism: Vespertilio murinus (assembly GCA_963924515.1). Taxonomy (NCBI): domain Eukaryota; kingdom Metazoa; phylum Chordata; class Mammalia; order Chiroptera; family Vespertilionidae; genus Vespertilio; species Vespertilio murinus. The sequence goes on from OZ004707.1 coordinate 24,986,401, forward strand.
TTCTCAGCCTCTTTCAATTGTAACTTTTTCAAGGGTTGAAACCTGTATCCCATAGCCTCAATAAAAGGGATTGCAAGGCCAGAGCCTAGCAGTAGTCTTCCCACTAGAGGTTGACTCCCGCCTGGCCCCCCATTTCCCCAAATTAACTCTTTTCTAGTCTCTCTCTTCATTTTAGTGTGCGGCCTCATCCAGAAACCGGACCCTGAGTGGGCCCTGAACCACGCGGGTCGTGTTAAGGGATCCCACAGGCAGCAACCCCATCGTGATTGGCTGTTCCCTTTAGTTCTCAATGAATCCAGGGTTTTGGACAGGATGCATCACAGAACCATCCTCAGGGATTTGGCCAGGACAGGAAGTGGGAGAAGCAATGAGTAAGGAAGGACATTTAAAAATGCGAGTGGCAAGGAACCTATCGGCACAAAGGATTTTCTCTATTAAAAACAAACAAACAAAAAAAGGAGCATGCATCTCTCTTCTCCAAAAAGTCTTAAAATTGCTTACTGACGGGGGATCCTCTTGCTCGCCATTCCTTCTCTGTCCCCACCCACCCCAGAGACTGAGCTGTAATCTGGGTGCCTTTGTAAAGTCTTTAAAACACAATGCTGCCGTGGCTCCGCGGGGCTGTCTTTCCCCTGTCTTCTCTAAGTTGTAACAGTGCTTGGTAATGCCCTGGTGCTTTCCCTCTGCAAGTCTTATAAACACATTGGAAATGTTAACTGTCTCATTCTCCCGGCCCCTCTGCGGGGGGAGAGGGAGAGGTTGCCCCGTGCCTTTGGGGCTGAGCTGTTCGTTTGGTCTGGTTGCATCTCAGCGAGGTGTTTGCTCCTCGAAGTGGTGCAGCTGGTGCAGCGCCATCTGCTCTTGAGAGTGACGTCCTGTGCTGCCACTTGAAGTTCCCGAAGAGCGAGGGTCAGCCGAAGGACAGGCTCCTGACCTCTCAGCACACAGATACCCCCGGCCTCTATAGCAGGGCCAGTTGTTACTATTTTGATTGCTAGACACATGGCAAGCCATCGTATCTGTTAAAGGATGCAGAACTTTGTTTCTGATATACAGTTTCTGCTCCTGACGTGTAAGAAGCGAAATTCATTCCTGCCTCTCTGGTAGTAATTTATGAGGCTTTTTATTGTTCATTTAAAAAAGTCAGCCTTGGCTGGCTTGGCTCAGTGGATAAAGTGTCGACCTACCTGCCAACTGAAGGGTCACAGGTTCAGTTCTGGTCAAGGGCATATGCCTGGGTTGCAGGCTCAGTCCCCAGTGGGGGGCGTGAAGGAGGCAGCCGATCAATGATTCTCTGTCATCATTGATGTGGTTTTTTTTTTTTAAATCTCTCTTCCTCTCTGAAATCAATGAAAAAATATTTTAAAATATTTTTTTAAATAAGTCATTTCTTTCTAAATCTGTTTTTATTCTCCTTTTGCTTCCTGAAGAATGGAATCTATCTCTATATATAAAAGGCTAAGTGTCTGACCGTCTGATCTGTCACTGTGATGTGCACTGACCACTAGGGGGCAGACGCTCAATGTAGGAGCTGCGAGCTGCAGTGACTTGGCAGCAGTGGTTTTTGGGTGATGGACCCTGAAACCAGAGAGGAAGGAGGCTGATTCCTCGAAGGGCCACATAATTCCACCTTTGGCCATGGGTATGTTGTTGCTGGGGCACTGTCTGCCCTGAATCTGGTTTACTGCGCACTTGCGTTTACGTTCCATACCATGTATCACAGAAACTTTGTAGAGTGCCCTCTCTACTCTAGGACCTCCCGGAGGACATCAGGAGCTGGTTTTGGCCCAATTCTTGCAGGCCAGGCTGAGGGACCCTACCTGCTGGAAGGATCTGCTCACTCCTCAGACGTCAGGGAGGGCCCACGGGAGATTGGCTCCTGGGCATGTCTGGCCCTGTCTCATCCAGTCCCCCCCACCCTCCAGCCATCTTGTAATTAATTTCTTTTCAACGTGCACAAGTTTGTGCACTGGGTCACTAGTATTAAATAACTTTGAAAAGTATACTAGTGGATTTCAAAAGCCAGACTAGCTATTAAAAGAGTCTTATGGAACAGAACAAAATAATTATTGTGCAGTTTTAAGTTTCTTTAGTTTTAATACATTGCTTCAGTTAACCAACATGATTTCAATTTATTATGCAAATGTGACAATTATTCCATTAAAAAAAAATCTGTTGGAAAGATTGTGTTTCTGCCACACAATAAATTATGTTGAGTATTTCATTTTTGTTTTTGGATTTGCTTATTTTGTTTTTAATGACAACTCATTTAAAGTAAAAAGTCTTTAAAGCGGCAGAATAATGTGATAACATGTCTTCACTAGTAATTTAATACTTGGATATAATGAGTTCATCTGAGAGATTTCATTAAAAACAGCAAGGTGCCTGAATACCAAAGCTGAGATGTTCTTAATCACAGAATTATAGTAATTATACGAACCCCAAGATTTTCATCAGATAGAAAAGGCTTCCAGGGCTAAAATACACTTTAAAGTTAGCAATAATAACTGCATATTGTTCTCAGTTATACAAAAGAAAATTTTCCGGCCAAGGGAAATATTGGAGAGAGTATTATGTGTTGAATCTTTAAGGAAAATTAAGAAATAAACTATTTTGATAACTTAATAATGTCGGTAATGGTTGCATCACCAGGGTAACGGAAGGAGATTCTCGTGTGTGGCCATGGTATATAGCAGGTGCATACTTGCCAATGAGCCTTTATTGTTCACTATATTATCAGCACAGAGAGAATGCTAGAAGGAACAGCACTCTCTTCTCCCAGAGGCCCTGACGTTTCTAATTCACTGGAGCCCTTCTTCCAGTAAATGGGACAGACTGCCAGGAAATGAGATGATTATTGGCCTAAAACCTGGATTTCTGGGTTGGGTGAAAACTATGTAAAGAATAATTTACTTATTGCCTGGCCAGTGTGGCTCAGTGGTTGAGCATTGACCTATGAACCAGGGGGTCACAGTTCGATTCCCAACAGGACACATGCCCGGGTTGCCGGCTTGATCCCCAGTAGGGGGTGTTTAGGACTCATCCAATCAATGATACTCTCTCTCTTTATTGATGTTTCTATCTCTCGCTCCCTCTCCTTTCCTCTCTGAAATCAATAATATGTATTTTTAAAAGAATAATGTATATTTTCTTTTGTGGCTTATTGAAAATGTCAAATTTTTATAAAAAGGGCAGGGCATGGTACCCCCAGGGGAGCTTGTTTTTATTTTTTTATTTAAAAAAATATATTTTATTGATATTTCACAGAGAGGAAGGGAGAGAGATAGAGAGCTAGAAATGTCGATGAGAGAGAAACATCGACCAGTCGCCTCCTGCACACCCTCCACCAGGGATGTGCCCTTGGCCGGAATCGAACCCGGGACCTTTCAGTCCGCAGACCGACGCTCTACCACTGAGCCAAACTGGTTTTGGCAGGGGGGCTTGTTTTTAAGAGAAGTGACCAAAAAAGATGCATCTAGGAAGATCTTACAAAAATCTCTCTAAACAATAAATTTTATTTGATCTATTTTCCATTTATCATTCTTTTTTTTTTTTTCTTTCTGGCTCAGATAGGTACGGGGGGAGAATACAGAAGAAACAGTGCTGTAGTGATGACCATAATGGGTGGAGGAAAAGAAGGGATGTCTGGGGAAATAGGAATGGCAAGTCAGGCCGACTCACATGTTACAGGCATTTGGAGTTGAGGGGCAGAGCATGTAGTCAAATGGAAAACCCTATGATCCGTCTGGGTATTTCTGATGAGAGTCGGGACACAGAATTCCTCCTGGAGGCTGGAGTGGAGACATGCCTGGGAGTTGAGTCCTGATAAGACAGTATATCTGGTCTATGGTAATAGACCATCCCCATCCTTTTCTATGGTAAACTCACCATCTCCCGTCCACAGGCAGAATTGGAGAGTTAGCTGGAACAACTGCCCCCCTGACTCCTTCCAAATATATTATCATCCATATTTATTATTTGTGTATTTGAATCTCCCTATCTCCTGATCATAAGCTAGAAGACCCTCTGAGCCAGCTTGGAGCCCTGCTCTGTATGAGGGCACCCAGGTAAACCTATGCACCTTTTGCAGCCTGGGCTGACCTGGCCAGCGAAGTCCCTGCCTTCAATTTTAAATGTAATTAAAGTTTGCTTTTTCCCTTTTAACCACCAAAATAATAGGTGCCACTGTGGAAAGTTTACAAGATACAGAAAAGTGTAGAGAAACAGAAGAATCACCATTAATACTTCCATTCAGAGAGATTTCAATTTTCCCCATATTTCTTTCTAATCTTTTTTTTTGTCTCCTTTATTATTTATATGCATTGCTCTGCAAATGCACCTTTGCATTATGATTTCCAAACATCTAACAATATTTAATCAGCTCTCATAAGCATTTTCCTGTAAACCTCATGGGCGGTCTATTGAACATTGATTGGCATCGTGAACATAAGAGTGTTCTAATCTTGATTAAGTGTTTTGTCATTTGTTCTCTTCCTAGGTCCCCTGTTGTCACCTGCTGCACGACTGGAAGGCTAGGATGGGTCTGAGTGTGAAAATTTGGAGGTTTCAGCTAACTCGTTGCTTCTGCCTGGAAGACTGTCCTGTAGAAGGAGAAAACGTGCTCCACGGGATGCTTGACTTGGAGAGACAAGACGTGTTGTTGTAGAAAGAAATGGATGAAGGCAGCTCAGGGGGCCCCAAACACATGCTTCCTCCCGTGGTCTAGTCCAGGGCGAGCCCTTCCGTGGGGCCCTGAGGTTCTGGGATGCCGCCAGTTCTGGACGCATGGCTGATTCCTGAATGACGATGGTTCGCCGGGGGCTGCTTGCGTGGATCTCTCGGGTGGTGGTCTTGCTTGTGCTTCTCTGCTGTGCTGTCTCCGTCCTCTACATGCTGGCCTGCACACCCAAAGGCAACGAGGAGCAGCTGGGGCTGCCCAGGGCCAACGGCCCCACAGGCAAGGAAGGGTACCAGGCCGCCCTGCAGGAGTGGGAGGAGCAGCACCGCAACTACATCAGCAGCCTCAAGAGGCAGATCGCACAGCTCAAGGAGGAGCTGCAGGAGAGGAGCGAGCAGCTCCGGAATGCGCAGTATCAGGCCAGCGAGGCCGCGGGCCCGGGCCCTGAGCCGGGTGCTCCCGAGAAAACCCAGGCCGACCTGCTGGCCTTCCTGCGCTCGCAGGTGGACAAGGCGGAGGTGCACGCCGGCGTCAAGCTGGCCACCGAGTACGCCGCAGTGCCTTTCGACAGCTTCACCCTGCAGAAGGTGTACCAGTTGGAGATGGGCCTGACCCGCCACCCCGAGGAGAAGCCCGTGAGGAAAGACAAGCGGGACGAGTTGGTGGAAGCCATCGAATCAGCCTTGGAGACCCTCAACAGTCCCGCAGAGAACAGCCCAAACCAGCATCCTTACACGGCCTCGGATTTCATAGAAGGTTGGCATGTTAGGGATTGGGGGTGGAAAGTAGAAGAAGAGGTGTCTGGCATGGGGGGAGGGGGGGGTCACAGCTGCGGAGGGGGGGCTGGCAGCTGACTCTGGGGATGGCTGGTGGAAAGTTTTATGTGAGCGACACCGGTGCTATATAGTATGGTTTTTATTTTTCAGAAACATCTGTTTCCACTTACTTTCTCATGGAAACCACAATCATTGAGTGGATAGATTCATTGTTCTTTGGCAGAAGAAAGTAGAACTTCTTGCTTTCATTTAAAAAAAAAAAAAGGAAGAAGAGAAATACATAAAACAAAATGTAAACATAAAACTTTGAAACCCCAGCGGAGTATGAGAGGCAGTTTTAATTGATTCTCACGGGCGCTTCTCTCCTGGTGACGGGGCCTGGCTGGGAGCCCCATGAACAGAAGGGTGGTAACATGCCAATTGACACTTACATCGGCCAGACGCTGTTCCAGGGACTTTTCACTTATTAATTCACCTTTTCCTCGTAATAACTCCATTAGTGAATAAGGGAATAGAGGTTCAAATGAAGTAAATTACCTAAAGTTGCTGCTCAGTTAGCAGGTGACAGAGCCAGGATTTGAACCTGCGAAGTCTTGTTGAACCATGATCTTAACCATCAGGCTATATTGTATAGATGGGCCCTAAGGAACGCATGGAATATAGTGAAGATGAGTGAATGAGCCTTTCCCTTTTTTTCAAATAGGCACAGAACAACTTAGTATTAATTTGTGGTTGATTGTGACCAATTTCACAAGAAAGCAGCTTGTCTAGTTTCTTGGAAGACTCATTAGTGTCATCTTTCTTATCAATTTTCCTATTGTCAGTGGTTCAACATCTATACTAGTAAAAGGGTAATATTCTTTTTAAAAAAAATATATTTTATTGATATTTTACAGAGAGGAAGGGAGAGAAATAGAGAGTTAGAAACGTCGATGAGAGAGAAACATCGACCAGCTGCCTCCTGCACACCCCCTACCGAGGATGTGCCTGCAACCAATGTACATGCCCTTAGCCGGAATCGAACCCGGGACCCTTCAGTCCGCAGACCGACGCTCTACCACTGAGCCAAACCGGCTTCGGCTAAAAGGGTAATATTCTAATTACACTGGGCATCTTCCGGACATCCAGACAAAGCCACGGTGGCAGGGGCCGAGGCATCAGGTTGGCAGGGGAGAGCAGTTAGGATTGATCAGGCTGGCAGGGGAGGGCAGTTAGGGGATGATCAAGCCGGCAGGCAGAGGCAGTTAGGAGGTGATCAGACCTGCAGGGGAGCAGTTAGGAGCATTAGACCAGCATGCAGAGGCAGTTAGGGATAATCAGGCAGGAAGGCAGGCGAGTGGTTAGGAGCCAGCATTCCTGGATTGTGAGAGGGATGTCCGACTGCTGGTTTAGGCTCACAGGGATCAGGCCTAAACCAGGAAGTCAGACACCCCCTGAGGGGTCCCAGATTGGATAGGGTGCAGGCTGAGCTGAAGGATCCCTCCCCATGCATGAATTTCGTGCACAGGGCCTCTAGTCAATGAATAATTTGGGAGAGGAAGTGCCTTCAAGGGCATCCAGCTCTTTCCCCTCTTTCGTGATAGAGTTCATTACAGCTTCCCAGACATGTCTCTGGGTCCACATTACTTCATTCCCTGCTTGGTTCTGAGCCACCATCTCTCAGCCTGCATGGCAAGGCAGACTCTGTTCAGTTGTAGCAAAAACCCTCCCACTGTTATTTATGCCTGTTTTCTTTGGACATTTTCCTGTCTTAGGATTTTTTTCAACTTTATATGTGAACTATAAATTCGTGCCATTTTGCCATAGTATCATTTTTCATACACCTAGAGCCAGGTAAAGAAATCTTTTACAAGACCAAGCTTTTGGTGTCAGGGTTGGGGTTTTTTGTTTGTTTGTTTTTTATTCACGTATATATGGTGTTAAAAATGCCCTAGCACCTTCGGCAGCAAGTATATATGCTCATGGTGAACACTCAGGGTAAGGAATACCACGATGATGCAGCATCAGATTTTATCGTTTTAGAGTTTATGAAACATTTCCGCATATATTATCTTGCTAGCTGATCCACAGGGAAATCATTAAATATCCCTAAAAAGGAATCCTGGTTGCCACTGGAGTGTGCTACAGAAGCTGCCTATGTACAAAGCCATTTCAAAAGAACTTGATTATACATCAGCACCTATAATTTGGAATGTTTGTCCTTCCGATCTGTAATCTGCATCCATATTTGAAACCTCCGCCTGCTTTTCTGATACAGCAGCTTAATACATAAGGACTCTTGTTCTTGATCAGGAGTGGCGTAGGCCTCTGACCCTGAGTTTATTTGCCCGGAGATACGCCTGACTTTCTCTCAGAGGCGCTGTAGTCACAGCCCCGCGATGTGGGTTTCACATGCAGCACACAGCCGGCGTTTCAAAGCAGATCAACCCACATTTGGCGAAAGTCTAGTCAGCTGTTTTCATAGGACGAGAAAATGGACATAGGACACTTCAAATATACGGGGGTGGGTAGAGGCAGGTCTGCAGTTGCATGTGAAACACAGAGTTTATTCTTGTATTACTATTTATTCATCTTATTGTTTTGTTTTCCATACGAACATCTGTAACCTACAGGGTTTGCCCACCCCTGTATCGATACATGTTTGACTGTCATAAGAAGCAGTTCATTTCATGTTTCAGCTCTTGTCCCAGAAGATTGTGGAGGGCCATCTTTTATGTCCTCAGCAAACGGGGCCTTGTGAAAGACCCCCGCTAGTCAGAGGAAGGTGCAGGGGGTTGGAGATCAGTTCAGCAGAGGAGTGATTTTCATGTAGTGATGTTTTATTTTATTTTATTTTTAAAATATTTTTATTGGTTTTTATTTTATTTTTATTTTTCTACAGAGAGGAAGGGAGAGAGACAGAGAGCTAGAGACATCAGTGAGAGAGAAACATCAATCAGCCGCCTCCTGCAACCCCCCCCCCCACACACTGGGGATGTGCTCGCAACCAAGGTTGTGCCCTTGACCAGAATCGAACCCAGGACCCTTCAGTCCGCAGGCCAACGCTCTATCCACTGAGCCAAACCTGTCTTGGCCACATAGTGATGTTTTAGAACAAAGTGGGACTCCTGGGACCACAAGCACGAACGGGTGAGGCGGGTGTAACTCAGAGGGGCAGTTGGACTGGCTTATGTTTGAGGACCTTTCTAATCCTGAATCACGATTCTCAGATCTACACCTAGTCACGGAGAAAAGAAGGGAACAGAAACGGTCTGATAGGAAGTCTGTTTTCTGCAACGAGTCAGAGCAAGTGATAGGACCTTATAAGGGTGAAGTATATCTCCAATGTACCATATTTGGGTTTCTAAACATAACCTTAGAGAAACTGTGTTTGTGTTTGGGGAGTGGTTCGTAGTCCAAAAATTGGAGCAATTCAGAAGTCCCTGGGAAAATTTTAGGTTACCAGCGGGATGATCCAGACTCTCAGAGCTTTAAACGAAGGCCACGGATTTGCTGACCCCTGGCCTAGTACAGTGAACATGGGGATTGGTTGTGCTTAAAGAAATAATAATAAAAGCCCCTGGAATGCTCCCAGATGATAATAGTCACATAAAACTTAATGCTAGCTGTGAGGTAGGTGGCATGATGACATGAGTGTGGGAAACTCTGTGACTTTGGCCAACACCCTTAAGCTCCCGGAGAGACTCAGTTTCCTCATCTGGACTTGGGTGTCTTCCAAGATCCTACCCAGCTTTAACTTCTTTTCTTCTTAGCTTTGCCAAGGTGCCATCCCGGAGGGGTGCTCTGCTGCCCACTCTGCTGGTTGACTGAGGACACCCCACCTACCCTGTGGGATCTTCCTCCATAAAAGGACGAATTCAAATAGACGATTTATAGTCCTGTCTGGCCACTTTCTACAATTCTGTGAAGCCTGCAGCAGGAGAATACCTCCTTGATGAAGATCTAATTTATTATGTATACCAGAGGCCCGGTGCAGTTGTGCGCTGCAGGGGGCGGGGTGTCCCCTCAGCCCTGCCTGAGTCCTGTGGAGAACAGGCCTAAGCCAGCAGTCGGACATCCCCCGAGGGGTCCTTAGCACTGCCTTGGAGGTGGGAGAGGCTCTTGCCTCCGCTGCTGCACTTGACAGACAGCCGTGAGTCTGGTTTCTGGGCTGAGCAGCACTCCCCCTGTGGGAGTGCACTGACCACCAGGGGGCAGCTCCTACGTTGAGCGTCTGCCCCCAGGTGGTCAATGTGCATCATAGTGACCGGTTGTTCCTCCATTCGGTTGATTTGCATATTAGCCTTTTATTATTTAGGATTGCTTTAATTCTTATGGATCTCTAAAACACACAGGGAACAACATTTGCCTCCTTTTCCCTTTCCCCAGATGTTTTGTTGGCACTGACTTTTATGTTGGATCCTCACATGAATTTTTTCCCCAACCATCTGGGAAATGAAGTTAACATAGAAAAAAACATGATCAGGTCCTATGCCCTGGGAGCATGACTGTTTATCTCCTGCAGCCAACAGAAACTCCTCCTCTATGCTTGTGGTTCAGTTATCCCTTCAGTGTGGGATACACAGACGCTGCATGGCACAACTTTTGGCTTTCATTTTATGTCTTTAAACATACATTTGATGTCATCCCACAAAAACAGTTTAGCTTTCTACATTACCCCTCTTTTATAATCCAAACAGCTGGTAATGTGAATCCTGTGTGAGGCATTTGCAACATCTGTCTCCAAGGGGTTGCTCCTCTGTCACCAGCCTCTGCAGCTCACCTTCCTGCAGTTTTTTTTCAGGGTTAGTGGTGGCAAAGAGAGGGCTGTCAGAGGCTAGAGGACTTGATTTGGGGGCGAGGCGGAGCCAAGCCACGATCCCCAAGAAGCCGGTGGTTTTGAGGCCTCCCTCTGATGTGTTGTAAGCCAAGGGGACATAGAAGTCGCTGTAAAACCTTAGCAGCTGTCTGCACAGTAATCCCGACCCCCTGTGCTCTACAGCCAGGCCTTTGTGCTTCCTGGGAGCGAAGGCAAAGCGTGAAGATGCTGAGTCTTTGACTCCCCTTGTTTGAGTCTCATCATGACCTCGAAGGGACACCGTGTGACCACTTGGCTACATTTTTTATTTTATTTTATTTTTAAAAAATATATTTTATTGATATTTTACAGAGAGGAAGGGAGAGAGATAGAGAGCTGAAACGTTGATGAGAGAGAAACATCGACCAGCTGCCTCTTGCACACTCCCCACCGGGGATGTGCCCACAACCAAGGTACATGCCCTTGACCGGAATCGAACCGGGACCTTTCAGTCCGCAGACCGACGCTCTACCACTGAGCCAAACCGGTTTCGGCCACATTTTTTTTTTTTTTTTTTTTTAGACAAGTCAAAATCTACTTCCAGGTCCTGGGTGCTTGGAGAACAAGGTACCTGGGCTGTGTGGACAGGGAATAGGTCCTTTCTGATAGATCCTCCCTTCCTCCAGTTGATGGACAGACGTAAAGCCCACCTGCGGCCAGACATTACTGAGCTCTGAACCACCAATCAGCACCTGCCAAATACCCTAAGCCCCTGATTCCTAAGTCCCTAGGTCCCTAATCACCAATCAACGCACGCTGAGTGCCCTAAGCCCCGTCCCCCTTAAAGGTAGACCCCCGGGTGTCTTCCGGCCTCTTTCTCTCTGCAGGTACCCTTCTCTCCAATAAAAGCCTGTCTCCTGGCATCCCCGTCTCTAGCCACCTTCTTTATTTAATCTTTTCCTTTCCTCAGTGTGCCTTCTGTGAAACACTTCTTCGTCAGCAACTTTGTGCCTTGAGGTAGAAATGGATAGGCAGGCATTCAGGTGCGTTTCTGGGCCTCTGGGGATCTCGGTACAGAAATACAGGAGGGCAGCCAAAGCCAGTTTGGCTCAGTGGATAGAGCATCAGCCTATGGATTGAAAGGTCCCAGGTTTGATTCTGGTCAAAGGCATGTACCTTGGTTGCGGGCACATCCCCAGTAGGGGGTGTGCAAGAGGCAGCTGGTCGATGATTCTCTCTCATTGATGTTTCTAACTCTCTATCCCTCTCTCTTCCTCTCTGTAAAAAATCAATTATATATATATATATATATATATATATATATATATATATATATTTTTTTTTTTTAAAGAAATACAGGAGGACAGGATTCTGCGCGGTGGGTGGGCCCAGCCTGCGTGTGGAAGAGAACCTGGTGCAGGGAGGCCAACTGACAGGCAGGGTGACAAGGGGACTTCAGGTCCCGAGATGGGCCTCGGTTCTCAGCCAGCGTCTCCACGGAAGTGAGGGTGTTAGGATTCAGCACGCCCTTCTGAGCACCCTCACGTCGCTGTGCGCTGCACCCACCACACTGGTTTGCTGCCAGGTTTGGAGCAGGCCGGCCTGCTACTAGGTTCCTCTATCCCTTCTCCCTGCCCCTCCATTCCACCTCACCCTGCCTGGCCCCTCGCTTCCGCTTCCTCCCACAAATCTCGTTTGTTTCTAATGCTTTGAGCTCCTCTAAGGAGAGAGAGATGCGTGTGTGTTCTTCCGAACCCAGAGATAAGAGGCTTACACGCAAATAAATGGTTTAATGCTCCACTTTGTCCGGTGAATTCTTCCTGTGGCGATGGTGAGAAAGGGTTTCCCAGCTTTGGATTTCTGCCGGCGGGCAGGATCCCAGCAGCCCTCCAGCGAGCAGAAGTTCTCCATCGTGTTTTTGGACAAGGGACCCTCCCTACCTTTTCATTTTGCACTGAGCCCTGCTATCGAGGTCTTGCCTCCCCAGTTGAGAGGACAGGAGGGAGAGGGAAAGAAAGAGGAGATGGAATTGGAAGGTTCCCGTGTGGTGCCGACGCCTGTGTTGAGCCTCAGTTCTGCCGGCCTTCCCCGGGCTGGGATGAACGGGGCCTGCGTTTGGTGTACATCCTGTGTGTACGGAGAGCTTTGTTACAAAACTGCAGGAGGCGGCAAGTCAGACTCGGTTTTATGGTGCTTTTGTGGTTAGTGCTTTTATTGTACTCATTCAACGCCGTTTTGCTCCCGGGGGAGTTTTTTCAAAAATTGAGGACTCGCTGTTCTGCTAGCCTTGGGGTTCTATAAGAATGAGCTGCAAGAGGGCGCTGGTGCCGCTCCGGGTGGTCCGAGACGGAGGAGCTTGGCTTTAGCGGGAGAGGAGAGCAAAGGCTGGATAGAGAGAGCCCGAACTGGGGCTCACACACACCGAATCGTGAGGCCCACAAATAGCAGCGGGAGGTGTTAGGTTTGAAAGGAAACAGAACAACAAGGAATTTTAAAGTAGAGTTTATTCCCCGGTAATGGGCGGAAGCCATCACCGAGGTAAAGATCAGAATTGGGGGGAGAGGGGACAGGAAATCGGACCCAGTCGGGCTGATGGCTGTCAACATCCAACAGCAAGCACGTGTCTTGCTTGGGGTCCCTCTTAAAGGACGGAAAGGGAGGGGGTTGGGCCCAGCGTGGAACAGGAAGGGATGGGCCCCAAGGGCACTCTGGCCCGTGCTAATTGGTGGTTCAGTGTCTTGGAGATGTCTCTGTGGCAGGTGCCAGTCATGTTGTTAGCTCCACCCACCAGTTTGGGAGGGGGAGAACCTTTCAGGAGGGGTGGGGGAAGATAGGCAGGCAAGGCCACCTTCGCAGCAGGAGCGTGGCTGCGGCTGCTCACCTTCAGCCCGTTCAGCCATGTGGTAGGAAGTGGTGCTTACAGAAAGGATCCAGAGTTTTTAACCAGACCCCTCGTTTGCCCTCTGCTGGGACCACAGGTGAGGTCCTGCACCTGCTGTGTGTGCAGAGCCTCCCCAGCTGGTTGGGGGCTGGGAAAGGAGGGTAAAGTCAGCCCTCGCCCCCGAAGGACCGGGTTGCCTTCACAGGGAGACAGAACGCTGAGTGACTGAGGGCTCAGTTGGGGGAACTGACTCTTGGTGCCTGGGCTTCAGAATTGGTGGCTGGATGCAAGCAGGTGGTCAGAGAAGACGTTGGGGGAGGTGGGACCTGAGCCAGTCTCAAAGGATGGGAAGGGGTTTCTGGAGAGGGAGTGAGGTGGGGAATGGGTTGGCAGCAGGGGCGGGGTACCAGGAAGCCAGTTGAATCGGGTGGGTGCGAGTGTTCTCCCGCCTTCTTCTTACAGTAGTATATTGCGCTCGAGGGCACTTCCCACTTCCCATCTAGATTTGCGGCTCTTCATTTACCTTCAGTCAGCCTTTATGGACACATTCCAGCAGTAGTAATTGGACAACTTCCAGCAGTAGTAATCGGCACACAGTAGGCATTTTAATTCATTAACTGCACAGTCTTCAAAGCGAGCGACCTTTGCCATTTTAAAAAATATATATTTTATTGATATTTTACAGAGAGGAAGGGAGAGAGATAGAGAGCCAGAAACGTCGATGAGAGAGAAACACCAACCAGCTGCCTCTTGCACACCCCCTACCGGGGATGTGCCCGCAACAAAGGTACATGCCCTTGACCGGAATCGAACCCGGGACCTTTCAGTCCTCAGACCGAGGCTCTACCACTGAGCCAAACCGGTTTCGGCAGACCTTTTCCATTTGGGGTCACCTCATCTCATATTAATTCTCAGTCCTAAACCGACACCATGTCCCTGGGTCTTGGGGTGTTCTCGTGTCCCACTCCCAGCAAGAAGACTTTTTGACTCCTCTTTTCCCCCAGCCCCAGTGAGTTCTCACCAGTTCCCCGAGGGTGGCAAAGCTTGTTGCCCTTTGCCCACCAATAAGGTTTTTGCTCCCTAGGGGGAGAGAGTGGGGAAAGGCTTCGTAGGAGTCTTGCCTCCTCCCACATGGCTGCTGTTCCCTCGCCACCGGGGCTGACACTGCATGGACACGGTCATTTCTCGGCAGGTACCCAGCGAGGTTCCCGGAGAAAGAGCCTGCCCCAAAGTCCGGATTCCTCTGCTGTGTGGAGCCCCAGGGGCTCCCTGCCCTGCCAGCTGGCACTTGGCCTTCATCACTTGGTTTATCTCTCCTTACCAGTGTCCAGGGCATCTGCCCCAGTGGGCAAGCGCTCCTGCCTCTTCTCTCCCCGCAGGTTCCCGTTGTTCGCAGATTTGGGGGCAGCTGTTTGCTCCGTGACCCCAGCTCTCCATTAAGTTCAAAAAAAGTCTTGCATTTGAAAATAATCCGCTCTTCTCTGTTGTAAGAGATGCGTCTTCAAGCTCATTATATCCCGGAGTGGAAGAAGTGTGCAACCACTTTTTAAAGTAATGATTTGAAACCTATCGATCACTTTGTCTACTTCCATTTCTCTACAGATCAATAATCTCTTCTCACAATCTAGTTTCAGGCATCACGGGCAATCCAGCCGTTTAAAAGAGCTCACTTGCACTGATTTTACTCGTGAATGGGAATGCTGTGGCAGCATCCTAAATCTGGAAGACCGTTGTTAGAGTTACTTTGAATGAAACCCCAAACCCGGTGACCTCTTTTCTGTAGCCATGAATCAAAGAAGTGACATTGTTGCCCCAAACCCTACTCGGTAACCCTATCTCTACTGTTTGTTTGAGCTTTTTTAATGTTGAAGTGTTGGGCACTTGGATTTATTCTCTCAAAAGCCCTATTACCCTACAAGTAAAATGATTCTCATTGGGACGATTTATAATTTACAAGCAAACGCCTGCAAACACCGGGCGATGAGCCATCGCCTTCCTCGTTGCCAGAATTTGAGGCTACTATTTTCCACCCCTTTCTTCTTCTCACTTCGGACTACGGAGAATCCCCATTCCCCTCACGCCATTGTTGATGCAAGTCCTACCATAGCTAGATTAGGGGAATGAAAAGGATAGGAGGAGGGAAGGGAAAAGGTAATATTAAAAAAATTTTTTAATACATTTTATTGATTTTTTTTACAGAGAGGAAGGGAGAGGGATAGAGAGTTAGAAACATTGATGAGAGAGAATGATGGATCAACTGCCTCTTGCACACCCACTACTGGGGATGTGTCCGCAACCAAGGTACATGCCCTTGACCAGAATCGAACCCGGGACCTTTCAGTCTGCAGGCCAATGCTCTATCCATTGAGCTAAACCAAACCGGTTTCAGCGAAAAGGTAATATCTTGTTCCCACCTATATTCATACACCTTCCCTGTATTCACACCCCCCCCCCCCCTTTGCAGGCCTGGAGACACACTAGTAGCCGAAGTGTCAACACCTGCCCATCGCTCTATCCCTACCCTACAGAAACCGTTGGTTAGGAAATAAAGCCAACACTTCCCACCCCAGGGGGCTGTGCACTCCCTTACAATCCTTCCTGTGGGGCCCTGTCCCCGGCAGTCAGTCACCTCTGCTTTCTTCCTCCCCTGCTCACCCATCCCTCTGGTCCTGAGCCTGTGTCCTAAGGAGCCACTGACTCACAGTTCCCCAGTCCCTAGTCTGCCACCTGTCTTGTGGGGGAGGGCTGTCCCTTTCTAACATGTGAAGTGATAACTGGACGGATTTCACAGCGAGGCTTGGGTTGATGTACAGAGGACAATAGATGCCCTACCGCAGGCAGGAAGTGGGCTGAAGGGGTTTCTGGGGGCGGGGCTGGATGTCCCCACACAGATCGCGTTGTTTCTGTGTCTTCTGAGTGACTTGCAGATGAACGTTTAGACATAACCCATTTGTAAATAGATGACGACCCACCCTCATTTCCTTCTCGCTGTACATGTCTCTGTAGAGCAGACAGCCTTTCTCTGATTAACGCAGGGAAGGGAGCAGATGGATGGAGCACCGAGATTATCTTGACTGTAAGCAGTAGACAGGGGCTGTGAGGCATCTTTCCTCTCGCTCCATCTGTTTCCACAGAGGCTGCCGATCAGAAGTCTCCATCCACAGAGCGACGAGGGCTCCTTCTTCCGAGGGAAAGGTCCGCTGAGCCTTTTGGCCAGATGATGTTATGCTCGTTGTAGGGCCTCCAGGAGCTGAGGTGGGAGGGGGATGAGCACCAGCAAGAGTGACTCCATCATGGAAATGCTTACCTGAATCCTACCTGGCTCTCCTTCTGTCGCCGGCCCCTGGGTGCTACTGTGGGCTGGAAGGGAGGGAATAGACCCTCCCAACCGTGCAGAGTTCTCTTTGGTATGTGAGATACGATTCTGAGAGGTGACGTCATCTGGAGGGTTTTGTGGGGGGAATACGGATGGCAGAGAACAGAGCCAAGAGGAAATTAAATTGCAGGAGGAGGTAATTAGGTTAAGCACTACTTGAAACTTCATAGCTTGTTAAATGTAGGAATAGATGGGGTAATGGGAGACAGGGAGACGTGCGGTTTGAGACTTTTAAAGACTCGAGTATTAAGCAGTCTATTCACTCATTGGACATGCCCTATGTAACAGGCATTGTCAGAGCTGGGAACGGACAAAGTTATACGCAGTCCCTGCCCCTCGCAAGCCCCACAGCCCAGTGGGAGGGAGGCTCACGTACACAGGCAATGAAAGCACAGAGCCACACCTTAGACAAGTGGCATGGGGGAGAAAGAATTAGCCATAAAGTTGCAGGATTAGAAATGATCTAAAGATTTTTATGGTGTACCCTGTAGGGCAAAATGTTAAACATAGAGTTAGTATGTGACCCAACAACTCCACTCAAGAGAAATGAGGACAGATAGTCACACAATGTGTATAGTACACACATGTGTATAGTAGCATTGTTCATAATAGCCCAATGGTGGCAACATCCCCAAAGTTCACCAATGGATGGGTTAATAAAATGTGACATATCCATACAACAGAAAACTATTTGCCATAGAAAGAAATGATGCCCATTCCAACGCAGATGTTTCTTGGAAACATTATGTTGAATGAAAGAATCCAGATATAAAAGATGACATATTGTATGACCCCATTTATATGAAATGCTCAGAACAGGCAAATCTATAGAGATAGACAGTAGATTATTGGTTGCCTGGGACTCCAGGTGGGTGGATGGGGCAGAAGAGTGACTGCTAATAGGTTCAGGGTTCTTTTTTAGGGAGACGAATGGTCTAAAATTAGATTGTGGTTGCACAGCTATGTGGATATAGTAAAAAATTACTTTGTATACTTTAAATGGCAAATTGTTTGGTCTGTGGATTCTATCTCAATAGAGCCACTTATAAATACATAAAAATAAATATGACACAATCTCAGTCCTAAAAAAACAACAACAGTGAATGCTGGGAGACTAATGAAAAGACTTTTAAAAGTAGATGATGAAGACTCCTGAATTGAGGATGGCAGTGGGGTAGGAGGAGAGGAAGGATGCTAAATTTGTACAGGAGATGGTAATTCTTTAGATCTAGGGTTTTCCATAGACATTTCTCAAGAGTGTTTAATGAATACACTACTATGAACATATTTATCTATATCATGTCTTTTTCCAAAAAGAATTTAAGGCTTTATGGTATTTATTGATGTCAAATCTCTTCTCACTTATGTAAGTGCTAAATCATATCCTTCTTATTATATATGACATAGGCAGACATTGAGCAGGGGGCTGGGGCAGAGGCTGAACGAAGGAAGAGCTCAATCTTGTTTTTACTCTAAGATTAATTCAGCCGACAGAAATAGGAAGCATCCCTGTTTATATGTTTCTGACCACGGAGTCAACTGATCGCCTTAAAAATGAACTTCCAATTTGGAACTAATTTTCCAAACATGCCATCATTAGTTTGAAGCTAAACATTCAGGCGTGGTAACTGAAAGCATGTATGCCTCGCTGGGCGGGTAGCTGTCAGAGGAGGGTTGGGGAGGAGACAGAAGCTGGGCTGGCAGCTAGAACAGCTACGGAGACCAAAACACAGCTGGGCCTGCAGCTGCTGCTGAAGTGGAATATGCCATTAGCATGAAAGCCTTGAGGACAAAACCAAGTGAGACGAGGGGCATCGGGCCCAACGCAGGCAAGGCTTGGCTGGCGCCAGTTGGCAAGGGTGGCCCAGGCAGATGGCACAGAGTTCAAGGGGTTGGACTGGGATAGAGGTCTGGAGTTCAGCTAGACACCAAGAAACAAGCAAGAGATGAGACCTGAAACCGGAGGTCAGGAGTAGTGTGCCGGAATCTGAAGAGGCCAGTGGATTTACTACCCAAACATTTATTGCGTGTTTACTGGATGTCAAGCATAGCTCACGGGCATGTTGGTTGATCTCAGGATGAGGGCTGTGTGCTTCTCTGAAAAGGAGCCTTCATGACTCTCATGCACTTAATATTTTTGTTACTTAAGTCCTATGAATCTCTAGGCATTTTCTAAAGGGTTCTCAGAAGTTGCCAATGTTCCTATAAGGCTGTAGTTTATAAACGTGATTCATTTTCAAGCTCACGGCTGAACCTCTTTGAGGTATGACTATGTTTATGGTCAACAAGTAACTAGATTTTATTAATAGTACAGAGTGTTCTTTGGCCTTTTCTCCATGTTTAAGGAAATTGTTAATCTCTGTAACCTCCAGTTGCATTGGAATTCATGAAAAATAGCAAACTATAGCCTCTTATAAAGTGTGTGGATGTAAAAGTATGTCTTAGTACCCTTCAATTAGGTACTAAAGTTATTCAGAATCAGTCCTGTCCTTTGCAGCTCTCAACAGAGAGGCACACATGAAAAAATAAGGGTGAAATCTAAAAAGACCTCTCTTTATTTGGTTAAAGATACATATGAGCATGATACAAGTTCTGGCTTTAACTTAAATCCAGACAGACATGAAAAAACAAATGGGCAAAAGATATGAACAGATCACAAAAGAAGAGACATGAGTATCTGATATACGTATAAAAAAGTGAGAAATAGATCAAAGTTAAAATGGAAGTAGAATAGTAAATTGCCATCATTTAAAAAATGACAATACATAGCATTGGTGAGGGTGAGGTGAAATGAACATGTATACTGAGTAATGAGATACAAATTAGTTCAACTATTGTGTAAGGTAATTTGTATCAAGAGCCTTTAAAATATTTATACATTTTCCCAGCATTTTCATCTCTGAAAGTTTATTCTCAGAAATGTATATGGATATTTATATCAAGAACATTTATTAAAGAAGTATTTATAATCTAGATATACGTAAACCTAAGTGACCGCCCGACCATTCAACCAGTAGCTATGATGTGAAATGACCACCAGGGGGCAGACACTCAATGCATAGACATGGAACATACTGATGAATCACAGAGGGAAGGGGGAAGGAGGAAGGTTGAGAAGAGACTAACTAAAGATCTTATATGCATACTAGAGGCTTGGTGCACGGATTCATGCACTGGTGGGGTCCCTGGGCATGGCCTGCAGCGATTCGGCCAAAACCAGGAGTCCAACATCCCCTGAGGGGTCCCGGATTGTGAGAAGGCCTCTAATGAATACTAGCAAGTAGAAACAACCCGAATGTTTGACAATAGGAGAGTGGTAAAATCATGTGGCATCTCTATAGTGGAATATTGTATAGCAACTAAAAATCATCTACTCAGTAACTATTAAGTAAAATGGGGCAAAGCCTATGCCAAGAAAATAACTATAATTTTAATTGTGAAAAATAATTGTAAAATGTACACCTATCTGTGTAAAGAGAAATATTTGTAAGATGAAATTATTACCAAAGCATTTATGGTTTTATTCCTCAATGGTTAAGTTATAGGCGATGCTTTATTTTTTGAGACATTCTACTTTGAAAATTTGCAAAAGGACTTATAACAATGTTTGAATCATGTTGCTATGACTGGAGAAGAAACTATGTTTGACTTCCTCCTAGTGACAAATTCTGGTGATTGAAACACACACAGAATTCTTAATGGTGATATTAGTGCATTTCCTTCCTGCTTCCTGGTCCATCTGGAGAATCAGAAAGGAAAAAAATTATAGGTCACTCTCTTAGTCTGACCAGTCTTTATCCTAAATACCAAGACTAGAGGAGGCTGTTTTTAGGGAGGTGATTATTGTCAACTGAAGCCCCAGTTTGGGGTGTGGTGAAGAAGGAAACTTGATGTAGTGCACACAGTTTGACCATAATAAGCCAGAGGGGAGCTGGCTTATATAGACCGGAGTCCCACCCCTGGTCCCTGATTGGTCAGAATAGGGCTGCTTTGGTTGGCCAAATCTGCACAGCTCCAATTGGCTGGGGAAAGCCTCGGTCCTGTCGGTTGCAATAGGACTTCAGGAACACCTTTGTAAAGGTTGGCTCAGAGGGCAGGAGCGCGGTGCAGGCTGGTAGTAGCAGGGAGTCAGGCGGTTAGTGCAGAGGCTTCTCTGTGAAGCTCAGTTTGCATGAAAGACCCCTGAGCAGCAATGACTGCTAGGCTCTGCTTTTTAAATTTAATTTAGTTTTTAAAATTTGGTCCCAGGTCCTTCTTAGTCCTTAAGGTTCACATTATGAGCCCCTTGGGAGAAGTTTGAACACAGCTTTTGTGTGCCCTAAGTTCCATTTCGGCCTTGATCGTGATCAATTGCAGGTATCCAAGCTGAGGGAACAACTCAACATAAAGCTCCACGTGGATGCGGGGTTACCCTCAACAGTTAGCTCTGAGGGACAACGGCCTTCGGTGCTCATGGCCCCAAACCACTGTTTGACAGAACCCATGTTTGACATTGCCAGCAGCTCTGGCGCTCTCTGCCGGCGTCTCTTTCCTTCTGGCGTCTTACATTATTTTTAACTTTTTTTTTTGAGCCTCCCAGTATTCCTAGGAGAGGGATGGGAGTTTTAAATGGCAAGAGGGAAGAAGAAAACACCTCTTCTTCCTTCTCTTAAAAAAAGAACCTACTGTCAACAGTGCCTTTTCTTTTATAACCTGCCTCTTCCGTTTCCCTCCTTTCCCAAAAAATATGTTTTCCAGTCAATTTGTGAGAACTGGTGTGAGCTGCAGCAGCCTCTCATAGGTGGCCTGCCATCTGCAGCTTGGTCCTATTGTGGGCCATATATTTAGAATGCCTAAATTAGTGCTGCTTCATGCGCTATTTCCAGAGGAGCTGGAAAGGCGGCTGGAGGAACAAGGCTATTGATCAGGATTGGCTTGTGAATGGTGTTGGCTCTTATGCTCGAAACCCAGAAGTTAGAGATATTTGGGGGATATTGCGAGAACAGATAATCTGGGAAGGCAGCTGGTCCATGTGGTAATTAGTCCACAGAGGCGATCAGTCATTTTCTGAGCTTGGAGCAAAATTTCGCTTCTGTGTATGCCATTCAAGTTGTGGACAGAGGCTTTGGTTAGAACTCGGAGGGTAGGAAATGTGTGTAAATGAATCATCACAGCTGATAGATAACAGCTCAGCTTGGCTTCCCGAGTAAAAGCTTCCTAGCAAAAAGATGGAAGGATTTAAGGGGAGGTGTTTCTTTTTAATTTAAAGTTGGAGATACATACTCAGCTCTGTTCTGTAAGACAAAGGAAAGACGTGATTGTCAAGGGAGCCAGTGAAACTACAAGACGGGACCCTTGGGGCATACCCCACTGGCTTTCACAGTATTTGTATCCTGTGATTGCTAAGTTTTCTGTGCCCACCTCATTAGACTGAGATAAACATTTCTCATACTACTAATTATCCCTAATGTTAAGCCCTAACACATAGACACTGACAACTATTTGTTGACTGAATGAGTGAACTCACAGAGGGTGTAGGGGCCAGAGCACAGTAGGGGGGTTGGCCGTGCACAAGAGGAAGAAGGTCACTTCCTTTGGTAGCTCTGCAGTGTGATAAATTAAGTTTTTGCTCATTTATTTGATTTTTCCTCTGAGACACGAGACTAAGAATTAAGGACTAAACACATAAAAATAACCACTGTACTATTCAGTAAATGTTTAACAGTGATGATTTCATATGACCCTTTTACTTCTTCATATCTCTATGTTTTTTTTATTTGAGTCTTTAAAGTAGAAAGCTAATTTGTGCATTTGGTGTTCCAGGAATCCTTCTGGTTCTTTCACTTGGCCCATCTTTCATCTCTTCCAAGGACACCCTTTTCCCACTGTGGTTCACACCACTCTCTCTCCTATGAAGCCATCAATTTTTTTTATTTGTAAAATAAGAGCCTCATGGGTGTTTGCAAGGAATATATGGGTTATTACACAGAATGCTTTGATAGCAGTGCCTGGCATAACAATGTTAATAATTATTACTACTATTTTTACTACTTGTTGGTAGGCCTGGGGAAAGTATTTTTATAATCCCAGAAACATTTTAGACTCCTTCCTTGGTTCCTCATACCCTCTGGAATTATAGTTGAACTTCTCTAAGACACCACTGAGATAGTGATGGGTTTATTTCCCTTTCTTGACTCATCTCCAAAACATTTAACATAAGCAAAATGACAGGTTTCTCAATGAAGAAGGTTTGAGAAGATCACAAATTTGGAATTGTGATATAATTCAATGCCAATATGGTGATCTGTGGTCATATGTCAAATGTCGGCAGTATATTAATCACAGTTTTGTACATACAGTAACTGTTGAAGTGGCAGGGTACCTCTTGGGAACTGTATGGTGTGGCGGATTTTGGATCTAGGATAAATATCACTATTCACTCGCATTTATTCCAGCATACTTGGAAAGGTGAGTTTTCTTTCTTACTTCATTTCCTTCTTTGGGCGGTGTTCCATTCTGAATCCCTCTGGCTAGAGAGCACTATGGTTTTGTGATCCCCACAATATTTTCCTAATTAGAATCCTAATAGGAGGTGGATGGCATAGGCAGGATAGCACAGTTGGCACATGAAGAGACACGCTGGGCTGAGAAGCACTGTGAAAAGCAGACATGCACCAGGCCCTTAAGCTGAAGCTGCAGGCAAGTTTGTTAGGGCTGTGGCTTCTCACCTGTTGGAATTTATGAACAGCTAAGTCTTTCAAAGCTTGACCATTATTCTTGTCTGGAATTTTGCCCATCATTCTTATCGGCTTTCCATTCCTCGTGTTAATTGCTATTTGATTCTGGTTTCTCTGGCCTGGGGCTCATTTGTTTTGCCCTCTGTGCTCAGTGCAGATCTGCTGCAGTCTTGGCATGTGGGGGCCCCCTCCTGTAGGGTGGGCTGCATCCGGGACCTCGCTGTCACGGAGACGGGCATCCCATGCTCTTTGGATCTGGCACCTGTTTGGTTAAGCAACAGCAGCAGCAAAAGAAACTCTCCTTTCACGTCCAGACAACACAGCGACTGCTGGGAGGTGATCAGGTGATCTCTTCTGGGTGTTGGTTGTCTTTCGTGAAATTACCTTTTTAAAACAAGACTGTTTTAGGGCCTAGTTCATAGTGCTTTTCAAATGTTAACATGATAGATGAGTCTCTGGGACGGAACATGAGTAAGTGGTAAAAGCACAAGCTCTCGGGAATAAAATATAAGCTCTTTAGAGTTGTCAGCTTGAGAAAAAATTAAGGTAATTCTTCAGGAGAGAAGCATCGTGTAAAAGTGTGAGTTGGCATCTGAATGTAGGTTAACATTCTTCCCTAAAAATAATGGGTAAAGGATTTCTCCTCTCCTTGGTTTCCTCGGAGGACAGGTACTAACACGGGCATTAAATAGTAGGCAGTGTTTTCAGTTCCTACTTATTCAACAACATTATCGAGCGCCCACTCAGGCACTGTCACAGGCGTTGGGGACCCAGAGGGGAAACCTAGACAAAAAGCCCAGCTTTCATTAAGTTCTAATTGTGGAAGAGAATAAACCTAAGCAAGCACATTATATAGTAAGAGAAGAGGTAATTTCCTTTATAGGGGAAAAATAAAGGAGGGGGAACTGCTGGGGAGAATACTCCTGCCTTACATAAGGCGGGCAGACTAGGCCTTGTTGAGAAGGTGACATCTGAGGAGGAACTTGAGGAGACGAGGGAGCAGGTCGTGCATGCCCCTGGAGGGGAGAGGGTTCCCGAGAGAGCAGCTGGTGCCCTGGCTCTGGACAGGAGCCGGCCTCGCATGCCGATCTGAGCTGGCGAGAGAGAGGAGAGGAGGAGAGAGAGTCCCAGGTGAACCATTGTGGGGAACTCAGCTTTTCCCTTCAGTGGAATGGGAAGACCCTGGCTAGTTTTAAACAAAGGGCAACATGATGTGACTTACACTTTCAAAGGATTATTTGGGGGTCGGGTGGGTGTTGAGAGTAAATTGTGGGGAGGCAGGGTAGAAGTGGGGAGGCCATTGGTGGTAATTGCAGTGACAATGGTTAGATGGCAACCAGGCAGTGGCGACAGTGGAGGTGGTTAGGAGAGGTCGGATTCTGAGCACATTTTGAGGATAGAAGCAGCATGGTTTGGTAATAGGTTGATGATAGAAAGAGAGGAGTCAGAGATGACTGGGGATTTTAGCCTGAGTAACTAAAAGGGTCCTTTGTTCTTAAAGGAGATGGGAGGACTCTGGGTGAATTGTGTGTGTGTGTGTGTGTGTGTGTGTGTGTGTGTGTGTAAAAACTTGGGTGTCTTTTGCAAGTTGTAGGTGTCTTTCAGATGTCTAAGCTTGTGGGTTTTTTTGAGCAAATTGTTAGAAACAAAATCTGATAATAGATTCACACACACACATACACATACACACCAAAGATTTGTTCTTGGGAGGTAGACCCCTGTGTCACTGATGGCGGTCATCATGGTTGGTGGTTTGGTGAGAACATTGTTAGTGCGGTGGCAGGGCAGGAATAAGATTGCAGTGGACTGAGGAAAGGAGAGGAAGTGGAGTCCTCGGATATAGATGACATGGTCCAGTACTCCTGTCCAGTGTGGCTGTTTAAAATTAAAATTAATTAATAAAATTATATAAAATGAAAACTTAGTTCCTCACTTCCTCTAAGCACATTTCAAGTGCCCAGTAGCCATTTGAAAAAATGCAGATTAAGAACATTTCCATCACAACAGGTGGTTGTATTTGACAGTGCCGGTCTAGAGGCAGAGCAGTGAGGGAGAGGAAAGAAACAGTGGCAACTATTCTGAGCTGTGTGTGTGTGTATTCAGGGGTGTGCGTGCGTGTGTGTTGGGAAGAGAAAATATTGTTTATTCCTGTCCCTCCACTTTGCACAAAAAAGGGGTTGATACATATATGTTGATTCAAACTGAATTGCTGTTGGGCATGAATGTGCTAGTGATGTGATACCTGCATAATCGCGCAGAAAACCTGTGCTGACTGCGCTCTGCCTGCTGTGCTGCCTGCTGTGCTGCCTGCTGAGGAGGTAGAAATGGCTTCTCACTATAAGAGCGTATTCGTGTCCACAGTTTCACACCCTCTTCCCCCAGGGCAGTTCTGAAGTCCACTTAGCTAGAGGCCTGGGGCCTTAGCTGCCCGACTACATTGCATCCCCTCAGGTCACACCTGTCCACATGTGTGCACTGAGCTCCTGCTAAATGCCTACCCATCTGCCAGGTCTCAAGAGTGCAGCAAAGGTTTTAAAATAAGATAAAACCCTTACTCTAGTTGGGAATAAAAGACATTGTAAGCGCAAGAAGATAAATCAGGACGGAGATTAGGAAGGTGTGGACAGGGAGTGAGGGGAGGAGGGGAGTGCAGACATCCAGGCATCCAGGGCACGTGGGGCCAGGGCCTGGAGCCGTGGTCCGCCCAGAAACTTTTGAGAAGTCATATGCATTGTAGATGCATATGCGAAGTGTAATATTTTCTCATACACAGGCTGCCTAGGAGTGAGATGTAACTTTACCAGCCACAACACAAGAATCTGCCACATCAAAGGCCGGTGTCTGATTAAGGTTAAGGGCAGCCTTTAAAACTTGGAAAAAGAATTTTAACTTTATTTCCAGCTGCAGAGAGCATCGCAGGTGCTTGTGCAGGGAGATAGCCTGACTCGAGGGGAACTCGCTGAGTGCATGGACCCAGCGACCTTCACTAGCACGTCAGCCCGGAGTCTCAGAGACAGGGGCAGAGTGCATTGCTCTGCCTGTGCCTGTCTCTGTGAACACCTCAGTGTCACTATTTAAGAGGAACAAAGATTCCTCCTCGCTCCTCCCAATGTTGTCAGAGTTGCTTCTGACCTCACAGGTAAGTCGCTGCTGGGTCAGCTTGCCGGGGCTGTGAGACCTCCTCAAGAGAAACCAGCCCCTCTACACACTCATCTTACTCCTCAGCACTAGTCACTCCTGATCACCAAATTACTCATTGCCAGCGCTTCCCGCTGATGCTTCAGCATCTGTGTGCTTCACCAGATTTGCATAAAATAAGCTACCGTATTTGCCGGCGTATAAAATGACCCTTTGGCCCTGAAAAATATGCCTCCAAGTGGGGGGTAGTCTTATACGGCGAGTATATAACAAACTCTGTATTTTGAGTGGAAATGTTAGGGGGTCGTCTTATACGCCCAGTCTCTTATACGCCGGCAAATACGGTATTTTTCAGGGCCAAAAAATCGTCTTATACGCTGGCAAATACGGTACTTGTTTTCTCATTTGAGTTTCAGAAGGAGGCAGCTGAAATGGGCATGGCTGTAGGTATCTCTAATTTAAACTGACAGTAAGCCTACCCACCACATTGAGAAATATTCTCTGCTGCAGGGAGGCATCTGTCATCCCACTGTGCATCCCACACCTGGTATTCAGTAGCCCAGGTGTGCAGGGAGCAGTTCTTTCCCAAAGATAGGCGTTAGTGTGATTCACGGGTAGGGATCCTTTTCACCTAAGTCAGGGGATGTGGCTCTCCCTCAGGTCCTCCAGGAATCTCATAGCTTCTAACGGCACTTAGTGGGGAATATGAACAGTCTGTATCCGTTGCATGCACGTCCCTTAATTCTGGATATGTGCCTCTGAGCACTCACACTCTCCTTGTGCTCGCAATATTTTCTCTCCGTGCTCTTGTAGAAATGTCCACCACCCAGACACCAACTTCCGGTGGGTTTTATCTAACAGGCAGAACCGGCGCTTACCAAGGTCATTGCCGTTACATGCATGGCAAAGATGCACAATGTACTTAAAGGTCCCCTTAAAGAGAGTAGCCAGCGCAGTGGGCTGGCAGCTCTGTTGATTTCAGGGTTGTTCCCTCTAGTCGTATTTGGTGAGTAGGCCTTCCAGGGATAGAAACTTCCATTGCATTAGGCCCCTGCAACATTAGCGCTCCTTTACACCAATGGAATTCAGTCGGGGAGCAGTTCCATGGGGGAGAAAGGGAAGGCATTGCTTTGGCCATTACTTCCCAGAATGACACCGAAGAGTCCCAGTGTGCTCCTTGCCTGCCTGTGAGTGGCTGAGCCTCCATTTGGGAATCACTACATTGCGGAGGCATTGAAATTGCATTCCCTAAGGCAGTGCTTTCCAACCTCGGCCACGCATTGCAATCTCTTGGGGGTAGTCCAGGCCCACGCTAGGCCCGCCCTACAGACCAATTAAATCAGAATCTCTGGGGGTGGGAGCAGGGCATCAGTCTTTTTAGAGCTCCCCATGTGACTCCAGTGTGCAGCCACGATCATGAGCCATTGCTTACAGGAATCACAAGACCTAGAGCTGGAATAGTTTTGCAGGTGGTGGTTCTCTAGCCAGTGCCTGTCCAGGGGGCTGATCCCTGGAAATTGTGATACTTTGTGAAAGCCAGTGAAATATGTTTGCCCTTATCTCTTTAATGAGTACATAATCTTCTTAGGGGGTAGAACTGAAAAATTTCTCCCCAGACCCCCAAATAATACTAGTATGCTAGCAAACACTTATTGAGTGCTTAAAATACCTTGTGTATGGCATGATATATAGGTACAGTCCTCACAATGATCTTATGAGATAGGTCTTTTATTATGATCAATCTTATTTTATGACTGTGGCCACAGAGGCAAAAATTACCCAGGATTACTAGTACACAGCTAGAACTTGAACCCATGCACCCTGGCTGTAGCTTCTGTGCTCCTGTCTACTGCCTCAAAGGGCACACAGTGAGAAAGTCAAACATTGAATCATTCAACAAATATGTATTTGAGCACCTATAATGTGCCAGGCACTGCTCCAGAATGTTTGGGTACACTGATTTATACTTTTATTGTTATGAATAGCTTAACAGACCTATGTTACACTGTCAGTGAAATGACTTAAAATTAGTGGTTTCAATGGAATTATTCCTGGTTAGATGTCCTATAATATCAATTCTTCTGCATTTTTACAACTGTATACAGCATGTTAACTATTTAATTAAATGTATTTAAAAAAATTTTTGAGAATTCCTCTTTGACCCATGGATTATTTAGAAGTGTGTTTAATTTCCATGTGTTTAGAGACTTTCTTAATATTATTGATTTCTACTTTGAATCATTAAGATGAGAGAGTACACTCAGTCTAGTTTCAGTTCTTCTAAAATTTTTAATTTGCTTTATGGCCTCTAAAATAGTCTTATCTTGGAGAATGTTCCATAGATGCTCAAAAAATATCTGTCATTTGCTACTGGCCAGTAGAGTATTCTATATATGTCGATCCGATCCTGTTTGTTGATGGTGGTGTTCACATCTTATCCGTCCTTCATGATTTTATGTCTACTAGCTCTATCAGCTGCTGACAAGGGGATTGAAGTCCCCAGCTATGACTGTGGAATTGTCTGTTTCTCCTTTCAGCATTATCAGTTTTTGTTCTGTGTACTTTGAAGCTCTGCTGTTGGCTGCATAACTGTTAGGATCATTATAACTTCCTGGGGGATCCATTCTTTTATCACTTTAGAAAGTGCCTCTTTATCTCTAGTCATTTTCTTTGTTCTAAAATCTATTTCATCTTACATAGTCATTTTTTTTTTTTACTAATGTTTGCATGGTATATCTTTCCTCTATCATTTTTCTTTCAACATAACTATGTCACTCAATGAATTTGAAGTGAGTTTTTTTGTTTGTTTGTTTTATATGTTTGTGTTTTTAATCTATTCTGCCAATGTCTTCCTTTTAATTGGTGTATTTAGACCACTTAGGCTTAAGGTAATTATTGATATGTTAGAGTTTTTGTCTTCCAAATTAACTACTTACATAACCAGGGTACATTTTTATTTTAGAGAGTTCATTAAGAGACTAAATTAAAATAGCTACCTGTGGGTACTTGGGCAAGGGGTCTTTGTTATGTGATTTTATGGCCCAAGTAAGAGTGAGATATAAGCCACCTGAAAGTCTTCTAGGCTAAATTTACTGCAGCCATGCTCATTGTGTGGGATTTAGGGGGTCTTAGCTGCCCATTTGCCCTTGAGTTTAGTAGGACCTGAACTTTTTAACAAGGAAAATTATAGTCCTATTTGGAGAACTCTCTTAGACCAGCTCCATGCAGAGGTGGGGTGGCCTTATGTTCTAGTGAGTGTGTCATAAGAGGCTGCCAATAACACCACAAGCACAGGAACTGATACTGAGTGTTTGTATCTACTCTTACTGAGCGGCATACATGTCATTATCAGTTACTCATGTCCCGTTATCATTGCTGCATTACAAATTACCCCAGAATGGGGGGGCCTTGAGATCACCATTTGTATATGCGGAAGGCCAGGAATTCAGAAAGAACCCAGTGGGGATGGCTTGTCCCTGTTCCTGCTGCGCGTCTGGGAATGTTGGAAGGCCGGGAGTGACTGGACAGCTGGGGTCTAGAATCATCTGAAAGCTCATCCACTCACAGACCTGGCAGCTGGGCTGTGGTGACACGAGGATCAGGACTGCCAACAGGAGTGCCTGTGCGTGGGCTGTCCATGGAGTGTGACTTCTTCATGGCAAGCTCGGAGCAATTGAACTTCTTACATGGCATTCTGGGCTCCCAGAGAAAATGTGCCAGCAAGCAGAGGGGAAGCTGCATCACTCTGCTGTCCTCTGCTAGGCAAAGCCGTCGCAAGCCCACTCAGATTCAAGAGGAGGGGACATAGACCTCCCCTTGATGGGAACATTGTCCAATAGTTTGGTGGCCATGACTTACTTTAGAAAAAAATATTTAGGGAGTTTCTACCTAAATAACTTAAATAGTACCTATTGTTAAATTCTATAGTTAAAAAAATCTATAAACTGCCATCTGAAAATTGCATGTCTAATGGATCATGTGGTTTGATACCACATTGTTTTGATATCCTATGGAATTGGTTTTATGTTTTAGCTGTACAACTTCAGTCTTATGATGTGTTACTTAAGTTA
This sequence comes from Vespertilio murinus, assembly GCA_963924515.1. Classification (NCBI taxonomy): domain Eukaryota; kingdom Metazoa; phylum Chordata; class Mammalia; order Chiroptera; family Vespertilionidae; genus Vespertilio; species Vespertilio murinus. Next base: position 25,016,813 of record OZ004707.1, read on the forward strand.
CTGAAAGAGTTTCGTAGAGGCAGCGACTCTCATAGTCGTAAGATTTCGGATTATGCATTCAGCTGTCGAGTCACCCCCATCCTTCCAGCATTCCCAGACGAGGCCCCAGACATGCTGGACCAGGGACAAGCCATCCTTTCTGAATTCCTGGCCATCAGCATATAAAAATGGTGATTTCAAGCCACTTAGATTACAATTGTGTTTCTCCTGGTTTATTGTTATTTCATGGACAGAGTGAGTCATGCATTGTTTAGTGCCGGCTTTGTACCATTGGGAAAACTGAAACTTTGACAGTTGACTTTGTCCAAAGTCACAGAATGAGTTAATGATTGAATGGAGTAAAAATTTAGGTCTCTCTTTCTCCTGGGCCAGAATGTTTCTCTAAGAACTTTCCTTTGGCTGCCTGGCCAGTTTGGCTCAGTGGTTGAGCTTCAGCCAATGAACCAAGAGGTCACCAGTTTGATTCAGGGCACATGCCCAGGTCGCAGGCTCGATGCCCAGTTAGGGGGGTGTGCAGGAGGCAGCTGGTAGATGATGTTTCTCTCTCGTGGATGTTTTTATGTTTCTATCCTTCTCCCTTCTCTCTCCAAAAAATCAATAAATACATTTAAATGAGAACTTTCCTTGGCTTTGTAACCTAAGATGTCATTTTATGACTTGCCACCTCACAGGGTTTTATACCATGTTCCAGACATAGCTTAGTGTTCTGAGCAGATTATTGTATTAGTGTTCTGTTGGACTGAAAAACTTAATAGCTCCTGATAGTCAGTTATTGTTTTCTAGTGTATTTTCACCCAAAAGTAAAAAATGCTTTTTACACTCATTGTGTGTTGTGTTTTCCCTTGGTGATCAAGTTGAAGTGTGTGTCCATGTCTGAGTCTTTGTTTCTAAGAAAATGGAGGAAAGTAAAACATAGGATTCATTCTTCCAATTAAAAGCTGATCTCCAAGGATTTTTCTTTAAAATCTTGTAGTGGTTAGACATAGTTCTGTATAAGGATTCAGATTGTTATATTTTAGCTGTTGTGATTGCCCCCCAGAATAAAAGAAAATCCACAAGCTAATATCCCAACAAAACCAAAAGCCTACATGGTTGCACATGGTCAGGCCTCCTTGGTGTGATTCATAAGTCCTTTCATGATGTGGAATCTGCCTGACCCTTTACCTCATGTCTTGCCATGTTCTTCACCTGGCCCCTCTTCCAGATTTCCAGAACCTCTGTTGTTTTGTACAGAATATGTTCCATATTCTTCCTCCATTCTATTGTACCTTATTATAGATGGTGGTCAATCTGCCTGCAGAGTCTTCTCCTGTCCCATATTAGCTTTATCTGCTACTCAGCACCTCCTCCTGTCTTATCGCAGATGTGCCTCTCTTGGGTGGCTGTCCCTAAGTCTTCCAAACAGTAACAGAAGCCCTGACCACAGTGCTATGGCTGCTCATTGATGTTCATGTGCCTTCTGGGACAGGCATGCTTTACTTATCTTTATGGACTCTTGTGCTGAGCCGGCATGGCCATGGCATACTCAGCCCCACATTGGGTGCCTTGTGTGCCAGCTCAGCCAGGTACAGTGACCCTGACAGGGGGTGGTGAAGGATTGAGAAAAGACAGACAAGAGAAGAAAGCTGTGTTTGGACGGGACACTTTCCTCTCTGATGGAGAGCTAGTGACAGCGCCATGGACTACAAACTGTGTCTTTATTTTATAGTCAGATTCCACGAGGCAAAGTAATGGCATTGTCAAGATGTTTATGACATTCTCATGGGTTTCAATCTTACTCATTTACATGCACTTGAACTCTTATCAAGCCCACATCACTCAGGTATGTGGGGCCACATGTTCGGGAGGGCTCTGCCACTTGCATGTGGCAATGAGAGGACTGTGCCCTCTCATTAGTCCAAGGCTTGAACATGTCCAAGCACTGTAGCCACTCTCCACAGACTCTGTTTAAGCACCAGTAATGGAAGATGCTTTTTGAAGATTGTTGAGTGGATGAGAGACTGGATTAGTAAGTTAACAGAGACATCTATAATAATAAAAAGCATAATATGAAAGTCGACCAAATGGTGGAACAGCTGAATGACCATCCAGATGACCCAAAGCTGCAAGGGCTGAGGTAGCCAGGGCTGTGAGGGCCTACCCTCGGACAAATTCCGTGCGTTGGGCCTCTAGTATCCCATAATTCGTGTTCAGCTTGCTTTTTCCTACTATCTTTGTGGCCCTAGAATGTTTGCAAGAAATTATATATTATTCAGATTTCATTTAAAATACTATCAAAGTTTGGGCCATGGCCCCAAACTCTCTAATATTACAACATTTGTATTAAAATTAAAAGAGGATTGGGGTCTGCAGGTTTGCTTTCACATTGATCTTATAGGATGGTGTGGGCATCAGCTCCTCTCCTATTTTGTGACTGTTATAGAAGCAACAGGAATAACAGGTCCAGCCCTGTCACAGTGCATGTTTAGCGGGCATTTGGTCATAGCTTGTCTCTCATCAGAAACTTTACATACTTGGACTATTACTACTTACTAGAGGCCCAGTGCACAAAATGTGTCTATGGCGGGGGCATCCCTCAGCCCAGACTGCACCCTCTCAAAATCTGGGATCCCTCGGGGGATGCCCGACTGCCAGCTTAGGCTTGATCCCGCAGGGATCCCTGCAGATTGGGCCTAAATCAGCAGTCAGTCATACCTCTCGCATTCCAGGACCACTGGCCCCTAACTGCTTGCCTGCCTGTCAGATCACCCCTAACCCCTCTGCCTGCCTGCCTGATTGCCCCTAATCACCTCTGCCTGCCTGATAGTACCTAACCACCTCTGCCTGCCTGGTTGTCCCTAACCACTCTGCCTGCCTCCCTGATCGTCCCTAACTGCTCACCTGCCTGCCTGATCACCCCTAACTGCTCGCTGGGTAGTGGCCGGCCAGGGTGAGGGGCCATGGTCATTCTGGTCATTCCACCATTTTGGTTGCTGGGCTTTTATTATATAGGACTAGAGGCACTCGAGGAGGCACGCTATGGGGGGCTGGGACCCAAGCCTGACTCACACAGCACCAGCCATTGCAGGAGTCAGGCCAGATCAGTGCTGTGGGAGGCTGGATTGGTGCTGCGGGAGACCGGACTGGTACCACAGGGGGCCAGAGGCCACACCTGACTTACAGTGTCCCCTGGCTGCCCTGTCTGTGTCTGCTCCGGGGCCGCCTGAGCCACCGTGCCAGCTCGGGAAGGCCTCCTGCCTCTATCTCTGTCTCCTCTCTGGGCCTCACCTGTGTATGCAACCTCCTCCTATCTGGTCGTGACCTGTTATGGAGTCCTGGCTTAATTTGCATATTGTCTTTATAATATAGATTATGATGGCTAATTTGCCATTTTTACTATCTAACATTTGAACAAATTTGGGGTAAAGAATTGATTTTACAGAAGCTAGCCCTGAGATTCAATTTAATAGGTCTGGTGTGAGGTTCACAAATCTATCTTTTCTAAAGCTTGGCAGTTTGTATTGGCATAGACAAATACAAGTTGACTAGTGTCTGTAATGGTAGAACATTGTGACCTATATTCTAGGCCTTCAGATTTCTTTCTTGCTCTTCAGTTTGATGTGGCTTCTCTGTAGTTCAGAAGTTCCACAAAAATACACATTATTTCCCCCAAATATTCAGTGAGTCCATCTTATAGCCTGTTTGTTATGTTAAAAAGAATTCTTTGAAAAAGAATTTTAAATTGCAGTTGGCGTTCACTATTATTTTATATTAGTTTCAGTTACATAGCAAAGTGATCAGACATTTATATAATTTACAAAATGATCCTCCTTATAAATCTAGTACCCACCTCACACCATACATAGTTGTTACAATATTATTGATTATGCTGTACTTTACATCCCCATGACTTTGTAACTACCAATTTATACTTCTTGATCCCTTCAACTTCTTCACACAAACCCCCAATGCTTGTGGCAACCATCAGTTTGTTCTCTGTGTCCCTGAGTCTGTTTCTGTGTTGTTTGCTTGCTTATTTTATTTTAGATTCCACACTTACGTGAAATCATATGGTATTTGTCTTTGTCTCACTTACTAAAATGAATTCTTATCACTAGCTAAATAAAATAAATGCCTATAAGACATGCCTTACTATTTTCCTTGAAGCACAAAGGAGTTTGTGCTTTCAACATGCACTGTGACTTGATTTTTAAGACTGAGTTATAGGAACCCAGAGTCATTAAATATTTTGTTCAAGGTGGTACAAAGTCAATGGCAAAGTCAGGGATAGATCTGAGCCTCTGGCATAGGCTTTGGCCAAGCAACAGAGGCTCAGATAGCCTGGAGATTGGGAGTCTCAGGCATTGGGAAGGAGGTTGTTCTAACTATATTAATGATTGGGGACGGGGAGGTTGTAGATGTGATATGGTGGAGTTGTGCTAACCAGTATGAGAAGTTATTATAGTGAGATAAAAGGTCATGATATCTGATAAAGGGCTATTAGTTTGAGTCTACAACTTGAAAATTCCCATTGATATTATACTTTTAAAATGAGTTTCTTTTGGGTATAGTCCCAGAAGTGGACTTGCTGGGTCATAACGCAGTTCTCTTTTTTATTGTTTGAGGTGATTTTATAACCGCTTTCCACAGTAGCTGCACCAGTCTGCATTCCCACCAGCAGTGCACCAGGGTTCCCTTTTTTCCACATCCTCCCAAAACTTGTTTGTTGATTTATTGATGACAGCTGTGCTGACTGTTATGAGGAAATAGCTCACTGTGGTTTTAATTTGCATTTCTCTGATGATTAGTGATGTTGAGCATCTTTTCATATGTCTATTTGCCATCTGAATGTCCTCTTCGGAGAAGCATCTATTCAGGTCCTTGACCATTTCCTAATTGGATTGCTTGTCTTTTTGGTGTTGAGTTTTATAAGTTCCCTATAAATTTTGGACATCAAGCCCTTATCAGATGCAGTTCCTCATGTTGTGGTGACCCCATCCATAAAATTATTTTCGTTGCTACTTCATAATTGTAATTTTGCTACTATTATGAATCATAATGTAAATATCTGTGTTATCAATGGTCTTAGGCGACCCTGCTAGCTGTTCTCAACCTGTGGGTCACGACACAGGTTGAGAATCGCTGTTGTAGAGACTAAGATCAGCAGAAAACATGAGGAACTGTATTAAAGGGTCGCAGCATTAGAAAGGTTGAGAATCACTGCATTAGAAACTTGGTTAGTTTTCTGTAGTATCTTTATTGATGTTTTTCTATTTTTCAAAAGCGAGTTTCAAAAAGAACAGAACAGAAAGGAGAGTTATAAATATTCTTTTGATTGTAAAGTTAATTTACCTTTAAAGAGCTGTGGCAAGGCAAACTCTTAAATTCAGTTGGTATGCCCATCAGTCTGTGAGCACATCATTTGTAATCTTGAACAAGTTACTTATTCAGTGTCTCTAAAGGCTACAATTCACCCCTCTGTAAAGGAAATGGGTAGATCGATGGCTTACCTCTTAGGAAGAGTGTTTAGATTTAAGATGATGTTTGTGGATGGGGTTTGAGAAACAGACATGAGTTGCAGTAATGTAAATACAGTGAGGCTGTTGTGGCCTCTATTTTGGTGATAAGTTGTTTAAGTATTTGTGCATGGGTGGCTCAGTGGTTAGCCAAAGACAATGGTGTGGACACACGTACTCCTTGATCTCTGACCTTGCTCATTCTTGCTGCCTCTATCTTAAATTTTCTGCTTTTCAACAACATCCTGGATGTACTGTCTCGCAGTGTTTGGAGAGGAAGTCCCGCAGCTGTTCGGAAGCGTACCCTGACAATGGCCGCTCTGACTTCCCTTCCTCAGATGTTTGTTCTGGAATCCCCGCAGGACTCCCTTCTATCTTAGTCCCCACCACTCGGTCTAGCCCAGGGATGGGCAAACTTTTTGACTCGAGGGCCACAATGGGTTCTTAAACTGGACCGGAGGGCCGGAACAAAAGCATGGATGGAGTGTTTGTGTGAACTAATATAAATTCAAAGTAAACATCATTACATAAAAGGGTAAGGCCCGCTCTTTCGGCTCCTCACGGGCCCAGATAGAACAGCCGAATGGGCCAGATCCAGTCCGTGGGCCATAGTTTGCCCATGCCTAGTCTAGCCCCTTAAAATCGTTAGTCCAGGTAGACGTCTAGTCTGTGTACCTTTCCACTGCTGGTGTCTTAAACTCAGGTTATGGAAAGAGATGGAACCGCCGTTTCTTCTAAGAAGCCACCAATCCTTGAATAGGAACTCGGGGTGAAAAAAGAGGTCTGGGTAGCTGGGGTCTCGAGCAGCACATTGTCTGGTCTGACCAACGTGAGTGCCTTGAGGAGAGGAAGTGCAGAGGCCTGATCTCCAGGGCAGCCCATCCTGGGTCTGTTCATCTCCTGGAACATTAAACATTAGGTTTCTCATTAAATATACACATCCTCAGAAATTGATTCATTCCCACGGCTTCTGTGATCACTCCAGACTTCATTGTTTATTCCCACTTTGACCTATTTCGCAGCCTGTGACCCTGTCTTTAGACTTTATTCCTCCTTCTTTTGGACCCCATGTGATTCTCCCTCAGCCCCTTTCTTCCTGGCTAGCCATGCTTACCCTGCCGAGCCCAGTCTCATAGCGCCCAGACCTGGATCGGCGACCCCCAATCTCACTGTCACCACCCATCCTCTCCAAGCCTGATTGCTTTCTCCTGCTCCTCTGAGAAATTATCCACATTCGTTTGGCTCCTTGCCCCGCTCCTGCAACCCTGCTCTTGGCCTTGGGTCCTGCTTTGGGAATGAGGCGCCCCTTCTCTGTCCAAGGCCGGGTCCTTCCTTGGCTTGTAGAGTCCACCCACCTCCATTTTCTCTCTCCAGCCTGCATCCTCATCACATATTTCTATTTGTTCCTCCCTCTTGGCATATGGGTTCGTTTCTCCCTGCCTCCCTTGCAAAAACCAAAACACCGTTCACTCTGGATACTTACTCTATTGCATTCCTTCCCTGTCCAAGCACCTTCTTCCCTCGCTCCCCACCTCCTTCTGTTCTGCGCCACAGGAATTCATTTTGCAGAAGCAGATTTCTGGTTTTCTCGGAGCTTACCTTGTAGCGAAGAGAACAGTAACAAATAGGTGGGTAGGCACTGTAAGCACCTTCAGCTACTGTGCAATAAACACAGGGTAGCAGAGAGCGACTGGGGGGAGGGGTGGCTTCAGAGAGTGAGACGAAGGAAGGCCTCCTTGAGGAGGTGGCATTTGGGTTGAGCCCTGAAAGGGAAGAAGGATCGGTCATGCTAGGAGCCTGGGGGAGAGCATCCCAGGCCGAGGGGAAAGGATGCGCAAAGCAAAGGTCCTGAGGCAGGAATGAGCGTGTGTCGTGGAGAACAACAGAAAAAATACTTACACGGCCTACTCCCGCCCCTTCGTCTCTCGTGATTTCTCACATCGGGCTTCATTCCCGTCACTTACCTGAGACCGTTATTGGTCAGGTCACCAGTGGTCCGCGTGGCCAGTGGCCCATTTTGTTCTCATTATGTTTTATTTTTTTTTAAGTATTATGTTCTCATTGTTCTTAACCTCGATGTAACAACTGCATGTTGAGCAGCCCCTCCTCACTGGTGGGGTGGCCTCCTGATGCTCTCTCCTGCCTCTCACTGTGCGCCTCTCAATGCCGTGGACCTCGCTGTCTCCTGTCTTTGCGGACCTGCGCACTCTGCGCCTGCATGGTTGGGCTGCATCCTGGGCTCCCAGTCTTCCTGGGTGATCTGACCCCCCCCCCCACCCTCAGCTTCATCTTCTGTAATGGGGGTACCTAACTCTGTTTTAAAAAGCCTGCCTGCTGAGCTTCAGATCTTCATTCTCAAAGAGTTCCTCAGGCAGCTCCTCAAATCGGCATATCCAACGCTTCACTCACATTCCTTTTCTCACCTGTAACTGGAGTCACACCACCTCCCTCCCTCCCTCCCCCCAAGCTCTCTCCTGCCATCCCATTTCTAACCAACTTCTCTCAAGCTGTGCCCACTTCTCATCATCTCTGCCGCCGCTTCATTTCTTGCTAAATCTTTGTGATTCATTCTCTCATCTCATTCCCTGTCGTCCATTCACACTTCACGCTGCTGCGAGGTGATAGTACTGAAATGGCCGTGTCTCATTCCTGTGAGAGACCTAGCGTGCTCCCCTGAGCTCCAGGTCTGTGCGGACGACCTCGTGGCCCGGCGAGTGAGCACCACCTGACCCGCCAGCCTCATCCCCCACCTCTCTCCCACACCTACCTTTTGCGCTCCAGTCAGCCTCATCGGAGTGTGCCAAACATAACAAGTTGGGTTTTGATTGTTTTGTTTACTCCCCACCTTGGCTTATGCTGTTATCTTCCGTAGAATGCCCTTCTGATTTTGTCGCCTTGGCAGCCACCCACTAAGTCTTGAGTTCTGCTGACAGGATCTTGGAGATCAAACTGTCCATGCCCTCCGGCAAGTGGAGACGCCCTCCTCTCTCTTCCCTTCTGCCTTGGGCAGACTCTCACAGGCGCTTGGCATATTACGTATGCCTGCCTTGCTTACCTACTTGCCTTCCTCTCTAGAATGTGAATTCTGAAGGCACAGTGGTTTTTACCATGTTCATCTTTATGTCTCTGATGTAGAACACCATCCATAGTAAAATATAGCCGTAAGAAAAATCAATAAGGATTAAAAAAAATAGCCACGTCAAGTGAACATGAGTCAGGGGAGGCTGGTGGGTCACGTGGTGAGGAGCCCAGCCCATTGCTGCACAGGGATCATACACTCATTGCTTCCTATTTATTGTCAAATACCTATCACTTTCATCGAGTGGTAGGTAGGCTGCAGTTTTGTTTGGGGGAAACGGATCTTGAAAAAAAAGTCAACTGCCGGCTCTAGTGATGAGGTCAGGAGGAGCTCCAAGTAAGGGAAGAGGTTAGAAATTTCTGATCAAGAACCAAGTGTTAAATGTATCTGCCTTAATCTGTGACATGAATATACACACCAAGTGCAATACATGGGAATAAGAAAGGAGCTTCATGAATTATTTCAGTAAGGATATCGGCCAGTGCACATCTTAGCAAATGGAAGAAGCATTTAGTGAACGTTGAAAATGGTGATACACTTGAATGAGGGCCTGTCCAGAAGCTCTGTGCCCAGATGTACTGTGATGCCCGAGAAGGCACAGTATGGACAGACATGTCTGTATAGCCCTGCAGGTGAGAGAAAGCTTGAAAGTGGTCACTATTTTAAAATTTTTATTTTAAATGGGAAGAAATTATTTACATTATAGTACCTGTGGATTTGGAAGGCCCAGAACATCTCTTTTCACAAATGTTGAATGCCAGCCACTTCCTCTAAGAAAATAGAGCTGACAACAGATGGCACTGTAATTATGTCTCATTTATCTCGCGTGGTTTGAGAATGAGATATTGCACCTAAGGATTTTCCGGATAACTGAAGCGTTCTTTTGGAGCAAAATCTTTCTCAACTATTTCCATGTTTCCCTTCTTGAATAGGGTAAGGATAATGTGCTCTTGCAAAAACCCAGTAAGTAGGCATATGTTCTTTGTGATATGTCCAAGGCGATTTACATGAGTGGAGTGGTTTGCTCTGTATTAAATTATCTCAGACATTTAAATTTCTTTTTTAAATGATGATCTGCCTCCTCCCCAGCTGTCGGGAGGTGATCTGCCACTATTTACTACTGTCTGCATTTCTGCCTGCTATAGATTTTCTTTTCCGACATACTTTTTTTTCTTATAAGCAATATATTTTTTTCATGAAAACACCTCCTTTCAGAATGTGCTACTTTGAATGTGTTATAGACAATGAATTCAGATGATTGTTGTTTAGCAACTGTTGCTATTGTGTGTTAAAATAAAAAGAAAAGCCCTAAGCGTGCTGTGAAGATCATCTGTGGGTAAATGAAGTAAGACTTTACTGCAGACATTCTGTTGTTTATTCTGACTTCTGTTCTGCCCCTGCTTTTCTGCAATCTGAGTTACTGATGTTGCATATCAAAATGATCTCTAAAGGGTAAACTGTGCACAGGAGTATGCTCTAGTCAGTCATTAGCACATCTGTTGAATACAGGCAAACCACAGTTTCTCTGGGTCTCAGTTTGCCCATCTGTAAAATGGGAAGGCTGGATTAGACAATATCCTTTATTATCATTTGCCAGGAATGTAGTAGATCAGCACAGAAGAGTTTGAAAGCCCTTATACCAAAGTGTCTGGAGATTGAATGAGCACTCTGGATTGAAAGCGTCACGGAATCTCCTCAGAGGAGGAGGGCAGATTTGGGAGGGTGGAGGTAGAAAAGCTGACTGGTGAGGAAGTATGCCTGGAGGAAGTGCAAGGCCTTTTCATAGGAGAGTAGTTATTGTGGTAAAATACACATCATATAACATTTACCATTGCAACCTTTTTTTTAAGTGTGCAATTTCATGGCATTAAGTATATTCACACTAGGGACTCAGTGCACAAATTCGTGCACCTTGAAAGGAACTGTGGGCCATGAGGCTGTTGTGGACACAGGAGCAGGTCTGGGCCCATTCTCTGTGCCCCCACTTAACCCCTCCCACCACAGCCCCGGTCCCCTGTCTGCCAGCAGCCCTCTCCTGCTGCCGCTGCCCCACGTGCACCCCTGATGGCGCCACGTGATTGGGACCAGCCATGGTGCAAGCAGGGCCGGTGCTGACAGCAGGTGCAAGTGCTGTGTGGGACCGTGGCATGTGGGAGCAGAGGATTTTCAGTAGCCACCACAGGCTCGCCCTGATGACAGCGACCGGCGCCCTGCCTTGGTTTGGCATCCCTGCTCACCTGCTCCACCATCCCGCCGTGGCTGACGCCCGCCATGTTCCACGCTCTTCCGCTTGCTGCTAACACCTGAGCTCGGGGAAAAGCAGGATTATAGTAGTACTCCAGGAGGCTAAGGATCAAAGGATACTTGCAGGATATATTGGGCCCGAGAATTGGAACTTGATTGTCAGAAGATGGCCGTGATCCAACTGTAGGAAGGTAGAAAAGGCAGGGATGAAAGTGGAGATACTTTTAGGCAGCATTGGCCACAACCTGTGCACCCTCATGTGGAGAGAGGACAAGGATATACGTGTAAGCAGTGGTACCTCCTTGACCTCATGGTTTCTGAGGTCCTACCTTGAAGGCAGGATGTTTAGAGGGGACCTGCATCTAGTTAGCTCCCTGATTACTGAAGGTATAGGCATTTACTGCAGACCATGGAGCTGTATCTTAGATAGCTGGAGGAATCCCCACCTAGTTGACCATCCTAGGGCTTGACCCCCTTGAGTAGAGCAGGACCAGCGATGCTTGTAGAGGGAACAGAAACACCAAACTCAAAGTAAGTATGGAGGGAAAGAAGGGGAAAGAGGGTGCCAGTTAGGGTGTCTCAGCCAAAATGTGAGCTAGTTCCAAAGTTCTCATTTTGATCTCCTGTTTGCAGAATGTATAAAAACGATACGGTGCAGCAGAATCTTACAGGGATGGCATATGTGTGGCCAGTTCGCTTTGCACCCGCCATTGTGCATGCCAGCCACCTTCTCCGTGGAAAACCACTCCTGCCTCAGAGTGCTCCTGCCCCTTTCCCTCGGTCCCTTTGTGTCTCCACCACTGAAGATTTCTAGAAGGCGCAAGGGTCCAGTTAGGGGTTGTCCTTTGTGTTACTGGAAGACTTGAGTGCTGTTTGTGTCTAGGTGTGGGATCGTGAGCCAGTGGGTAGTGCGGGCAGGTGGCTGGGTGTGGGTTTTAGTGGAGACAGGTTGCAAGGGAGTTTTGAATAACGTATTTAAAATAGATGGAATAAAGGGACCTACAATCAGATCTGTGCACCACGATTGACTTAATTAGACAGAGTGTGGGGGAAATGTGCTAAAAAGTTGATGTAACAACTGTTTCAGGGCATAGGATGTGGAAGACAATGAGGCAGCAGCTGAAAGGCGGCTGCAGGATTCGCCTGGGTGTGCCGGCCTGCCTGATAGCGGAGTGCCCCGCCCGGAAACCAGAACAAAGGCTGCCGGCCGCCCGGTTATCGCTGGCCACGCAGGCTCCCCAGAGGCCGCCGTCCTGACAGGGTTTATAAGGAAAATCATTCATAGGAACTATTACCTTCCCTGGGTTCCTTATGAATAGATGTCCTCTCTTGACACGGGTTTGTGTATATTTCTGTGTTTTCAAATCTGGAGGTTTAGGTTTTTAAAAATGAATGATTCTTATCCTGGTGCTGAGAAAGAAAATGACTCCGTTAAAAAAAAAAAAACATCCCAGGCTGGTGTACATTTTTATCTGCACGTTAAACTGTCAGCAGCCTCGCCACCCTCCTCCTCCCCCCCTATTTATTGCTGTGTGGAGAGGGTATGGTCACAGACACGAGTAACAGAAGTTTGACAAGACGCAGCCGCCGACCCCGCAGGCCCATTTCGGTGGTGCAGATACTGTTACCAAACTCGAATCCTTCCTGGCTCAGCCCAGCCTGGTTTGGACCCTGGGAGCCGGGGGTTTGCCCAGCTGTGTAGACACCTTAGCGGTGGGGGAAAAAAAGCCGTTTCCTCAATGAGCACTGGTTGCCCCAGAGCCGTGGTCGGCAAACTGCGGCTCCCGAGCCACATGCGGCTCTTTGTCCCCTGGAGTGTGTGGCTCTTGCACAAAACACCACGGCCTGGGCGAGTCTATTTGGAAGAAGGGGCGTTAGAAGGAGTTTAAGTTTAAAGAATGTGGCTCTCAAAAGAAATTTCGATCGTTGCACTGTTGATATTTGGCTCTGGTGACTAATAAGTTTGCCGACCACTGCCCCAGAGAATCAGCAGGCTTTCACATGTTCAGAGAGGCCCTCGGAGCTTCTTTAGACATGAACCTCCTGCCGAAACCGGTTTGGCTCAGTGGATAGAGCGCCAGCCTGTGGACTAAAAGGTCCCAGGTTCGATTCCGGTCAAGGGCATGTACCTCGGTTGCAGGCACATCCCCAGTAGAGGTTGTGCAAGAGGCAGCTGATCGATGACTCTCTCTCATCGATGTTTCTAACTCTCTATCCCTTTCTCTTCCTCTCTGTAAAAAATCAATAAAATATATATTTTTTTTTAAAAAAAGAAAGAAATGAACCTCCTGCTTTCTTCTGTGAGGGGCCCTGCAGGGACTCTGGATTCTGCACTAGCACGATTGCAGCAGAACTTCTCTCCAGTCCCTGACTTGAGGGCTGCTGAGCAGCCTGCCCGGCACCCCGGAGCCGAGGGCTCCAGAGAGGACTCTGTCTGTCCCTGTGGCTGCGCCAGGCCCGGGTCACCGCGCTCACTGCCACTGCCGGCGGATTGCACGTTTTGCATCTCCAGACAGGCCCGCGGGGCAGCTGTGAGAAACGACACGGAAAATGTGCAATGCCAAAGCCCTCTCTGCCGCACCTGAAGGAGATCCAAGCTCTGGACGGGATCAAAGAGGCTGTAAACCCGGGTGTGGGGTGAAAGCTCCTAGGAGGCAGAGAGCGGAGAGCAGAACTTGGCGGCGTTTCCGAAGACCTGTGGCTCCCACAGAAGAAAGGAGGAGGGTGGGAGCGGGAGCGGAGGAAGCAGAGAGCGGTGGTTTGGGAGGCCTGGCACGCTGGAGCTGACCCCGGCTGATCTTCTCCCTGGAAGCTGGCTGCTGTAGCGGCTCAGAGACTGGGAGGTGCTCTCCAGCCAACGTGGGGATTGAGAGGAAGGAAGGGACACGGGGAAAAAAACCACCATGGCAAATCACAGATAAGAGATGGGGAAGCTTATCTGGTGATTTGTTGAATTTGACTTGCTTTTTTTTTAACTAGAGGGAAAAACACACCATATACTGGTGATATTGGGAAGGCCGGGAGCGGAGGTGCCCTGGCAGCCTGTGCCCACTAGATAGGAGAGTTCTGTTGGGCCAGGCCTGTGGGAGGCTCACCCTCAAAGCTGGGCTCACACCTTCAACACTACAAGCGGGGCTGTGGAGTTGCAGGAACAGTGACATGGGGTGGAACACAGTTTAGGGGTCCCATCAATAGACTTGCTCTGGAGCACTGGCCAATGATGCATCTCAGGGGAAGGAAGGACGATATGAACTTAAGACGTGTGCCCACCACAGTGCTGGGCATTTTGTTTTCTGCTTTAATGCTTCCAGAAGCTTCCAGAGGGCCACGTGACCCGTAGCAGTGGCCCCCGAGCCCCTTGAAGAGATCACTCTGATCAGTTCATCTGAAGTGGCTATGATTTTTAAGAGATAATATTGATGTAGTATTTAAATTAAATAAATATGATAATTGTATTTACCAAATCATATTGCAGAAAGGGAAGATGGTAGTGGCAGAAAAGAAAAAGCACATTATCCGACTCTGCATCATAGCCGGTCTTAGTTAGACATACTGCTTTAGAGTCCTTTCTTTAATGCGCCTAAATATAGTTTCGTTTCCAACATTACAAACTCCCCCCCCCCCATGTTTTTATGAAGTCTTCATAACTGTGATTTTTAAATTAATGGCATTTTGATTTTTGGGGGGATATTTGAAAGTGGCAGCATTTTGAGTTTTCTCATAATTATTAGAGGTAGACGTTTCATTGTAATTTAATTTGTGTGTGTGTGTGTGTGTGTGTGTGTTTAAAAGGCATTTTATGCTAGATCTCAGCTATTAAAAAACCCGTCTTTTCCGTGTTTCTGTTAACAGGGATCTACCGCACAGAAAAGGACAAAGGCACTTTGTATGAGCTCACGTTCAAAGGGGACCAGAAGCACGAATTCAGACGCCTTGTCCTGTTCCGACCCTTCGGCCCTATCATGAAAGTAAAAAAAGAAAAGCTCAACATGGCCAACACGCTAATCAACATCATCGTGCCACTGGCAAAGCGGGTGGACAAGTTCCGACAGTTCATGCAGAATTTCAGGTCTGTGTGTTTGCACCTGTTTATCTGCCCCCACGTGGTGCGTGTTAAATGCTGCTATCATTTCCCGTCATCTCCCTCATTTCCCCCGCCGAGGACAAAGGCGGCTTTCTCTTCTAGTTCAACTCTGTTTTCTTTATATCACCTTTATCATTTGAGTGTGCCTTTCCCTAAAACAATTCCAAAACTGCCAGATAAGCAGGTTTGCCTTGGGAAGGGAAACTAGGAAGAACTGGGTTTTACTTTGGATCTACACAGAAGGCCTCCCCCCACCTGTGGCCTTCAGCTCTAACGTGGGTTTGGGCTCAGGTTTGGGGACAGCAGGGGCCATGCTCTCGCACCAGCAGAGTGAGCCCACTCCCAGGCCCTCAGAGGCCGGCGCCACGTGGCCGTGGACTGGAGCTGGAAGCTGGCTTCATCGGCTGCCCTGTTCTAGCAGTTGGCTGGAGTGGGTTGAATCATAATCTATTTTTTTATTCTAATCGATGGCTCCTCAGATTAAATTTGGAATTGTGCCAAGAAATTTCCAAGCGCTCATTTCTGTAGCTACTCAAGGAGACTAAGTGGGTTTTATTTTCAGATGCAGGAAGGCTGTTTGACTTGTGTGTCTTTAAAGGCTTGCGCAGTGTTGGAGATTATATGCTGTTACGGTTTACCTTCACTTACTGGTCGAGGTCAATCAGCTCACTTACTTAGCCAGATTGTTTTAAATATAGCGAGTCACACACACACACACACACACACACACACACACAAGATAGCAAGTTGCAGGTGTCTAATTATAAATCCTGGAAGATCAGACTTATTTTATAATCTTTTATCATTAAATTCACATTATTCAAAGCCAGTAATGCTTCATATAAAGGTATGGTTGATATGTCTCAAAGTTCTGGATAGTGAATGCACTCTTTTTTTAATTTTTACATTTGAAGAGGAACGCTTTTCTAGTTAAATTTTAAGGTCAGAATTCAGTAGTTTTAGAAGATACTTTTGAGCGTCATTTGGTCTAATCCTCCCTTAGTTCAGAATCCTTGAGGGCACTCCTGGCATGTGGTTCTTCTATACAGCGGGTGTGTGTCTGCCAGGTAGCTACCTACTTCCAGGGTAGGCTGTCTTTATGCTGACCAGCTGTAGACAGAAAGCTCACTTTTATTAGGCCCTGAAGTCCGCCTTCCTGTAATTTCTACACAGTGGCTCTGGAGGAAGGACTGAACAAATTCATTTCCTGTTAAACATCCCAGCCTTTCAGATAGTTGAAGAAAGCGGTCATAACTCCCTTTGTCTTTTCTGTGGTATCCTTCGGAGTAGCGCGGACCGATCTTTGCGTCCATCTCCAGTTTGTAGAATACCCCGGCAGGCACCATCATTTGACTGTCGACCACATTCTTCTGGCTTTAGTACTGAAGAGACTATGGCGCTGGCTTCTGTCTCCCTTTGGTGTTTCTACGTTCTCTCCCTGTGTTCTCTTTGGAATGGCAGACGCTGCTGGGTGGTTAAGCATTACCTGCTTAGAAGAACCGAACGTGTGGCTGGCACGAGGCATTAAGCCAAACCATTACTCCCAGCAGCTGGTGTGCCATGTGTAGGAATAGCTCAAAGGAAGTTCCTTTAGCCAGGAAGCTGCTTAGCATTTGCCAGATGAAGGGCCTTGAGATTTGCTTCACTGCACATAGGCTAGCCTCTGAGTGTGCTGGGCTTGGTAAGGTAGTGCTTGTGCTAAAGGAATGTCTGCTCAGGGAAGGGCCAAGTCCTTGGCCTAGGACCCCAGGGGCCGGGAAGCCTTGAATGGTAAGATATGTATGGCTGCCATACATATCACAATGTGTGTAAGATATATATTGCCTTAGTGTCGTGAGTATTACAAGGAATTAACCTAGAAGGGAAATATTGTTGGAAAAAAATAAATAAGTAGCTCACAAGTCACCAAAATTGAGAGGGTAAAGTGAAATGTAATTCTAGTCAGTGTTTTAAAAACAGGCAAAAGTCCCAGGGTCTTTTTCCTTGACTATCACTCTTGAGAAGCCTGTTGCTGCCTGTAGGCGGGAGAGGGTGGGTGGGAAGACCTGTTACGTGGGGGGGAAGACTTAAGGGGCCTGTGTGTGTGCCGGACACTCCACCAAACGCAGGGCTGAGAAGAGGAGGTGAAGATGTAGCGCCTGACTTCGTGGAGAGGAAACCTACTCATAGGAAGCTAGAAGCTACAGCAGAAATAGACACAAGGGATGGTGGGATTCAGAGAGGCATCCTAGGATGGGGGACCCTGGAGCAGAAGCCTGGGTGGGGAGTGTGCTCTGTAGCCCGGGTTTCTGAGTGTACTGAGGTGTCTGAAAAAACGAGGTGAGAGATGGCACTCAAACCTGAGGTTGTTTAATTCTGTCAGAACTTGGTAAAAGTGGTGTTTCAAGCCAGCCAGCAGAGGATGGACTGCCCAGTGCACAGCTTTAGCACAGTTTATTACATTTGATTCTTCACACCAAAACCCAGAGTAAATTCCGGTCAATTAAATATTTAAATGCAGGTAATACGACCATAAAAAATATTGGGAGAAAATGTAAGGGGCTGTTTATTAAATATTTGATGTTGTCTTTATGAAGTCCCTTCCATCCCAAGACTGAAAGTTATTAACTGTGGTAGGCACTGACTCCTTCTTTTTGGATTCTCTCTGTCTTATATATAGTTGCCATATATTTTGTTTAAAAATTTAGTGACAGGTGTTGGGTTGTTTTTTGCTTTTGTAATTTAAACATGACTTTTTAGTTTGTAAAAGTGATGCATGGTTATTATAAGACCTTTAAACAATATAGAACACAACAAAGATTAAGTTATTTACAAATTCACTCCTGACTCTTCCTCTCCAAATTCATCATTTTAAATATTAATTGAATATTGCTCTAGATGCCTTTTTTATATTTGCATATATAAAAATAACTTGCTGCTCTAGCTGGTTTGACTCAGTGGATAGAGCAGCAGCCTGTGGACTGAAGGTCCCGGGTTTGATGCCAATCAAGGGCACATACCTTGGTTTCAGGCTCTTCCCCAGCCTGGGCCTGGTCAGGGGTCATGCAGGAGGCAACCAACCAATGTGTCTCTCTCACATTGATATTGCTCTCTGTCTTTCCCTCTCTCTTTCACTCTCTCTAAAAATCAATGAGAAAATATCCTTGGGTGAGGATAAAAAATATAATAATAACTTGCTAGCAAGGAATAATTTAATACAACATGAGATATACTGTATGTTTTATTTTTAATTAAATACTTAAATTTTACCTTACTTAAATTTATAGAAGATAATTTGAATTACAATAGAATAAATTGCTGATCTTTAAGAAAGTGTTTCTCAACTATAAGAGATATTGGTTCCTATAAGAGATCCCTCTAAAGTTGCATAAGTGATTTTGCAAAACAGAAGATTGGAATTATTATGTAATTTTTACTACATAATACTTTTAATTTTAGACTATATTGGTTTGGAAAATTACAATAAGAAGAGAAAATCAGCACAGTGATGCTTCCTTCTTCCCCTGTGTTCCATTTTCCAATTTTATATTATTCTCACCTTCTCAGGATTTGTAACGTTTACATTCTGTTTTATAACTACAATTCCAATACTTACATGGATTCAGTGTTTTCATTAGCAGTTCTCCAACAATAGCTTCTTCAATTCTGAAGCCTTGGTTGACTGTATTTCATGGTCAAGAAATTCCTTCAAGAAGGATCAGACATTCTCCAGACTAGAATGTCTGCTTATTATCTTGATAATCACCTGATTAGAACTTAAAATTCTTAGGGGATGATTTCTTTCCTCAGGACTTTGTAGATATTCTTTTGACATCTAATGATACCATGAAGAAGAGTTAGGACCATTTTAGTCTCTCCTGAAAATGACTTACTTTTCCCTGAGCGTCCAAAGAATTCCTTCTTTCGCCTTGAATCATAATAACTTAATCAGGATATATCTCAGGTCAATGTCCATTGTGTTCTCTCAGATTTTCCTACAATTCAGTTTCCTGTTTTGCTGTGTAAATTCTTCTGTTTTAGGGAACTTTTTTTGCTGTTCTAATTTTGAGTACTTGTCTTGCTTCATTTGTTTGGCTTCTCTGTTTTGCAGACACAATTGATATTCTCAGGTGTTCTCAATTTTTTTTTTTTAGCTTCTTTCTCTTTTTCAATGCCTTTGTATTGTATCTGTTTTCACACAAGCCTTTTCTTTATGAGGATTTTAATTTTCAGATATGTCTATTCTGTGCTTTGGTATTTTTAATTATTCTGTTTGGTTTTTTGTTCATTTATCAGTGTATTTTCTGAGCATTGAATGTGCCTAGGAACTGTTGTTTTTGTCATATCCTCTTTGAACTTTTAAAAATGAAATTCACATTTTTATTAAGAAAGTGTGAAACATTTGTAAGACATTTTCTCCTGTTTGAGTTATCCTTTCTTTCAGATTTGGTTTTTCATTGGCTTTTTGAATGCTATTTCTCTCTTAATTCTCTTTCTCTTTCTTCCTTTAATTTTGTTGTTATTCTTGAGATGTGGTAGGTGTGATGTTTGTTTTCATCCCTCTTCTGCATGGCACACAGAGGGCCATCCAGCCTGTTTGCTCTGATGTAGAAGTGGATTCTTCTTGGCTACCTCCGCATCTTTTTTTTTTTTTAAATATATTTTATTGATATTTTTACAGAGAGGAAGAGAGAGGGATAGAGAGTTAGAAACATCAATGAGAGAGAATCATCAATCAGCTGCCTCCTGCACACCTCCTACTGGGGATGTGCCCACAACCAAGGTACATGCCCTTGACCGGAATCGAACCCGGGACCTTTTGGTCCACAGGCCGACGCTCTACCACTGAGCCAAACCGGTTTCGGCTACCTCTGCATCTTGACTGAGAACTGTTTGTGTCCCACTCCCAGCGATATTCTCAGGACAGGGTATTTATTGTTGTGTTTGCTTCATTTGTGGTCTGAAAGAACATGTAGAAGAGAGAAAGAACTCAGCTGGGGTTTTGTGAAGCCTATATTGGAGGATCCCACTTCCTGTGGCTCTTCTGAGTCCTGGTATGGATCTGGGAGCTGCACCAGGCTCACTTGACCCAAACTGTGGATGGATCTTTTCCCTGAGAGGTAGATTATGTGTGTCTCAGAATGGGCCCTTGGCCAAGGGTTGAGGTAGATTATTCTCTCATTAGAGAGAATCAGCCCCATTTGTTTACTCTCTTAACTCATTAATGTGTTGTCTTCAGCAGCTCTTTCCAAAACTCCTGCAAGTCTAGAAGAAGAAAAAGATAAAACTTTGGCCCTCTATTTAAAGGTGTGTGTGTGTGTGTGTGTGTGTGTGTGTGTGTGTGTGTGTGTGACATGTATAAGATATATCATCTGGCTATCGGCAACTCCTATCTCTTCATCTCTTTCCGCTCTTTTGATGGATCTTGACAATGTGATGGTCTTTTGTCCTTTGGTTCTGCCAAGTTCACCCTTTTTGGAAGGGTTCCTTCACAAAGAACAATTAGGTTAGTTCTACCTTTCTTCTCTACTCGCCATCTGGTGTGGAGAGACCAAATATTCCACTGTGTCTCTACTCGTGCTGAGATCCTGAAGTGGAAGTTGAAGCTCCTGTCTCTCTCCAGAGTAGCCACCCCACCCCCCCCCTGGGCTGCCTTACCCCGCCCCCGGCTGCTTCTCCAGCTCCTCTTTCTGAGGCAGTTGCTAGAGCTGGAAGTCACATGAAGCTAAAATAAAATTTTATGTTTCTTTCCTTGGCCTCCTCTTTGTGATGTTTAAAGCATAGGAGTATGTCCCTTTCATTGGTCATTTGGTGGCAGCAAGACCTTAGCCATTTTCCACATTTTGGTACATGGCTTGCAGTTGTCACTGTTTGAAGTTTATTTAAAACATTATCTTTTAAAAGGTAAACACCCTTTGTAGACTACTCAACTGTTACTGCAGTCATTCCATCCTGCCCTGTACTATAGCTCTTCAGAGTCCATTTCTTCCAAAGCACTGTGAAGTCTCTGAGGCAGGTGGGGTGACCAGTTGTCCCAGTCACTTGGGACTGAGGAGTTTTCCTGCAATGTGGACTTTCAGTGCTAAAACATGGAGAATCCCAGGGAAACTGGATAGTTGGTTCCCCAACAGGGCCATTCATGAATATTCTTCTTACAACTCACACAATGAGAATAATGCATTGCACAACCAAATTAGCTCGTGGGATCCGGGCAGGCTGTGTCCAGGTACAAATCATTACAGCAAAACACAGACAGCTTCATGTACAGTCATCCACGTGCACACTCTTTCTCATTCACATCGTTGGGATGGAGTCTAGTGAGAATTCTTTGAAAAAATACAAACATTGCAAGACCATTCAGACAGACAGTGATGTTTCCATAGCTCTCTGCTCTCATCAAGCATTGGTTTATTGCATCACAGACAGTTTCAGTCTGAACAAGAGGAGCGCTTCTCAAGGGCAGGAATGTCTGACTCATTTTTAAGCTCCCCTGGTAGAGTATCTGGCACCCAGCCTGTTGTTTGTTTGGTTATTGTTGGCTGAATGAAGGAAGGAATAAATGAATACATGGCAGAGAACCCCGGAGTGGATCTCTGAACAAATGCTGCTTTGCCTTCTCGGGAAGCCTGAGCTGGTGAATGGAAAGGAAAGGTTCAAAGTGTCTGTTCTATTCCTTGAAAACAGGAAGTGTTTTGAATGGATTTTAAAATGCCAGTAAAGATGTCCCAGGAAGGGAGGGGAGAGGGGAGAGAAACACACACACATGAGAATGCTTCTTTATTCAGGCTCAGTGCGTGACCCTCTAATGATTCTGGGATGGACTTTTTCCAACTGTAAACACAACATTATGAAGAACAGATTTTGGGGTGCTTGGCGCTGTGTGTGTGCTTTCGTTCTACCTGGCGAGTGTACAGAAGAGATCATTTATGTACAGAGAATTTTATTGTTGGGAAGTGATGATTCGGTCTGCAGGGACTGGGGCTCCAAGGGAGCTCTGCGTATTAAAGCACGCTGCCACATCCGGGGCCTCTTGTGTTTGGTCCTGTGTCTGCTTCTAGGAGCTTTGCCATCAGCCTGGGTTTCACAGGCAGCTCTTACCTTTCTTCCACTGGAAATAAACAGAATTCTCAGAACCAAGCCTTGTGAGCAGGCTGAGCCCTGCCCAGGGTCAATATAATCGTGCCTTAGATTTCTCCCACTTGGAATTCTCTTCTTCCTCCTCTACCTTTTTAAACCCTATCCATATTTCAAGACCCCAGCCCACAGAATTTCCTGTGCTTTGAGTTCCCTACATTTTTTTCAATGTCATAAGGTGTTCTTATTTTATTTGAGCTTATTTTATTCCTTATATAAGTTTTTTGAGGCGAGGAACTGTATTTTCTATTTTTTTCTCTCTCAGCCATCTGAGCTAGACAATCACTCCTTTTTGATTTCATTATAAAATGCATTAAATAAATTGGCCTCTGCAATTAGAGCACACAGATTTCCAGAATGAGATGATATGGATTGTTGTTTGGGGTTAAGAAAGGTAGCTAACACAGAGAAAAAAGGAATAAAATGGAAGGACATGCAAAATATAAAGATATCACAAAAAGTCATCTTGCCAGTAGAATCTTTCCATTAACATGCTTCCAGAAAACACCTGTAAAATTATGCGCACGCACACACACACACACACACACACACACACACGTATATATAGACATGTACACCTAAGTACATGTTTACACATATACTTTGACCTACACATTTCTGCACATACATGAACACATACTACACATGCTAGTATAGATGAAGTAAGTGCTTGGCAGAGGATCATACCGTGGTAGCTACACAGAAACTAGGTGTTACCATTGAACCTGGGCAAATGCCAATCTTTAGTGGAGACAGCAGGTATAGACCAGTCCAGAGCTGGAGGCCTGGCACTGAGCGGGCTGCCAGGACCCTGGAGTGTGAGGTGCCTGGTGCCTGGGACAGAGTCACAGAGAGAAGAAATGGGGACGTAGTGAAGGTAAGTGTATCTGCTTGGGAAGGGTGACAGACTGCAACTGTGCTTATGCCTTATCGTTCCCTTGGACACTCACGCCACTGGGTGTTCCCAAGAGTTTCTAGAGTCCCAAATGGAAGAATGTTTCTACCTTTACACATTCAGTCTTTAAGACTGTTTGGCACACAAGAGCAAAGTCCATAGACAAGGATTCTGGTCTTACCCTCTCTGGGCTGTAGCTTGCTCATTGGTACAATGGAATCTGTGTGTTCTTTATTTCATAGACTTTACTAGGTGTCGCAATGGGCCAGACCTATGGCAGATTGGACCTGTAGCCTTTACGTCTCCATGGACCAGATCTGCACATTTAAATTTCATTGTTTCTTGGTAAAAATCAATGCAAATACAGGTCATCGTAATGGTCAGGCTTATTTTAAGACCCCTTTGCACTTTACAAGATAGGTTATTTGCTTGGGCCTTTCCTGTTACTGTGGAAACAGATCCAGACGTACACATGTTTTATTTTCTAGGGAGACATGCATCCAACAGGATGGGAGGATTCATCTCACCGTTGTTTACTTTGGGAAGGAAGAAATGAATGAGGTCAAGGGAATACTTGAAAACACTTCCAGGTAAGTTCGACATGGGCCTGTAATCAGGAATCATGGTCACTGAGCTCATGCACGTATCCAAGGCTAAAACTCCTATTTCTGTCTTGTTTTCCTTAACACTTCGGGGGAACTGCGAGGTTGGTCGGTTGCTGGCCGTGTGTAGGGGAAATCTGCCTGACATTGGTGCTCATTGTGCAGGGTGTTGTTGATTTTGACTTTGAGATAAACTGCCGTGAGCAGCCAGGGTAGGGAGCATGATTGGATGTCTTCACTCTCAGCACTGTAGTTTGAGGTCTTTATGTCACAGAGTGGGAATTAGGGAGGGTACGGCCATGCAGGCAGCGCCATCTCAGCCACAGCTGGTAAGGCTAAGAGTAGTATCCATGCTTGGGTGGCATTCACTTAGCCAGGGGTCTCACCCTTCTGGTTTTCATTCATTATGCATATCGAGAGATTACCGGGAAGCCGGAAGTGATAAATGGGGCGGGATCCTTGATGAAATCTATTCAGTTGAGCAGAAATTATTTAAAAACTTTAGACTTGGGATTTATATTTATACCCCATTGATCAGTTGTTAGGGGAATAAATATGTTCAAAGACAGCAGAGATGGATTCCCCCCCCCCTACAGATGCAAATGTTTATTTAATAAATAAACATCTATGGCACTTTCTACTAGTGAGGAAGCTGGAATGGTATTACCATGCTCCCTTGTGGTTTGTTACGGAGGTTTGCAGGGTTTTAGTTGAGTAATTGCGGGAGGGGATGGGAGCTAGTTTCCCTATAAGTGAAGCTTAGAGGGTAGTAGTGGCAGAAATAGTCAGAATAGGTCCAAATTGTTAGAAATGCTCTTAAGCGGTGTCATGGGAATGAGACAGACACTCGAAAATGGCTTGGTGCATAGCCAATCAAAAACGTGATGGGCAGCCACACATTCTCCTTTTATCCCTGACTCTGCTGCACTGTGCTCTGATTGGCTTAAGAGCCTGGCTTCATGTTCTGGCTCCAGTGACTGATTCAAGTGGGGTGGTGCAAAGAGGTTGGGGTTGTTCTAGGTCAGTGTTTCCCAACTTTTGACATATGTGTACCCCTTCTATAATTTTCTTAACGCTGAGTACCCCTTGACAAAAAAAGCATGTATTTTAATAACAATCAAAATATATATTTTTTATTTTTTTGGTACACACACAAAATAATAATAAATGAAAAATAAAATTATTCATAATAAGATATAAATAAAAGTTATATTATAAATAACATTTATTTGCACACTGGACCATCTCATGCCTCACAAGACTGTCTTGACTTGACTCATGAGAACATAGAATAAGGTGCAGCTAAGCACGGTGCAGTGCATATCCCCACCAAACTCCGGTGCAACGCATACCCCCACCAAACTCTTCCCGTACCCCTGGGGGTACGCGTACCACACTTTGGGAAACACTGTTAGGTTAAGCTACAAAATGGAGGTTTATACAGAAAGGAAATGGAGTTCGTATCTAAACTATACCTTTGACAGAAAAGACTTTCTGATTCTCACAGTATGGCCTAAATATAAACAGAGCCTCTGTTTTGAATTTCTGGTAAATGGTAATCAGGTGACAAAGGATAAGATTCCAAGATTGGGCACACTCTGTATTTATTTTCACACTTGGTTACTAATTTTGTATTAATGGGCACACGAACAGAATGCTAATTATACTTATTCAGTCATTCTGAGGCAGTCCACTAGCCAAATTTTGCCCATCACTTCTTTTTGTAAGCTTTGCTGGAATGCAGGCATGCTCATTTGTTTACATACTATTTATGGTGGCTTTTGTGGTACAGCTGCAGAACTGAATAGTTGTGACAGAGAATGTATGACTCGCCAAGCGTAAACTCTCTCCTCTCTTGTCCTCTCCAGAAAAAGTTTGCTGAATTCTGTTTTAAATCATTTATGAGTTAAGAGTTTAAATCCAGTAACAGCTTAAAGCTATGGCCTCTGTTGAAGGCAGATCAAAGAGAATAAAATAGTTGAACATCCTTAAATGCGAAATAGCAATATCTCAACTGCAGTGGGTTGCAATATCCTTTCCACCTCTGCTTAGGAATGGGGAAGCATGAATTATTAGAATTCGTGTGCTTTGCACTGTGGATAGGTTTTAATGTCTCTGGAATATCCATCCATGGGAGTTGATCTTTTTAGAGTTTCCCAGATGTTTCTAACACGCAGCCAGGATTGAGAACCTTTGAGAAAGTGGCAGTCCACCCAGGCGCTGTCCAGGAGAGGCCTGGATTATAGCCAGCTTTCCATACCGAGGTATTTTTATTTTATTTTATTTCATTTATTATTTTATTTATTATTTTATTTTATTTTTTCCCCGAGGTCTTTTTATTTTTTTGTATTTTGTATATATTTTTAAAAAATATATTTTATTGATATTTTACAGAGAGGAAGGGAGAGAGATAGAGAGCTAGAAATGTCCATGAGAAAGAAACATCCACCAGCTGCCTCTTGCACACCCCCTAGTGGAGATGTGCCCTCAACCAATGTACATGCCCCCCCCCCCCCCACACCTGAATCGAACCCGAGGCCTTTCAGTCCACAGACTGACGCTCTACCACTGAGCCAAACCTGTTTTGGCCCCCGAGGTCTTTTTAAATAGCTATCCAGGTGACCCCCAGTCCTGTTAGGTCTGGCACCTTCCCAGGGCATCAAAGGATGATCAGACATTTGTAGATAGATACATATAACCAAATTTACCCAAGTCTGATGGATGATATATATGAAAGCTTATATGAGAATCTTTTAAAATCATTTAAAAAATATATATATTTTATTGATTTTTTACAGAGAGGAAGGGAGAGGGATAGAGAGCTAGAAACATCAATGAGAAAGAAACATCAACCAGCCGCCTCCTGCACACCCCCTACCGAGGATGTACCCGTAACCAATGTACATGCCCTTGACCAGAATCGAACCTGGGACCCTTCCATCTGCAGGCTGATGCTCTATCCACTGAGCCAAACCGGTTTCAGCTTAAAATCATTCTTTGAAGTTGGTATAACTCTTATTCACATGCATCTTATCTTTGGATAATAACCATTATTATTATTTACATGGATGATTTTTACTATTCTGGCAATGTCACACGATAGATGCTATTAGCCCCATTTCAAAAACTGAGGCTTAGCGAGGTTGTTTAGACATGGTTGTGGGAAATATCCTTTCAAATGACTAGAATGCTTACGGACTCTTATTATCAAAGGCATTTTTCACCATATCAAATTACTTGGTAAGCTAAATTCTCAATCAGCAGGTTGTTTGGTGAGGAAGGAATGAAGAGAATCTGATCAAGAAAAATATCATCATTTGAGCGGTAGGGATCCTTTACTTAAAATGTTGAAGAATGTCTAGGAGTTAACTTATCCAGAGAACTTCGTGTTAGAGACCGAATTGACCTCTTTAAAGAAAGAGGCGCTGTAGAAATCTTGGCAACATTGATTGGAACCCCATTTTTCTCTGTGGATGGCCTCATTCTGTTAACTGGGGATATCTGCAATATTGATGCCACTGATGCCTGGGGGCCTGGCCTACACCCTCCATTGTGTTGCTTTGATCAGACCATCTCTCCCAGGAATGCCCCACTCTCTGCCGCCAGCCCGAGTCCATAGTAATCTAGATGAAAACTTACATAAGAAGCTTTTAAAGTCATCTTTATCATTCTTTTAAGAAGGTATAACTCTTGTTCACATGCATAATAATTGCTATTATTTACATGGAGGATCTTATTTAATATTCACAGCAACCTTATGAGAAACTAGTAGATGCTTCTAGCTGCATTTTAAAGACTGAGGCTTGTTACTCAGGCTGCCCTCTGACATCTGGAAGAGCCAGAATCTGAAGCTTGTCTGTGAACTTCCAGGACTCATGTCTTAAAATGTTCACGCCAATGTACTCCATCCTAGAATCCATAGTTGTTAGTTGAAAGTAATGAAATATGAAATCAATAAAAATGAAATTTATTTCAGTTGGGTATCAGCATTGTGATTAAACTGCTCTAAATGCAGCTAAGTGTATATATTTTAAGAATATCTTTTAAGAAGACACAACAAGATGGCGGCAGAGGTAAAAGCCTAACTGCAGCCGCCCTCAACAATTTAAAAAAATACAACTAAAATATAGAGTGGACACTATCCAGAACTACAGGAAAGTTGACTGACTGGAAATTCTACAACTAGAAGGAAAGAGAAAACCAGAAGGAAAACCAGAGGAGCTGTAAAAGCCTAAGGTACGGAGGCAACGTGCGCGCGGGGAGAGGACGGAGCCGGAGAGGAGGGGCGGCTGAGTGCCTGGCTGGCGTTCCCCAGCGGGAAGGAGATAAAAGCTCCGGACCGTGCTGAACCCCAACTCCGACTGCACTGAACCCCAGTTCTGGGCGAGACCCCGGGGGTCCCAGGCTCATACAGAGGGAATCTGGGCTGTAAGGCGGAAGCTCAGCCGAGCGGCGAGAAAGGCAGAGCCCCGGAGTCGCGCACATTTGCGCGCAGAGGACGGACTGTTCACTGAGCTGCTGAATTGCCCCAGCGGGAAGGACTCAAAAGCTCAGGAATGTGCTGAGTCCCAGTTCTGACTGCACGGAACCCCAGTCCTGGGCAAGACCCTCGGGCCCCAGCCTCATACAGAGGGAATCTGGGCTGTAAGGCAGAAGCTCAGGGGAGCGAAAAGCAGATCCCCTGAGTCGCGCACTTTACGCGCACAGAGGACAGACTGTTGTTTGAGCCGCGAGATCGCCCTAGCAGGAAGGAGACATAAGCTCCGGACTGTTCTTAACCCCACTTCCAACTGCTCTGAACCCCAGTTGTGGGCTTGTTGGGGGAGAGACTACACTGTCTGGTAGCGGGCAAAGCTCTAGGGTGCCTTTCTCTCAGAGGTGCTTGCAGCGAGTACCAAAGGACACTGAGGAACACTGAGACTCAGGAACCTCCGAGGGCGGGGCTCACCGGAAGCCAAGGCTGTAGGCTCCACCCTGAAACTCTGCCCCTTCCAAGCTGAACTCAGAGAGGCTTTTGCAGGTTTCCAAGTCTAGTGGAATAAGGTTATCTCCTGGCATAGACACAGCTGATCCTCCCAACCTACCAACTCAGGGAAGCAGCGAAAATGTCGAAACGAGGAAACAGATCACAAACGAAAGAAATGGAGGACAAAAAGCGACGGGATATAGAGTTCAAAACCACGCTTATAAGGTTGTTCAACAATCTCCTAGAAAAGGCCGATAAAATAAATGAGACCTATGAGGATATGAAAAAAGATCAACAAGAAATAATAAAGGGTCAACAAGAAATAATAAAAGGTCAACTAGAAATAAAGAATACAATCTCTGAAATAAATAATATTATACAGAGTCCTAAAAACAGAATGGAAGATTGTAAGAATCAAGTCCAAGATTTGCAACACAAAGAGCCAGAGGACACTCCTCCACAGAAGCAAGAAGACAAGAGAATCCAGAAAGTTGAAGATAATGTAAGAAACCTCTGGGACAACTTCAAGCGAACCAACATCAGAATTATGGGCATCCCAGAAGATGACAGAGAGCAAAATACTGAAAACATATTGAAAGAAATAGTGACAGAAAACTTCCCCCACCTGGTGAAAGAAATAGATTTACATGTCCAGGAAGCACACAGAACCCCAAACAAAAGGAATCCAAAAAGAACCACACCAAGACACATCATAATTAAAATTCCAAGAGCTAAAGACAAAGAGAGAATATTAAAAGCAGCAAGACAAAAGCAGGTAGTTACCTATAAAGGGGCACCCATACGACTGTCAGCTGATTTCTCAACAGAAACCATGCAGGCCAGACGGGAATGGCAAGAAATATTCAAGGTGATGAATAACAAGAACCTACAGCCAAAAATACTCTACCCAGCAAAGCTATCACTCAGAATCGAAGGCCAGATAAAGAGCTTCACAAATAAATTTAAGCTAAAGGAATTCATCACTGCCAAGCCAGAATTATATGAATTGTTAAAAGGGGTTCTTTAGGAAGAGGAAGAAAATAAAGATAAAAATTATGAACAAACATGTAACTATCAACAAGTGAGTCTAAAAACCAAGGGAAGTAAAAATGATGAACAATATTAACTGGTGAATATAATAGAATCAGAGGTATGGGAGGGGAGTGGACTGATGATTCTTGGGGAAATGGGGAGTGGAGCGGGGCGGGAAGAGACTGAACATAAACTGCACCTATGGATGAGGACAATGGGGGATGGGGAAAGGGCAGAGAACTGAATGGAAACTTGGTGTAGGGGAGCAATGGGGGGGGGGGGAATGAGGAACATTTGTAATAATATGAACAATAAAGATTTATTAAAAAAAAAAAAAAAAAAAAAAAAAGAATATCTTTTAAAAACCTATACTTTGATGACTGTGTGCAATGTTTTACTCACTCAGCTGAGCTTTACTTTTCAGTTGATTGCTAT
This sequence comes from Vespertilio murinus, assembly GCA_963924515.1. NCBI lineage: Eukaryota > Metazoa > Chordata > Mammalia > Chiroptera > Vespertilionidae > Vespertilio > Vespertilio murinus. The sequence goes on from OZ004707.1 coordinate 25,046,758, forward strand.
AAATCAGTGTTTTGCAAACTGAAGCTTGTGATTCATTAGAAGGTTGTGAAGTAGATTTATGATCAGTATTACAAAATAATTGAAATAGAGTGGATAGAAGATATAAGTAGTAAGGATAAATATTGTTTCATTAAATATTAATTTCTTCGTGTTTGTGTGTGTGTGTCATAATATGTATTCCTTTCTAAGGACTTTGGCAAAAATATTTACCAAAGAAAGCAGTGTAAATCAGTTCTCAATATCTGATTCTTATTCCTCAGAGTTTTTCCATATTAAGCTTCAGTTGATCACAGATTACAGCCTCACACTCAGTGGTTCTCAAATATGAATGCACTTTGTATAACCAGAGATGCTTTTAAAAATGCACATTCCTGGGACCCAGCCCCAGAAATCAGAGTCGATGGGCCTGAGATGAAGCTTGGGAATCAACACTTGGAATGAGTTCCATATGTTGATGTGGGTGGTCCAAGGCTCCCACTTTGAGAAATGCTGGCTGAGGTAGACATTTGCTTGGAGCTACACACAGTAAGTCCTCAATGTCATCAAGAGGATCAGTGACTGTAAGTGAAGCAACATATAAGGAAACCAATTTTACCATAAGCTAATTGATACAAACAAGAGTTAAGTTCCTATGACGTATCATCAATCTGTAATAATAAAAGCATACTATGCTAATTAGACCAGATGTCCTTCTGGATGTCATTCAGTCCTTCAGGACAAAGCCAGGGCTGTGAGGGAAGCCCGGGTCCCAGGTGCCAGAGGAAACTGGTGCCAGCAGCCTGGGAAAGGAAGGACTGACTACTCTTGAGTGAATTTTTGTGCATTGGGCCTCTAGTGTTATAATAAAACAATGTTGGCCATAACAATGTTATTTGAGGACTCTTCGATATTTTGGAATAATTTTGAGAAGGATTGGTGGAATTCACTAGTGAAGCCCTCCAATCCTGGGCTTTCATTTGTTGGGAGATTTTTGACTACTGATTCAATCTGCTTGCTCATTATTGATCTGTTCAGATTTTTCTATTACTTCATGATTCAGTCTTAGTGGGTTGTATGTTTCATGAATTAATTTTTGTCTAAATTATGTAATTTATTAGCAAACAATTATACATAATGTCTTGTGATACTTTGTCTTTCTGTGTTACCAATTGGCATGTCTCTTCTTTTGTTTATAATTTTTATTAATTTGAGTTCTCGTTTCCTTTGGTAGTTTATCTTTTCAGAAGTAACTTGCTAAAACAGAGTTGTATAGCAGCCTTTTATAAGCTCATAATCTAGAAAATTATAAATTAATTGTTCAGAGTGCCTATTTTAAATCCTTTACTGTATTCAGATGACTCCAGTAAGTAGAATTTATAGGTTCTTAGATATAAAACTATAAATTATACATTGAATATAATACTGGTTCCTATGTAAATTTTTAAGTGCTTTTTTAAAATGAAGGGTTGTTGTGGGAAGTGTCACGTTAAGAGAATTTCCTTGCAGTGGTGGGAAGAAGTATGTATTAGAGTAAATCATATTAGACAGCAAGATCTTCCATCATTTTTTAATCCAGCAGTTTCTGGGAAATGCAAGTCAATTAGAGAAATTAAATCTCCAGCAGAAACCCTAGCTTTCTCAGGTCATTATAGCCTCAATCAGAATGATTATGTATAACTTGGAGGAGTCCCCATATCAGACTTATTATATAAAAGAAAGGAATTCAATAAGAAACTCAAAAGTTCATCAGCCAATAATACAAGTCAAGAAGAAAAGAAGAAATAATTATGAGTAATCATGTGTCCTTTTGAAACTGCAGACTCTGATGCATAATAGGAAATCACCAAATGTAGAATGTAGTGCTCTCGTTCTACCATGAAAAATGTCCGTGCCTTATGAGATGTGCCGCAAAATATTGCATTTCTTTGCATGGCTGAATTAAATATTTCAGACCAGATTGTATCTGTTTTCCTCAGCTCTCTTTTGTTCTGTTATTTATCTGTTTGTCATCTTGTTAAAAGCTTAGGTTTGTGTCTGTTTTTGTTTAATCTGTTGGTCAAGACTCTTTGTGGTATGGGAGGTGGACTTATGTGCAGGGGTTTCTCCAGTGCCCACCTGAAGGAAGAAGGTGGCATTTGGGGGCAGTGCCTTCCAACAATGACAGATTTGAGAGGCACCTCAGTGTTGCCCATTGATTTGGCTCTTGATTAATCTAGTGTTTATTGGTCATCTACTGTGTCCCTATGAGTACCACTTCTTGCATGGTGTCAGATCACCTCTGAAGATAGAAACACAAAGTGAGGCATCCCTGGCCTCTAAGGTTTAGAGCCTGCAAGGTCATCTGTGCATGTCTACACAAAGCAAAGGCGCTGGGCACAGGAGGACTGGGAGCAATGCCTGGGAGCCCAGAGAGGGCCTTCAGTTTGCAACAAGGCATGAGATGCAGTGACACTTGACATGGGCCATGAAGATTAAGTGGGACTTTCGCTGGAGTGGATGGAGGAAACATATTCTGGGAGGGATCACTGAGCTGAGGCAGGAGGCCCCAGCCATGTCCATGCCATCAGTAGCCATCCTCTGGCTGGTCACTGTGTGGCAGGGGGGCAGACAGAGGACAAAACTGGGTCCCTGTCTGTGCACCCTGATGGTCTGCATTTTGGGGTTGCAGCCTTGTGGCCATGTTGTGCACATTTTTAAACCCACAACTGGCAGCCCACGTTGGGGCAAATCAATACTCTGCATTGGAATGTCCTTGCTCTTCATGGTTTGGCTGCCTCTTAATATACACTGTTTCAAATACTATGAAGCAAGGGGTGCTAGTATGCGAATCTTCTGCCCAATGAGCAGTGTTTCTGAGTGAAAATAGGGGATGTGTTGAAGGAAGAGGCCTGACGGTCTTGCAGAAGCTGGTTTCTCTTTGTCCTGTTACATCCTGTGTTCTGTGCTGGTGCCGATGAGCTTAAGATGAGAGGACCGCCTCCCACTTCCAGGTGGTGGTTCTTCTTCTTCTTCTTCTTCTTCTTCTTCTTCTTCTTCTTCTTTTTAACAATATATTTTATTGATTTTTTACAGAGAGGAAGAGAGAGGGTCAGAGAGTTAGAAACACTGAAGAGAGAGTCATCGATCAGCTGCCTCTTACATACCCCCTACTGGGTATGTGCCTGCAACCAAGGTACATGCCCTTGACCAGAATCGAATCTGGGACCCTTCAGTCCACAGGCCGATGCTCTATCTACTGAGCCAAACCGGTTTTGGCGATTCTTCTTTTTCTGGAGTTTCCAGCTCAGCCCTCTTCCTTTGTGGAGAACACTTGTTAATGATCAGAGTGCCTTCCCGATGGCAGGAGAGGAGGGATTCCCCAGATAATGGTTAATCATAAGAAATGCCCACATTGAGTGATTAGGAGATAGTACCATTATCCATCACCTAGCTGAGCACGGTGTCCTGACAACCACTCTGGGAACCACAGGTGGATGACAACTTAAAGTTAGCCCTGGGCCTTCTGCAGTGCCCATGACAGCTGATGTGGTTCCCAGGCCATCAATGACTCTGTCCCCACCCTGCCTCTGTGTGCACTGATGTCCAGCTCCCTGGCTAGGCCTTCAACATAAAGGCCATCACATGTGTGTGCCACCAGGCCCGCAGTAACAACACATGTCTCCTGCTGGTCAGCATTGGTCAGGGGGCATGAGGAGGCCATGCAAAGCTGGGTCGGACAGGGTTGTGTATAGAGGAAGGAGTGGGGTTTGGAGGGAAGTAGAGGCTGCTGGTGCCAGATGGGCACTGCCCCCGGGGGGTGAGAGGTTTCTGTGTGGGCAGTGATTGGACAGGGATGGGAACTGTGTCCTGGGGCTTTCTTCATGACCTGCAGACATACAGGAGAGGAGTTTTGAAGTGCATATTCAAATTGGGTAGTGCCTCAGATGTAGCATGGATTATCTCATCCAGTAGAGAGAGTGGATGAAGAGAAAGGAAGGAGATTGCATAGAGGTTAATGTTTTTAAGAATTATTTTTAAAGTTCTTCCAAATTAAGGTCATCTCAAACACTGGGAACAATGTTCTTCTTACCCCTTTTCCCAGTGGCTTTGATTGACTGGCAAGCCCACTCCCCTCCCCACCCCCTGCTGCAGCAGAGCAAAGAAGACCAGGCTAAGCCAGGGTTTGGAGAATTTTTGGACAGAATAACCTAGGTTAACTTGTGTATTGGGTGAGTCTATATACAAAATGACCACTCTCCCCTCTAAATTTGTAGCACTCAGCATGCACTCAAAGGTTGATCATCTCCAGGATTGTCCTACCTCTAATGCTGTTACCTCCGTTTCTGATGCTGCCTTGTATAGTTAAGTATTCAACATGACTCTCATAAGTGTTTGCTCCATCTATACAAGTGGACTGTAAGGCTGTTAAGGGGAGAAATGGGCAGCTGCTTCAACACAAAGTGTTAGGAAACCGAATTCCTCTTGCCAAACCTTGCTTGCTGTTGTTTAAACATAAAGCATTTTTATATTTGAGCTCTCGAATGATAGATCCTGGAAGACCTCTTAGAGAAGGACCCTGAATTATGAGTCACATACAACCTGAGTGAGAACAGTTTTGCTGCTACCCTGCATTTGGGCATGCCAGTCCTCTCTGCCCTGCAAAGGAGCTTCAGCTCACCCCGCAGTCTGGGAGGGTCTCAAAGAGCATGAACCTTGAGACGAGCAAAGCAAGAGATCTGCTCCTGGCTTTGAGAGAAAGATGGGTCCCAGGATGGCACATGAGTCATGGGAGACCTCGAGACCCTCTTGAAGGAACAGGCAAAAGACCGGGCAATGCCCCAGGGTAACACTTTCCAGAAAACTGAGCAAATAGGGCAGGGGGAAGCGAGTTGAGTCTGACTTATATGAATTGGGCTTTGGAACCCCCCCCCCCAAAGAGACAATGACTGCACCTGAACAGTTTGGGAGACAGGGAGGCAGCTGACCTTCACTTAGGCCAGCCGAGGACTGAAGAGGCTGTGAGCACAACCACAGTTCTACTCACAGGAGAGATGACCTCGGCTCCCGGCTGGAGAAAAGAGGGATGGTCATGCCCTGAAGGAGAGGAGAGAGCCTCTAAATGTGGAGCAGTGCTGAGCAGGATGCACACTGTACAGAAATAGAATGTTAGAGTGAAAGGGCCTTTGTGCAGGGAGGAAACGGAGGCCAGTGAAATGGAGTGATTCACCCTGATACATTAGAGGCAGGGCTAGCATTAGAATAGCTCATCTGTGTACACATTTATTCACAAACATCTGCACTCATGGAGGCCAGGCGCGGTTCTAGGTGCTGGATCCCGGTTTCCCGACTCAGTCGCCAGAGCCCTTCCCATCACCCGGCCTCCTGCCTTGATCTGAATCTGAAAAAGCATGTCTGGCATGGGACTCAGACAGGTTGGGCCCACAGATTCCCAAGATAAAAACCCAAGCTCACTCCCCGATCTGAAAGAAGATGAGAAGTCTAGGAAGGGGTAGCAGAACTTGTTCCACTGATGAAGGTACAAGATATAAGTCTAATTTAGCATTTGAAAAGTTTATGACTCTATGATTGTGTTGACCTTTACCCAAGTGGAAGACATACTTTTAAAAATGGAAATAGGTTTTTGAACTTGTTTTTGACTACATCAGGATTAGAGAGAAGTGGAGGGATAGGGATAGGCCAGGTATAGGGAGGGCTCAGTTATGAAAAGAAGAGTGATGTCAGCAGGAAAAGGGGGATTTGCCAAGTGCCAGGCATCTGTGAAGGTGGAATTAGGAGCTAGGATAGGACTATAAATGGTTCTCTAGTTTTTCCTGGTAGAAGACAGTCTCCATCCCACTAGGTACTGAATGAATTCCTGGAACTTGTCCGGAGACACGTCCCATTTCAGAAGGTCCTGCTGTGCCTGGGAAAGAACAGCCGCAGGAAGAAACGTCTTGGCTTCATTGCCCTGGGCCTGGGAATCCTCGCCTGTGCCAGCGACAGCAGTAGCTGATGCTTACATAGTGCTTTCTACTCTTGGCCGTGTTTACCTAGCTAATAGCTTGGTGAGACGGTTTAGGAACGTGTTATTATTCCTATTTAGCAGATGAGGCATCTGAGGTTCTGGGAGGCTAATGCCTAGATCATCGAGTTAATCTAGGGAGAGCCAGGTCTGAGCCAGCTCTGGTCTTCTGAACCCAAGTCTGTCATTTTCCTTGTCTCGCTCTTCTGCATGTCCTGAGCGTGGGAAAGGAATCCAGGTTTAGATCGGTTTGGGGATAAGCATGTGTCAAGACTATCAGGTCTGGCTCCTGGAGTTGAATACAGATGAGAGGATGCGAGGTGGAGCCATTCCAATGGGATTCCATCTCCTTGGCCCAGTGGTTTCATTGCCTCAGAAGGTATGGAGATTTTCCTGGGTTTTGTTGACCTAGTCTTCACTGGTTCAAGTTTTCTCCATCTCACACACACACACACACACACACACACACACACACACTCATTCATTAATCATGACAGTACAGTTTTCAATGTGGGAAAATTACTGAGAAGCAAGAAATAAACTGTTGTTAAGACTTTCCTAGGTGTTTGTTCTTGGTACCTTTAATCCCCATGTATTTCCGAAGATTCTGGGTCATCCTGTAACTGCCTGATAGTCTCATTGCCCTCAGGGTTACAAAAGAAACATGTCCGGATGTGGATGGCCCTTGGTCATGCATTTGGCAGGAGTCTCTGTTGACCTGGAAAGCCTGAGGGACTGTGTCTTTCTTCCCTTTTAGAGCTGCCAACTTCCGGAACTTTACCTTCATCCAGCTGAATGGAGAGTTTTCCCGGGGAAAGGGCCTGGATGTAGGAGCCCGCTTCTGGAAGGGGAGCAACGTCCTTCTCTTTTTCTGTGACGTCGACATCCACTTCACCTCTGAGTTCCTCAATACGTGCCGGCTGAACACACAGCCAGGTAAGGGTGTGCGGAGTCTGCTCTTCTCCTTCTCTCCCTCAAGTGGCATTTGGCTCCCACACTCGGGGCATCCTTTTCTTCACAGTTCACTCCGCTGCCCTGCTTCTGACTCACCCTTAATCCCCCCCAATGACAAAGGAAAGGAAAACCACCTGGTTGGATTTCTCCTTTGGTGCCACAGTGTGGGCTTGTCAGCCACCGGAATTCTAGGACTCCTTGTCCCAAGCTAATTTTTATAACTTCTTTTCCATTTTCCACCGGGGAGGCCGGCTTTCATGAACATTCACAGGAGAAAGTGAGGATGTGATCTGGAGAAACTTCCTGAAACCAAAGGGAGAGGAGTAGCTGTGGCTAGTCACCAAGGGTAGAAGTGAGCGGAGCATCAATAAATCACAATGTGGAAATTATTCTCATGGAGTTTGGCTTATGTAGGCAAGACTGGTACTCAGCTGATAACTACTGGAATGGGCATGCCTGTTGTTAAAACACTGAAACTCTTCAGATAAGTTGATAAAGAGTAACTGCCCTGGGCCCCCTACGTCTACGCCTGCTGCAGCTGCACAAAGTCACCCCAGCCTCTGGCACCCCTTCAGACTTCCCTACAAGCCAGCAATGGAAGGGTTAATGTCTGGCAGGGCAGAGGGCATTAGGACTGTCTTTCACACCCACTTTCATTGGTTGAATATCACTATTTTGAATATCACTCCTGGGCTAAGAGGCTAGAAATCTTTGAGAGTCTGTTCATCTGGTCTACCTGTCGCAGAACCTTTAAGATCTGTTTTAGACTTGAGTGAAGGGAAAAGGGAAAGCGGATGCAAATGCCTGGGATGTTTCCGTGGGTTGACTATAGATGAGCAAACCTAATGGTCTCATCTGTTGTTTTTAGTGAATGTTTGCTTTCTGGTCTGCAGGGAAGAAAGTATTTTATCCAGTCCTCTTCAGTCAGTACAATCCCGGCATCATCTACGGCCATCACGATGCGGTCCCTCCCTTAGAGCAGCAGCTGGTGAGTAATTCCCCGCAGGTGCCTCTGTGGGACTGTTTCGTGTCTGTCATTACTAGGGCGCCTGACCATGAGTACAGGTGAGTGGAAATCTTCGGACTGAGTCCTATATTCATTTTCACGTTGGGCTGACGTTCTGGCCTTTGCTCCCAGTGCCTTGTTGATGAAAAGTGCTTGCAATATTTAAAAGTGGAAAACAAAATAGGAACAGTACCTTACAGAAAGGTAATTTCACACCTTCCTAGTTTTCTTCTGTGGTTTTTAGAAACCCATGTTCTTGCATTATGGATGCAGCACATTTCCTCTTTATTATTAACAAATCCTGCAAGGTGAGAAAGGTGAGACTGTGTTCCCATTTGGCAGATGGAAACCGGAAGTCAGAAAGGGGTGGCTCACCCCAGGCAGGACACAGTGAGTGAGTCAGTGAGGGAGCAGGAACTAGCCAGCACCCTCCTTTCATGCTGTCATTCCCACATATCACGGTGACTGGGGTGGACATTAGCATCGGTAGTGTCACAGGCGGGTGGCTTCTCTGCTATGACCTTAGCTGCACAGGCGGATGGATGATGGAACCACAAAGCCACCAAGGATCTCTGTAAGCTGAGTTGTCCCTGTTGGTGGTGGCAGGAGTCAGTCTGCATAGCAGAGAAGCAAGGCAGCAACAGGAAGATGAGACAAGTCAGAAGAGGGTCTCTGTGCCTCACAGAGGCATGCCCTTCAGAGAATCAACTTCCTGTTCTTGTCAAGTTGGGGTGTGACCTTTTCCTGCAGAGATCACTTGGGCTTGTCAAGGTGGTGTTCCAGTTCACGCTGGGTCTCAGGGGAGCATCTGACCTGGGGGCCGTCTGTTCATTGCCTTGGTTAGCTCTGTCTCCTGTTTGAGGCAAAGCCACATTTCCTTCCATCGAGCACCTCATAGGCTGAGAAGGAAAGCTGCTGTGTGAGGATGGACATGTGACAGGACCACATGTCCTGTGCTTCTGTGCAATGGGAGAGGAAACTGATTTTCATGGGAAATGTATGTTGTTGATTTTTTTTTAAAAAATCACCGTTTTTATTCATTTCAGAAAGAATGGGAGAGGGAGAGAGAGAGATACAAATATCAATGATGAAAGGGAATCACCGATTGGCTGCCTCCTGCACAGCCCCTGCTGGGGATTGAGCCTGCAACCCAGGCATGTGCCCTTGACCAGAATGGAACTTAGGACCCTTCAATACGTAGGCCGATGCTCTATCCACTGAGCCAAACCAGCTAGGGCAAAAATACGTGTTTTATGAGATTCTTTTGTAGGATGGATTCTGTGTCCAAGCTTCCAGAAGTAGCAAAACCTGTTTTTCCAGCCGTTTCCTGTGCCCCGCTCCAATTAACCTCGGGGCAGCCGATGTTCCGTTCTTTCCGGTGGGACAAGCTCACGTCCTAGCACGGTTCCACTTGGGACACAAGCCGTACAAGACAGTAATAATATAGTTTTCCCTTCCCCCGACAAAATTCTAATATCCTGGATATAGTGAATGTCTCTTTATGTACCATATATACATATGTGCTTTGTACATAAGCACAGTAAGAGGTTTCACTCCCCCAAAACCAATTTTTAAAATATATATATTTTTTATTGATTTTTTACAGAGAGGAAGAGAGAGGGATAGAGAGTTAGAAACATCAATGAGAGAGAGAGTCATCGATCAGCTGTCTCTTGCACACCCCCTACTGGGGCTGTGCCCACAACCAAAGTACATGGCCTTGACCGGAATCAAACCTGAGCCAAACTGGTTTTGGCCCAAAACCAATTTTTATCCACCCTAATTGAGACAGAAAAAACTTCTTATTTCCATTCTGTAAGAGTTCTAAGCTTCTGATAGGGTTTGAGGGAGAAATGGGAAACAGGATTTATTTTCCTTCAACCAATCAGAATAAGAGTCCCTTTGATGATAAATAAAGTAGCGCATGACATTTTACATCAAACTCCTGAAGACCTTATTTGCTTGCAAGGAATTCTTGTCATTTTACAGGTTAATAGGTTTATCCTGTATTATCATTCCTGAAGGGAAGCAGGAGTAAAAGGAAGCCAGAGGTATGAATTAGTGGTCAGGCCAGATTGCTGTATCCACAGCTGGAACCCCTAAGTTATCCTGCAGCCTTTAACATTTCCTAGACCACATAAGTTTGCTCTTTTGGGGTTCAGTATTTGTGACTATTTAGTCCAGAGAAACTCAGCATTGGTCTGTTCGATGCAAGGGTCTCCATCCAAAAAAGAAAAGTATTGATTTTGTTCTTTACTGGATGAACCATTCTTTGAGCACTTGCTGCCTTCGGAGAACTTGTTTAGGTGTTATGGAAGCAGAGAATTGAAACAGGTCTGTGTACTCAGAAGTGATTGCGAGATCATTTCAACTACTCCCTTCTTGTCTATAGATTTACTGAAGCTCACACAGAGAGCTGGTAGCTGAGCACAGGCCCAAACTAGGATTTCCTTACTCTAGTGCAGGGGGAATACATAGATTCTCTTAGGGTCTAGATGAGAGCCAAAATATAAAGGAAATAACCTGACAAAAAGCCCAAAGGAGAACATCAAACTACAGACATGAATATAGAGATGGAATGTGGAGAACCTAAGGAGTAATATAAAATAAAAAAGGAATGATAAGCCCTAGCCGGATTGGCTCAGTGGATAGAGCATTGACCCTGGGACTGAAGGGTCCCAGGTTCGATTCCGGTCAGGGGCATGTACCTCGATTGCAGGCTTGATCCCTGGCCCCATGAGGGTGCATGCAGGAAGGCAACCAATCGATGTGTCTATCTCACATTGGTAGTTCTCTCTGTCTCTCCCTATCTCTTTCATTCTCTAAAAAAATCCAGGGGAAAATATCCTTGGTTGAGGATTAAAAAAAAAAAAAAAAAAAAAGGAATGATAAGAAAGGGATAAATTAGGAAAGATTTCCTACTAAGGATTCATTTGGATTCAGTCTAGAAGTGTATGAGGCATGTATATTAATGCATTCTTGATAGCCTTCCTGGAATACATCAGTGTCCAAAGGGAGAACATAGATCCCGAATGTCACTGTAGCAAAAGTTATTTATTCTTGCCAACAAAAGGCAGCTTTTCCAGCAGCTCTGCGGATATGACCTCATCATCAAGGTGCTGGTCATTGCTTCTCTTGGCTACCGGTATTGCCACTGTCATTGGATAACGTTTTGTCTGCAGGCGCAAGCAAGAAACCAAACATAGGGTGTTTGCGAGTGTGTTCAGACTACTTGTTTCTCTATGTTTGAGTACAGACCATTAGTGATAGGTAGTACGTGAAATCATGGGACTTTGTACGAATATTTAATTTCTTGAGTTTTACACCTGAGAAGAAACTTGCTGGTGCTTTAATGTAGAAACAGCTCTCTGAGAAAGGAACGGCTGTAACTTCAATAATTACTAGCATTCCACTTTCCTGGCTCAAGCTTTGTGAGTTCTTGCTGGGGCCATGGCAGGAGCCTCTTACCACTTATGTCTTAGACTCTTTCCCTCTTCTGTACGCATCCTCTGCCAGAGATACATTTCCAAAATGAAGATTAATGCCATTAAAAACTTATTTTTCATGGCATAAAGCCAGCGGTGTGCTAGTAAATGTTGAACAACCCACTCTCTGCCGGGGGGGGGGGGGGGGGGGAGGCCCAGATTCATAGCATTGGCCATTTCCCGTGGTGTCAGTTTCCCCACCGAGGCCTATTCCAGGCTACCGATGTGATGATGTCACTCAACACCGAGTTGGGAAGAAACTTGCACAACCCTGGCTGCTGTAGCATAGCCCGATTCCTTGTTTGGATTAACTTTCCTCTACAAACTGACTCTAAAATGGATTACGGAGAAAATGTTTGCAAACCTCAGCACCTGGCACAGGGTACCAGAGTGATAGACACCCAAGCCAGCCACCCTGCCAGGTGAGCACCCTGCTCAGTGCCTTCTCATCTCCTTCCGTCTCCTCACCTTTCTGTTGCCCACAGTGCTTGGCATCAGAGTCTGCCATGCGGCACACCCATCATTTAAATCTGATGGCTTTGTGCCTCTCTGTTCAGTGTGTCATGGTATGTCCTCACCCTTTCTGATTAAACCCTTACCTCTACTCGCCTCACAAAGCATTTACCACTACACTTTCATGGCACTGACTTGGACAACTGCCCATGATGCAATTTGGGCCCTAAAATAAAATAACATATATTCAGGTGGAGTATTTCCTCTAAAGACAAGAGAGTCTCCCGAGACCTGAGGTTGTGCCTGAGCATTTCACTTTAAACTCCTAAAGAGTGCTGGCCAGGCACAGTCTGTTTTTATTTATTTGGGGAGCAGATACTCACTGAGCACCAAGAGTAACGTTAACAGAGACAATCCGTGCAGTGGTTTGTAAGCCAGCACTGTGCCTGCATTATCTCGTGTCGTGCTCAGGTATGAATTAGTGGTCAGGCCATCTACTGCATGCGAAGAGACATCATTATGCTCAGTTCACAGATGAGAACCTTGAAACTCGGAGGCAGAAGTCACTTGCCCAGACTGCTGAGTGGCAGGATCGGGAGTGCAGTTACCACTGGTGACAGGGCTGAGGATGCCGTGGGGACGTGTTCTTTGGCCTTAGTGGGCTTCAGGAGAGCAGAGTCTATCCTTTGGTTACAGATCTCCAAACAGAGGAAACCTGGGCCATTCCTTGTCCAGCACTGTGCTACCCTTCAGAAGACACTTCACGTGTTTAATGCAGATACTGATAAAATATGTCTTGTTGAAAGTGTGGGTTAGTACTAATCTTGAAGGGGGTGGCATTTGAGTCTGTTCTTAAGCCAATTCTTTGAAAGCTTTGGCGCCAGAATACTTTCTCTTTCAAGAGATAGAAATGGTCATGGCACCGTGCCTTACCCTGGGCACATGGGTACCATATGCAGCCCCTGGAATCATGCACAGGATTCCCGTCCAGCCCTCGGGCACATGCATACCACATGCGGGCCCTTGGAATCTTGCATCGTGTGCTCATCAAGCTTTCGGTACCAGAGAATGAGAGCTGCATAGTGTGGTCTCAGGAGGCACCCAACCGAGCCATAGAGGACTCTGAAGTTCAAGGTGTCTGTGGCTCATGGACAGGGCTGGCTACTCACCCTGCCTGGCCCAGTGCACAATGAAAGCACAGGGCCTTTGTTCAAAACTCATTAAGAATTTCAAGATGGCAATCACAGAGCATTAAACCAGGCCCGAAACCTCCTCACGTGGGGCCTGTGGACCGCACACTGCCCGCCCACCGCCCGCCCACCCGCCCACCTGCCAGCAGTGAGGGCAGAAATTAGGTTAATGAACACCATTCAGTGTTTCTGGTGGTCACAAGGCTGCTCAGACACAACCTCAGGTCTCAGGAGACTCCTTTGTCTTTAGAGGAAATGCTCTGCCTGAATATATGTTATTTTATTTTACGGCCCAGATTGCATCATGGGTAGTTGTCCAAGGCAGTGCCATGAAAGCAGACAGGCGCTGCCTGCCACCCTAGCCCCCGTGTACCCTGCAGGGTGTCCGCCATCCCCTGTCTTTGGAGGGAGGTGCTGATGTACGCCTTGTGTTTTGGTCCTAATGGAAAATAATCACCCCAGTCACATGAATCGCCCACAGAGCGGAAGGCCTGGCAACTTCCTGTGGGAGAGCTGTCCTTTCTGGTGCGTTTTCCTGCCCCGCGGTGCTCCGATGGGACCCAAGGTGGGGGAGAAAGGTGGTTCAGAGAGCTAAGAGGAGGCCAGCCCTGGAAAGAAATTGTTAAAAAGTGAGGACAGCACTTGAAAACGGGTCAAGAGATTCAGGACAGAAGGAGGAGATGTTTCTCTCTTAAAGTCTAATCTCTGTCTTAGGGCTTCTTCTTCCTCTTAGACACCACTGGTGCTAAGAAGTTAAGCCCTCTGCTTAGACCCCAGGAAGGGGAAAATGTTTTTGGCTGTTGGTCCAGAGTGACACGGTTCTGAGGGTTTTCCCACGGGAATTCCCAGGCCTTCGCTGGCCCACTCCCTGACAGGATTCTGGGCTTGGACCACGTATATTTCCACTGGCTTGATGTTGTCTCTGCTCCTCAATTGTTCATCGGAGAAGTGTAGCAGGTCCTCAAATAACTTCCTCTTGTTCAGCGCTGGTTCATTATAATATTAATGAGGCGCCTGAGTAGGAATTCAACTCCTGTTTATATCAATTAGCCTACGGTAAAGTTGATTTTGATGTACATAATTGGGCTTGACGTCACAGAACCCATCCATGATGTGAACTGATGACTTAGCGAATTTATTGAGTCTCTATGCTACGTGGGAAACAGTTATCTGGGTGCTGGACACCAAGCTTGTGCTCACCAGAGGTGGTGGGTGAAGGCAGTCGGCCAACAGAGAAACAAATACAACAGGGTGATTTCAGAGAGCCTGTTTATAGAGAACATCAGATGGTGTAGAGCACCCATGGGCAAAATACGCCCACGGGCCGGATCCGGCCCGTTCGGCTGTTCTATCCGGCCCTCGGAGCCGAAAGAGCAGAGGGTTCTCTTGCTCTCCCCTCCGCTCCTTCACCAGCAGCCCAAGATGAGAGTGCCAGCATGGTCAGGTTGCTTTTGTTCCGGCCCTCCGGTCCAGTTTAAGAACCCATTGTGGCCCTCGAGTCAAAAAGTTTGCCCACCCCTGGTGTAGAGTGTGACATGGCTGGGAAGGGTTGACAGTGGCCGGAAGGGCCTGGATGAATGACTCTGAGCCGTGACATTGGAGCAGAGAGCCCAGGGGTGAGCAGGGATACCTGCAGGTATCCAGCTGTGGAGACACGTCAGCTTGGCGCGTTCAGGGGGCTGGATCTAAGGGGGCCTGTGATATAAGGGCCACGTGAGCTGGGCGAGGCAGGCAGGGGCCAGGTCCCGTGGGGCCTTTGCAGGCTGGAGGTCTCCTCGTGGGTTTCACTCTAATTGCATTAGAGAGCATGCAGTTAAAACCCCGGCGGGGCTTTCCATGGGACCGTGCTGTGATCTGATGTGCCCTGGAGAGCGCTCACTCCCATCGCGGCGGCTGGTCCAGGACACCACTCAGCTAGCGGCTCAGCGCCACTGCGGGTGGCGGGGCCTTAACAAGTGAACTCTAATACGTGCCCTCCATCTTGCCCTGACAGTACGTGCTGCGGGCACAATCGGGTCCTACCAAGGGCTACGTTCCAATGAGCTCCTCAGACAGTGCCTCTCCGTGGCCTGCCCGCATTAGAGCCAATGTTAATAAGTATTTATGCCGCTCCTTCCCAGCTCACACATCCGTTTGTTTCTGCCACACTGTCTGGAGCTGGGGGTCATTCCTCACTGGGCGCAGGCTTACCGGGTACTGTGCCCACTCGCCCCCGCCCTGGAGTGGCTACTTCCTGCCACCCTCACCCCTTTGTCTTTCTTTCCGAGCCCTGACCCACTGTTTGCCCTGTTGGGACCTTTCTCGTTCACACTCATAGAGGCCTCTGCTACGTATTTGAAGTTGGATACTCTTCGACTCCACTTTTATCCAGAAGCTTAGAAAACTTGTCTGCATCCTGGGGGGAAGAAAAGGGGGTATTAAGCCAGTAGCTGCGTCAGGAACAGCTCACCTGGTATAACAGGGATGAAGCAGAAACCAGTGTTTAAAATGACTCAGTAGAGTCTTTTGTGTGTGTGTGTCTTTTTTTCCTTTTTACTTTCCTGCCCTGGAAAACCTTTCCGGTTGATACTAATGAAATTGTCTTGTCACTTGGGAGGTTTGTATCACAGGCCTTTGTTCTGAAAGAAATATTGGGGATCATGTGCTGGGGACCACGGTAGCCGGCAGAGCCGCTTGTGGTCTCGGTGTTCCGTGGCAGGCCTGATGCACGCTGGCAGCAGTGCAGGCAGCATCCCTGTGGAGGTGGTAGTGAAAATAAGATTGTGCCAAAACCGGTTTGGCTCAGTGGTAGAGCGTCGGCCTGCGGTCTGAAAGGTCTCGGGTTCGATTCCGGTCAAGGGCATGTACCTTGGTTGCGGGCACATCCCCAGTAGGGGGTGTGCAGGAGGCAGCTGGTCGATGTTTCTCTCTCTCTCTGCCTTCCTCTCTGTAAAATATCAATAAAATATATATTTTTTTAAAAAGAAAAGAAAATAAGATTGTTTCCTAGGTCCCGGAGTAAGAGAGTGTTCAATTCCATCAGCTCTTCTGCAAGCCGTTTGTCCAGTGCGGCGTAGCCTGTGGTAGAGGCAAAGGGAAACTTCAGGGAGATGAAATAGTAGTAATAGGATCAATGTTTGGATCTTAGAGCTGGAAGAGACCTTCGGGATGGTTTTTAGCTCAACCTCCTCAGTTACTGGAAAGGAAACAGGGACTCGGAGAAGTGTGGGGCCTGCCCGAGGCAGAAAAGCCAGCCAGTGGTCAAGATGGGACGAGGCGCGCACTGTGTCTCCTTAGCTGTGAACAGAGCCGGGCATCCCGGACGGGAAAGACAGCAGTCCCTGTGGATGGGGACCTGGTGCAGCCTCCCCCTCGATCCACCCACCCTGGAGCCTTCCTTTCCTGGAAGCACCTCTGTTAACTCAAAAATGAATCATGAAACATAGCGGATTAACATAGGGCCCCAAACCATTCCCAGAATTACCTCGGCCAAAAACATAGAAGCAAACTTTGTAAACGTCTTGCTGCTTCAGCCAGAACACTGGAAATTTACTTGCAAAGGAAGAGGCTGGGCAGGGCCAGGTCTGGCTTTTGGAAGGCCGTCACGGCTTGGATGGCCCCTCGGCAGCCTGGCCGCCTGGCGAAGACTGGCAGATGCTTCGGGGAGCAGTTTGGCTGGAGAGCGGAGGCGAATGGACAGAGTCTTTCTTCATAACCTGGACGCGCCGGGCCCTTTTCCTCAACGAGCAGGCGCGGAGCCCGAGTCACATGCTGCAGCCTCGGGTTTTCCTTTCATTGCCCCGGGGAGCTCCGGGCGTGCACGGTGCCAGGGCAGCTGAATCCCGAGTTGTTCTCTCTCCCTTCGCTCAACTTCCTGAGCCCTTTGCTGGCCCCCAGCCCGGCCCTGTGTGAGGGGCCGAGGCCTCCAATCCTCGCTGGCACTGGGGTTGGGCCAGACACGTAGGTGGCTTTTCCATGGCGCCGCTCAAAAACTTGCTCCCCAGTTTGTTTTTGAGTTGTGTGTGTGTGTGTGTGTGTGTGTGTGTGTGTGTTTCCATGCCTTGTACCCTAGAAACATTCCAGCCCAGAGGTGCCAAAAATCACAAGGCCCTGTGTTGGGATTGGTGAGTGTATTCCTAACTGCCCAGAGGACTCAGATCCATCTGCGTTTCCCCCACGGGGTTGCGGCTGTTTATCAGTGCTGGGACGGGCTCGCTTTTTAACATTGCTCATGTGAATGAGCTCTGTTTCTTGTCATCCACTCTGTCCTTCCCTCTCAAATGAGGGAATGTGCTTTCCCTGCAGGTCATAAAGAAGGAAACTGGATTTTGGAGGGACTTTGGATTTGGGATGACATGTCAGTACCGGTCAGACTTCATCAACATAGGTAAGGCAAACCCACCGGCAACAAGTCTGCATCTCTACTGCCACCTAGAGGCCAGGGAGGGGCTGGGAGGGAGCCCGGCCGTTCAGCTTCCCAGGAGCCTGGTGGCAAAGGAGGTGCCACTTGTTAAGAAAAGGCGGCTCAGGTTCATTCCTCTTGTCAGGGGCATGGAGCTGGACCAATAGGTGGCCTGGGAGTGTTTGGTGTTTTAACCCCTATAATTTCTACTGGCACCTCTCAATCGCCCCACATAAGGCTCCCATCTGTGGATTTGAGGCAGCTCATTGTGTAAAGGCAGCTCCCAAGTGGTCCCCCTCGTGCTGACTTCCAACCTGTCCAGCTCCTGCGCCCCATCATGGAGGCCATCCTGGGCCTCCCCAGTAGGGAGAATCCATTCAAACATAGGGTGACATGGGGAATTTTAGAAAATCACACACCTGGAAATCTTGGAAAATCTGCTTTTCCTTCACAAATTCCAGATGTCACTGGAAGTTCTGAGTGTACCATCACTGTGGGCACACACACATACACACACACACACACACACACACACACACACACACACACATACACACACACACACACACACACACACACACACACACACCACAGGTTCCCAGAGCACAGACAGGGCAGGCCCTTCAGTTGCAGTTGAGGAGATCAAGGTTCTCAGAGGCCAAATGTAGGACACAGGATGAGAACAGGGGGTCTGTTGTCCCCCTTGGGAGTTCCACACTCTCTCCCCACGGCAGTCGTAACTCCTGTGCCTCTGAAGGGAGTAGAACTGTGGATGATAGGTGACTTGGGAGTGAGTGAGCAGGCCAGAAACATCGATCCTGGGCTCTGGCTC
This sequence comes from Vespertilio murinus, assembly GCA_963924515.1. Classification (NCBI taxonomy): domain Eukaryota; kingdom Metazoa; phylum Chordata; class Mammalia; order Chiroptera; family Vespertilionidae; genus Vespertilio; species Vespertilio murinus. The sequence goes on from OZ004707.1 coordinate 25,065,039, forward strand.
TAGCAGGATGGAGTCTGGAAGTCCTGTCCTCACAGGGTGTGGAGATGCCCACCCCCACCGCCTCCTGTGGCCTCCCGCTCTCCCGCTCTCTCCTGTCTACTCCCCCTCCAAACAAGGCCTGCAGCTTCTCTTTTTAAGGTCCGTGAGTCTATCTGAGCAACCCTAGGTTTTGGTCAGAGGTTGAGGTGGTTTGCAGGGCCTGCAAAGTGCTCACAGGAATCACCAGTTAAAAATAAAAACAAAATCTACGGCTTACAGTCAGGTCCCATAGGCAGCCGCAGAGCACCTAGGAAGCCAGCCTCCCAGGGGCAGGAGCTCCGGGATAACCAGCAGCGAACCACAGGTGTGCTCTGATTTGTTTAAGAAATAAGCCTAAATGATTCTGTGCAAATCAGTTTCCAAAATGACATACATCTATTTTTTTTTTATTTCTAAAAGAGATATCCATTTTAAGAAGCTGTTTCCTTGCTCTATATACAGGGAGAGAGTATTTTGTGATGATCTATACCAGCCATGGGCAAACTACGGCCCACAGGCCAGATCCGGCCCGTTCACCTGTTCTATCCAGCCCACGGAGCCGAAAGAGTGGAGGATTCTTGCTCTCCCCTCCGCTCCTTCACCAGCAGCCCAAGATGAGAGTGCCAGCATGGTCAGGTTGCTTTTGTTCCGGCCCTCCGGTCCAGTTTAAGAACCCATTGTGGCCCTCAAGTCAAAAAGTTTGCCCACCCCTGATCTATACTAATCAAATTTGGGGTAATAATACATTTCCCCCCTAAAGACAGCGTTGATACACCAGAAAAACTTGGGAATGGCAGGCTGGGAAGGTCTCTTTCTCAGACGGCCGTTGCTATGAGCTCAGGATGAATCTTTGGGTTACATCTGTCCCCCATTATTCTTTGCAATCTTGCATTAATTTGCAAGCATCCTATGCTCGCATAACTTTTACTTAATAAGTTCTAATGATACCAGTGGGAATAATAAATCAGTTACAGCTAACTAAGCACTGCCCCTTACATTACTGTCTCGTTTGGGTATGACACCTACATCATTTCAGGATAGAGAAACCAGAGCTCACAAGAGGTAAAGTGGGAGCTTGGATGAGAACCAAGTCTCAGATTCCAGACCCCTGACTCAGAGTGGCCTCTGCCCGTACACTGTTGGGGGGAATACAGAGCCCTCGTATACATGGACCTGGGGTGGGTGTAGTGTGGTTTCCATGTGCTTGGGGTGCCCCCTCTGAGGGATCCAGCAATACTAGCCTTGATCAGAGCAGCATGGTTTGGGGACAACGGGCTCTGTGATAACTGAGAAAAGATGCTGAGAATCACCTCACTGTGTCTTGTATGAGTTGGAGAAATCTCCCAGCAGAGACAAGGAACTATGACAAAGAGAGGCCAACTTGTCTTTGGTTCTACTTGAGGCATGGTGGACTTCAGGTTAAGAAACAACCTGAGGCATCGCAACCTTGGGTGAGAGGTTAGGGCAGTGGTTGGCACACTCATTAGTCAACAGAGCCAAATATCAACAGTGCAATGATTGAAATTTCTCTTGAGAGCCCAAAATTTTTATACTTAAACTTCTTCTAGCACCACTTCTTCAAAATAGACTCACCTAGGTCGTGGTATTTTGTGGAAGAGCCACACTCAATGGGCCAAAGAGCCGCATGTGGCAGTTTGCCGACCATGGGTTTAGGGGACCATTACTCTCCTTGTCCATTCCTACGTGAAACAAGATTGTTGGAGTGGAACCTCAGAACTGCCTGGGGCTGGTCCCTTTCACAGGAGTCATTTCACCAGCTTTTGGGGACCACGTTAGTCTCCAAAAGGAATAGTGCTTTTGTGGGATGTGATCTTTTTCACACTGAGATCCCGTTTTACTATTTCACACTGCACCCCTCTGGTGTATTCCATTTGAAGTGGCAGGAGGAGGTCACATTCAAACGGAAACATGGGAATTTTCATCTGGAGGTCTCGGGTTGAAGTTGGGGTGCTTCTACAGCTCTCGGTTGGAGGCTGGGGCTCATCATTAGCACTGCCGACAGCTCTCCGGGGGCGGACAAGTGCTGGGATTCTGTTTGCAGCCAGGTCACCTCTGGGAGTTGGTACTAGCTTCCATAGAGGCCCTCTGTGTTCGAGAATTCTGAGCTCTCTGACATGGATGGACACTCATACTTCGGAGGGGCGACGACACACAGCTCCCCTAACGGCTTCTTGTCTTCTTGTGCAGCGCAGGGCAGCGGGGGATGCGGGCTGGCATGACTCAGCCGTGTGTTCTCTCCTGACAGGTGGGTTTGACCTGGACATCAAAGGCTGGGGCGGAGAGGATGTGCACCTGTACCGCAAGTACCTCCACAGCAACCTCATCGTGGTGCGCACGCCCGTGCGGGGCCTCTTCCACCTCTGGCACGAGAAGCGCTGTGTGGACGAGCTGACCCCCGAGCAGTACAAGATGTGCATGCAGTCCAAGGCCATGAACGAGGCCTCCCACGGGCAGCTGGGCATGCTGGTCTTCCGGCACGAGATCGAGGCTCACCTTCGCAAACAGAAACAGAAGTCAAGCAGCAAAAAAACATGAACTCCCAGGCATACAGTTGGGGAAGATGTTTTCTTGGTTTTGTTTTGTTGTTTTTTCCTTTTGCAATGAGCCTGACAAGTGGCTGCAACAAGGAAATGACTTCCCTAGAGGACAAAGAAGTTGACTGATTGGTAAGAGACAAAGGAGGGCGCCTCCGATTTCTGCCCGTGTGGTTTTATGCAGCAGGAATGCAAATCTCCCACTTTGCCTGCAGAAGTAGCCCCAAGATCCTCTGCAGCGTCTGACGAAGGAGAATGCTCATTGAGGTGATCCGCTTGGCCTGCCCTCGTGGAGGCTGTGGTTGTGTTTGCAGCGATGTGAGGTCTGTTGCTTTCTGTGCTCGTCGCAATCTTCATGAATGAAGACCGGTTTTGTAAAAAGTTCATTAGGATGAAAGGCAAACATTTCTCCCCAGCGGGATGATTGTATCTCGTGTCTAGGAATGCTAACACAAGGCAGGCAAGAAGACTGTAAACTCAAAGATACCCTCATGACGATCCTTGTGAGTGTATTAAGCAAAACCAAGTGGACTAAAAAAGAAAATAAATCATAACTCTTGTCATTTCCCCCAAAATTAACCAAAAATCATTTCATCTTTTTGGTTGTAGTTTTAACCAACCCCATGTGTTTCTTTTATTTTTTTTTTAAAAAAATGCACTTTTCTTTTGCTTGAGAGTTATATTTTGCTTATTTAATGACCCATTTGCAAGCCTTACTAAAAGAGAGCACAAGCTAGCGTATACTTTTATGTTTTTTTAAGGAGATACTTTTAGATGCATTAGGAGAACTTTCCATTCAGAGCCCCAGGTTGATGCCCGCATCCGGGGACCTGCCCGACGCCGGGCCTGTCAGGCACCACGTCAGACCTTCAGCAGGTGGGAGGCGTGGCGTGGGGCTGCCCAGGACCAAGATCTAACTAACCGGACTGTATCCGCAGAGAGTACTTCCGAAGAGGAGCGACTGAACACTGGAGGGAAATACAAATATCCCTTTTTTTTTTTTTTTTAACCTCAACAGAAAAGGAAACTCATTCAGACTGATAGCTTGATTTATTTAAAAGTCAGAAAACACTTTTTTTTTTTGGCAAGAGAGAACTGGGGACTACTTTCTTACCTGCTCGAATAAACCAAAGTACACTGTGTGAACCAAACGCTCTCTTTCCCAAGCAGGGTGCTCTTCCTGGCTCTGGCTTCCACGAGAAGGACTGCAGGACAATGTATTCTGTGCAGGATCACTCCATCGGCCCGAGTCTCACCCGGGATGGGAGGTTTTGCTACATGTTCACCCACCCCCATCTAGGGGAGGGAGTAGCTAACTTCCTTCTTTTTTTAAATGAAGCTGTTCTACTCCATCGCCAAGATGCTCCTGAAAATTGCATTTTATTACAGTTTCCAACTATTTAAAAAAAATAATAAATACAGTTTACACTGAGTGGTTTCTACATTCATGTGACAATTATTTATTTAATAGCCAGCACCAGTTGCGTGAGCTAATTATCTCTGATTCCTTGTCTTCTGTTTGCCCACAGTCAAGTCATTGTTGAAAGCTTCAAAAACATGCAAGCTGTTGGTGTGGTGGGTAGGGGTGGGGGGAAGCATTGTATTGATTTGTACTAACGTTACAATTGAAATTTAATTTAATTAGTTCCTAACGTTTAATTAAAACACAGGGCATGAGTGGAAGGTGGCGTTGGACAGCTAATAAAATGTGATTTGTGGATATGATTTCTTCTTGGAATTAGAATGCCATACCTTTAGTTTTTGGAAAAGTCTTTTAGGCATAGACCAGGTTTCTCAGCTGTGGCTCTGTGGACATCCGGGGCTAGCCCACTGTTTGTTGTGGGGCTGCCCTGTGCCCTGTGGGGTATTTAGCAGCACCCCTGGCCTCTACCTACCAGGTGCCAGGAGGGTCTCTCACCCAGTCATTGCCAAACGTCCCTGGAGGGCAGAGCCACCCCTGATTGAGAACCAGTGGTCTAGGCCGGTGGTCGGCAAACTCATTAGTCAACAGAGCCAAATATCAACAGTACAACGACTGAAATTTCTTTTGAGAGCCACATTTTTTTTTATTTTATTTTATTTTATTTTATTAATATATTTCATTGATTTTTCACAGAGAGGAAAGGAGAGGGATAGAGAGTTAGAAACGTCGATGAGAGAGAATTATTGACCAGCTGCCTCCTGCACACCCCCTACTGGGGATGTACCCGCAACCAAGGTACATGCCCTTGACGGGAATTGAACCCGGGACCTTTCAGTCCACAGGCCGATGCTCTATCCACTGAGCCAAACCGGTTTCGGCGAGAGCCACATTTTTTAAACTTAAACTTAAACTTGTTATTAAGTTAATTAGGGTACTCCTAAGCTGGCCTCTGCTAAAATCTCAACGGGCCAAAAGGCCGCATGTGGCTCAAGAGCCACAGTTTGCTGACCATGGGCCTAGGGTGAGGAGAGAATCATAATGATAAACCGGGCCCTTAATACAATTTACTTGTCCTTTTTATTAGAAGAAAAGGAGAAGTGATTTCCAAGGTGCCTTTAAACTCTGATTGGGTTTTATATTTTTACATGTAACGGTGATCCTAGAAATCCGGGACCGCTCCCCAGTGGTCCGGAGGGCTTTGTGGGACGGACCTGCACACTCACCCCTGCCCGTGTCCTCCCAGAGTCAGGGGGATGCGTTTCCAACCAGGCTGGCGGCTGGGAGCAAACGTCTGGCCCAGGGTCCGCCCCGGGGGGAGCAGCCCCAGGCTGCCCCGGGCTCACCAGCCGCTGTGGTGCTGATTTATGTTGCGGTGTCACAGGTGCCTGAGACGGTGGCTAAGAACTGGGCTTTAAAGTTGCTGGTGGGAGCAGAAAAGAAGAGGAAATAGCACAATGCTAAACTACTTTTCTCTTTTTAGAGCATAGTCAGGCAAGATCGTTTTATCAAAAGGTAGGACCCTCTTAAAGCACATTGCAAGCGGGGATCTGTCTGAGGTGGGCCGCTTTACCAAAAATCGCGTAGACTGGCTTGTACAGCAGACGCTAATTTCTCAAGGTTTGGAGTCTGGGGAATCCAAGATCAAGGCACCAGCGGATACAGTGTCGGTGTCTTGGCAGGGCCGAGAGCTCTCCTGTTCTTCAAAAGGTCACGGGTCCCCTCATGGGGGCCCCACCCTCACGGCCTAATTGCCTCCCAAAGGCCCCACCACCTAATACCATCGCAGTGGAGATTCTACGTGTAAGTTTTGTGGGGGCACATGCAGTCCATAGCAGGGCCTCTCTCCATCCCCTCCCCCGAAGGACTAGCAAAAGCCCCCCTGAAACACTCTAATTAGAGGCTTGGAATTTAACCTTAGATAGCAAAGGAAAGCAGTGATGAGCCTGTGGCTTGAAGGAGCCAATCACAATACATCTTCTGAAGGAAGGATGCTGCCAAGAAGGCACTGAGTCTTGGGCTTGTGCTAGTTTCCTTCCCACCCTCTACATCCTCCCTCTGTTCTTACTAAGCCGTACAGTAACTCACCCCAGTCATCTCGCTGGAGCTGGGGTCTCTAACATAAACCTCCGGTCTCCTCCAACCAGCAGCCTCATGAGAGCCAATCCTTACTACCTCTTCCCACTCCACACTCAGTAATGGCTGGTCGGGAGCTTGAAGTCAACCATAGTAAGAGCGTTTACCAGTATACCATGGAGATTGGCAGTCAGCAGAGGCTAACATACACATCAGGACTCCCCTCAGAACCCCATCCTTCACCCCCAACCCCAACTGGCACACCACAGATTGAGTTAGTATGTCTGGCATCCTTGAGACACATCAGGCACATGGCAGGCATTCACGTTCAGCTGTTATTCAGTATCAATTCCCATGCTCAGTACTTCTCTGGTGTGGTCAGAGGGCCACTGCAGGTCACACATTGCAGACCAGGAACCCATCATGTGTGCATTGTTGTCCTTTATTTCTGTCATTCTGAAAACAATTTCAATCTATCAGAAGAAGGGTTACAAGGAGTATCTATATAATAAAAGCCTAAGTGAGTGTTAGGGCAGAATGACCAGTTGCTATGATGCCCACTGACCACCAGGGGGCAGATGCTCAATGCAGGAGCTGTCCCCTGGTGGTCAGTGTGCTCCCACAGGGGGAATGCTGCTCATCCAGAAGCCGGGCTCACAGCTGGTGAGTGCAGTGGTAGCAGTGGCAGCCTCTCCTACCTCCATGACAGCACTAAGGAGCAGCGAGCCGAGCGGTAAGGAGCAGTAAGCAGGTGGGCGGTAAGGAGCAAGGGGTCCTGGACTGCAAGTAGAATGTCCACCTGCTGGCTTAGGCCCGACTCCTGGGTCACATCCCAGCTGAGGGACCCCCTATCCCCAGCGCACAGATTTATGCACTGGGCCTCTAGTAAGACATAATGGGTAATTTCTCCTTTATATCCCATGCTCAGTGTTTGGAGTCGATGACCCCCTAGGGCGGTGGTTGGCAAACTCATTAGTCAACAGAGCTGCAAACCTAGGGCCTAGGCCAGTAGTCTGCAAACTGCGGCTCACGAGCCACATTGCGGCTCTCAAGCCGTGGTTTACAGCTCTGTTGACTAATGAGTTTGCTGACCACTGGCCTAGGCAATTGAGAGGCATTCGAGATTTTTGAAGTAAGGAGCAGAGCCAGACGCTTCATGTACATGCTGCCAATCTTCTAAGGTAGGTGATGCCATTGCTTCCATTTTACAGGTGCAGAAAACCAAAGCTCGGGAATGGTAAAGAGCTCGCTCAGGGGCCCAGCCAGGAAGTGGCTGGCTGCAGGCTCATGTCATCGTCCCAGCTCCAGAGGGCCTGAAGGTCTTGGGGAAGGGAGTGGGGGGGGAAGCTTTGGCCTGGCCTGAGTCCACAGCCTGGCCCCCTGAGCCTCCCAAAGGCCCCACCTCCTAATACAGGGGTGGGCAAACTTTTTGACTCGAGGGCCACAATGGGTTCTTAAACTGGACCGGAGGGCCGGAACAAAAGCAACCTGACCATGCTGGCACTCTCATCTTGGGCTGCTGGTGAAGGAGCGGAGGGGAGAGCAAGAGAACCCTCTGCTCTTTCGGCTCTGCGGGCCGGATAGAACAGCGGAACGGGCCGCCATAGTTTGCCCACGGCTATCCTAATAGCATCCCTTTGGGGGCACATGGCAGTCTATAACAGGGCCTTTCCCCAACCCCTCCCCAAAAGGACTAGCAAAGGCCCCACTGAAACACTGTAGTTAGGGGCTTGGGATTTAACCTTAGACAGAAAAGGGAAGCAGTGAGGAACTGTGGCTTGAAGGAGCCCCACTGTTACGCCCTCCAGTCCCACCTGCAGAACCCCCTGTGATTGAATGAAAGCTTGTTCACAGCCACCCAGGAAGGAGGAGTGAGCCGGCCCCACCCCCTCCAGCTGCTGTGTATTAATTAAGCCAGGTCAGGGCCCTGAAACCCTGGAGGCAGGCTCTCCAGCAGGATCCAAAGGCAGGCGACTTAACAGACTGTCTTGAGAGCAGGTAGGAATGTTTGCTTTTTGAAAAAGATTGGACATTGTTGCTGAGCACTGAGAAAGCCCTTGGGCGGTCCCTCAGAAGCGTGGGTGTGTCTTACTGCCACACCCATCGGATTTGTGCGATCCCTCTTCTGATCAGCTTCATATTTGCATTCAAAGCTGTTTCTGCTGCCAGGAACCCGTGCTTTGCTGTTGCTGCCAAAATCTATGGGGACTGTGCCATTTGGTTGGGGGCTTTGGGCGGTGGTTTCAACACAGCAAATAATCTGTCAGCAGAGGTGCCTTTCAAAGTCTTTGCGTTGCCTTTCCTACATGCAGGCCCCTGGAGTGGTCCACCCCGAGCCCCTGGGCTGTGTCTGCCTGTCTGATCTTCTAAGAGGGGGTGCGGGTGGCAGCCTGGGAGGGCAGCCAGTGCTGTGCTGCCTCAAGGCCATCGTGGCCACAGTCACCCCGAGGTTCAGGGAGGGACAGGCCACTTGCGGCCTCTGCCCAGGACTGGCCCACTGTCCCTCTGTCTGCCTGCGGCTACAGGCAGTCCCCAGGTGGGATGCATGGCAAATGGACTAACTCTACAGTCACCTGAGAGGGACACCGTAGCTTGAAATGAGGAGACTCCAGAAGCTCCCTCTACCTCCACTCTCAATCCCCCATTTCTAACCCCACGATCAAACCACCCTCCAACTCATGTTTTAAGAATGAGAACAGTAAATAGCACCTGGCCTGCTAGGATGTTAAACCCAATGGCAAAGGTTAAAATTTTTTTTAAATTTAAAAATAAATACAAAACAAACTAAAACCCCCAGATTTAAAGGGAAGGAAGGCTGAAGGGAAAAGGCACCTGCTTGTTCTAATTATTAGCCTCACACGGAGCCACGGGAAGGCCACACCTGTAGCCTGTGGGGCTGTCCTGAAGGGTGGGGTGACCTGCGTGAAAGGCCTTTCCCAGAGCCCCTTGCAACCATTGAGAGCACCCCAAAGATAAGACACTGGCTGTGGCCTGAGGTTGTTGAGAACAGGGTGCAGTGGGGCTCTGGTGTAAATGCCCTTTAGTTCGTTTTAGTAGCCTGTCCGTGCCCCTTTGCACTTTTCCTCCTTTGTCTGATCCTTCTTCTTAACTACCCCTGTGTTTTTCCTCTTCTTGGTGTAAGGTTTCAGCCTACTCATACTTCCTTGACATTGCCCAGGACTGCTGGTGATGCTGAGGGTGATAGGGCAGAACAGGACTGACTCCATTTTGTACTGTGTCCTCCATCTTCTGTAACTATGTCCCCGACATTACCCCTTTCCGAGAACAACCACAGAATGTGTCAGTTACCCGACTCACCCTTAAATCGGCCAATAGAAATGCAGAGGGAAGTAACCCGGAGTAACTGGACCCTGGCCCTCACCCCACCAATCGGAACCAGCCAACTGGGTGGTCTGAACATCACCCCACCACCCAACCCTAAACCCCATAAAAAGGCTGTATTTTCAGAACTCGGGGCTCTTTGCATCCTGCCACTGTGTCGGTAGAGGCAGAGAGACCGGGCTCGAGCTTGAATAAAGGCTCTTTGCTTTTGCACCGGACTTGGCTCCCTGGTGGTCTTTGGGGATCTTGAAATCTGGGCATAACAAGGGACAGAGAACCTTTCCGTGCATCTTACTGTGGCAGGGTAGGGCAGGTGACCAGACCAGGGGCCTCATAGGTAGGGAGGGTCTGCAGTGGGAGGTGGCGGCCAGAGTGTGTGGATGGCTGCAAGAGGAGATGCTGGAATCCAGTGGATGGAGAGGAGAATCCACACGGTCAGGGAGGGGCATCTGCCACAGTCCCAAGAGGCAGGCAGGTTGGGGTACCTGGGATTGGGGCACGTGACAGAACCTGAAGGGAACATTCCAGATTAAGAAACCTTTGGCAGGTAGGTCAGTGCTGGGCTTCTTGAGTCAACAGATGGAGGGGACCAAGGCCAGGATTTGGGTAGCCTCATCTTAAGCCCATGGTCGGCAAACTGCGGCTCGTGAGCCACATGCAGTTCTTTGGTGCCTTGAGTGTGGCTCTTCCACAAAATACCACAGCCTGGGCAAGTCTATTTTGAAGAAGTGGCGTTAGAAGTTTAAGTTTTAAAAACTTTGGCTCTCAAAAGAAATGTCAATCGTTGTACTGTTGATATTTGGCTCTGTTGACTAATGAGTTTGCCGACTAGTGTCTTAGGCCGTAACTAGGGTCAGACACAGGGAGACTGGGTCTTACCAGCTGACCTGGGATGATAATTCAGGCCTCCTCAACCCATTTAGTTGTAACCAATTTCTGAATTCTGTAAACCCTTCTCCTTCCCTAAGAATTTTAGGTGTTACTCCTCACCAGCATATTATCAAACACTGGACAGTTTATTCTTCTGAGAGTCAGTAACCACTAGGGTAAAATAGTGCAGAACTCCAATCTGCTTCTCCTTGTAAGGGTAGGTTTACCCAGTTATTTCTCATGTTCTAAGTCTTCCCCCAGTAAGAGGTCACTTGGTATAGCTTTATCTGGATATAACTGTACTTACTTCCTCCAAAATAATTTAAGGCAGAGGGTGATGCTGGAATCTTATACACTGAGTGGTGAGATTATTATGATCTCTGAACACATAATAATCTGATCACTCAGTGTATATCCTATATAATAAAAGGCTAATATGCAAATTATCCCCTTGACCAGGAGTTTGACCAGCAGGCAGGCCGGCCAACTGCCCATGTCCCCTCCCCCTGGCCAGGCTGGCCAGACTCCACCCATGCATGAATTCATGCACTAGGCCTCTAAAATATATATATATATATATATTTTTTTTTTCTACACACACGCGCACACACACACACACACACACACACACAGCCAGATTATTATGCATTCAGAGATCATAATAATCTGGCCACTCAGTGTATGTCTTCATAATAGTGACTGTAGGGTACGCTTCTATTCATTCCAGAACCTAAAGATTTCAGAGCTGAATGAAAATAATAAAGATCATCGAGTTAAAATCCCTTGTTTTATTTCATTAGAAGTGGAAGGTGAGATTCAGAGAGGTGAGGGGACCTGTCCACGACCACAGAGCCCATGGTGGGAAGAGGTGGGAACAGGAGTTCTTGGCTTCTGGCCCGGCTCCATCCCTGCAATCCTGCCATGTCATGGTCGCTGAGTCACAAAGAGGAAGCGGAGAGACACTCTTAGAGACTCACTGACAGTTGTCTCTCAGACAATAGGAAACACATGGAGCATTTCAAGAAACATAACAACTCTGTGTTTAAACACTTCCTCACTAAAGTACACATCTCCGCCATGCACACTCGCACATATATATGCACAGACAGGTGCCCCGCCCTCTTTGTGGGTTACATTTTATACTGTCAGCGAGTGCTTTAGACAACCAACCACTTCAGGAACAAACTGCTACCACCTTCTGCTTGCTGATGCGGGGCGTCAGGCCCAAGTCTGAGTAGATCTCCATCTTCCTAGACAATGTCTCCTCTCGGTGACCCCGAGCCTCCTCGGTCAGGCCTTCTCCCTGATGGAGGGTGGGGTGGAGGTGGGGTGCATTGGGCCAGAAGATTCCTGACTGAGCAATTCTTGTTCTGAGCTAAACAGAGCCAGTGGGAAGTTCTTCTCATCTCCTATTTTCCCTTCATTATGAGGAGGGCGGGGTGCCTGTCTGCAATTGTACTTCTCCCATTTGTATGGTGTAGAACGCACATCGGGTTCTGTAATTACATAAATGTCTGTCCTGGTTATCTACTATTTCCCCCTCAAAATAAGACATCCTCCGAAAATAAGACCTACTTCGTGGAAACATAATACATCCCCTGAAAATAAGACCTAGCGCATCTTTGGGAGCAAAAATTAATATAAGACACTGTCTTATTTTGGGGGAAACAGGGTAGGGATGCCACAGGAAAACCCTACCATAAACTCAGTGGCATAAGACAGCAGAAATTTGTTCTGTCATAGTTCTGGAGGCTACAAGTCTGAAATCAAGGTGTCGGCGGGGCGACATTCCCATTTAAGGCCTGTCCATGCGGCTCTCCGAGCTCCTGGTGGTCGCCAGCGGTCCCTGGCATTCCCGGGTTACAACTGCATCACTCCAGTCTCTGCTGTCATCTCATGGCCTTCTCTCTGCGAGCCTCTGTCCCCAAATCCCTCTTTCCTTATAAAGATACCAGGCATTGATTATGGGGCCCCACCCTAGTCCAGGATGACCTCATCTTAACTTGCTTACATGTGTAAAGACCCCATCTCCAAATAAGGTCACGTTCACAGGTACGGGGGGCTAGCACTTCCACATATCTTTTGGGGAACAAAGTCTGAACCACAAGAAGTAGCATCCACACAGCTCACTAGTGTGTTCATGTCAGTCACCACTAACACATAGGACCTCACGTGTGCAGACTCCATCCCCGGTGCACTCTGGGTAGAGCCAAGGTAGACGGGCAACATGTCCTGGGTCTCCAGGCTGAGGACACTCAGACACCAGCTCGCTCTCCTCGTCCGCGGTGATTCTGTCCCTGTTAAGCTCCTCGCCATATACTTTAAAATCATTCAGCTTCCATTCCCAACTTTATTTCGCTATGTCTCTTACATCCTGGATCCAACGTGCACAATAAGCGAAGTGTGTTTGGAGAGTCATCTCAGCCGTCCATAAAGGCTTCTTGGGCCAGCTTCCCTAAAGCCAGCGTGCAACTTCATATAAACAGGCCCTGAGACTTTTTGAGATGATGCAGAAGGAGAGTATGGAGGCCATGAAATAGTTTCCATGAGCTACTGGCTTTTAAAGAACACCTCCATTCCTAAGAGGCTCCTGTTTCTTCTTCTCTTTGCCTTCCCTACAATACTGAGGGTGTATCCTTCATGTTAGGCAGTTGCTGAAATGGGGAATCTCCCTTCACTTTCGGAGTGCATACGATGCGGAGGTGATCTCTCAGCATCAAACTCCAGGGTGTGTGTGTGCAGAAGAGGGATTTCTGTAGGACCGCAGGGATCCTGTTGGCTGATCAGGACTGGCTCTGCGGCGGGGTATTTTGGCTTCACACACCGACGTCCATTTCAGCCGTGTCTGTCCACAGGAGAGCCCAGCCGGCGGCTGCAGGGTGACACGTTGGGGGCTGTCACTCAAAGAGCTCCAGGTAGTCGGGAGGCTGGCCCTGCTGACCGCAGGGGTACAGGAGCCGCTCCTTCCCCAGGGAGGTGATGGGTTCCTCCTGTGAATCAGAAGGCACAGGTCAGGCTGGGCGGGTTGAGAGAGTAAATAATGATGCCGGGCCACTCCTACCTCTTGAGAACACAGAACTTGGCGGAAACCAATGACTGTTTCACTAAGAGAGAGAGATGTGGACAGGAAGCCAGGGAGGCTGTCAACAACATTAGTTGCTCTAACCACTCACCCTGTAGTTGAGACATTGTTAGCTGAAGCAGCCTCCACCTCTGTTTGTCCTGTGTAAATTTCTGTTATTTCCCGCCTAAGCGCTATGGGTGTTTTCCCCATAGCCTCAATAAAAGGAATAGCAGGGCCGAAACCGGTTTGGCTCAGTGGTAGAGCGTCGGTCTGTGTACTAAAAGGTCCCAGGTTCGATTCCAGTCAAGGGCATGTACATTGGTTGCAGGCACATCCCCAGTAGGGGGTGTGCAGGAGGCAGCTGGTTGATGTTTCTCTCTCATCCCTGTTTCTAGCTCTCTATCTCTCTCCCTTCCTCTCTGTAAAATATAAATTTTAAAAAAAATAATATATATATATATATATATATATATATATATATATATATATATATATTTTAAAAAGGGATAGCAGGGCCAGAGCAATGTGTGGTTCTCCCACTAGAGTTGGACTACCGGCTGGCCCCCCATATCGCCAAATTAAATTTCTTCTAGTCTCTTTTCATTTGTGTGTGGCCCTTCTCCAGAACTCGAACCCTGAAACGGAACCCTGAACCACTTGGGACGTGGAAAGGGGATCCCACAAGAACTTCCTGCCTACCCTTTGATTTACCCAAAGCTTTATAGTCTAGGACCATTTCAAAACAGATTTTTCTCATGTGCAAACCTCCTGCACCAAGTTCTAACTTGAGAGTGTTCTCAGATGTGGTCAGTGTAGGCGTAGAGATTTTAGCGTCTCCTCTGTTCTCTGCCCAGTGGGGTCTTTCTGAGTATCCGAGGAGGAACTAGGCTCAGTGATAAAGGAAATGCAATTAAGAATCCTGATTATGGGGGGAGGGGAATTATCAAAAACGAATCCCCCGCTACTTGTCGCAGTCATTTTTCTATAATTGCCTTTCAGAGCTCGAGCTGCTGCAGGACAGGAATTCCCAGAGCAGGTCAAGTCTGTGCACCGGCTCACCCTGTGATACTCCACCAGCTCCGCCAGGGTGGCGTGCTGCAGCTGGTCGGCACCCAGGAAGCTGTAGGAGTCGGTGGAGGCATCGATGAGGAAGTGTTTGCAGCCGTCCTCGGACAGGTAGGACAGCGCGTAGCCCTTGATCCTCTCGCTGACTCGGATCAGGAAGCTGCCTGGCACGCACGTGCTCAGGAGTTCATTCGCTCGCGTTAGTGTGAGAATTCCTGCGGGTGAGAAAGGCAGGCGTTTCAGTCCCAAACATCTCCCCTGTTACACAGAGCTGTGTGGACCAAGTTCGGCGAAAATAAGTGTGACTTTAAGTCCGTTTGGGGCATCTAAGAAGAGTCAACTCTCATTCATCTTCTGGCCTTTGGGAACTGGGCAGGTAGGTTGCATAAGCAAATGGATAGTATAAAGGAGAATGTAAATGTTTAACCTTCAGAAGAACACACTGCCACTTATTCCCCCCATTACAGCAACACGGGGCTCGATGGCTTCTGAGTCTGGCCGGACCCTTGACAGTCACCCTGGGAGTGTGGGATCTAGGAGGGGCCTTGGAGGCGCTCTCCTCAGTCTACTGATGGATACTGTATGCCCTGGGAATGATCCCATTTGGTCTCGAACAATGTTCCCAACTAGGGCCGTGCCTGGAAATTACTGAGAGGCGTTTGTGGCTGTCCATGGACTGGGAGGGTGTGGGGCTCTATTGGCATCCAGTACATAGAGGTGAGGGATACTGCTAAACATCTCAGTGCCCAGGAGAGCTTCCCACCACTAATAATCATCCAACTCAACAGGTCAATAGTCCTGAAGCTGAGAAACCCTGGTCTAGAAGTCAGCAAGTTAGTGACGGATCCAGGACACATGCAGGTCTACAAAGCCCTCCTCTATAGCTACTCCTAAATGATGCCCATTGGCATGAAGGAATAAGAGCATGTGCACACACATACGCACACACATAACTGCCTTCATATACACTCAAAGGAATGCAACTCTTCATATATGTGTGTATTATACACATACACACGCATGCACACGCGCGCGCGCACACACACACACAGACTACCCATTTGTATGTGTGCTTGTATATTTATCTTCATATGTAAATATCTGCATATATATCTTCATATTTTTCATATATCTATACTTTAGATGCCTCACTAATTCACATTAATTCAGACCATATTTTCCTGAAATTGGCTCAAACTCATGAGGTTTGATTCATATTCAAGATTTCCTTTGTTCCTACTGTAGTTCTTCAGATGAATCAATAATGTTAAAGTATATAGAACGTGCACCAACACATCTTGGGGAGATGGTGAAGTGGAGTTATGATTTGGGAGGAAGAGGCAGCATTCTCCCAGTGCTCTTCTGCCTTTTAGCAGACTTAAGCTCCCATTCCACACTCATACTCAGCATCTCATCATTAGGAAATAAAAAATAAAAAAACACACAGAAAAACCCCACACACCTTAGTGGATTATCATAACCCTTTAGTCTTGTTGGTGACTTGAATCCTAATTATCCAGAGAAAAATATAAAATAAAAATATTTCTATTATCTTTTTTGTAAGTAGACCTTTAGTAAAGGGAGGATTTGAGAAATCCTGTTGGAGGATGATTTGTGGTGTGACGCTCACCCAGCCAACACCAACCAGCCAGCCTTTCTGTGCCTTCTCTTCTGCCATGCACCACTCCCAACACCCTGCCTGTAATGCAATTCATGAGGCTCAGCCCCAGGGAGATGCTGGGGTAAGACTGGGGGTGGTGAAAAGCCTGGCAGCCGCCCCCTCACAGGTAGGAAATGTCCCTGGAACAGAAGACTCAAGGCCTCCCTTCCAGGGCCCCAGCTCCACTGCACTCACGCCCAGCAGGGCTGGTGATGCCCGCGCCTGGTCCCCATCACATCTGATCACATCTCCGCCCTTTCCCTGCTGCGACCGAGACCAAGCCATTGGAACCCGCAGGTACTACAGACACTGAGTGAGCCTCTTGGCTCAGCTCCTGCACCGTCCACGTTGGATGCTCAAATGATCCCTGTATAAGCTCCCACAGACATGGACCGCTGCTTCTGTTGGCCAGTTTTACCTTCCTAAACACACCCAGTCCTGCTAGTACGTTACAGATGATGACAGTGAGCTGAAACAAGGCAACAGGCAACCAGCCAGCCCCGGACCGCACATGCCCGAGGTTTGAAGACTCTGTATTTGACTGCCTCTGAAACCAGGGATATCTGTCACTGACCCTGAGAACTCCCCTCGGAGCCGAGGGACTGATAAATCATGAGCGAAGGAGAGCGGCATTCTGGAAAAAGATTTCTTTCCCTTCCCTGACTTACGGACTCACTCTGAAATCCCAATCGGCTTCAATAGATGGCGCAGACGTTATACTTCATAACATGATGTTCTACAGATGGATTCGGATTCCTAAACCTGGGTTAAGGTCAAACTGCTCCTAAAATCAGGTCATACAGTAGCTGTAAATCAAACCGCCCGGAGCGCCTGCATCTGTAATTACTGCCCGTTATGCACAGATCTTGGCACCATCTAATCCCCCAGAGACACCTGAACACCATTCAATGACTCTCCGGCAAAGGACAGGTCCTACCGGAGACTCCTTGTGCGTGGCGGAACTGATGGCAGGGCCAGAGGGAAGTGCTGCTGAAACGAGGCCTCGTCCTTTTTGCTTTAGGCAGGATTCTGATTCCTGAAGAGCACAGCCTCTTGGTGCATCTGATGATAAAAGCTGATAGCCAATTTGTCATGATCCCATCGAGGGCACTCAGTGCACCCAGGGAGACCTGGCGGTGATTACTGCCAAGCTGTGAGCTTTGCCCGCAAAGGGAGCTCTTGAAGGCAAAGCCAAAATCTGGTGTCAGATATTAATCACCAGGGACTCCAACCATCTCCTCAGTATTTTTCATCCCATGAGGTGCCTGGGCACGACTGAGAATCCAGAAGCAGTGGTCTCCCTGCAGCCACAGGGGCCGAGGCCTTCAGGCCTCCACCCCCCTGACCAGCTCTCTCCTCACATCTTGCAAAACCAGAACCTATCTGAGGTCACAGGAGGGTTTCTGTGCTGGTGAAAAGGGGGCGATTTAAAAAGCTTTCTTTTACTTCACCAATTTTTGAAATGACCCAGCTCTCCCAGGGGCAGTCTATTTAGACCTGAATCCAGGCTGGGCGGCGCAGAACTACAGCGCCCAGAAGAAAGCAGGTGTGTCGCCATGGGGGGGCTTACTGACAGCTCCTGGCTCTGAAGAGCCTGGGGCAGAGTGGGCCTAACACTGCTGGAAGCCTGGCTGTAATGGCTGGGGTTGAGAGGGAGCAGAGGACAATGCCCACTCCTCTCTGCATGAGGCCTAGGTACCCTCCAGGACAGTACTACCCCAACAGGGTTTCTGTGATGATGGAAGCCTTGTCTGTGCTGCCCATGGGTAGACACTAGCCACGGGTGGCCAGGGAGCCCCTGAAGTGTGGCCAGTGTGACTGAGGGACTTAACGCTTCATTTTATTTAATTTTTAATTCATTTTGATGTAAAGAGCTACATAGGGCTAATGGCGACCATATTGGACAGCACAGCTCTAAGGCCCTCTGGAGTGAAGGTGGGCTCCATGACAGGCCCGGGAGAACTATTTGTTGTTGTTGTTGTTGCTGCACAAAAGAGGTTAAATAGACCTGAGAGACCCAAAGTAACTCAGACATGCTATGACTTTGAAGTTAAATAGATCTGGACCTGACTATTGACTTTGCCACAACTAGTGGTAGAAGCCTGGAGAAGAACTTAATATCTTCTTACTCTATAAAATGGGAATAAAAATGATCTCCTTTAGCCCAGCCTGTGTGGCTTGATTCCTGGTCAGTCAGGGCACATGCTCAGGTTGTAGGCTTGATCCCCAGTAGGGGGTATGCAGGAGGCAGGCAAACAATGATTCTCATCAATGATGTTTCATCTCTCTGTCCCTCTCCCTTCCTCTCTGAAATCAATAAAAATACATTATTAAAAAATTACCTCCTTTAAAGTGTTCGGTATAATGCTTGGCACACATTAGGATCTCAAAAAAAATTATAGCTCCAACAAAATTTCTGGCAGACAATTAGAATCACTAAGTATTACTGGACTCAAGCTAAATATATAAAAACATAATTTCCTTACACCTACAACTACTAATTATGTGATTTTAAAAATCCCATTAAAAATAGAAATAATTATAAACACACAGGACTAAATCTAACTTGCTTTTTTATAAAAGGTACTTGTTCTGCATGGAGAATTTACTTAATTTAAAATAAATCTAAGGAGAGATTTACCATGTTCATGGATGAAAAGATACATAACATAAGATGGCAATTACCTCTTTAAATTAATCTACAAATTGAATGTAATTCCAGTCAAAATCTCAACAAAGGTTTTAAAACTTGACATATTGCCCTAAAAGCCATGTGAGTATATAAAGGGGTCATTAAGACAATTTCAGAGAAGCAGGATATTCAGAGACTTATTAGTAATCCCCACATACAGTATCTTGGCATTCAACAGAGACAGCATTGTAAGTCAGTGGAGAAAAGAAGGGCTATTTAATGAATAATGCTGGGACAACTGGCCACTTTGTATGCAAAGGGATAAATTAGGTTTTTACACCAAATATCATATACAAAATAAATTACAGGTGGATTGTGTGTTATGCCACAAGTAAAAGCCACACAAAAAAATAGCTAAACTCAACCTCACGAAAGTATAAAACTTCAATGGTTTAAAATTTGCCAAAACGTTAAAAGACAAGTCACAGCCTAGGAGATGAATGAGCAAGAAGGAAATCTGCCAGCGGTCAACCTCCTTTGACTTCAAGCTGCCAGTCTTCCCCGAGTCTCCAGCCTGTCCGCCTACCCAGCAGATTTGGGATCTAGTAAACCTCCACAGTCAGGTGAGCCATTTTCTTAGGAAGTGGCCCTGAGAAAAGCAACTTTAGGAAGAACAACTACAAAGACCCTTAGGAAGGGACAAGTGGGGTGTCTCAGCCTCAGAAGTGACACACATAGTGGAGAGCAGTGAGCAAGGTAGGAAGAGCAATTTGAGATGAGTCTGGAGCAATTGTTGGGGGCAGAACACCTAGGCTCTTGTGGCCCATAAGGAGGAGCTTGGGTTTTACTGTAATTGAAGTTTGACTATGTAGAGGATTTATCACAGAATAAAGATGGAGACCGGTTAGAAGGCTGATATAAGAGGCCAGATGAGGGATTGATATAGATGATCCCAATTATTCACATGATAAAGTCCAGAACTCTTTCCCTTTGAAGGATCTAAGCAAGATACACTGTAGTATTCCCAGCAGTCCTCCTAAATGACTGTGAGTATAAAATGTCCAAATTCACTAACATTAATTTCCACAATATATATTTTTAAAAATCCCAAAACACCAACTACAGAATTCCTTCACAAGGCCTTCTGCCAAAACTGGTGGGGCTTCCATGTGCTTCCCCATGAAACGTGGGGTTGATGGTCTGTAAAAAAAATCTTTAATTTTTGCTGAGGGAGAGGTAAATATGGGGAATCTCTGCATATCTAGATTTGCTTGAGATCATAAAAAGATGCTCAGGAAGTTGAGCTCTGCATTTCATTTCAGGATCTCGCTTGACCATGGGATATTTCATCAAGATCCTACATCTAGGCATTCAGAGGCAATGCCTACTTCACCAACTACAAAACTAGCATCACAGAGCACGCACCCATGGCAGGATATTTCCAAGCCATACATCGTTTTGCTTCATTATGATCCCAAGTGGGAAAGGAGAACTGAGTCAGAGGTCTGGGCTCTCTGCTCTTCTCTGCCACTGCACCGGATGTTAGGACTCCCTGGGATTTTATCCTGGGTCTTCTATCATTAATCTCAGCTCAACTGCTGGAAATACCTCTTCCCTCATGCTTTAAGTTATGTGCTGACGACCACTCCAACCTGTTATTTCTAGCACTGATCCATTAACCTGCCAAATGGATCTTTTCACATGACTGTCCCAAAGACATTTCCAACTCATTTTATCCCAAATGAGCTCATTATCTTCCCTCTTCTCCCCTTCCCTGTTTCCTCAGCCTCCTATGTTCCTTCTCTCAATTGACAGCATGCCACCCTCCACTCAGCCCCACAAGCCAATGATCCAATATCCTCATTTCCCTTGTCCTCTCTGACCCATGACTACCTTATCTAAAGCTACTTAAGAGAAAAGGGTGAATGCATGAACTTCATTGGGGTTAAAAGTTAGGTGACTGAAGCAATAACTTGGGAAGGGTAACTTATGATAATGAAAGGAAGATGGTAAGCCAATAAAGGAGAGTTTCTATTCCAATATTTTAAAACAGGGTTCCTGATAAATAAATAATCATACTTCAAAAAGATATGATCCCTCTTTATCACAGAAATATGTGATATTTGTCTTCCTAAAACTGAAGACAATGACTTAAATAGTGACTACATGGTTGTGTATTTATTATATTTATACATATTTTATTTTGTTCATGCCATGATAAATATTTGCATGCATGAAAATAAATCAATAACAAAGCAACTAATAAGTTTTTCTCCTTAGTTTCCATTGTCCTAGGTCCTAGGAGATGTGTCGGTAAACATACTGCTTTGAGTTATGTCTGACATTTTGCTGCCTAAGATCTTTATGGTTTCTTGTATTACATTTCAGTCTTTTATCCATTTGAGTTTATTTTTGTGTATTGTGTGAGTTGGTGGTCTAGTTTAATTTTTTTGCATGTATTTGTCCAATTTTCCCAACGCCATTTATTGAAGAGACTGTCTTGACTCCATTACATACGTTATATGCCTTCTTTGCCAAATATAAATTGAGCATAATGGCTTGGGTCAATTTCTGGGTTCTCTGTTCTGTTCCATTGGTCTATGTCTGATCTTGTGCCAGTACCAGACTGTTTTGAGAATAGTGGCATTGTAATATGGCTTGATATCTGATATTGTGATCCCTCTACCTTTTTCTTTTTTTCTCAGGATTTATCTGGCTATTTGGTGTGTATTTTTTTCATTCCATATAAATTTCTTGAGAGTTTTAGGTCTGTAAAATATGCATTGGTATTTTAATGGGGATTACATTGAATCTATAGATAGCTTTGGGTAGTATGGACATTTTAAGTATGTTGGTTCTATCAATCCATGAACATGGTATATTCTTCCACTTGATTATATCTACCTCAATCTCATTTTTCAATGTCTTATAGTTTTCTGAGTACAGATCTTTTACCTCCTTAGTTAAGTTTATTCCTAGGTATTTTGACATCATACTCAATGGGTAAAAACTAAAACCATATCCCCCTAATAAGAGGAACAAGACAGGGATGCCCACTTTCACCATTCCTATTTGACGTAGTATTGGAAGTGCTAGCCATAGTGATCAAACAAGTAGAAGAAATAAAAGGTAATCAAATTGGAAAAGAAGAAGTAATACTGTTTTTGCAGATGACATGATATTGTGCAACTAATAAGTTTTTATATGTAAAACTCAAGAGTCTTATTTTTAAACCAAAGTTCTAGCTGGATTTTTAGTCCCAGGTTTTAGCAAATAGTTTAAAATAGAACTGCCTGTTAAAGAACCAGGATTTTTAATAACATCAACCGATATTTTCATTTTCTCACCCCCTGATGTTAAACCACCACTCTTATCATTGGGGATGAGGGCATCTTCTTCCCAATGACACAGAAACTACATAGCGGCTGATTTCCTCAGTTCTTCTCTTAAAGAGGAAAATTAAAAATGCAATTTGAGACAAGTGGTGATAGCCATGACAAGTAGGTAACTGACCTGTGTTCTATTTATCTTTTGATGCTATTGTCACTCTTTCTCCCAATTTCTTTAAGCAAAATGGGAAGGAAGGAGGTTTACAACCTGGTCCTGGGAGGGAGGGGAGCTCCTTTGGAAATGGACACCTCCCAAAGCTTGAATTGCCCAAGAACCAGTGTTTTCCAGGTTACGGCCAGCTCTGCTGGAACGCTCTAACTGCAAAAGCAGCCCTTCAGCAGAAACCTACCACAAATAAATGTGTTCTTTTTAGAAGAGTTTGCCTGTTATATGTTTGGGAGCTTATTTTTATAGACATATTTCCTAGTAGGTGTGAGATGATGCTACTTAAGAGAGAGAGAGCCATTAACATCATTCCAACTGAGATAGCCTTCAGGACAAACTCGCTCTGTGAGAGAACTTTATTTTTGTTTAAAGCATTTTTATTGTAGATAGAGCCACTTGGTCCAGTTTAACCACAGACTTAAGAAACCAAATGAGGCAAAACACACACACACACACACACACACACACACACACACACACACACCAAAAACAAAACCAACAGAAACAACAACAAAAAGAAACAAAAACAACACTTCCTTTCTTTGAAGCCCAAGAAACTGAGAGGTCAGTGAAATGTGAGCTGGTTAGACAGGGACTTGAATTAATCAAGTTTCTAGGTTCAAATAAAGAAATAGTTTATTAGCCAATATCTGCTCAGGTTCCAGTGAACCCACTGTGCAACCTTCACCATGTATGACTGGAAACAAAGATCAAAAGCACAGAATTTTTAAGTTAAAGATCACGAGTTCAACTACTTCATGTGACCGAAGAGGAAAATGAGGCTCAGATAAACTGATTTGCTCTGAAGAAGGAAGATGATTGGCTCAAGGTCACTCAATGAGTTATTGGACAGCTGACTTTCTTAGTGCCCCACAGTGCCCTGCCCACCATACCCAACGACCAGCTACAACTCCCTCTGTGGACCGTGGATGGAAGGTGGTGCCATTTGATGGGAATCACAGTCAAGAGCCTTGGCGTCACTCTCCCCGCCCACCTGGACGTGATTTATCTGTGGCGATGAATTAACCCACAGTGCGTGCAGCGACCACCACAGCTGCCTGCTCTTTCTAAATAGTCATGAGAATGTCGCTCACTGAGAAACCTTTGAAAACTGCCTTGAGAAAATAACTTCGAAGACTTCTTGGGCAGCCCAAATAAAAGGAAGCCTGTGCTCTTCTTGCCTTGCTGGTGGGTCAGCAGTTCCAGCCCCGCTCAGAGGAGGTGCCACTGAAGGGCCTTCCATACTCACCATGGAACCAGGGGGCTATGGTGTCAGAGGTCTTCTCATAGCCTGCTCGCAGGGGTAGCTGCTCCTCCTTAAACCATCGGATGATGTCCTCCTGGGCAGAGCTGGGTGCTGTCCTTGTCACTCCCTGATTTCTGTTATTTATAGGACCATTTATCAAGTTAGATTTATCTAATTTAAAAATAATGCCATCAAAAACATATACAGAGCGAGACAAACATAGGTTTACAGTTGTAAGTATGCAAAAGAGAATATATTCTTATTTATTAATTAATTGTTGTGTTACTTTCCAATGAACAGCTATAACACTGTAAACCTACTTTTGCCCAGGAAGGGGGGAGGGAGGGAGAGATGAGGATTATAGACATTTAAAGATTTAATCACATGGGCTGAGCTAATGGGAGGTTGGACATCTGCACACTGCCACACTTTTCAAGAGCAGAAAATAAATCTGTCATGTGTTCTACTAGCTCTTACAGGGCTAGTCTTGGGTATGCGCTACTGCTGTGTTAACACGTAGATTTTAATTTATTTTTAGCATGAATTAGAAGCTCCATTAACTCCTGATTAAAACTTGAGAAAATGAGCATTAAAAAGTAAAATGCAGCCCAGCACTGTTTTCCTAGAGAGCATGCCCTTGCAAACACAATAAATCAAATGCAATAAAACAAACCTCTTTCTTAACATTTTCATTATTCAGTTTTTCCTTCTTTCTCTATCCACTCACCTCCCTGACTTGTTTTTTCCCCCTCAAACACACTTTGAAGAAGTTTAGTTCTGTTAAAAGACGGCCTGAGAAGTACAAAGTTGAAGGAAGACGAGTGTTTTGAGATTGGGAAGAGAAAGATACAGGCAGCAGAAGCCTTTGGAAAGCAATTGGGTAATAGCAGAACTTAAGTTCCATTACAAAAGTGCCATTGCAGTGGAATACACACATTCCACACAACAGCCCACTATTGGAACAGATTTCCATGTAGAAACAACAACAACTAGTTTGGATGAACTACTGGAATGTCCTTTCATGGTCAATTAACGTTATGGCTCTTCATGCTTTTATGGTAACACTAGAGGCCCGATGCATGAAATTCATGCAAGGAGCTCTGAGGGCTGGGGCGGCAGTCCCTACTTAATTTGGAAGTTCATCCAGAATATCATCTGGAAGGTCACTTGGCTATCCAGTCTAATTAGCATATTACCCTTTTAATATTATAGTATGCTACCATGAGTTACATGCGACATATATATCAGATGGACATACATGCATGTACATATGCATCTATATACATACAAAACATTTAGGAGAAAAATAGCCTATAATACTTGACTTTCCTGGAAGTAGATGCTGTGTCACTTGAAATTACATAAATTCTCTTACTGGCTTTCAAATTAGTTTTATTTTCCGTGAAGAGTTTTTGGAGATTAAGGGAAAACTCCAAGGACAGCCGGTCTCTGTGATTTCCTGGGCTGGCTCCTAGGTGACCTCGGTCACCACCGTTCAAAGCACCAGCCCTAAAACCATCCGGTCTGGCTGCCTCACAGGAAGCATTTCATGCCAGTGTCTTAAGTTGGAAAGAATGAGCTAAATGAGCACAGCTTAAAACAAGAATTGCCCTCAGTAAAGGCCACCTTCATGGCTGTCAATCACATACACTGTGCTCTAAAAATAGTGCGGGCGAGGGCACAGGTCTTTCTCCAGCCTCAGTAAAGCCTGGAGAACAGACGTGGGTACTCGCACCTCCTGCCGGGGTCCCTGGCCTATGCTCCCAGATCAGCTCAGGCGCTGGCCAGGGCCCCGCAGGAAGGAAGGAGCTCACGTCTTTGTGACTTGGTCACAAAACTGCTAGGAGACCTGCTTCCTGGTTTTGTTGTCCATAAGAAAAAAAGTCATTCCCCAAACGGTCACTTTGTAGAACATGGTCATTAAGTCCCAAAAATGGCACTTTTCTGTTGAGTAAGCAGAAATAATTATATAGGAAAAGATCCACCTTTGTGTTACCCCTGAGATCATAGCCCTATCAGGGAAAAACCTTGCCGAAAACTACTGACTACGAGTGAAGGGAAACTTTTTTATTTCTCCACTCTCACTAAAAAGGAGCATTTTCAGTTTTCATTTCAGAAGGCAAGGCTTTATAGAAAGTCCTGTTTCATTCAGTCGATATTTGGTTTCTCCTACAGAGGAGTGTTTTCAGTTTTTATTTCAGAAGGCAAGGCTTTATAGAAAGTCCTGTTTCATTCAGTCAATATTTGGTTTCTCCTGGTTATTGTGCATGCCATCTTTCTATATATTAGAACATGAAACAAACATATATCAGTAACCAGGAGAAAATAATTTTATAATTGGCTTCTGCTTTTATGACACCTTTTCTTTAGGAATTGTTTTGCCTAACCCAGGAGGCAAAAGTATGATCGTCAACAAAGAGGTCATTCAAAAAAGGAATGTTTCCAAATTCTCAACAGGTGAGGCTGCCTACATACCTGAGAGAGAATTACCACCAAACCTTGAATCCTGAGCAACTAAAATTGCTCTACTGACATGACAGCAAGCCCTTAGGTCCTTACTCTGGTATTCTTTTACTGCTAAGAGCGATATTGGGAATCAATGGAACTGTAGTTGTCTCCTCCTGTCCCTTCATTGGCTCACTCGCTGCCACCAGGTGGGGATGGGCTGGTGGCACAGGAAGCTAGTGAATTCAAGGCATACCTTCCCTGAGTTACTGGGTATCTCTACACTAATAAAAGAATAAGATGCAAATTGACTGTACCTTCACGATGCCCACCAGCCAATCAAGAGTGAGTATGCAAATTAACCCAATAAAAATGGCAGGTTAATTTGCATACGCAGGCATTCCAATCCACCCCAGCTGTTCTGGGCCTCTTGGGAGAAGGAGGAAGGTGGAAAGGCAGCTCCAGGGCTGGAGTGAAAAGGCAGCTCTGGCCAGAACAAAGGTGGTGTCGGGAACCAGGGGAAGGAAGGCCCATTCTTGCACCAATCTTCATGCATCAGGCCTCTAGTGTTAGTTATAACAACTGTGGATGTTTTAGAGATAAGAAGGGGAGGAGTGGTGGACAAGGCGTCTTAGGAAGACAGGCTTAGAGGAGAGGCTGAACTGAGTTACTCAACTCATTTCAACCCTCATCCTTAAAGCCATCTGCGCGGCTTCTCACCTGAAAGGCTTGGGAGGGTATTCCGCTGGGTTCAGGAATTTAGGCTTGGGTGGAAGGGGGGGTCTCTTTGGTTTCAGAGGAACACTCGGGGGGCTCTGCAGTCCCTCACTGCTCCTTCCATTTTGGGATAACCTCTTGTAGTCTTCCCGTGCTTGCTTAGCCAAGGAGCGTCTCTTCTCATCAGCCGCTTTGGATTTTCGTACTGGAAAGACAAAAGGTCTGAGAAAGGCCCCTGCCAGCCCCTGGAGCAGGTTAGAAGAATCAGCACCACAGCTGGAGAGCAGACTCTGGCATCTGCTGACAACAATGAGCAGTCATGGTCACCGCCTCTTATTCAGGTAGTTAGGGCTTGTGTGTTCACCACTGCCTGGTGCTCAGAGCAGAATTCCTCTCTATGCCAGAGTTCGGGGACTATCCGAGAGAGAGAGAGAGAGAGAGAGAGAGAGAGAGAGAGAGAGAGAGAGAGAGAAGAGGAGGAGGAAGGGACAAGACCGAAATGTGGAACCCTTGCTTGGAGAATTTCCTGCAGGTGGCAAGACTAAGTGATGAGTCACAGCCCAAATGAGGATTCCAGTTGGCAGAGGGTCTTCGAATCATAAGAGGCAATAAACCCTTCACACAAGTAAGAGTTCAAGATGTCACACGTGCTCTGAGTCCTGAGCAAGAATCAAGCTGTCAGCAACTTGTCAGTGGCTCAGGCTGTGCAGGGGGTGGTCGGGCAGGGAGGTTTACCACCAGCCACAGGCGGAGCCCACAGTGAGCTGAGCCTGTCAGCCCATAAAGCAAAGTGATTCTGACCACAGACCATCATAAAGCGGGTTGGTACACATCAAAGCACCCCAACGCTGCCTCTCTCTATTGCTTTTGTAAACAGGGGGTTTACTGTTTTATTTTGCTTTTGTTCAGTCACATAGGATTACAGGACTGTAATGCGGGACCTAAGAATAATTTTTCTCGAGTATGTTTACATTTCAGGCAACGTTAGTCAAATCCTGTTATGTTTGACTTCAAAGAGATGCCAAAGATATTCCATTATGCTAGGATTTCACCGCACACAAGTGGCTGGCTCTTGCAAGTGTTTTCATTTCACACACAAAAAAAATTGTCCTTTGAATGGTGTTCCTTGTAACGGGACTGAAGATCCATTTAGGATTCTCAGCATCTTGCAAAACACTGCCACCCCTCTTCCTCCAGCTGCCGCGGGGCTGCTCTGGCGGTTCAGGCTTCTGTCCGATGGAAACCCAGTTCCATTTCCAACCTGAGCTCGCCAGGCATCCTCCGCACCTGTGCTCGGCCCTCCCCTGCTCTGACTTCTTCCCGAGGGGATTACCCCTGGCCGTGCTAATTCAAAAAGGTGTCAGGGTCGGTCATAGGCTGGGGAAGGATGCTAAGATATCCAGCCCGTTTCTCCTGTGCTCTTCTGATTACAAAGTTAAGATGTATTCACTGTTGAAAATTTAGAAAATCACAGAATAACAAGAAGAAGTCAAATTAAGTAATCCTGAACCCCACTTCTCGAATGTTAACACGTTAATATATAGCCTTCCATTTAGATACTTGTCCTTTAGATACTTAGACATCTGAAAATAGAGATAGCTTGCATAGTATTGTATAATGTTTTTTCTTCTCCAAAATAAAAAAAAAACATAAACATATTCAAAGGTCATAAAACACTCTTTGGAAACCTGTTTATTTTTTCCCATAGCTACATAGCATCCTATCAGGTAGACATACCATCATTTCGATGGCCCAAAGATGAACGAGAACCTTTTTTGCAATTCGACAAATGGCTCATAAGCCTGTCAGTGATAATTAATGTGAAAATGCCTTTTGGTGACCTCTTTCAGTGCTTTGCAGGTGGACCGTTTCATTTCGTGAACCAATCAGCTCAGAGAGGCCACCTCTGGGTACTCACAGGATGCTTGCCACTCCGAGTCTTCCTTCCAGCTCTTATAAATCTGCTTGGTTCTCTCCTCATCTATTTGTTTTATTTCTTCGTCTTGTGTTTTATTCGTGGATTCTTTCTTCTGATTAAGAAAAAAATATAAAAAAAAACAAACAGAAACAAACACGAGTGACCGAGTGTGGCAGTTTCCCTCCAGGAGGAGGGCTCGAGGCACCTGACTCCTACCTTACGCCCTCTGGCCCCAGGAGGCAATGGAGCCGGCTCAGCACCATCGGATGGCACATCTCCACCGCTGGGCACCAAACCTCTCTCAGGCTGGTTTCCCCGGAGAAAAATTAGAAAATTCAGAATATTTCATAGGGTTATAGTGAGGGTTAAATAATTCTTTTTTGAAAGTGCCTAGCACAGTGTGTAGCAGATAGTAAGAATTCTATACATATTCATTGTTCTGAGACATGGCACTTATCTGCTTTAAACGGAGCCCCGTGAAGTGGAGGGTAAATACCACTGTATGGTGGCAGGTGAAACACTATGGTTGCCGATGGCTTCACAGAATTAACGGCACCTCCCTACAGCCATCCCAGCTGTGTCTCCACGGGTCCTCCAACCTTGTGTCTGAACACATGGTGCTTGCACATGGTTTGGGTGACTCAAGGGGTATTTTTTATTTAGTTAAAAAAAAATAAGCCAAAGATATTTTTAAAAAGCATCCTCTTTGAGAATGGGAAATATAAAATAAGAACTATGGAAAATATAGAAAAGAAACACAAGTCTTCCCTTAAAAAATGAATTCGGGTCTTTTTATGGTAAAATATACATAACATAAAGTTTTCCGTCTTACTCACTTTTAAGTGTACAGGTCTGTAGAATTAAGAACATCCAAGGGAATTCGTTTTTAACTAAAGAGAGACTAACGCATCAAATCACTGAGACCTAGGCTGTACTTTGTTTATTTGGACCCGACCCTGAGTACTCATAAGAAAGCTGGACGTACACGTTGGGGCACTGAGTAAAGCCTTGGTGCGCTAAGGAAGGGAACACACTGAGAGGGGCAGGGCGGTTGTTTTACTCTCCATCGCAACAATGACAGCGGACTTTTTCCTTTTGTGCTTTCCTCTGGAAAGGTAAAGGCTGTCTTGCTATTAAATTGTTTCACTAGAACGAAAATCCAAACCTTGATGCTGTGAGACTTGTTTTCAATTATTGTGAGAAGTCATAAATCACAGTTGATGTGAAAGGTGGTAATTCATAAACTGTACTTCACCTCAAATATTACTAAAATTTTATTTACTGTTTTCATTTTTTTCTCTCTTATACTCTGTTCCTGCCTAGAGCTAAGTCCCCTTGGTTTATCAATATTATAAAAGCCAGAGAACAGCTTTTGGTATTAAAAATGGCTGCATAACTTTGACATCCCCTTACTGAAGCTGTTTACAAGCCTGCAACACAAAAAAAGTGTCTCTAGCAATGTCTAAGCTCAAAAAGAAAAAAGAAAACATACTCTGAAACACAAAGTGGAGCTTCATAGTGAATAATATTGTAATTACTATCTATGGTGCCAAGTGGGTACTTGAAATATCTGGGGAACACTTTGTAAAGTCTGTCTAACTCTTATGCTGTTCATCTCAAACTAAAACAATATAATATTGAATGTAAACTAATTGAAAAATAAGAAGTTTAAAAAGTGGAGCTTTGTATTACATACGTGTGTGTGTGTGTGTGTGTGTGTATTTTTTTAAAAATTTTTTAAAAATATATTTTTATTGCTTTCAGAGAGCAATGGGGAGAGAGAGAGAGAAACATAAATGATGAGAGAGAATCATTGATTGGCTGCCTCCTGCATGACCCTTACTGAGGATCGAGCCCACAACCTGGGTGTGTGCCCTTGACTGGACTTGAACCTGGGACCCTTCAGTCCCCAGGCCGATGCTCTGTTCACTGAGTCAAGTTGGCTATGGCTCCACATGTATATTTTTAAATTATTTAAAATTAGCCCTAGCCAGTTTGGCTCAGTGGATAGAGCATCAGCCTGCGAACTGAAGGGTCCCGGGTTCCATTCCTGTCAAGGGTACACGACTGGGTTGTGGGTTCAATCCCCAGTAGGGGGCATTCAGGAGGCAGCCCATCAATGATTCTCTCTCATCATAGATGTCTCTCTCCCTCCCTCTTCCTTCCTGATATCAATAAAAATATACTTTTAAAAAGAAATAATTTAAAATTCCTTAAAAATGTGATTATAACATTAGACTGTGACATAATAAATATTATTGCTTAGAAGGAGCAAAAAATTTACAAAATGAGCCTACCTAAGGGAAAATATTAAGTTAATAATGCAGATGATACTAAAATGTTTGAGTGTGCTATCTTTAGTGAATCATATTCCTATTTAATCTACAGTGTAATTATGTATGGGCATCGTGGGAAAGGAGACAAAGTTAATGAGTTTCACAGAGTGACAGCAGATGAGACCTGACCCTGACTACTATACTTACTCAAAGCAGCTAGAAAACTTAGCAACTTGTCCTGAGTGTCTCTAAGAATTCCCTCAGAAAATTTTTAGCAAATCTTCACAGGTTGATCTTTACTTTCTCTATTTAGAAACTTTCATGTCCTCTTTAGAAGTATTTTATTGGGAGCATGTAGGCCCAGGATGGGGGCTGTGAGGCAGGCATGGGAGAGTCAAGGTGAAGTTCATGATGGGGGCTGTGAGCCAGGCATGGGAAGTCAAGGTGAATGTGAGGAGTGCAGAGGAGCCTTGCTGAGGCTGGACACGGGGCCAGGTGCCTGGCCAAGGTGCGGAGACAGAGAGGGGCAGATCCAGCTACTAAGGCATCTCATTCAGAAAGCCTCTCGTCCTGGCCTGCGGACCGGTTCCTCATAAGACCCTCTCCTGACCCCTGCGATAGGGAGGCCTGTTTTATTACTTTGTTCTATAGAGAGGCTTGGTATGTGACCTACTCAGTCATTCTCTTGAATTCTGACGTAATTTCTTAAGCTAGAGAAGGAATGAAATGGCACACCTCCTGGGCATTCTCGTGAGAAGATCTGAACACTGTGAGAGCCTGGCTGTCTCAGACCTAAAGTGTTTGAGCACCATTGATCCGGTCCACCATCCTCATTTTAGAGACAAGAAACCCCAGGCACAATCTAAACACCGATGTGCCTCCCACCTCAGACCACTTCTCTTTTCCATCTAAACTCACCTTCCGAATGATCTCATCTACCATCAGGGCTTGAAATAATTCCAAGACACCAAATTCCTTTTAAGTAGGGGGTCTCTGTGATTCTCGGCCCTTATCTCTCTTCTCACTTACTGAGCTCTCTGCCATTCGTTGGCCATGTCAAGTGAGCCTCTGTGCCTTCATACTTGCTGTTCCCTCTGCTGGGAACACACTTCCTCCCCCCACCCCCCCCCCCCCCATCCATCCACATAGCTCGCTCCCTTCATTTCTTCAGGTCTCTACTCCAATATCCCCTTCTCAGAGTGGCTTTCTCTGGCCACGTGCCTAAGACAGTGGTAGGCAAACCGCAGCTCGCGAGCCACATGCGGCTCTTTGGCCCCTTGAGTGTGGCTCTTCCACAAAATACCACGGCCTGGGCAAGTCTATTTTGAAGAAGTGGCGTTAGAAGAAGTTTAAGTTTAAAAAATGTGGCTCTCAAAAAGAAATTTCAATCGTTGTACTATTGATATTTGGCTCTGTTGACTAATGAGTTTGCCGACCACTGGTCTAAGAAACCAATTCCCACCCTCCCGGCATTCCTCAGCTCCCTTATCCTGACTTGTTTTCCTCCATACCACTGATGATCAGTTGACTTCATAGAAATGTTTATTGTCTGTATCCCCCACTGGAATACAAGCTTCCCTGGGCAGGACGTCTATCTGTATTGTTCATTGTGTCTCCAATCCCCATAACAGTGCCTAGCATGGGGGAGAAACTCAGCCAATGGTGGAGAATGGACACAGATCCTTTGTCTTTCTCACCTCTATCTTTCTCATTTAAAATGATTACATGTACTCCAGGCAACGTTACTGAAATTTTCCTTTAGATACGCTATTGCTGCTTTTTAAGAAAGAAGTACGTATTATACCTAGAGGACTGACTACAGCTCCAAAACTTCACCAAGATTTCTTGAAGTCTCAGTTGTGCAAATTATCCGGGTTCATGTATGTCCCTACTGAGAAATCAGGAAATCGATCTCACTGTCCACTGGAATACAGCTCAGGGGCCTGGAACACAGCCCAGGGGCCTGCTCACCACAGCCCCCATGCCAGGCCTGTGGTCACTCAGAACCTTCTCTCTCTCTTTTTTTTTTTAAATATATATATTTTATTGGGTTTTTTTACAGAGAGGAATAGAGAAGGATAGAGAGTTAGAAACATCGATGAGAGAGAAACATCGATTAGCTGCCTCTTGCACACCCCCTACGGGGATGTGCCCGCAACCAATGTACATGCCCTTGACGGAATCAAACCTGGGACCTTTCAGTCCTCAGACCGACGCTCTACCACTGAGCCAAACCGGTTTCGGCGGAACCTTCTCTTTACAGCCTCCTACCTGACCCTGCTTTTCCAGACTCTGCAGGTCAAGTCCTACCACAGTTTGCAAGCACCAGCCTATGCTCACTGATTGTGCGCAATGGATGATACAATTCCAACCTAGCACAATGAGGCAGTGGGCACGGCCTGCAGGGAGGATCATGTCTGGCCAGAGGGAGAGACTCTGAGTGCTGGAGGGCCTCTGGCACAGTGGACACAGGTGGTACAAGGCTGGTCACCATAAAGGGACAGGCTCATAGAAACAATGAACACAGAAGAAACTTAGTCTGAAGTCACTATTTCTGCCAAGTCTGTGCCTCATTTTCTCTCACTGAAGTCAGTCTTCCCACAGTGTTTGCAGCAGCCCAGGATATCGCCGCGTTCTAGACCTTCGTCAGGAGTCTAGCGGCTCTGTCTTGGCATCTGTTCTTTCCATGACACTCAAGACTCCTTCAACTCCAGATAAAACGGCAAAGATGAATCGCTAGGCTCACACTCTTTTAAAGACAGATTCCATATCCTCTGCTTAATTTCATTTCCGCATGAGACTAATATAGCAAGTTGTGAAACATTAGTGGAAATGGCGATGCATTTAGCCCCCTGAAGATGGAATGTAAATTCCTTTACCTGGTGAAATCCATATGTCTTCATACGATTGATAGAATCTGTCAACATTTGTTGAATATTTCTTGAGGAACTGGAGGGTGACTAAAAATTAAATGAAACACATTTTTATACCATTTAGAGCCGCAATGCAGTTTCAGAAAAGAATCAGTTAATGTTTCCCTCCTTTCAGTGTGCCCTGGTGCTGCCCCCACCCTCACAGTTGGACCCACTAGTGTCCCACCAACACCTGAGTTCCTGAGCAGATGCCGACGGAGGCACTGGGATATGTGCAGCCTCAGCCCCCAACTCAGTGGGGCTTAGCAATCAATTGTTACCCAGAGCCAGGAACTGGTGGTTTGCTCATGACAAGCAGGTTTGCATGGCTTGCTCCCAATGGGCACCGGGGTCCCTGAGATGACTTCTAGATGCCAACATTCCTGCTCTTTAAAATATCTATCTATTTTTCTATTTTTCTATCTATCTATCTATCTATCTATCTATCTATCTATCTATCTATCATCTATCTATCTATCATCTGGCTAATATGCTAAGTGTCCTTCCAGGTAATGACAACATGTAGCAACATCCAGCTTCCTTTCCCTAGCAACTACCCTCCTTGGAGTTTCTTCAGCCCAGGAACACGACTTGCTTTACAGCCAGGTGCAAACATTTTGCACTGTAACCAAATGTCTGTGAAATGTTTTCCCTTGCCTCATCTCATTTGATCCTCACAGAAGTCCTGGAGTAGGTAGGTAGGAGACTTGGTGGAATCCTATTTTCTTTTCATTAGCTGGAAAATGGAGAGTTAGAAAGCTGAGAAACTTGACCTGACTGAAAAGAAGTAAGAAATGGTGGACCTTGAAAATGACTTCAGGTTTTCTCACCGCGCAGAATACAGTCAAACACTGCTTCAGTTAAATATTTCACCCTTTGTTCTCCCTGCATGATCTACAATAATAATCTGCTTTGTGTGAATATTCACTGCTGTGTTGCTGACAATTGCCTGAAAGAGAAGTTGGGGTGCTTCAGTGGGCTGGGAAACATTTAGCTAGATCAGAAAGCAGGTCTAATTAAGCAAGTTTATTGTGTGTATGTGTGTATGTGTGTGTGTGTGTGTGTGTGTGTGTGTGTGTGTGTATAAATATGGCTAAGTTGACTTGCACAAGCATGATACATATAAAGCTCTTTCTAGTGCCAATTGCACGTGTGTATTTTGATCTGTCATTGTAAATCATGAATTTGGTTGACACTTCTATTATAGAGAAAGGATGAATAGCAATATTAAAATATTTCTTCTAATTAGTTTCCTTTCATTGTGTATGAATTCATGCACCAGGTCACTAGTATATATATATATTCTTTATTGATTTCAGAGAGGAAGAGAGAGATAGAAACATCAATGATAAGAATCATTGATCAGTTGCCTCCTACAAGCCCCACACTGGGGATTGAGACCACAATCCGTGCCCTGACTGGGAATCAAACTGTGACCTCCTGGTTCATAGGTTGATGCTCAGCCACAGAGCCAGTACTTTTTAATCTAAACTCTCCTCTTCCTCTTAATCCCTGCTCTACCCATGCCCTGCTTTAGGTCAGACCAGGGAAATGGTTAGTCTCTGCCATTTAACTGTATATGCCTTGCTCCTTATCTAAGTCTGGAGGCATGCTTGGAATGCCAGTCTGGTGACTGGGCACTCTGCCCAATTTCCCTGCCTGATCACATTCCTCCCCTCCCTCTCCCCTAACCTTGTTACCTGGCCCACTATCTGGGTTTCTGCTAATCTAGACGGATTTCCCAAGAGGCAACTCCTGCTAGTAGGGTTCCCAGATCCACTGTCTGGATTCCCTGATGTTATTCCTACTAGCCATGTACCAACCTCTCTGGCATTGTGACTAAGCTGGCATATCACACCAAGTGCCTCTTAAAACCAGGTCAGGTGCACAGCCCCCTGTCACCCAGTCCCTGGCTTGAGTACAGAGCCCAATATAGGCACCCACACACCATATTACCATGACGGTGTGCCTTGTGCTTGAGGACTCGTTACTGGATTTTAGGATAGATCAGAAATTGCATATTTTCAGCAAAAGTTGGTACCAAGAAGCAGCATGGAGCACAGAGGGTGCTTTAGGTATTTACTATGCTGTGTAACACACCTGTGCAGCTACCTCAGTTTCACCCCCTTTTTCTCAGTAGCTGTCATGTGCGCTCAGGTCCATGTGGGTAAGGTACCTCCAATACAATGGAGGTGGTAACGGTATTTTCCACTTCTATTCGGGTCCTAGAACCTCCTTCACACGTGCATCCAGGCCCCTCCCCCTTCCTTTGGGCTGCAATAGAGGTGGCAGTCACACTGGTACTAAGGACAGCAGAGCCACCAAAAGCCTGAGTCCCTACATGACTGAGCCCTTCTGAACCAGAACCCCATCCTGGATGTCTTAAGGGAGAAAGAGTCACTTCTATTGTGTTTTAACCATTGCCTTTCTGGTCGATTTGCTGCACAAGTTTAGTCTCTCTTAGCTGATAAAGCTGGTACAACTGCAGGCGGCACACTTGTAAGCTCTCTGCTGAGAGGTTTTATGAATCATGGGCAGTGCTATGGATGCTAATTCCATTAGTGGCTACTGGTCACCGGAGGCCTGCTTTGACCAGGCACTGTGTTAGTGGCATAGTCATATTTTTACTTTCTGGAAACATCTCTGATGGGTGGGCAGCATCATGTCTAATCTTCAGATGAAGAAAGTGAGTCTCAGAGGAGTTGAGTCGCTTCCTAAACTCACACAGCAGGCTGGTGCCAGAGTTTATGCTTTTGCCACTATGTCAACATTTTTACATCATGATAGGAAAGTAAGCTGCAGGTTAGAGATTTATTTTGCTTATCCCTTGGCAAAGTAATGAATCCTACAGGTTTCACAATGGCTACTTACATACTGCCTCACTTTTTCCTACTTTAATATCATAAAAAATACATAGCCGCTCCATAGCGAAGACAGAAGAGTGCAGTATCCAGTTCCTCTATTTGTGAACAGGTTAGAACTGTCTGTCAGGTTTTTGTGTAAGTCCGTCTGTTCAAAAGTCCAGGGCAGCTTTGGAGGGCTCGTTCTTGCAGTCCCTGACTATGTGTCCATTGTGAGGAATGTGAGCTTTAAAAACAGGCTCACCCTCCCTCTCCTCCATGACACGGGATTTATGAGAGATCGCCATTTTGCAAAAAAGGGATCAGTTTCTTTAATGTTGAAAATCTTCCTCAAGGACTGCAATACTGCTCTGGCCGCACCAGCTGCCCTCAGAGCCTCTCCATCATTTGGTTCAGGAGGATTTGGGCCGGTCCACTAGTAGAACGTTGGACCAAGGTTTGGTCAGCTGCACCTCCCCCAGGCTCAGCCTTTCCATTGCTGAGCAAACTGTGAGTTGTTTCCTGGATTAACATCAGGCTAACAGGCCCCAGGCACTGCTCTTCTAGCCCACATATTCCAGAGTGTTGTGTATTTCAGTTCTTCCCCCCATCACTTGGCAGTTACAGCCATCTGCGTGGGCACAACCCTTTAAACCTATTGTATGAGCTATTCTTTGTCCCTTGGAATTATCCCTCCAACAGTGTTTTCTAACTACTTGCTTTTTACTTATTATCTTATTTTTTTCTTTCCTTTCATATTTCTTTTCTTACTTTCAATATACTCATTGCTTTTACACCTACCAGTAGGGTGGGCTATTAATATTCTTAAAAATAACTCAAAAATAAGCACAGACACATGCACCAGACAATGGAAAGCATGTGGTGCTGTGGTGCCAGGAACGAAAGGGACCACAGTGACCGTCAGCACCATCTGCTGGTGGCAGTCAGAGTTTGAAGTTTTAGGTTTTGGTTTTAGTTACCAAAGCTGGTTCTTGGGTAGAAGAGTTTTAGCCTAAATAATGGATTCATTTAACAACCAGACCAGAGATCGATATTTCCATTCAAGGGCACCCATATGTCTAAAACATATTGTAAATTCTGAAACTATTTACACATGCTAAGAACCCATTTATAAAAATACTAATTTTTCAAGGTGAAAGAAGATTTGCCATTACTTTCAAGTGTTCATATAACATGAAGAACTTAATCAGGACTTGTGTAGAGCAGGTTCAATCAGGTACACTTACATGTGCTACAAATCCCTGCAATACACCAAGTACAACGAAATAGGCTATAATAGAAAAGAGGTTTCCTATATTAAAAAACAGCCAGATGAGTGTCTCACAAGTGGTCATTTACGACACCAATACCAAAGGGAGACAACCTCAGGAGTACCGCTGCCTCTCTGAGCATGCCCAGAGGAGGGATGAAGAGGCTTCTGGGAGAAGGTGCCATGCCACCTCTGAAGCTCCCACAGGTTGCTGTCTTCAGGGAATATGCTGAACGCAAGGAAGGGAGGCAAACTACCCGTCTGCCTAAATAATGTTTGCTTACAAAGCACTTTCAAGTCCAACACATCATCGGACCTTCATATCAACCCCATAAGGGTGTCAAACTGGTATTTTCCCTCTATTCAAAAAGCAAAGCGACATAGTAATAGGTAGAAAAGCAGAGACTGAACCCCATGTCCTCTCCATGTCTACAGCTTGCTCCTTCGGCAGGGTGTCCCAGAGAACGTATGTCTGCCTTCATGCGTGCAGGCCACTGCAGTCACCTCCCATCTGCCATATTACAGAGACTTTGGCAACTGCTGAAACTGTGGGTAGAGTTAAAGCAATCTTATCTGCTTCATATTTGCTTTATTTAAAGATAAAAACTATATTGCTGCAATGAACATGGGCATTATTCGCAATAGCCAAGACATGGAAGTAAACTAAGTGTCCTTCGATGGATGATTGGATAAAAAAGATGTGGTAAACACTTATATATATATAGTAGAATACTACTCAGCCATAAAAAATGAAATATTGCCATCTGTGACAACATGGATGGATCTTGAGAATTACACTAAGTGAAGTAAGTCAGATGGAAAAGGACAAGAAATGTATGATTTCATTCACATGTGAGCTATAAAACAAAACAACAAACAAAAACCAAACTCAAAGATATGTACACATATAATACCTTAATCAAAAAATGAGAAAAAAAAACACCACACACACACGAACAAAAAAACAAAAACACAAACAAACTCATAGATACAGACAACAGGATGGTGGTTACTACAGGGGAAGAGAGAGGATGAAGAGGGGGAAAGGGATCAAATATATGGCGATGGAAGGAAATTAAGCTTAGGATGAACACACAATAGAGCACACACAGATGTCATATGACAACGCTGTACACCTGAAATTTATATAATGTTATTAATCAATTAATTTAATAACACATTAAAATTTTCTATATTATATTTATGCAAAAACTCCAAAAAATAAAGAGAAAACTTGAAAGCCAATGGCATCAGGGGCTAATGGATATCCTACAGATACCGAATCAGAATACGGCCCCTCTAAACAGACTCAACTAAATCTGGGAGTAGAGCCCATCCATATTGGCCAAAGAACGGATATATACATACATATATAATTACCTTAGACTTAGAAGTATGGCAAATCGAATTGACATAAACAGTTGGTTTATCAAAAGATGCTGCTAGCAACATTGATAGCTAGCAACATCAACATTAAATGCTTATAAATTATATTCCCCATAGAAACTCTGTGTAGTATGGGGATTTATTCTAATTACACTTTTAAAACTGGTTTGAAAAATAGTTCAGTCTGGTCACTAAGTTAATGTTTACTCTACTTAAAAGCAGGGCTATGCAATCAAACCAAACGCCAAGCACCTTTAACCCCAAGAAAAGCAGAAAGTTCCCATAAATAGAACATTACTAACACTCAATCTTTACTGTGAAGATGAAAAAGTAAAATCAAGAGTTTACTTTTGCCAACAAACGACTAGGTTAAGTATTTACTCTCTCTGTCCCTAAAAACCTCTTAAATCCATGGTGTTCTTTACTAGGCTGATGGGCAGAATAATAACTTCCCAAAGAACTAGTTGGCTTAATTCACTGACATCTCGAATCTCGGCAAACACAGCAGGGACTGGCAGTTAGTAAAACCTCAGTAAGTATTTGTTGAATGGATGGACACCATTATAGATTTGTGAAGCACTTTCTCAAGCACTAAAAGAAATCCCAGTCTAGTTTTAATACTAATCAAGATAGACTGAATTCAAATTTATCTGAAAATCGATGGCTTATACCTCACCCATTTTGCTAGCCAGGTCACTGGACCAATCAGATCATTCCATTCCCCGCCATTGTAAACGAAAGAGGAAATTCCCAGTGATGACTATAATATCCAGCTTTTGAACATACCGGGAGTTGGCTTTTTTCTTTATAAAATAATGGGAGAGTCAGAAGAATGGGGCTGCGCTTTGATAAAGTGACTAGACTAACGAGATGAAAAACGGGACCATCAGTTCTACTGCTGAAAATATAGCACCTAGTCCCTGTGGGATGCTGTTACTGAAACACGAGTTAGGACAACAGAGCCCCTAGTGAGTCTTTTCCCTGATTCTCTAGCAAAATCTCTGCACAGAAGACTACTGGGTCGCCTGACTTAAAAGTACAACAGACTCCAATAGGATGTGTACTCCGATGGCACACCTTTAAATAATACACTATTTGAGCTTATTTTGAGCAGATTAAAGCGCAGAATGGCCACACTAAATGAGCATCCATCTACTTTCATCACACCTTCCCCCTAAAGCCCCTCAAAGCAATGCGCCAAGTACAGAGCTGGGCAGTACATCCCCAGAAAATGCAATAATGCAAGACTGATAGGGGCTGTTCAGGCAAAGCATTTCAGAGAGAGGAGAGTTTCAAAGGCCGCTCTTACATTCTCACCAGGGAGATTCCCTGATGCATGATCCATGAAAAAGAAGAAGAGCAAGGGAAAGAAAGAAATTATTCGATATAAAGTATCAGTATAAATAAAGGACTGTTAAGAGACTAGACAAGGAGTCTTAAACACATGATAGATTTTGGAAGTTTTGACACAATGGAAAATAGGAACCTAACTATAAACAATGATAGAAAAAATATTTACATCAGACATAATACTTTACATAGCAATTTTATATATATTATTTCATTTCATTCTTACATTCAGTATGTAGCCACGGTAACCTCTATTTTTTTTTAGAGATCAAATGACTGACTTCTAGTGGTCAATAGGACCCCATGTCTCCTAACTCAGGATTCCATCTGTTTTTCCTGGAACACTACCTCTAGTGAGCTGGATAAGTGAATTACTGCAAATATCAACAAAATGAAGTGTGTCATCAACTTCATAATGTACTACTCTCAAGACTAGAAATATTTTCCTCTTCTGCAATTTATTTTAAGCTTTTCGTGCAGCATCCTGTTTATAAAAACACAGCAGTTTAAATGGCTTTTAAGGCCCAGGATTTAAAAATACATCTTGTGTAAATTTTTATATTACAAACTACAAAATCCTATTACAGTTACACAGAACTACAGGGTAATTGTGTTACTCTCTGATTATGGCTGTCCTCTTGCATTAACAAAATGAGAACAATTAATTCCTCATCTCTTTTTACCTGGTATAGGCATTACTTGATCTCTCACAAATATAATATTGGCATGTGCCCTGCAAACATAGTAGAAGGGAATATACAAATGGGAAATAATTACTGGTTTGGGATTATTCCTTTTTTTCCCTTTGTATTCAACTCAAAATTCTAGTTTGCATTTCAGGAACACATTTCTCATACTGCTTTTCCCGTGGGCTTCCTGACTCTAAGTGGGAACCCAACTCCCTTTCGGGGGTTGGCAGTATGGCTTTCTACAGATGAGAGCCAGGTTACCCCAAGCTGGTTCCTCCAGGCCAGCAAGGGCATCTCTCGGGGGTGGGGCAGGCTTCTCCACCTTGCCTACTCACCAGGGTTTCATACTCACTTATTTTTTTAAATATATTTTTATTTATTTCAGAGAGGAAAGAAGAAGGAGAGAGAGAAACACCAATGATGAGAGAGAATCAATGATGAGAGAGAATCATTGATCAGCTGCCTCCTGCACGCCCCCCTATTGGGGATTGAGCCCGCAACCTGGGCATGTGCCCTTGCCCAGAATCAAACCGGGACCCTTCAGTCTGAAGTCTGATGTGCTATCCACTGAGCAAAACTTGCTAGGGCCATATTCACTCCTAATTAAGTCACCTAAGGGTCTGGGCTCTAATACAGCGTTTCATCCTTTACAGAAAGTCTAAGTCACATCGACCCCCAAACTTTGGTTGCTATGCAAGAGCACCTGGAGATGAATTAGTGTCCAAACAGACAATTCAGCATATTTTTTCTTTTCTTTTCTTTTCTTTGCGAAGTGGTCTGATCTTAGTATCTGGTTTCTGATTCTCTCCTTTATGAAAGCAGAAAACCAAAATCTGCTTTTAGGGAACTGTGGCTTTCTGAGTAGACAGCAAGGAAAACTGTGGTCTCGGAGGGAAAGCTAAGTGGAAGTGTCTCATCACTGGTATGTCTGAAAATCATTTGGTGGGTTGCTCCTTCACTGCTACCTACTAATGGGAACAGAATGCTATGAATTAGATTAACACTTAAAAATATATTTGAAAACCTCCATGGTCTCAATGTCAAGTTAACAAGCAAAATGTACATTTTAATGGCAAGATTTTATCAGTTGTTATAATGAAACCACAGACTTAAAAGCTGGTGTAAGAGCCTTGTGGCAGTGTGTGCAGTGTGTGTGTGTGTGTGTGTGTGTGTGTGTGTGTGTGCTTTGCCTGTGCGATGTGTGTCTGTGTGCACATGGTAGGCGTGAGAAGGTTTCACCTCTAACTACATTTGGTTAAAGAGGATATGAAGGGGAAGAATATTGCTCAAGGATTTTTAATCTGTTATCTTCAAGGTCTTATTATTTTTTGAATGCTTTGCATCCTGTATGTTTGTGTTCTATTTTTTTTAATCTCCTGTTTTTCAGTGTGGTCCACTCTGAAGGCCATTTCTGTAAAAATAGTGAGTGATTCTCTGGAAATAAAATCTACAAGTGAGCAGACACAGTTTTATTCAAGGTCCCCTTTAGGGCAAGGATAGTCTGGCAACCGATGGATGAATTCCCACCCAGCCTACACATTTCATATAACAGAGAAACAAAGGAGCTTATCTCTGAATCAGCGTTCTCTGCCGTTCTCCCAGCCACACTCAGAACTGTTCTTTTCTCTTCCAAATTCCCTTGCAGGAGGGGTTGGGGGGAGGCACTGGCTGCATTTGGAGGGCTGTCCACACTGGGGTCCCTAAGGATATCCTCTCAGCCTTGAGTGTCGAGTGCTTACCCAGCTCCCTCCCGGGGCTGGGAGCAGGGTGTCTGCTCACACAATGCATCGCCCAGCCTGCCATCTTCTCTGGTTCCTATTAACTCCTCGTCAGACTCGTGTTCTTTTGTCTGTGAGTGGCATCTGCTTCCCAACCTACATGTCTCAGAACCTGGCTGAGTGACAACTAAATCCCTTTCAAAATAGAAATTTGATCAGGTCAAGCCCTCGCTCCACAATCACTGACAATTCCCAATTGTTCTTGATAAAAACCAAGGGGCAAAACACTTAACTTGTTCCCAAGTCCCTATCCTTCCAGGGCTTGACCAGACCACCCCCTCACTCAATCATAATATCCTCTCCTCCTTCCCATCTACATCCAGTCAGAGCCCCCTGCTCCCCAGCTGCACACACCCTGCCACCCTGTCCCTTCGCTGGACCCGCCGGCCGCAGTCATCCTGTCTCGCCATCTCCAGGTCCCTGCAAAGCCGCCCTGCAATCCCTGCACTGCTCCCGTTCTAGCGTAATGGGGCGCATGGAAACGCCTCCTTTCCCTGGAGCAGGCACCATCTGAAATGGGGTGCCGTCTGCAGTCTCCCCCTGCTTCCTTCACCACAGAGGTCACGGCAGTAGGGACCCTGCTTTCGCTCCTAAGTGGCCATCTCACTGCCTCCCACGTACATAATGGGCACTTTTAAAATGAATGAGCAAATCAGCCCATGTGGGCCGTCTCGCTGTCTATATATGTTTTTTTCTAAGACCTTGAAGCATTTTCTCTGACGCTTTGGAAAGATGAAAAGCAGGAACAGAAAAAAAAAAACTTCTACCCACTTTTCCCACAGGCCTGTACCTACAGATTTCCTCGTCCCCTGGAGAGAGACCCCCAGTCTCTCTCCGTAGGAGATTTTGGCAAACATCTAAGGAAGGAACAGAAGAAGTGCCACTCTCCCTCTGATATTTATGACATGGGGAAAGAAGAGTAACCATGATATCTAATTTGTATTTCAATCTCTTGTCTTCCTAGTGAAATCTGTTTTCCAGGGAAGCATTGTAAATTCAAGGAGAAGCGTGCACACTTAATGCTCTGGAAGGAGGTGTTTTGTTGTCGCTGCTGTTCTTCACTTTAGGGGGACTGGGAAGGGGGCTGGCTGCTGGAGGCCTTTTGGTATGAGAGGTGTTGAGGGCAAAGCAGGCCTAGGAAAACCTGGGT
Source organism: Vespertilio murinus (assembly GCA_963924515.1). Taxonomy (NCBI): domain Eukaryota; kingdom Metazoa; phylum Chordata; class Mammalia; order Chiroptera; family Vespertilionidae; genus Vespertilio; species Vespertilio murinus. The sequence goes on from OZ004707.1 coordinate 25,109,273, forward strand.
GCCTCCCTGAACGTACTCAGGTTTGACCCTGGGGCGTGAGGCACATTTTAGGATTCTCTGGCCCTAAATATTTGGAGCGTCCTATGGACAGCCCTCTGCAAAGCTCCTTCACATTCCTCAGGTGAATAAGGCGATCGAGTGCAATAGTTAGGAGTGACCTAACTATTGGTAGGGCTCTTGCAGACCTAGTTTTGAATTCCAGTTCAGTCTTTTATCAGCTAGAAGGCCTTGGGCAGATGACATAAGCACTCCTAACCACAGCTTCCTCTCCTGTAAAAGGGACGAACACAAATCCCCCTAGCGAGCCACATGCAGCTCTTTGGCCCCTTGAGCGTGGCTCTTCCACAAAATACCACAACCTGGGCGAATCTGTTTTGAAGAAGTGGCAGTAGAAGATATTGAAGTTTAAAAAATGTGGCTCTCCAAAGAAATTTCAATCGTTGTACTGTTGATATTTGGCTCTGCTGACTAATGAGTTTGCCGACCACTGCCCTAGCACATAACTGTGCTGAGAATTAAAGGAGACACTCAGCAGTGTGCTGGCCATGGGATAAGCCTGTGAAGTAGGCAAGACAGAGAACTGAACCCCTTTCCCACGGCCTCAGAGAGGTGGAGATATGTAACTCGTGTCGTGGAGCTGAGGAGCAGAGCAGAAGTCAACATGCAAATCCTCCGCTAAGTCTCAGGGTAATGGGATTCCTAGCAGCAGGGGGTACTGGATAATATAGTACCGTTGTTCTTCCACACGACCCTCCGAGCAGCCAATTATGTCTGAGCTTCTGAAACACCTGAAGCAGGAGAGAACCCCTACCAGTTCTGAGTGTAAAATTCTGTTGTGTTGAGGAAACAGCTGTTCCCCACAACCACAGGCAGAACCTACGAAACCGAAGAGGCGCCGATGTTGGTCCTCAACAAAAAAGGGGGAGACTCAAGAGAACGAAACGTGGATCACAAGTGGGCTGGCGTTATGGGACCGGGGCCAGCAAACCTCAGCCTGCAGACTGACCCCGGCCCTCTGCCCGCCTGCTAGATCAAGGTTTTTCTGGAACCGCCATGCCCATTCAGCTGAGACAAAGACCTAGCGCCCACACCCTCAATGTTTACTATCTGGCCCTTCCCAGAAAAAGCTGTGGTCCCCTGATTAGAAGACATAAAATGGGAAAATAAACCCTGAAAGTAGCTTAACATGCAACATTTTATTCCTAGACTTCTTTCTTTTTTCACACCTCAGTCCCATGAAGAAGAGGTGAACCAAATCCTCCAACTGAAATGAACAGTAAGGCCTTCAAGTTACTAGTAAGAGGGATCCTCCCCTCTTTCCCCCCCCCCAAAAAGCCAGTTTAAGAATGTGTTGCCCAGCTCATTTGTCTCAGTGGTCCCAACCCCTTTGTCTCCCCAGGGATAAAATTCTGCACGTTTACAGACAGGAAAGACTCACTGGGTTTTTCTCCTCTTTAAGGGTCGGTGCTGGACTCGAGCCTGGGTCCGATTCCTCCTGTCCTGCCGCTTTCTTACAGATGTTCGGAGACTCCCAGGTGCCTGGTGTTTGCAGATCACAGTAGTGTGATTTTGTGGTCAAGCTATTGGTGAAATCTTTGGACTGAGCTTTGCTGAAGAGAAACAAATGTAGAATTACTAAAGACACTCTTGAACAAGGACAGCTTTTCCAAAGCAGATGCCCACATTCAGATTATGTGAAAACCAGCAACAGGTACCATTGACTGCACGCTTATAATCTGCTGAGCTCTTGGCTTGGTATTTTAAAGAGATTAACTTAATTCTCAGAACAATCCTGCGAGGAAGGCACCAATACCTTTGCTTAAACACACACACACACACACACACACACACACACACACACACACACACATATATATAATTGATTTCAGAGAGGAAGAAAGAGGGCAAGAGATAGAAACATCAGTGATGGCAGAGAATCATCAATTGGCTGCCTCCAGCACGCCTCCCACAGGGGATCAAGTCCATAACCCAGGCATGTGCCCTGACTGGGCATCGAACCATGACCTGCTGGTTCAACCACTGAGCCTAGCCAACCGGGCACCTTTGCTTTTTGTAAGAGGCTCAAAATAACTATATAATTTACCCCAGGCCGCATAGCAGATAGCCAGGATTTGAACCCAGGTCTGTCCATCTGCTGGTTCAGGTGTTAAACTGCCAGGGCATACCACCTTCCTGTGGTCAGCAGAGGGCAATTCCTTTAGCTCTGTGTGTCCATGTGTGGCTCTAACATACAGAGGTGGAAGGCAGCATCACCAGCCCCAGGGATCTGAACCGAAGGCCATGTGTGTGTTTCACCAGCTCAGATAGGCCTGTTAACACGCTGGGGAGAGCAGGCTTCACAGGGGCCACCCGACCACAATACAGAGGGGATCCATCCCCTACTCACTGCTCCCGCCCTATCACCTCTCAGTTGATCCTGTCATTTGCTTATTCAAAATACCTCTTCCCTGTCCACAGAATGCGGTCCGAACTCCTAAACCTGGCCTTGGAGGCACGTAGGAGCATGGCCCCATGTGTACCCCAAATACTTAGAACTCAACATTGCCCAAAGAACCACAGGCTCTGTCAATGCTCTGTTAGAACTTGATTGTAGCATACATCCCAGTCTGCACTGGCTGCAGGGAGCTGCCTGATTCTCCTGCCAGACTGAAGCTCCTTGTTCATCTGTGAATTTCCAGTGCCCAGCACAGGGGGCGCACCTAACGGGTCTGCTATCCGCTGCCCACAGCGAGGCAATCTTCTTTGAGGGCCGGAAGCTTGAACGGTCACTTATATTCCTGATGTCCAGCCGTATCGGCCTGCGTTGCTCTAGCATGATTCCAGGGAAAGCAGTGATCACTGGGAAAACCATATCCACATCAAAACGGAACGACAAGTGGGAAAAGGAAACAGCTAGTTCGATGGGAAGGACAAGAATCACCAGGAGCCTAAAGAGACTCTCCAGAGGGATCTAAGTCACTTTTGTGACCCTTGAAATCCCACCCCGCTCTCCCACCCGATCCTGGGAGCACGAGGCTCTCACGGGTTTGCAGATTGCATACCTGAGCTCTTCTGCTTCCTGCTGCGCTCTGGGCTGGGTGCTCTCGGCAACGACGTCATTACAGAGCGCGTTGTAGGGTTTGTCTAGATGGTGTTCGCCCATCACCCACACCCAGACTTCCTTATCGGCGCCCAGTTTCCAATGAACAGATTTGCTGTTCTCTGCAAGCAAAACAAAATTCGGATTGAACAGTATCTCTAGTCAGGGGTTACTATGTTTTCCATCACTAAAGTATTTAGGGTCTTTGTGTGTGTGGGGGGGGGGGGGAAGGGGGCGGGTATTAAAAGAGGTGAGGCACTTCCAACCTGCCCAGGAACAAGTAGGTTTTCTAAAGAACAATGGACATGGTGGCTGCAGTGATGTTTGTTTTGAATATATATTTTAAAATTTTTTATTGATTTTTAGAGAGAATAATGGAGAGAGGAAAGAAAGAAAAAAAAAAAACAATGTGAGAAAGATGCAACTATCGGTCTCAGTGGATCTCCCTGACCAGGACTTGAACCCACCACCTTTTGGTGTATGGGACAATGCTCCAACCAACTGAGGCATGCCAGCCAGGACAATGGATATGGTTTCTGAGCGTGCCCACTTTATAAATGAAGGAGGCGAGATGGGATGAAAGCATGCATTGTGTGCAGCAACCTTTAGGGTAACAGAGCTAACTTTAGATACCAGAATCCCTAAAGTCTAAACATCTCCTTGTACCCCAGAACTAACAGCCCACCCAGGATTTGGTGTTTCCACTATCTTTATAGGCTGTACTGCTGGGCAAAAACATGCTTTTGAGAGTTAGACTGGCTTTCGTTGAAATCCCAGCCCTGCCGTTGACTAGCTGTGTGACTTGGACAAATTACTTAGTCATCTCTCTGAGCCTCCGTTTCCTCCTCTGCAGCAGGGGAATATTGATGTCTACTACACAGGACTGCTGAGAGAGTAGGCAGGCTGGGTGTATAGGCATGTCCCCTAGTGCCTGCCACATACTAGGAGTTCAAGAGAGGTTAACTGCTATCATCGCTCTCCTATTGTTTCCTTATATGGCTGCTCAGAGATTCACACCAGCTGAGAGAAGATAATACTACCGGTAGGTAGTGTGATACTTGGTGAAGCTACTTAAATAACCCTTGTTTACAACTGGTCGCAAGGGTTGGGTTACATTCTAGTGCCCTACTCCTGACATGTGGCCACCAAGGTCATGCTCCTGAACCCTGGGGAAGGTGGAGACGTCGGGGAGAGGCCAAGAGGCACAGTCCCTAAATCTGGAGGTCTTAGAGCAGGCCTGCCCAGGGCTTCCGGGTCCACGGTTTTGTTCTGGTCAAGATCCCTGGGCCCTGAGGATCTCAAGCCGGCCAAAGGGCGCCCACCTGGAACACAGGCAGCCATGCTTATAGGTTATAAATCCACACTGGGGTTGTCTTGTCTCCTTACAGTAAGTAGAGGGAGGTTTTCAATGAAAGCGTCGCCATGTCCTGTATTGTTGACTACTTCCTGCTGCTACCCGAGGATATGTTAAAAAAACAGCTGCTCAAAATCAGAATGGGGTGTCCCATTCTGCCCAATGCAGTGGAGACTTCCTGCAGGCGGATAACATTCTAACTAGAATAACGGGGCAGGGGGATTGAGTCCTAGTCTTCCTTACAAAAGGAGCCAAATGCCTCCTTCCGAAGGAAGCTGACCTCACACAGTGTCACAAGGCCAGAGTCAGGGGAAGAGACACCAGGGGCAAAGGGAAGATCAATCCGGAATGTGTCCTCCTGGGGACAAGCTGGGGCTCTGTTTGGGGAAATGCCAAATGGCTCATTAACTTGAGAAAGTTGTCATGCCTCACCAAATGCCCTTTATCACTCTCTCAGGGCAACTCATAGTATGTTTTACTATGTCCATCGCTCAACCTTCACCTAAGTGATCCTCTACCAGGATTTCTGACAGCAGGAGGGAGATGCCACGAGAGGAGACTGCAGAGTGCCAGGTGGGCGGCGGGGGGGGGGGGGAAACAGGGATCCCAGCAGCTCTGCTCAGTAGCGTGGCACACGCTTCCCCAAAACCATCTCCAAAGAGTCCCATGAACTGCAGGCAGGAGCAGAAGGCATTGCTCTGCAGGGAGAGAGAGAGGAATCCCAGAGCTGCCTGTGAACAGAGAAGGGTACTTAGAAACAGAGAACCAAAGGAGAGCCATGACATTTTCAAAGGAGGCAGGTGGTGAGACTATGGTGACATTAAAGAAATCGTGGTTTTGGGACAAGAAGAAAGAGAATTAGGTGTAAAATGTCAGATTTAGTCAGGTGCCAAAATAATGGGCTCTTGACAGAGAGGCACGGCTGATCATCTCTGCTCTGACTGTTCCTCACCTGCAGGAGCTCTTAAAGGGGCCTGAACGCAGAGATGGGAGAGGCTTCAAGTGGCTCTACACAGCGCCATAAAACCTTAGGGGAGGCGGGGAAGTCATTCTAGTAACCTGAGGGTTGGCTCTGACACACTCAGCATCTGACCAATATGAGGGAAGATTAGTAAGGCCTCTGTTTAGTTCACTCCATAAAAGCGTAAGAGTTTCTAACTCTGAGCATGTTGCAGAGCTCACTGCTACTGGGGATGTATGGATAACACCGATGTGGCCATTTCCTGCAAGTCACCTAGAATCTATGAGAGCAAATAAGGCACTGGGTTACTTCTTTAATAAACTTTATCGCATATCTATCATGTGCCAAGCACTGAGGTAGATGTGTGTCAACAGGTATGAACAAGACCAGCCACTGTCTGCTCTCAGGGAACTTACATTCTAGCTGGAGGAAGCAGGCATTGAATTGGGAAAGGTGGTGTTAAGGGACTATGGGAATGCTTAAGAAGATGAGCTAACCAGTTTGAAGGGCCAACCACCTTATATAACCACCTTAGATGTTTAAGTCCAGTGAGAAGTCAAAGGATGGAAAAGATATAAGAAGAGAAGTCCTTTGTGTTGAGTTTTGGTGGATGGATATGGAACTTAGAGCAGGAAAGGATTTGGTGCCCAACACAAAGAACAGCATGATCCAAGCTCAGAGAAGGGAATCAGTGAGGGGCTTTGGGGAAGCAGGGTCTCACCCAGAGCTGAAAAGGGCTTAGAAATCACCTGACCGTGGGGTGAGGACCTTGCCAAGAGAGCAGAGGCCCCAAAGGCACAGGTCCTAGACACATGGGTGAAGGATTTAAACTTAGGCCTTGTACTGCATAAAGCCAGAAAGTGGTATTAAAATCCCAGTGTTTCCACCAACATATCACTTTACTGCTCTGGGCGGAGTTCCTGCTTTGATAAGAGAGAGGTAATAAATCTGACCTCACAGGCCTGTCACATGGTAAAGGCTCAGAAAGTATTAGCTCCATGTTCTTGACCAACTGACCAACATAGAGTCCATGACTGTCTGTCCAGGTGGTACCAGGGTCAGAGAAGTGACTTAGGAAGCACTAGGACATGTCAGCATGTAGGTGAATCAGGGTAGAAGGAGGTGTGTGTTTGGTGACTGAGTAGGGAGAGAATGGGGGGAGCAGAGGGGTAAAAAAACCAGGAGAGAGGTAACTGCAGCGTGGATGAAGGAAAGGACAGTGTTAAACAGGACAGTAAAAACCAGGCAGCTGAATCAAGAAAAAACTCAAAGATGATGCCAGCCAGCATTTTGAGACTTAGTAATTGGGAGGTCAGTGGGTGGATAGCAGAAACAGTGACATTAAGAAAAGACATTTGTGCTCGGCCAGTGTGCCTCAGTGGTTGAGCATTGACCTGTGAATCAGGAGGTCACAATTCGATTGCTGGTCAGGGCATGTCCCTGGGTTCCCAGCAGAGGGAGTGCAAAAGGCAGGTGGTCAATGATTCTCATCATTGATGTTTTTATCTCTCCCTCTCCCTCTCAGAAGTCAATAAAATCCTATATAATAAAAGCCTAATATATAAGTGTCTGGTCGGCTATTCAACCAATCAAAGCATAATATGTTAATGATATCCTAAGGCTGCTCAACTGCTCGCTATGATGTGCACTGACCACCAGGATGCAGAAAGTTGATTGATCAACCAATCACTATGACGTGCACTGAATACCCGGGGCAGACACTCTGACTGGTAAGTTAGCTTGCTGCTGTGGTCCAGCAGATCAAGACTGGGTGAGATGGGTCAGACACACCCTGGAACCCTCTCATGGTCCCTCCCCAGCTGGCCAACCTCCTGCGTCCCTTCTTGGCCCCAATTTGCACTGGTGAGGTCCCTCGGCCTTGCCTGCACCATTTCACAATCCAGGACCCCTCAAGGGATGTCAGAGAGCTGGTTTAAGCCCAATCCTCATAGGCCAGGCCAAGGGACACCACCAGTGCACAAATCCGTGCCCCGGGCCTCTAGTGTGTGTGTGTGTGTGTGTGTGTGTGTGTGTGTGTATAATTTATTTATTTTTAAAGCACAAATTAGCAGTTATAAAACAGTCATAACAGTCATGGTGATGTAAAGTACAACATAGGGATATAATCAATAATATTGTAATAACTATGTATGGTGCCAGGTGGGTACTTATGGGGGGATCACTTTCTAAGTTATAGAAATGTCTAACCACTGTGTTGTATACCTGAGGCTAATATAATGTTGAATGTTAATTGTAATTAAATAATGATTTTAAATAAAAAATAATTATTTATTCTAAGTTAACATAAAATTAGCAATGTATATACATTGTGCTATCGAGGCATTCTGGATTTTCTGCCAACTTCACCTTGAAATTATGTTCATTCTGTAATCTGAGGGCATGAGAGAGGAAATTTATGTAGCCCTTCCACTTGGTTATAGGTTTTTCTCCCAGTGAGTAAAGAGAATGGGAAGTAAACATTGCAAGTGGCACAAACCAATGGCTTGATCATGGTTTCACGAAAAAGGGAAGGCTCTGCGTATAAGAAGCTGCCCACTTGATAACAATGAAAATCCAATAAGTGAAGTATCGGAGCTCCAAGTCCATTTCAAGGTCACACAGGCAGTGACCAGATGCCAGACTATGGCACTAGGTTTCCATCAACTGTAGAGAGACCCAAGGAAACAAGTGCGAGGCAGCCCTCTACTAAGTGACAGCCTCCTCTGTTTGTGGTACCAAAATCAAAAACCATACAGAAGAAAGGCCCCAGGGCAGGGCCTCAATGCAGGCATACATTTCCGAAAGGCACCTGCTAACAACAGTGACTGTTACTAAGCTCCAGGAAAGCTCAACGTGTAGCATATCTGTTCACAGTACCAGCTTTGGGAGAGTCAGACCCCAGGTCCTCTTCAACTCTTTCACTTACTTACTAGTTGTTGCCCTAGAGAAGTTAGTTAATGTCCCTCAGCCTCAAAAGTGTGAACATTAATTGAGCTTCCGGTTTGGTGGTGATTATCAATGGGATGATACAGTTAAGCACTGAGCTCAGGGTCCGATACTCCATCAGTTCAATAGACACTGGCTGATGCTGCTTTTATGGTCTAGAGCAGCGGTCGCCAACCATGGTCTGTGGACCACTCCTAGTCCGTGAGGTCCGAAAGGTTGGTGACCGCTGGTCTAGGGTATCGCTCTCTAAATGAGTGACATCTATAATTTCACTTTCTAGTAGCTCCACCACAGAATCAAAACAACAGGTGAAATGAATTTTAATATGTTTTATTTTACCCAAGATATCCAAAATATGATGTCAATATAGAATGACTATAAAATTATTAATTATTTCTTCTTACCAAGCCTTTGAAATCAGTAATTGACACTTCTAGCACACCTCAATCCATACTAGCCTCATTTCATGTGCTAGTGGCTGCCATATTGGACCATACAGCTCTAGACCTCAGCAGAGAGAGGAGGTCCATGCTTCTCTGTCTCTCTTAGGATCACATTGTCCCACCACATTTTGGAAATGAATTTCTGATCTAGAAAGAATTAAATCCATACTTCCAATTGTTTTTCAGCCCCTCCTACGTTAGCCCGAAGATTACTAAAAAGTGGACAGGTGTCTGGCATGCACAATAGCAAACATTTTAGTGATGCTCCTTCAAAACTCACCACAGTGAACTATATAGAGATTAAAAAAAAAAATGACCAGGTGACAATGTAAGCATGGCTGAGTGATGAGCTGGAATGGTGTGTAAAGGAGTCAGGGTTGGGTATAAGATATACTTATTTAAATTTTGAAATTTATCGGGGTTACAAATGCACAAAACAAAACAAGCTCAAAGATGCATTTAAAGAGCCGAGAAAAGGCCAGTCTCCAAAGTCATAGCCCAGGCAAGAACTGCTAAGAAAAAGCAATACTCAAGTCAGCTGGGTGCAAGCAGGCTGGTGGGGAAATGGAGGTGGGGAAGGAAGAGGGGAAGCAGTAGAGGCAGGGGAGGCAGGGGAAGCGGGGAGCTTAGGTCTGAAAAGAGCAGAAGCCCACAATGAGCCCTCTGACAAACAGTGATGGCGGCTAGTAGGTTTGCAGCACAAACACACCTCTGGAAACCTTGATAATACTGACTTAATCTGTGGCTTTGACTTGGGAGGCAGAACAATAGGAAAGAGGGAACTGATGTTTTTTTGAGGGGAAGTCTGGAAAGAATCGCAAAACCTCCCTTTTCCTTTAATCAGAAGAGGAACTAGGTAATGCAAAATATTTTTCCAGCCGAAACCGGTTTGGCTCAGTGGATAGAGTGTCGGTCTGTGGACTGAAAGGTCCCAAGTTCGATTCCAGTCAAGGGCATGTACCTTGGTTGCGGGCACATCCCTGTAGGGGGTATGCAGGAGGCAGCTGGTCGATGTTTCTCTCTCATTGACGTTTCTAGCTCTCTATCCCTCTCCCTTCCTCTCTGTGGAAAATCAATAAGATATATTTTAAAAGTATATATGTATATTTTTCCGAGTATTAAATTTAAGGGAGGAATAAACTTCTCCCAAGAAATACTGATAGAACTTTCACCGTATATATTAATGCATATTTTCATGATCACTTAGCTAACGTAGTCATACAGGTTTTCTGAGAGGCAGATTCAAAACTCTGCACAAGAAAAATGTAAGCAAATAAATGGAAATTGTTTCTTAACACATTGTGGGCGGATCACAAGAATTTGCCAGCTTTGTTTAGTTCCATTTCATATTACACGGTGTTTTACAAAGTATCATACTTTAAAAAGATATTGGCTTGTAAGAACATGTAATAAATAACTTCAAAATGCAATGGGTATTTAATTTTAAAGCATGCCTTTAACATTTATATAAAATGTGTGTTTTTTTGTACTCGTTCAATAGAAACTTATCTGGCCACTGGGTAAAGCTAGTAATAAAACTACTGGTCTGCAATGTGTTAAGTCACCACAAGGAGATCAATTCATCAAATAGCAGAAGCCCAAAGTCTAACAGAATCTGGGCCACTGAACCTTTCTACTCTCACTAGTCCCCAAAGTCACCCACCACATCAATATGCTATGTCCACGATGACCCTGGTGCCCAAAGAGGCCCAGGTATATCTGATCTATATTAATAAAAAAAAATGCACAGAGAGGCATAAACCAGTTCAGGAAGAGGAAAGGGTTATGCTTCGGTCTGGACCAAGTTGCGAATTGAGGGGGGAAAGTCTATTTTGGACAGTAGAATACTGTGAGATCCAACAGAACAGGCACCTACTGCAGGTGTGACCTTGCATATGCTCTCTGTTTCTAGTTCATTCATCTGTAAAATAGGAATATTAATACTGACTTTGCAGATGTGTTATGAAGGTGAGATATGTGTGTAAATGGCTTTGCCTAGCAGTGTCTGACAAAGCAAGTATTTAACAAATAGCTGTTATTGATAATAACAACAATAAATGAGATACTCATTTATTTCTATACTAGACACCAGGTGCAAGAAATTCGTGCATGGGGGCGGGGGGGTTGTCCCTCAGCCTGGCCTGCACCCTCTCTAATTTGGGACCCTTCGGGGGATGTCTGATTGCTAGTTTAGGCCCGATTCTTGGACTCTGGGATGGTTGGCTCCTAACCACTTATCTGCCTGCTGGCCTAATCGCCCTAACTGCTCTCCCCTGCCAGCCTGATCCCCATAAGTGCTTTCCCCTGCCAACTCAATCCCCCTAATGCTATCCCCTGATGGCCTGATCATCCTAACTGCTCTCCCCTGCCGGCCTGATCACCCCTAACCACCCACCATGGCTTTGTCTGGAAGGATGTCTGGTCTAATTAGCATATTAGCCTTTTATTACTATAGATCATTACAAAGCTTAATTCGGAAAAGTTATTAGTAAAAAGCAATATAAGGCAAATGTCACTCAAGTGACTTCCTTTTGAGTCTGTGCACATACCAGCGTTCAAGTAAGACTCATTTTCTCAATCTTTGAAACCCTGAATGGTTTTATCAAATTTTATTTTCCCTAAGCTTAATTAAAAAACTGAGGAGAGATTGGTCTTGAATGCCTGTGTAAGTGACCTTGAAACTGTGTGTTTTTTTAAAAACAACTTAGTTATTCATCCATAACAGAATTTGACAGAGGGAGTTGGAGGGGAGGAAAGTGGCTGGTTGGGGGCGGGGTTAACGTGTGCTTTTCTAGGACTGTATGTGTTTATACTTTAAGTCTTGATGTACAAAGTGTTCCTTCCCCGTGGTCTCAAAGGCCCTCTCAGGCTACCAAAGGGACTCCTTGGGTCAGGACGAAATACATCTGAAAATTTACTCACACTAAAAAAAAAATTATAATACTGAAAAGTATTATGATCTTTTTCCTTATAACAGTATTTGTATTTTAAGAGGGTTTAAAAAAAAGATAATTCAAAGAAAAATCTCTTAAAAAATGTAAACACAACTGCCACAGAGATACAGATACCAGCACTTGGTGTGCTGGTAAGTAGAGCACGAGGCATGGATGACAACAGGGGGACAGAAACCTTCCTTAACACCCCTCACATCACACTCCTGGGGGCTTGTTACTTCAGCTGAAGGTCTGTCTGGTGTCAGGCAAGCGATCTGCTCACACAACTCCAGGGTAATTGCTGTGTGTGTGTGTGTGTGTGTGTGTGTATGCGCGCGCGCGCGCGCGCCCGTGAGCTCAAGTATTGACTTCAAGCTGATACACTGCACTATGAGAATCTCCATAACATTTAGGGTCCATCTACCCAGCAGGAACGCAACCCTGGCTTGCGTCTGGCTGGTGTGAAATGTGCAAACAAGCCAGGAGCCATTCTCCTGACACGTCCACAGCCGGCACGCAGCTAAGCTTACCTTTCTTTGGTCTGGATTTCACTGGCAGGGACTCCTTTTTTTCCATCGCTGCTTCTCTTTCTTTCCATCGGCGGATCTGTTCCTCTCTCATCTTGAAGAACAGGATCTGTTTCTGCTCTTCGCTGAGCTCTGCCAGCAGATCAGGATCTATGTACATCTCCGACAGTATCTGTTTCAGCATCTTCTCGGGCCTGGAGTCTTTTACACCTGTGGCAAAGGTTCCTGAAAATGGCTCCCAGGCGCGCCTCCACCGGGGCTGGCACTTGGAGGGACCTTCTCCGGAGGCTCACGGCGATCCCGAAGGCCTGGGACGATAATTCAGCACCCTGGATCCTGGTTCCTGGCACCAAACACACTGATGCCCACAGGGGCGCTCATGAACCTGCAAAGAGCAACGGTCAGAAGCAGGCACTATGAAAATGTGTAGGCGCCGGGCAAGGACGAGGCTTATGAATAAAGCTTAGAAGGAAATACAGTATTGCTTTTTGTTTCTGGGGCAGAGGAAAGAATAGCTGAGGCACGCTTTGTTAACAGTTTGTGTAACCTCTATCCCGTAATTTCCAAAGATACTTTATCAAAACAAAACAAACCCTAACGTTTTACGGGTCAACCTCGGGGGAACAAAAAAAAAAACTAACAGAAGTCTGGCCTTGCCCCAACCAAGCAAACATATTATTACCTCAGAGCCGAACAAACCAACCGTATGGCTGAGAAAAGAACTTTTAAAAAAGGCAAGGGTGGAAATGAAAAGGCTCTTTCTAAACAACTTATTTCAAAACCAAATACTGTGCTTTTTGAGACTTCGCAGAATTACCCACCTCACACCGAACCGAAACAGAACCATGTTCAAGGAAGGAAAAGGAAGAAATAAAAATTAGAGCATAATGCTAGTTTCCCATCCCCCTTTAAAAGCAGTGCTGAATAAACGCAATTATGCACTCTCATGTGCACAGGACAATGCAATGTTCAGGCAGCCTACTAGAACCGTGAAAACAGTGCAGGTGCAGGAGAGAACCCTTCCGTTCATTCTGGAAGGTCACCAGGTTTTAGGTGTACCTCCTCCAGATAACCTAATTTAATAAAATCTAAATTTACAGGTCAGATAAACGGGGGGTGGAGGTAGCGAGCATTACAACGGATCCTTGCTGTATAAAGGAGTTGATTAGAGGCTCCTTTAAAAAGGCTGTGAAAGTCAGAATTTGGAGTCATGGAAGGGGCCAGCAGAAGAGGCAGAAGGGCACTTATGGGAATGTTAAGGAGTGGTTCACTTTGATTTCTTACCAAAGTGTAGCATGCACTAGTGCAGTCACACATGGCTTCACAGTGGAAGGGGGCTGACAGTTTCATTCTACCGTATACATTTCTGTTTGATTGTGTTTTTTAAATAGCAAACCTTCATACTTTGTAACCAGAAGGAAATTATGTATACAATTCCATTCAGGTGTTTCAATAGGATAAGATCACCCGAATCCTAAGAAACTGATTCATAATTTGGTGCCTATAATGCCCCAATAATCTCACCAGGTAGCCCTGCTCTCTCAAATGTCATTTCTCCAAGTTCAAAGGCTCTTAAACTTGAGACTAGTCACTAAGCCTCCTCGTTCCTTCACCTGTGGTCATCCTCACATCCAGACTGTGTGGCTCCTCCCACCCTCTGGGAGTGTCCTCTCTTCCTCCTCTCCCTCCCAAACTGTTTCTCCACCCACCCCAGTCCCCTGAGACAAGTGTGGCTTGCATACTAACTATTCACTGTGTAGCGAAGACCTTTACTGGGGCTACAACTGTTCTTGCTAACGGCATCCTGTAATCTGTCTCCCATAGCGTTCATCTACCTGAATGCAAATGGAACACTGTAGTAGGAGAGAAGGAAAATAGAATGAAAAGCAGTGTCTGACTCCAATTCAGCCAGGCATGCCTCTCTCAGGTTCTGTCTTTGTATTTTGCTTTGCCACTCAAAGGATGTAACAGCCCGAGAACTGATGTCTGATCGTGCTTTTTGACTTTGGGGTTCTAACAGCTTCCCAAGAGGCAGGGCTCGCTAAATTCACACGAAGAGAGAGGTGTCCTGAGGCTGCTCTCGTGTCTGTAGACGACAGGAACCAGAGGAAGATTTGGTTCCTCGGAACCCTTGACTCCTGAGATGAAGGCATAAGGAGCTGAAGTGAATGATAACTCCTTAGCATTCCAGGAAATGTCCTTCTGTGGCCCCTCCATGGCTCCAGTCGCTGACTTTGGTGGAAATAAAACATGGTAGAAAATGAGGAGCCCACTAAAGCCCGAGGCTCCTGCTCTGTTCCCCATTTCGAATGGGGTGAATCCTAGCCACAGTAACAGCAGGAGTAAAGCCTAAAAAAAAAACGAACCCCCTGCCGAAACCGGTTTGGCTCAGTGGCAGAGTGTCGGTCTGTGGACTGAAAGGTCCCTGGTTCGATTCCGGTCAAGGGCATGTACCTTGGTTGCGGGCACATCCCCAGTAGGGGGTGTGCAAAAGGCAGCTGGTCGATGTTTCTCTTTCATTGACGTTTCTAGCTCTCTATCTCCCTTCCTCTCTGTAAAATATCAATAAAATATATTTTTTTAAAAACGAACCCCCTGAAAGTGCCAGTTCACATCCTCCCCTCTCCCCCGCTCAGAGAACTCCTGGTAATAAGAACTTGCACTCGCTGTGCCAGCCGCCACCTTCAGCACTGCACACGCATTCACTCGTTTAATTATTGGAATTCCGCCTTTCACTTGCCCGGCATCACAGATGGAGAAGACGGAAATGGCGGAGCTGGGCAGCACGGCTCCGAGTTGGCTCCACTGTCTCCCATCGGCACAGTGGGGCGCCTATGCAAGCACCATCAGGATGTGGCTCTGCCGGAGAACCTTCCGGAAGAAGACCGGCCAGTCCTCACGGCCACGGAAACGCTGGACTGCAGGGGTGTGTGACAGAGTGCCTCTGCGGCAGGAGCCTCACCCTGGCCGTGTAGCTGAGCCTCGGGCGGGCAGGTGTTGAAAAGACCCCACCCTGGCCACGCTGGCCCGGGTGTGGGTGTTGTTTGCTCTCTGTTTCCTCCTCAGTTTCCCCTCTCACTCAACCGCGAGGCGTAGCACCAAGGGCACCGACGCTCACGGTGTGAAGGGCCCCACAGCACCTCTGTGATGAGATGCTCAGCTCTTTCCCGGTTTTAGCTTTTTGTGTGGCCTTGTCCGAGTCCACATGGATGGTCAGCATGGAGGCTAAGGAGTGGATCTTGAAGGAAAGACACGGGCTTCCGTGTGTGCTCAGAGGATACTTGGGGGCTGACTGACAGCTGTCTTGTGGGCATATACTGTATAGTACGAATGCCATTCTAAGTTGCATGATTCCTGTGCCGTTGGTGCTATGCCTCGTGGTTGAGTGAGAGGGGAAACTGAGGGGGAAACAGTGAGCAAACAACACCCATGATTCCTGCTGGTATGAATGAACTCTTTCCTCCCCCTGCTTTCAGATGGAAAAGGCAACCCAGCCCAGGGTGCTCAGAGGACAGCCAGCAAGGGACACCCCCCTCTTTCACCCTGACTGCCCCCCCCCCCCCCCGCCCTGCCTCTCATGAACTGTGTGACTTTCGGCTGGGACTTCACTCCTCTGGACTCAGTTTCCTCATCTGTGAAATGAACTGCCCTGTGAATCTTTGTAATTTGAGGACTATGCCAGGAAATCTATGTGAAGTTACAGGGGCAAGTGGAATCAGCCCGGATGGAGGAAATGGAAATGAGGAAATTAATTCACTAGGGTTTTCCCCCCTGCTTTCACTGACTGACAGGACAATTGTTGCTGATACTGAATCAAACTCGAATGCCTGACCCCTAACAGAAGCAAACTCCCAGTTATTCAAGATCCAGTAAAAAGAAAAAGCTCAGCTAACTCCGTTTTCTTCCACGACAGCACTTTTCTTAAAGGACAGCAATGACAAGCCCCAAGCCCACATCTGCTATTTATTCCAAAAATAAATTTCCAAGGATCACAGGACCAGCTGTTTTCCAGGACACCCATAGATTAACTCGTGGGACATCTTCTACAGCCCCGTTCCACAACACGAAAATTATTTTCAATAACTCTGCGACAAAACGAAAACAGCACAGCCCTCGAGACAGCCTAAATCACAAAAATATTACAGAACAGACAGCGTTACTTCCGTGTGATGAATAGAGTTTGGGTTTTAATTATTGTAAAACAGCCAGCTGCTTTCAGATTTCCAGTTACCTTAATTCAACTTGACCTTATTCATCTTTCTGCAAAAGGGCCATTTTTTTGAGGATGAAACGAGCTATCAGAGGCGAGAGCAATTCGTTAAGGTTTGCAAATGCATACCATTCTTTAGAAATTTGAAATGACTGCACACACGGACTTATCTAGAACATGCCATTTGCATGCCGAATCTATGCCCACATATGCCTTCCACTTATCCCCTTAAAAAATGTTGGTATCGAAGTCGTTCCCATGAAACAGGCAATCAAGTAAAAGTCTTTTTAGGAGGCGAAGAGACTAAATTCAGAGCAAGCTGCCTCCCTTGCCTCTTCCCTTTGCCCCTGGAGAGGGAAAGACACCTCTGAGAACAAGTTGTGACTCCTCACTGCCCACTTGGTGGAGGAAGGCCGGCCTTCAGCACCCCAGCCGCAGAGAGCACCCTGATTCTGACTCTCCGGGGAGGCCGGGGCGGAGGAGGACCCCTCGGCTCTCCCCACGTGGGCGCGCGTGCCGCTCCGTGGCGCAGTCAGCGCGGGGCGCCGCCGTCGGGGGCCGCGGGAGGCCGGGCGGCGGGGAAAACGGGGCGCCGGGCCCTGTCTGCGGGAGGCCAGAACCCTCAGAGCGGCCCTGGCACCCCAACGCGGCCGCCGCCCTGCCCCCAGCTCCCTCCGGGCGGGCGGGCGGGCGGAACCCGACGGGCTGACGTGCGCGCACACGCCCCTCGGGGACCGGAGCCCCGCCCGCAGCGCAGAACTGCCCGGGGCTCCCCCACGTGCCCGCGGCCGCCCCCTCGGGGGACCCGAGCCCCCCAACCTCCCCCCCCAACCCCCCGGCTTCCCTTCGCCCTCGGGCTCACCCGCCCGCGACTCCAGACACAGGACACCGGACACCGGACACCGGACACCGGCCGCCGGGCCGCCGAGGAGGCGGAGGTCCCCGCCCAGCCCCGCACCTGCGCCCACCCGGACGCCGCGTGCCGTGGGACCCAGACTTAGCCCCGGGTCATCCCCAGCCCTGCGGCCTCCACGATCCGGGGACCCCACCCCCGCCCTCGCCCCCGGCCGCCCCTTCTTCCAATCGCCCCCTCCCGGCCCCCTCCCTCCCCTCCCTCCCCGCGCCCACCTGCAGGCCCGGGGCTCACCTGGCTGGGCCCGCGCGCGCCCGCCCAGCGCGGTGCGGGCGGCGGCGGCGGCTGTCGGGGAGGGCGGAGGGGTGGACGGAGCTCCCGCAAGCGGCCCCGGCTGGCCGCGCAAAGACTCGGCGGCGGCGGCGGCGGCGGCGAGATGTTGGCAAACAGCGTCCCTCGGCCCGGCCCGCCCGCCCGCCCGCGCCGCCCCACCCACGGCCCACATGCCCGGGTGACTGGCTGCGCGCTCGGGGCCCCACCCCGGCTCCTGGCCGCGCTCCAGGCCCGGGCGGCGGCGGGGCCGGCGGGCGGCCTGCACCCCGAGCCCGCGGTCCCCGGGGCCCGCGGCGGAGGGGGGTCTGGTCCCGGCCACCCCGCCCGCCCGCCAGCCACCTGCACCGGGCGGGCCCTGGCCCCGCCATCCCGGCCCGGCGGGCTTCGTTATTAATATCGGGGCCCGGCCCCTCCCGCCCCCCGCGCCGCGCTCCGCTCCCGGCGAGGTGGAGCCTGCGGAGGCGGCCGGCCCTTCTCGGTTACACCGAGCCCGCCGGCCAAGTGGGCTCATCTGTCAGGTTCTGCTCCTGCGACTCTTGCAACTTACTTTTTTTCTCTTTCTTTTGTTGCCATTGGGTAAACGGTCAAACGCTCAGGCGCTTGCAGGTGCAGGTGTGGCTTTGTGGGAGGAGAGGAGAAAGGCTGGAGATGGAAAACAACAGCGACAGGGGGGAAGGGGGCGGGGGAGAGAAAGGCAATCTGGAGGGAAGGTGAAGAAGTCAAGAATCGTGTGATTTTAGGCAAGAACAGGTTAGGGTGGTGCTTGAAGGGAGGAGCCCAGGTCGACGGGAACAGGAAATCTAGCAGGGAACTGGAGCAGAAGCAGAGACTGGGCGCCTCTGGAGGAGAGCATACAGAGGGTGTGTGTGTAAGCAGGTGTGTGTGTGTGTGTGTGTGTGTGTGTGTGTGTGTGTGTAAGAGGGGGAGGCTCGATGTGGTAAAGCCCAGACTGCACGTGTTGGGGAAAGATAGGCTAAAACAGTGAGCATCAGCCCCTCCTCCTCCCGCCCCCCTCCACAGCCTGTCTAGCAAATTCAGGAGCCTGACTTGTTCTGGTCAAATATTAAACTTTCTCAATCCCAAGCCTCTCCAAACTGCAGAAAAAGGTCAAGGTTAGAAAGAGAACTAGCAATTTAGGAATCATTTTAGGGACCCTAACAAGGGAGGGTTGCTGGTTTGGGTTCGGTTCCCGCTGCTTATTAAAAGTGGCCTGCGGGGTGTTTTTGGCTGGCATGTCCTTTCCCCAGGTGAGCCGTTTGGCCGGCTCAAAATGGATCCGGGCACGTGGTGAACCGAACAGCTGACTGACCGCGAAGGGTGGTTCATTAGCCAGTAAAAATCCTATAGGACGCTTGTAACAGCCAATTGCCTCCTGCTACCCTCCATCTCTCTCCACCACGTCCTGACAAGGTTTTCTTTGCAGCAGTGCTCCCACACCGCCCTTCGGTTGGTTCCCCCCTCTGGATAACAGCAGTGCCCGCCTGCTTCAAGGAGTTGTTCCCAGGGCTGGGTGAGACAACACATGTTAAATGCTGTACGCTAGCTCCTGGGAGTGGTGAGTGTTCCAACACGACAGCTCATAGTATTTCCCATTGTATGCTATGATTTCAAGTTAGCACTTCACACCCAGGTAGTGGATTTTGCCTCCTATGGCACCAGACTACAAGTTAGCCCCAGTGATCCCCCCCTCCCCGTACAGTCATCCTTTCCTTTCCTGTGGGGGATACATATATCCCAAGATCACCAGGGGATGGCCGAAACCGGTTTGGCTCAGTGGAAGAGCATCAGTCTGCGGACTGAAAGGTCCCAGGTTCGATTCCGGTCAAGGGCATGTACCTTGGTTGCGGGCACATCCCCGGTGGGGGGTGTGCAAGAAGCAGCTGGTTGATGTTTCTCTCTCATCAACATTTCTAGCTCTCTATCTCTCTCCCTTTCTCTCTGTAAAATATCAATAAAAATATATTAAAAAAAAAAAAAAAAAAGATCACCAGGGGATGACTAAAACCTGGGAGAGTTCCAAACCCTGTATATACCCTGTTTCTTCCTATATCTGCATACCTATGATAGAGTTTAATTTATAAATGAGGCACAGAAAGAGGTTAACAACAGTCGCTAGTGATAAAATAGAAGAATTATAACAGTCTATCCATATAATAGAGAAATATGCAAATTAGCTGGGATGCCATAATGTCACAACCAAGCAACCTGAGGCTGCATGGTGTCTGGCTGGGGCGAGGGACCTCAGGCCGTGCCCCCCACCCCACAGGGCTTGACAAGGAACCTCAGGCCGTGCCCCATACCCCCCCCCCCCCCGGCTTGACAGGGACCTCAGACCATGTCACTGGACTGGCGGGGCTTGTTGAGGGACCTCAGGCCGCACCCCCCATCCTGGCACTGGGCAGGGAGACCTCAAGCAGCGCCCTCCGCCCCAGCACCAGGGACCTCAGGCCATGACTCCATCTGGCGGGGCTTGATGGAGGATCTGAGACTGCGCCCCGCACCCAGCGTCTGGCCAGGGGACCTGAGCCTGCACCCTCCCCCACCTGATGCCAGGCTGGGGGACCTGAGGCTGCACCCCCCTGTCCAGAGGGACCTGACAGGGGTGGGGCCAGCCGGGTCTGGGTCTCCTGCATTTTTGAAGCACATGCAGGTGGTGGGCAGAGACTTGATTCTAGATTCCATGGTGTGCCCCAGACTCTGACAGGAGGGAGATTTTCATATACATTTTACTAATTTTCTTTCACCTCTGACACCTCTATTATAGAGAAAGGGCAAATAGCAATATTAAAGTACTATTTCTTATAATTATTTTCCTGTTAATGTGCATGAATTTCATGCACTGAGCCACTAGTTTACTATAATAAAAGTTATGTGAACACCTGTGGGTCATTATTAAATAAAATAAGGGTTACTTGAGCATAAGTACTGCATACCATGACAATTGATCTAATAATCAGGAGGGCTACTCTACGTGACTAAGGGATGGGTAGCGTAGGCAATGTGGACATGCCAGACCTAAGGATGATTTACGTCTAGAATGAGGCAGAGCAGGAGAGATTTCATTAGAATGGCACACAATTTAAAACTTATGAGTTTGTAGTATTTTTCCCCCCTGGAATTTACCATTTAATATTAGCACCGAGGACCAACAACAACTAAGGAGGGACTACTTTATGTGGCTTCTGAGATTACATCATAACAGACCTTGTAGCTTGTCTTCGTGTATGTGTGTCTCCCTCTCTTATATCAGTTACTTTTAGGAAAGCCAACTGCTATGCCATGACTAATCCTATGGAGAGTCCCATGTGGAGAGGGACTGAGAATTCCTGCCAATAGCCACAGAATGAACTTGGATGTGGATTCTACAGCCCCGGTCAAACCTTCAGCTGACTGCAGCATTGGCCTCTAGCTTCAGCGCAAATTCATGAGACCACCCAATTAAGCCACTCTTGAATTCCTGAACTGGAACATTGAGATAGTAAACTTGTGTTGTATTAGCCACTAAACTTGGGGAAATTTCTTATAGCAATAGGTAACTAATACACCGCCTCACTGGCCTTATTTCTAAGCCAGTTTTGGGTATCTTTCATGTATAGATTTCATGCACTGAGTAGCCTATTTAAACACAGATCTGGGACCTCACCCAGAGCTAAGAAATGTATTATCTGTATGGCCCAGACATCTGTGTTCTGAACAAGTACTCCTAGTGATTGGATCCAAGATGGGATTACAGATCATGCTGTCAGAAACTCTGCTCCAGGTCAGACATTTCTGAATGCCCCTGTCAAATTCATCTTTTTAAACGTTAATCCGAACCCCTCATTTGGTTGCTAATGCCCACCCCTCCTTTGTGTCCAAAGTGAGACATAATCTCTTACCAACGTTCAAGGACCAGAACAACCTAACATTAGCAGCTTCCAGCTGTATCACTTTCCTAATACAAACCCTGCATTCCTATAATCTCTCATTTCCGGGCCCCACACCGACACTGGCTCTGCAGCTTCACTAGGACCTTAGTCTAAAACTTCTCGCCCCACGACTGGACTTATAAAAGCCCCACTTATCCTTCAAACATCCGTCTTTAGGAAACCTTTCTTACCTTCCCTCTCCCCCTTCCCCCACCATCAGAAACAGTTTGTGCTTCTTCCATGTTTATATATTTGTATCACAAGTTAGCGTTTAACACATCCGAGAACCATTTGATGAACACCTACTACCCTGTTTCCCCGAAAATAAGACAGTGTCTTATATTAATTTTTGTTCCCAAAGATGTGCTAGGTCTTATTTTCAGGGGATGTATTATGTTTTCATGAAGTAGGTCTTATTTTCAGAGGATGTCTTATTTTCGGGGAAACATGGTAGGTGCCAGGGCCTGGCTGCCCTCTTTCCTGCAGCTCTGCCTAGTACGGTAGCTGTTGGGTGTGTGTGTGTATATACCTCTGAAATCATAGCAAGAACTAGCCTATGCAAGTTTGAATCCTACCCAACACCCAGACACACAGTAGGTATGCAGTGCATGCTAGTTGAATGGATGCTAACAGCCCAAATGAAGGCAAGCTATACACACATAGTATAATCATTCACTCGACGTGGAGCCCTGTATCTCTTTCCTTTTCTCTCCTCATCTCCTTCCCGTTCTTCTTGCCGTGTATCTCTTTCCTGCATTTGTAAATATCGCCCTTCTCCTCCTCCTCTTACACCTGTAGTTCCTTCTCCATCCCCTTCACTTTGTCCCCCCTCTCCTCTACCAACTTCCCTTTCGGGTCATTCTCTCCCATCTCCTGGTGTTTCCTCTTTCAACTGGCACAATCTGGAACCCCCAAAAGATATATATTTTTTAAACATATTTTATTGATTTTTTTACAGAGAAGAAGAGAGAAGGATAGAGAGTTAGAAACATCGATGAGAGAGAATCATCGATCAGCTGCCTCTTGCACACCCCCTACTGGGGATGTGCCCGCAACCAAGGTACATGCCCTTGACCGGAATCGAACCCGGGACCTTTCAGTCCGCAAGCCGACGCTCTATCCACTGAGCCAAACCGGTTTCGGCAAGATATATTTTCTTAATTTTAAAAGTGGACAGAATGTTTTCTATCGCTGTAAAAAACATCAAGCAGCTGTTACTTATTTATGAGGCCCTCAATCACTCTTTCCCTCCCTTTGGCTCTTCATAGGAAACATTTTCCCACTCCAGGATCGAGGGTGGGTTGTGGGGAGGATCGCTGCCTGCACCTGCCAGCAGCACTCCTGATGGAATGTGCGGTCAGGACAACCAGGCTGAGCATCACCTGCTGGCTGGCCACCAGCGAGTTAGAGACGTGCCATGGGTGTCACCAGGGCCTGAGTGCGGAGTGCTCCAATGCCCTCCAGGCCAGTGTTCCTGGGGAAAGGCTAGATACCCATTTACGATATATTGATTTTTAAAGCCTATTGATTTTTAAAGTAGGTCATTTATTTCCAGTAATGGGCAACAAGAAACTAACACCCCACATTTTAACTGACACGTTCCCTGGCATTCCTTGCAGAAGGTTGCTTAAGAACTCTGCTGCCCAAGGCTGTCACGTACAGCCGCCTGGCGTGGCACTGTCCCACTGGCGGGGTGCCACGCAGAGAGGACAAAGCACAAAAGTGCCCCCAGAGCTGTGCAGCCGGCCAGCCGAGCGCTGCCAGAAGGGCTAGAGAAGCCACCTTCCACGGTCACAGGTTGATCTGTATTTAAGTTCTACAGATAAGGAACGTTACCTTCGGATTTTTTTCTTCATGGAAGAAAATAGGATGAACAACCATCTTTTATCTGTCATATTTTATCATCAGCATCAGAAAATCCAACCACTTTAAAAAAATTTTTTTAAAGAATTAAGTTATACATTTGTCCCACAATGACTATGAAGTAGATGTAAAAGAAAAAGACTAAACATTTCAACTTTATTAAAAATTGATCAAATCACAACATACATCCCAGACAAATCATCCATCGTTTTTTTAAAAAAAATGTTATGGAAGGTCTTCTGCTAGCTTCCTGCGAGCAGTTAGATTTGATTTGCAACTGTTTTCATTGCTTTAGGACTCTATGTGGGCTTTTATATTGTTCATCTTTGTAAATATTAACATAAATGGTCGGTCTTTTTATTCATCTTTTATGTAATTAGATGACGCTAATTGTTAGTCTTTCCCTGAATTACCTCTATGGAGCTGTTTCTGAGAAGACATTCCTCCTTTTTGTGTGTCTCTCTGAGGCCCAGAGGAGCTGCTACCTGATGCTCTCAGATGGAGTTGGATAACTTCTACCCCAAGTGGGCATCTGTGAAGACCCTGGGGCAAGCAATGCCTTTGACCTCAAAGCCAGAAAAAGGAGCAGAAGCAAGCTCGTGCTGGTGTCCTGGTATTTCTTGGATCTTCCCAAGCAACTTTGCGTAAGTCTCCTAATGCCAATCAAACCAAAGTCCCATCTCTTCCTTGGACCAGATTCAGAATCAGGTTTTGATTTCCTAACTCCTCTCTGATGTGCAATCTTTGCAAAAAGTACACAGATTTGTTTTAGTTTTACAAGGACTTACTGCCAGTGAGCTCAGAAGGAGCTCTCAAGCACATGTTAACATGACCCTGGCTGGTTTGGCTCCGTTGGTTGGGTATTGTCTTGTGCACTGAAAGTTGGCTCGTTTGATTCCAGGTCAGGGCACATGCCTGGGTTTCGGGCTTGATCCCAGGTAGGGGGTGGGCAGGAGGTACCTGATTAATATTTCTCTCGCTCCCTTTAAAAAAAATCAATAAAAATATTTTTAAACTAACCTAGAGAGATTTAATGTCCCCTCCCTTAAAGGGATTCTTATTTGATTGGGATAGGAGGGAGCACAGACATTGCCATTTTTTTCAAACTCTCTTAGGAAGTTTAACGTGTGGCCAAGGTCAAGAACCACTAAAATATGTAGAAACAAAGTTAATTGGTTATGGGAGATTTTGAAGGTGTAGTAA
The DNA here is from genome assembly GCA_963924515.1 of Vespertilio murinus. Classification (NCBI taxonomy): domain Eukaryota; kingdom Metazoa; phylum Chordata; class Mammalia; order Chiroptera; family Vespertilionidae; genus Vespertilio; species Vespertilio murinus. The sequence continues at coordinate 25,133,907 of OZ004707.1, forward strand.
TGGCAGCCCCTAGACTTTACTAAAATAGAAACGAAGCTACCGTAGATGTTCATTTTCTTGGTCTTGAAGTAAGTATGATAGCCTTGTCTGGGAATGGATGGTCCACCAAACCTAGCCTATCGTTTAATAGAGTAGAAATTCAATAGGGTGGCTCATTATACTGCCCATTATATCCAAGACTTGCTAATTTCCTTCCTTTTTACTTTTACCTGGTTATAAAACCCAGATGTGTCCTCTGGCCTTTTGATTGAGGAAAAATACTTCCCTCTCTGGCCCAAAAACTCCCTCACACACTCCATGGCTCAGGGGTTCTCAGTCACTTCCTTGTCTTTCCTGGAGGTGGCTTCAGCTCTGCTCCCTAGAACTCCTGTGTGTGTATACCCCGCCCCCCCCCCCCCCGCCCGCCTGCTTCCCCCCTCACACACACTGAGCCATTTCCCTCAGCTGCTCTCTGTTTACCTGAAGACTGTTCTCTAACTGGAAGTTGAAGTTCATTCTACCCTTGCGTAGAGTAAGACATTTTGCCTCTTCTTCCAAGTGTGTGTTTAAATAAGAGCCAACATATGACCTCAACAGTACATGCCATTGTTTAAGTTTGAGACAGGGAGATGGTTTACTGGTATTTTAATGATGGAGAAATTTGTACAGCATCCAAAATAAAGTGAAAGTTATGGCCAGTGAATGACAGACCATGCTAGACAAAGAGAGGAATATGAAAGAGGGTAGACTCCCTTTGGAGAAGGAAGTCTATATCCATTTAGAATTTATTTAACCACACTTGCCCTTCATTGGGAATGGGTACTGCACTTTTACAAGTCCTCATTAAAATATACTATCTCATACAATATTTAGGGCTGGGAGGGATCTGGACATTATTTGGACTTCACTTGCAGCTGAAAAAAAGGGGGGAGGGAGGAGCAAGGTTAACCCTTACCGAGCTAGTGAGTGGTATATCCAGAATTAAAACAAAGAGTTTCTGACATATAATCTTCACAGTTATTATACTTAAATGAACTCGCTTACCTATGAACTAGTCTAGACTAGAGTCTGCAGGGGATTATATTATTATCTGAATTCAGGAGAAACAGTGAAGGGAACCGGTGTTGCTCTCCTAACATAAAGCCCCTCTGGGTCTTGATGAAGAGGCAGACAGGAACTGCCTTCAGGGCTGGGATAGTTCAGCTGTGGGGTATAGAACTCCATTCCAATCTACTGGGCTCACAGAACACCTGCAGGGACCACATTATGCCGTCAAACACCCTCTGGAGAAAAAGCTGAGGATGTGGTCCTCTTGAGTATAATAAACAGGCATTGGTAGAATAATCTGTCAGTTCTGAGTGTTTTCTTACGTCAAATTCTAACCAAAGGCAGAGCATAAAGAGAAGAAAGGGTGAGGTTGTCAGAAGGATCAACACCAGAAGAATGATGAGACTGGAGGTGATTTTTCAAATGAATACCTAACCGCATTGCTTTCTTAAGTGAGCTTTCCTTTCCTCTGAAGCCTCAAACCCACACTTCTTATAGGGGCATGATTCACACCAGAGAGGCAGGAAGATGTATCTGGCTTCCATAAGTGATTCTGAATTGGAAAAGGAGGAATTTCTCTGGTCTATACTGGCCTAAAAGCATGAATTTCATTGTTAGTGTTGCTACATGGTGCGTAGCCCCCCTCACCTGAATGGGTGAATAAGAAGTCGAATTAAATGCCCAGGAACAAAAAACTCAAATCTTACTGGTTTTCCAAATACTCTTTCCTACTTAGACTCCATGAAAATAGTGTATGTCATTGAAGAGATGACACTTAATGGTCAGATAGAAATCGTTTCTAGTCCTCTGAGTGTGCTAGAAGTGATAATAATGTCATAAATCTCTGCAGATTAGCATTTCAGAGCACTTTAAGCTATTATTTCATTCAGTCCTCACAACAGGTTTGGTGAGATAGGCCTATGGATCTTAACTGACAAGGGAAGACACTTGATTGCAGGCCAACTCAATGGCTTGCCACGTTTACACAGTCTTAGGTAGTAGTGGGACCAGGGCTGGGGACTTGTCAGTTCTAAGGCTTTTCACCCTATCCTACTGCCTCTGGCACTGACATTTAACCCTGCTGGCATAGGGAGTCTGGAACTTTGTTTCATTATGTTCATATCCCCAGATCCTAGCCCAGTGCCTGATACAGAGTAGGCACTTAGAGATGTTTGTTGAAGACATGAATTTCGGCTTGCTCAGAAAGAATCAGTGCCTTCCTGAATTATGTGGAAATTAAGGTTATGTAGCTTTGTAACCAAAGAAATTATCAATATGGTGTGTTTTTTAAAATATCTTCAGGGATGGCTCATATAGCTTGAATGTTCTGAAATGAGACGCTATTCTGCATGAAAAGAGGGGAGAGTCTCCTGGGGATTATATTATTTATCTCACCACAGAATCATATGCCTCTTTTTATTTTCCCTTGAAGTTTTATTGTTTTTCAAATTAGCATTCATTATATGCAATGATATAAATCTTTTATCCATAGAATATGAATGACACAGGCTGGGTAACTATTGTTTGGAAATACATAGCATTTCTAGAACTCTGACACAGAAGGATTATTATTCACATGATTGGTCTTATGATTTTTGTAATATACCATTTTGAATTATTACTCAGTAGTTTCATTGTTCTTGGTTCTTCAATTAGATTATAAATTCCTTCACATTGACTTGTTCTTCAATTAGATTATAAATTCCTTCAGATTGACTTCATTTTATTTATTTTATACCCCTCTCACGGCTAATGAAGAATTAACTGCACAAAGATGGGATATGTGATACACCAATCAAGGCAAAGAATGTAGCATTCCCTTGATGGCTCTTACTGTGGTCGAGAGAATATTAGTTTTTTAAATTTTCATCTTGATCCAACTTAACAGATATTGTAGTTGGAATAGAATTCTGTTTTATTAAACTCCTCTTAGGATTTTGTAAGAGTTATATATTTGTATTGTAAAATATTTTGTTGGTAGAGAAAGTAACTAATTTAGACAGAATTGAGGGAGCTACTTCTAGTATATCTGAGTTAAGAAGAGAAGTTACATGTTACTCTCCTTTCTATTCCTGCTTTTCCTCCTCTTTCTATTCAAATAACATGTTTAAAATCTACAGGTGTGGTTTCCATTGCTAAAGTGAAAGGAAAATGAATGGTTGCTTCTGCTTGATTACCAAACCCGCAGGAAATGCCTGTTATTGCTGGGGGAAAGGGTAACGAAAATAAACAGTCCTGACGGCAATAAGTATAATATCTAAAAGGGGGAATCGTCATACATAAAAACAATTGTAATCATTTTAATAAAGGGGTAAAAATATAAATACCACAAAGGCCACAGAGACAAAGCTGAGAGCTTTTAGGAGAAAATACATTACGTTGATTTACATGGCAAGCTCTAATGATTATGATAGAATGTATCTCACATTCCCTCCTTCCTCCGATAGCTTATTGGTAAGGAAATGGTGGAAATCCATGAGTCAGACACTGAGGCACTTGGGGTTCTCAGTGAAGCTGGGCACATAGTAGGATTTTAAGGCTCTAGGATTTTAGGAACCTTTTCCTTTAAAAAAAATTATAACTGAAACTATTAGAAATTTCTTCCTTTTTCCCTCCAATTGCCCCGCCCCACCCGCCCCCCACTACCAGCACCTGGTTCTTACCCCATCCCAGGCTTTCACCATCCTGTTGTCTGTATCCATAGATAATGCATATTGCATACAATTTATTTGGTTAATCTCTTCCCAAAATCCCCTTCCTTCTTCCCTCTGAGATTTGTCAATCTGTTCCATATTTCCATGCCTTTATTCTATTTTATTCATTAGATTCCTTGTTCATGTGTTCTGATTTTTAGATTCAATTGTTGCTAGGTATATATTTATTGCCATTTTATTGTTCATATTTTGATCTGTTTTTCCCTTTCTTCTTCCTCTTAAAGAATACCCTTCAACATTTCATGTAATACTGGTTTGGTGGTGATGAACTCTTTTAGCTTCTTCTTGTCTGTGAAGTTCTTTATCTGACCTACAATTCTAAAGGATAGTTTTGATGGGTAGAGTAATCTTGGTTGGAGTTCCTCACTTTTAATATTTCTTGCCACTCTCTTTTGGCCTGCAAAGTTTATGTTGAAAAATCATCTAACAATCGTTTGGATACTCCCTTGTAGATAACTACCGGTATCTGCTTTTCTCTTGCTGCTTTTAAGATTTTCTCTTTGTCTTTAAATCTTGGCATTTTAATTATGATGAGTCTTGGTGTGGGCCTCTTTGGGTTCCACTTGTTTGGAACTTTATGAACTTCCTGGACTTATAAGTCTATTTCTTTCACCAGGTAAGGAAAGTTTTTTGTCATTATTTCTTCAAATAGATTTTCAATATCTTGCTCTCTCTATTCTCCTCCTGGCAACCCCGTCATGTGAATATTGGTTTGCTTAAAGTTGTCGCAGAGGCTCCTTACACTATCTTCATATTTTTGGATTTATTTTTGCATTTCTTATTGGGTGTTTTTTTCTTCCTCATATTCCAAATCATTGATTTAATTCTTGGAATTTTGTACTCTACTCTTGAATCCCTGGACATTATTCTTTATTTAAGTTAGTGTATGCTGAATTTCTGACTGGTTCTTTTTCAAGTTTTTTTATGTTCTCACTAAGGTTCTTGAAATTCTAAGTAAGATCCTTGAAAGTCTCCTAAGAATCTTGAAGCTCTCACTAGGATTCTTGAGCAACTTTTTAACCATTGTTTTGAACTCTGTATCTAGTAATTTTCTTGTTTCCATTTAATTTAGTTCTTTTTCTGGATATTTCTTCTAATCTTTCATTTGTGACATGTTTCTGTGTCTCCACAATTTGGCTGCTTCCTTGTTTTTGTTCCTATGTATTAGGTAGAGCTGATATAGACATTATCAGACATATATATGATATAGACATATCAGCTCTACCTAATACATAGGAACAAAAACAAGGAAGCAGCCAAATTCAAATTGGTAGAGTGGCCTTGCATAGTAGGTGTCCTGTAGGGCCCAGTGGTTCAGCCTTCCTGGTCACTTGATCTGAGTACTCAAGGTGCGTCCCTGTGTGGGCTATGTGCACAGTCTTGTAATTGAGCCTTGATTGTTGTTGGTGCCACCCGAAGGAATTGACCTACAGGCCAATTGGATGTGAGGACCAGCTTCAACTACAATGGAAGAACTGCCGTGCAGGAGACACCCCTATGGAGCAGGACTTGCTTCAGTGGGACTTTGGTGCTCACTGACTCTGCCCCTTGAGTGTGTCACTTGCAGGTGTGTAGGGTTGTAATCTGGTATGGTCTGAAGCTATCCACTGGGTTTACTGGCTCTGGGCCTTTCAAGAGATGCAAAGTCAGCCACTGCCTGCAGCCACCCTGCAGGAGCTACAGAGAGATCTGCATATAGCTACTACTTGTGTTGAGTATGGAAGTGCCCAGCTGTGAAGCAAGGCTGGCTGGTGTTAGTGCCAAGTCTTGGGCTTCTTATCGATAGGTATGGGACACACTGACACCAGCTGCTGCTTGTTTGAGGGATTTTAGGAAAGTTTGAAGTTTAAGCCAGGATAGGCCATTCATATGGAAAAAGCCACTGCAAACAGCTTGGATGGGGCTGCAAATTGGATAGGACAGGGTCTCAGGGACTCACTAGGACAGGGCAAACAGTGTGAGCCAGGCTGATAGAAACTCAGATGTGACTTCCAGTCAGCTCTGCAAAGAGGGAGGTCCCAGCACAAGAACAATGACCCCTGTGAGCACCTCTATCTAGGAAAAAGCTGCCCCTGAGTTCCTCCCCAATGCCAGATAATCCAGTTCCTCCATATGTTCCTGGATCTCCCCAAGATGCCACCCCAGCACTAGAGCCCAGAGGGAGCAAGTCTAATTAAGTTCATGTGTCAGCCCTTTAAGAGGAACTGCCTGGGTCTCCAGCAGTCTCTATGCCACTCTGCCACAATCTCCACTGTTTTTTTACAGCTCAAAGTTACAGGGACTTCTCTTTCCAATTCTGGAACCCTAGGCTGGAGTTCTGGTGTGGGGCTGGGACCCCTTGGTCCTCAGGGGGGGGGGGAGGGCTCTGCAGCAGAGATATCCCTCCCTATTAAAAAAAAAAAAAAGCCACACGTGGGTGTTGGAACAGACCATTCTGAATCTCTACCCCTCCTACCCGTCTCAATGTACTTTCTTCTTTACTTCTCTAGTTGCTAGGACTTGCATTCAGCCAGATTTCAGGCATTTCTGAATGATGGTTGCTCTGTATTTTAGTTGTAATTTTGATGTGGTTGTGGGAGGCAGCAAGTACCAGTGTTTACCTATGCCGCCATCTTGGTTCCAGGAATATTTTCTTAATTAGAAATGTTTAGACCTCTGGTCTGATCTTTCTAGCTTATATCAGTTCTATTTTGCTACATAACAAATACCCCAAACACTTAGAGACATTAAACAAGAACACTTTAATATTTCTCTTGGGTGGTTCTGTGGGTTGGCCAGATGGTCATTCTGCTGGTCTTGCCTGGGCTCTCTCCTGTGGAACTCTTTTCCCTATGTTTGACATTAACTGGAACCGGGGAAGGCTGGAACAGTTGGGCTTCTCCCTGCATGAGGCCGTTTACTCTCAAGGATTCCAGACCAATTTCTTCACATGGCAGCAGCAGCATTTCAAGAGGACAAGTCCCAATGTGCTTCAGCTCATGTGCCAAGACAAGAGTCAAAATAGTGAGGCAGGATAGTAAGAATAGGAAAATTCCTTGGCAAGTGGAATGGGGAAACTGAGACAGATAGCTGAGCAAACTGGCCAAGCAATTTACAACCAGATATAGAAAGTCACATCTATAGAGATAAAATCTAGGCCTCAGTTGTATTTCAGCTCCAGGGCTAGAAAAGCAGCAAAACCAGGTGTGTGAAGCCAGAACCAGCTGCAGTGACTAATGATCCCCTGCCCTGGTGCTGACCAATCAGCAGAGACCATGATCCTAAAAGGGTACACCTGGAAAAGCTGATGAATATTCTATTGAGACCTTTCCTAAACTCCCTGCCTAAAAACTCTGAAAACAAAGGACCAGTGCACACAATCTCTCCCAGGAGCAGGCCAGCACCTTCCCTCACAGGTCTGCATCTCCTAAACTCGAAGGGTCCCCATGAGACTTGCAACCAGGGAAGCAATGGGCAGTGGCAGCTTGTCCTGGGCTAACCCCCTGAACCTGTCTCCAAGGCTTCCTTTTCTCTGACTTCTCAGTGAACCAAAGCAGTCCTGCTTCAGTTCTCTCCTGCTGCTGCTTCTAGCCTCGTCCCTCCCTTGTTTCACTTTGATAAACAAACTCTCAAAATCACTTGGACTCATACTGTGAAATCTTTCCTGCGGGAAGTTGAGAACCTACACACTACCTGGCACATCCACGCAGGGCCAGGTCTCCTGTCCAATAACAGTAGGAGGGACAACACATTGGCATGGATACCGGAAAGTGTGACTCACTGGGAACGTTCAGTGTAACAAACTACCACACAGCCTAATACAGAACTCTCTGGATTGTGAACAGTGTGCCCAGGGAAGCTCAGAGTTGTATAGGAATTTATTCTCTTGTGTCTTGGGATGGCTTGTTTCTACAGATGTCTCATGTAGAGTGTCTGGACAACTCAAACATTAGAATAATTCACTGTGGTACTTCTTAAAAGAATCCTTCCTTCCTTCTTTCCTTCCTTCCTTCCTCCTCCCCTTCCCCCTTCCTTCCTTCCAAGAGGGACAATGATTTTCCCATACTAACTTAGCATTAAAGACTAGAATTCAGATCTCACTCTAATGATCTTTGCACAAACCATCTCTTTCTCCATCCTTTGTGGATATATTTTAAACTATATATTTTGAGGGTTTCTCAGCAAATACTTTATGTGATGTTTAATTTTTATAATTAACTTATTATATATCTATCTATCTATATATATATATATATATACTTACATATATATATACATATACTTACACACACACACACACACACACTTTTCAATGCCATAAATGACCTCCACATACTTCATAATTTCTTTTCAATGCCATAAATGACCTCCACATACTTCATAATTTCTCATTGATTTTCTTTTCACTATGTTTGACATGAACTAATAGAGACACTAAAGAGGAATGGCCCCAAGCCAGATCTTACAGCACTGAACCTTACACTCCCAAAACTGTGTTCCTTCTTGTTTATTATTAATGTGGATTTGCTTTGTTTTAACTGGTATTCTGTAAGGCTTATATATGATAAGGTCTGATATATGATAACTTGGGTTGTTTTTTCGAAAAGTGGTGATGATTCCACATCAAACAAACCTCAACTTGTAACTGAATTCAAAGCATATTTTTAATAGATTTTCTTTTTTGTTGAGCCTAAGGATATAATTTCACAAACAATAGAGTTCTGAACAGGAGCAGGATGTTGAATACATCTTTCTTTTGTGATTTTTGTATGAATCAGAGTTTCCCAGTCCGTAACTTATTATGTGGAGATAAGTTAGGCATCTCATGGAAGCCACGATAGTGTCCTCATCTTGCCTGGCCTGATTTAAACCAGGAAATAACTTGGGCATTAGGATAACAGGTCCCTGAGCAAGTCAGACATTCCTTGTTTTATATATAAAGTTCAGGTTAAATAAATAAATAAGCCAAACAAAAAACTGAATATTTATGATCTATCTCATGAGTGTTTATGCAAATTCTGTTACCCATCAATTGTTCTGAACTTCATCATCATCATCATCATCATCATCATCATTCATGCTGTTCTCATTTGTCATCGGTGAGCAAATTATTGTTCAGGCATAAGTACATTTGAAGAGAATGGAGAGAAAAAAGGGGGACATGACCATAAATAAAGTCAGACTCTCTTTTGGGGGGAGTAGAGGTGGAGCGGGAGGGTCCATGAAGCAATTTCCGTCTATAGGAAGGAAAGCTGACATAGTTTCACCATATTCTCTCTCAGTCAAAATTTTGTTTGATTCTGAGTGCCATGTTTGAAGATGACATCAATAGAACAAAGAGCAGTTTTTCCAGAGGAGAATGAAAAAGTGAAGGATAGTTAAAGGAATTGGGAATAGTTAGTCTGAACAAAGAAGGCATGAGGGTATGTGGGAACATCTTCAAATGTCTGAAGGCGTTCATATGGTCACAGGCATGGCTTAGTTAGTGCTGGTCCTAGAAATATCTTGAACAAAACTGGGACCTTTGAAATTAGTTATTACTCACCATCCATCTTATCTCTTCTGGTTATATCATTTACTAAGTGAAGGACAACCAGAACCTTATCACCACCTTCACATTCTCCTGTTCCATATTTTTACTTGTTGCAGCAGTGGGTTTCCTTAACTTAAAAATAAGAAGCCAACGTGAAAGGTAATCGGTATTTGTTTGAGATTACAGAATTGCAATTCAGGGGCACAGATTCAGGCAGAAACCCAAGTTGTGTCCCAATTACAGAGTAAAGGCAATGGGGTTTTATCAGAAAGGAAAGGGAAACGATTACCTGAATAGGAAAAATAAATTTCTATTAGTGCTAACAAGTTGAATTATCCTTTAGCTATACAAGGCTGGTTACTGATTCTATCTTCAGAAGGAGTGTCCATAGTCAACAGTCTCTACGGTCAGAATGTCTTCCTTCTTGTTTGTTTTACTGACAATTGTTTGTAAGACATTGTTACGTTGGTGCGTTGGCCCAGTCCAAAGGTTATTTTGCCCAGTTCAAACATTCCAAAGGTTCGGGGAGCAGGACATACAAGCACTTCCTCTGGAACGCTGCTCTGACTCCATTTAAAAATAGCTCCACTTATGTCAACTTTTCAGTTTCATAATCCTTAGTTCTGGCGGTGTCTCCTTTTTACTAGTAAATATGTTCACCCACCACTACTGTTTCTAGTCTATTATGTTTCTAGTATTAAAGCTCATTCTCACATTGCAGAGATAACCCAGTCTGGCTGCCTGCTATCACAAACGTAAAACTAGTGAGACAGGTACTGGTGAGAAGGAAAGTGGTTTACCTAAGTTGTCAGTGACTTGATAAGATGAGGGAACTCCTGTCCTCAAACAAACAAACAAACAAACAAACAAACAAACAAACCCATATTAACATCTCTTGTCGAGCCAGCAATTCTTATAGGGAATTGGTGGGAAGTTGGATGGAGGAAAATTCCTAGAGGGAGTGTGGACATGCAGTTTCTTTTGGGAGGGGGTATTAGAGGGGAGTTGAAAAGCTCCTTCTCAAGCTCACTTCCTTGGTTCTGATGTTACCTTTCTTCAAAAGGGCATCTGTGGGTTCACGGAGGACAGGTGCAGATTTATGGCTGGTGCCAGGGCTCCTCTCCCCCAGAACAGGCTGCTCTAAGTGGTAATGAGAGCTTGAAAGCCTAGGATTGATTTATATGCTTTAAGAAAACACAGGGTTGATTATACATCTCAGGGAAAATACAGAATACATAACTTTGATAGTTAAATTGGTAATGTTAGAATGGTAAGGCATGGTTACAAGTCCACAGTTTCAGACCATCACATGAAGCAAACCCATTTCATCCCTTTCCTCTGTGTCACCTACCCCTCACTCAATAGGAACTTTGAGACCTGATACAAAGCTTTTCTCTCTCCTCAAATCCTGCCATCATCTGTCTATAACCTGGCTCTTCTCTGTCTCTAAATATGTGAACCTTGCAACGCCTGGCCACAACCTACTCTTCTCCCAGTAATCTCATATACTCACTCTGTTGTACTTTTTTAACTCAAATGAACTTTGGTTCCCTTAATTCCATCAATTTCCTTGGTTTATCCGTTACCCTCTCCCCTTCCTGTAATCTCTCCCCACGCTTATCCTTGTTGATTGATTTCTTATCACCATGTTTAATTCCCTTACTCTCTCCGCTATTTTCTGGAGAAGGAAAATTACATAATAATGAAATAAGCGCGACTGTGAGTCGTGGCCCTACCTTCATCTAGACCCTCAGGCTTCCCATCAGTTCCTCTGCTGATCTTGGATCAGCTTCTTCTCCAGGTGTTTTCACCATCTCCTCTAAGCCATTATCACACTCTTCAGGTCCTTAGCTCTCAATTTCAGCAAATGACCTTTCCTCCTCTCTTGCAAAAATGATGCTTTTAGACATGCTGGGTATATTAGTCAAGGTTCTTTGTTACAGGCAACAGAACCCAGTCTACTGGTTGAATGCCATGTTTGCTAAAAGTTATTTTGTAGTTCAGAGAATCTCCAATAAGGACCAGAGAGCCAGCTTAGAAGCTACCTGGCTCCAATTATGCCATGGGAGCTGTTATAAGAATCACCACTACCAGAATCCAAGCTTTAGCTTGCACCAGGCACTGATGATGCTCAGAACTGGATGTCAGAATCTCTGTTCCTATTACATTTGACTTCACTTGCCAAAATATGGAATCTGCATGGACCACCTCCTCACATTGCTCCTTCCAAGTCAATATCTTATACAGAAACCTCTGACTTGGTGAAACTAGATCACATACCCTTCTCTTTGCCGCAGAAAAGCCAGGAGCATGTGTTCTGGTTTCTACCTTGTGGAGGCAGGATTCGTATGTGGAGAATTCATAACAGGATGAAGACACTTGGCAACTACACACGTGGTAAACATCTCTTATAATCTCTGTCAGTTTCTCATCTCCCCTACCTAAAAATTTATCTACCTCTGTACCCATTCATGCCTTCTTTCTTCCAACCACTACTTCTACCTTTGAAGGTCATTGTCATTATTTCTGTACTTGACTCCACTACTTTCTGCTTCTTCCATGTTCTCTATCTATTATAGCCTTTCCTTTCTATAATCTGAGTTTTTCTCTCTTTTGACAATTTTCCTTAGTCAATGAATAATTCAAGTATCTCCCACCCTAAAGATATTTTCATAGACTCCCTCAATTTGCTCTCTCCTGCTTCTCAAGCTGTCTTCTTGAAATAATAAAGTAAGTTAATCATTTCCATTTCTTCACCCACTATTCACCCCCAATCTATTGCTATTACTCTCTGGCTTAGTCCTCGATGCTCACAACCCTGCTCTTATTATGTCACTGAAACTGCTCTTATTATATCAAGTGAATGCCCATCAATTCGTCAAATCCAATGAACACACATTAATACCTCACTCACAGTGCCTTGCTGCTGCTTTTGTCCCTGGAGATGTCTTCTCCTTCTGGAAACTTGCTACTCCTTTATGAGTGAATGCCCACTCTCCTGGTCTTCCTTACCCTTCTTTTTTTTTTTAAAATATATTTTATTGATATTTTACAGAGAGGAAGGGAGAGAGCTAGAGAGCTGGAAACGTCGATGAGAGAGAAACATCCACCAGCTGCCTCTTGCACACCCGCCACTGGGGATGTGCCCACAACCAATGTACATGCCCTTGACCGGAATCGAACCCGGGACCTTTCAGTCCACAGACCGACACTCTACCACTGAGCCAAACCGGTTTTGGCTTCCTTACCCTTCTAATCTGCCCATTTATGGGCTATTCACCTTACACTTTCTCTTTCAGTGTTGGGGTTCCTATGTCCAGGACTCCTCTAATTCTAACAACTCTAAAGAAGTTCTTCATTCTCATTAAACATCCAACTTGGAATGGGTCTCTACATGAAATCCCTCCATTGGTAGAATCTGCACTCTCAGAGAAAATGTGCCAGGTAAAAAAACCCTTTACTCTTTACTTAATAATCTACCCCCTTCTATAGGCTACAGCTTGCAAATATTATAATACATGTATAAGGAATATGACAAACATGTATTACAGCTCAGTAATATAAAGATTTTGGGAAACAAAATTTATGTTGGAATTGCAAGCATATAATTATTTGGCTTTTACTAAGGTAACTTGAAAGAATTTGTGGGTTATTTATATCTATGAGCTGTGTAGCTCATGCTTAACTGGCCAATCCCATTAAAGAGTTTGCTGGAGCCTCACTAAGAACAAGGGTCTAGGACAGTGGTTGGCACACTCATTAGTCAACAGAGCCAAATAAATATCAACAGTACAATGATTGAAATTTCTTTTGAGAGCTGAAAACCTACTTCTGCGC